>CM042690.1:459451793-460673448 GCA_023614405.1 Avena insularis
TGCTTATTATTGCAGTGTATAATACTAAGTCTGGTCATAGTGGGGAGTAACATAGAATGTTACTAGGCTATGTTACTCCCCACTATGACTGGTCTTAATATTATCTCCATAGTGAGCAGTGTCATAGGTCTTATAACATAGACACCATCATTTTGGTTGGTCATAGTGGGAAGTTTGTACACACTAGTATTATGTGTACGATACTAGTGTATAATACCAGCTAGGCCACCCATAGTAGGACTATCATGCAATCCATGTTGCATTTGTTTTGCTATTTTGTCATATGTCTTATGATCAGAGTATGAATTGGTCATAGCGAACTGTTCCACCCCATATGTTATATATTGAGCCATATTTGGAGTTCCCTATACATGTTAGAAACACATATGTAAAGTGGAATGTGCTTGGGGTGTTGCTTAGAAAAATAATCCTAGCTTTTTCGTAAGAAACAGTGCTTATTTGTATTCAAGAGGTACCAATTTAGACATCATCCTGTTATAAATAAGCACCATTTCTTAACCAAAAACCGGTCTATTTCACTAAGCACTTCTCCAACCGTCTTGCATCGTACATGCACTTAGGTTCTTAGCATATGTTGTTGGATCGCCAAGTGTATCCACCCCCACCCCACCCCACAGACCCCACAGACCCCTAGAAGTAGCAAAAAGGAAGGCTATAGACCAGGTTACATTATCCTGTGTGTTGCATTAGTTTGGCAGCCTATGATCCTTTTGTTTAAATTGCTCATGGCGACCTGTTAGATGATGAGTACTATATACTATATCACATAGGTTGGTATCGCACCTAGTTTTATATTTCTATATTAATTGGAATTCTTTATTCATGTTAGAACCACAAATACTACCGATGGAAGAAAGTCAGATGAAAACCATCATGAGAAAGAGTCCATGGATGCAACGACTTGGTACTAGGTTCGTAGCCAGTGCTGTTGCATCCCCAACTGTATTCTCCCCTAAAAAGAGCAATAGTGATCCCTCTGGACCTCGGTATGATCCTGAGGGGGGGTATCAGTGAAGGTGACATATCAGGTGATGAAACACTAGTCACCGAGGACACTAGGCTGCAGGTAGTCCCCTTACCTGCTAGCTCACCATCTTGTCATGATTTCTCGACAATTAAGGTGCTACCAAATCATCTTGTGTGGAATTTTTTGCTTACTCTATTTTCCATATGTTTTGTTCCTCGTTATTTTCCCCTATTGACTGTTACATGTAAAATGTGTAGCTTAAGCAAAAAAAAATTCAAGAAGACAACTCCCTAGAAAAGGATGGCTCCTGGTGGTGGATCATCTCGGAAGCGTGTTGTGGCATTAGTACTATCTCTAGACATAGAAAATGAGAGACACACGAGGTCCAAGGGGAATTCGTTAAAAGCAGGACTACTACCTCCAGGTTCCACACGGCGGACACCAAAAGCGGCAAGTCCTGCGACCCATACACAAGAAAATCGGAGTGTAACACAGAACATTGCCAAAGCCGAACGACCTGATGCTCGGCAAACGACCAAAGCCGAACTTCCTGATGCCAGGCAAACTGCCAAAGCCACACTTCCTAATGCCCTGGAGGTGGCTAGAGCCGCACTTCATTTCCCCCTGCTGGTCACTGATGATGCAGTTCCTGATGCCAACCTAGTGGCCAAATCTGCAGTTCCCGATGCCCGGCAAGTAGCTAAACCTTCAGTTCCCGATGCCAGCCAAGTGGCCAAAGCTGCAGTTCCTAATGTCGGCCAACTGGCTAAAGCTTCAGTTTCTAATGCCGTCGAAGTGGCCAAAGCTGCAGTTCTTGATGAAGGCCAAGTGGCTAAAGCTATAGTTCCTGATGCCCACCAAGGCAAGAAGCCAGCTGCCGTCAATCTACCACCCACCCAAGCCAAGAAGGCAGCAGCCCAAGGCAAGCAACCAGCTACCCAAGGCAAGCTAGCAGCTGTCCAATATGAGCAGCACTCTGCCCAAGGTGACCTGCCCACTCCCTCCGACCCGCTGGTATGTCGTCCGGCACCTCCCCAAAACCAGCCTCACACAAAAGCCAGCAACCAGCCCCCAAAGACAACAGCTACCCCCCAAAGCAAGCAGCCACCCCCCAAAGCCAGCAGCCACATCCCCAAAGCTAGCAGCCACTTACCCAAGGTGTGGAACCCCAACCCACAACCTGCCATCCTCTGGCACCTCCGAAGCTAACCTGCCACCTCCACAAATCAAGAAGCCACATTCCCAGCTAACGAAGTTCGCATCCTTCTACCCACAGGTATCCCCCAAATGTGACTTGCTACCACTCCAAATCCAGAAGCCACCTCCCAGCTGTCTGCGGGCACTTCGCCGAAGCGACCATGCACCGTCCAAAACCGATGGGTTAGGTACCCAAGGCGCTACGTCAGCTACCCAACCTCTGTGTTCAGCTGCCGATGGCGAGGACTCTGGTACCCCATTTGAGGGTCAGGGGTCAGCTACCCAATATGAAGAGTTAGCTACCGAATATGGGGAATCTGATCCTAGTCATGAAGTACCGTGGCAAGACTACAGTGACTGGTCTCAACGTGGTAATGCGTTAAACCGACTGCTTGCTCACTTATAATCCGTTTAATCCCATCATGTTACTATGGAACACTATCATCACATTGTATTCCTGTAGATGATGATGGCTACCAGATGTCTCAAGACTTTGATGCACCTTGTTCTGAAGACGCTGAAACACATAATTCTGAAGTTAAAGTTCCCCATACTGGTCAAGCTCTGGTGGTGATGGGGAAAACATGGGGAAGATGCTTTACAAGTTGTCCAAAGGAGGGAGGCTTTCCCTTAATGTTCTTCTAGGAAGAACTAGACCAGACGAGCTGGGTGTTGCTTCCAGGTTTGCCAGTGAGTGTGTAGTCATAGTAAGGACTAGCATGCCTATCTTACCCCACTGGAAAGAGTACAGGAAGAGGGGTGATGTCCAATCAGACTTCATAGGCAAAGTTTCTGTATGTTCTATGACTTAGCTGTCCTTTACCTTCCCGTTTCTCTATTCATGCAAATGCTCATGCTCCATGTTTTATTTTTAGCAAAAGTTTGCCATGGACACAAATAACTCCCACATGCGGAATGCTTGCGCAAATCAATTTATAAGGCATGGAAGGAATAAGCGGTATATTCTAAAGAAGAAGTATTTTGATCCCTACCCTCTGAACCAAGTTACAAGGAAATGTCCTGATGAAGTGAAACACATGACCGACAAGCAGTCGTGCAAGCTTTTTGATACTTGGTTCGACCCAAGGAAACAGGTCACTTTTTGTTTACTCTTTTACTATTACTACATGTGTTTGAATTGTTTGATTGGAACTGCCTCTTATACTGTATGGTTTTCGCTTGTGTAGAGTACTTGTGTAATAAACAAGAGCAACAGTAGCAAGGTCTTGTACCCTGCTGCCACAGGTTCTCGTAGCTATGAGGTTGGTGCAACGGTGAGGACGATGCCTTCGAACTCTTCAAAAAGACGCATTGCAGCCCGAGAAATGGCTTCACTCCGAATGTGAAGAAAGCAATTGTAAGTCCTCTTGAATACTATTCATCTTCGTAAAATTCAATGCTATCTTCATCTCTCAATTGTATACGATATGATTGTAGTTTTCTTGCTATTTTTCTAAGGTTCGCTTCTATTCCTAATACTGTAGGAAATCATGGAAAAGAAGATAGCTCCAGATGTCCAGGGTGGAGAACCACTTTCTTCCACTGAGGCTGTGCACTTTGCACTCTCGTTGGACAGCAGAAAGCCAACATTCCTGAAGAACATCGGCCTCCATCCAAGTATATCAAGACGAAGCAGGTCTGGCCTTGAAGCGGAACTTTTGGCTGAGAGAGCAGGGAGTGACAAACTGCGCTGTACCATAGAGGAATTGCAGAGAGCGAAAGAAGCTGCTGAGGCAGAGAGGTTGCAGTATGCTAAAGACATGAGAGAAATGCAGAAGAAGCAAGAAGAGATGCGGGATAAACAAAACCATAAAAACGACTTACTTCAGCAAGTGTTGTCTCAGATAACTTAGTAGAAGCAGCAACAGCTTCAGCTGTCGCAAGGTAAGTGAACTCGTGGTTGACACTTGTGAGTTCTTGGGCCTAGGAAAGTTAACTGGTATGGAAACTTGTGAGTCTTTTTGGCAGGGAAACTTGTGAGGCTTTTGGCTCATAAACTACTGTGGAAAGTTTTTGGCTGTGGAAGCTTGTGAGGCTTTTAGCTTAGAAACTGCTGTGGAAATTTACGTGGAAACTTGTCCTGAAATTCATTGTGAAATTTTGTTATTTGATGCATGTGGTGTGAAATGTGTCACAAACGATTAGGGATAGTAGAAATTTACGTGCACAAATGGCCCCCTGATCTCACGGTGACGCCAGCCCGCATCCGTAACGAAAACGAAATCGTTTGAGTTGTTCTTGACGAAACATTTCCGTCACAGGTAAACGCCGACGTGGACGCCATTCATTGGCCAACTATATAGACGAAACAGAAACGTCACAACCAATGATGATGTCATCACACAAAATTCATCGTTGGTAGGTGATACGTGTCCCATTTTGATTTGTCAACATAGCGTTCTGCGGCTTGCCCACGTGGCCTCGTCCGATTGGCGCAAGCTTGTCCGTGCCAACTGTCAACGTGTCACCATGGCATCGAAAGCTGGCGACGAACAAAATTCGTCATGGCACGTGTGATGTCATAAATGGGATATATGGCGTCATGAACGGGTTGGGTGACGTCATGGACATGGAGATAACAGAATCAAGCTGTGACGGAAAAAAACGTCAGGAACTCGATGACGTCAAAGACAGTGAACATGACGTCAGCAAACGTCGCTGACGGCCACCCACGGTGTTGTTTGCCATGTGACATCGACCGTGACGAAATAAAAACATCATGAGCGGCCGGGACTGGGCTAGGCCGGTCCAGTTCGCCGCGACGAAAATATAGGAATGTCACGATCGGGTGTGACGTTTTTAGACAGGAAAAACGTCGCGGAATGAATTATGACGTGAGGTCCGTAACCTATTTTTTTTGTCGCAGAATTCATCGCAGATGGCCATCTACGATGTGTTGGCCCTCATCCACGATGATATCAGATCGTCATGGATCGACCAGATTGTTGTAGTGTAAGAAGCACTGCGAATGGCCGATCTAATGGTATGTCTTGTAAGAGCGAGGTTCTTGAGAGTTAACACGGTGGGTAGAATTACAATTTACATCAAGGACCTCATAAAAAAATAAAAATTGCATCCAAGTCCATGCATTTATCACAAGGACCCTGAAACCGAGTAATGAAGTACTGTGTGTTTTGAGGTTTGCGCATACTAGTGTTCATCATGCTAAAGACTATCCATAGAATCTTTATAGATGCTAAGAATGGAAAAGAAGA
Organism: Avena insularis; assembly: GCA_023614405.1. NCBI lineage: Eukaryota > Viridiplantae > Streptophyta > Magnoliopsida > Poales > Poaceae > Avena > Avena insularis. The sequence continues at coordinate 459,457,194 of CM042690.1, forward strand.
TCCAACGGTTAGCAATGTTTGGATATGCCAGTCTTGAGATCCAACGGTTAATGTTCAAAATAAGTTAATCCCTACACTATGTAGTGGTTGTATATATGGTACTGTAAGAGATAAGAGACAAGATAAGGATAAGATAAGAAGTACTATGAATGGCCGATTTAATGGTAGGTCTTGTAAGAGCGAGGTGCCCGAGCGGTCGGTGGAAGTACAAGTTAAATCAAGTACCTCATAAAAAATGAAAATTCCATCCAAGTCCGTGCATTTTGCACAAGGACCCTGAAACCGAGTAAAAATGAAGTACTGTATGTTTTGAGGTTTGCGCATACTAGTGTTCATCATGCTAAAGACTATCAGTAGAATCTTTATAAATGCTAAGAATGGAAAATGATATGCAATGGTTAGCAATGTTTGGATTTGCCAGTCTTGATCCGACGGTCAATGTTCAACGTTAATCGGTTAGCAAAGTTTGACCTAATTTCATGAAACGGTTATCAAAGTTTGGCCTAATTTCATTATCATAGTTCGGATGCAAAATGTTAGCAAGAAGATGAACCTATTGTAAAAACTTTCGGTGGTTTCTAATATATATTAATTGACCCTCCCCCCGATGGGTACCTCCAAGAGCTTTTTCGTAAAACTTTCAAAGCAACCTACAATTTACCTGTAGTATTCCAAATTTTACCTAATTTCGATAAATCCACATAAAATCATTCAAGTGGGTGAAGTTAGCTAGGAAATTTGAGAACTGATAAAACATGGGAAATCATAAGTGCATCATGTTGGTCCACTATATATGTGTGAAAACTTGGCTTGTGGCATTCAGATCCATAGTCTTTGGACTTTCTTTATGGGAAAGAAGAATCTAGTCATCACTCGAAAAATTAAGAATGTTCTTTCCTAAGATAGTTGGAAACTCACACTGGCGGCATTGTTTACTACAAGAAGATGCACCTATGTCTACCTCCGAAAAGTCTTTTAAATCAAGAGTAATCTATTGCGCTTACTTGTAGCTAAAGTTTGGCCTAATTTTGTTAAACTGGCAAGATGCAAAATCTCAGCAAGAAGTTGAATTTGTCGTCAAAAATCTCGTTGGATGGTTTCTCAAATATTAATTGTGACCCCCGATGGGTACCTTTCAAAAGCTTTTTCGTAGAACTTTCATAGTAACCTACTATTTACTTGTATTAGTTCAAATTTGACCAAATTTTGATAAATCGACATAAGGTCATTCAAGTGGGCGAAGTTAGGTAGCGAGTTTGAGAATTCATAAAACACATGAAATCATAAGTACAATATGTTGGTCCACTATATATATGTGTGTGAAAATTTGTCCTCTAGCATTTAGATCAATATTCTTTGAACTTCCTTTACGAGAGAGAATAATCTTGACATCACTCAGAAAATTGAGAATGGTCTTTCCTGATAGTTGGAAACTCACACCGACGACATTCTTTACTACAAGAAGATGCACCCATCTACCTCTAAAAAGACATTTAATTGAAGATAAATCTATCGCGCTTACATGTAGCTGATTTCTGACTTAATTTTGTTAAATTATCAAGATGTAAAATATTAGAAAAAAGTTGAACCTATCATTAAAGCTCATAGTGATTTCTGATATATTAATTCACCCCTCCCACGAAGGGTACCTCCAAAAGATTTTTCATGAAACTTTCAAAGCAACCTACAATTTACTTGTAGTTCAAATTCGACCTAATATAATTTCGATAAATCAGGATAAAGTCATTCAAGTTGGCAGAGTTAGATAGGAAATTTGAAAGCACATAAAAGATGGGTATCATCACTACAACATGTTGGTCCACAATATATGTCTAAAAACCTGGATTGTGGCATTCAGATCCATATTCTTCAGACTTTCTTTACGAAAAAGAACAACCTCGCTTGTCATCTCTCGGAAAATTGAGAATTGAATGTTCTTTCTTGATACTTCGAAACTCACACCGACGACATTTTTTAGTGTATATTAATTTTATTCAATGGGTATACTATTTAATATTGTATATAGTTGGTCAAACTTTGTAACGTTTGACTTTGACTAAACCTAATATGCTGAGTAATATTAAATAAATGTAGTATAGGATAAGATTAGGAAAACATCATTTTTTAGAACCCTCACAAGATTTTTCTTAGCATCACAGATTTGAATATTACATTGACACTAATGATTAACCAAACTGCAAACAGAGCAAACCCAAACATATACGTAGTAGTAGTAGTACAACTTAACGACTGCTAGGGGGACTCCGCGGTCTTCTCAGGCGACTTGGCAGCATCCTTCGCGGGTAACTTGGCTGCATCCTCTGTGGTACCATCACCAAGCAGGGACTCGTAGATGTTGGGAAGCACGACGCTATACGCGATGGTAACACTGGCTAGCAGCTTGCTCAGCTCCTCGTCGCGCATGACGCCGAGCATCACGTGCCTCGGGATGATGCAAATCTTCTTGTTGTCCTTCGCGGCTTGCCCGACAAGCTCTAGCACCTCGGTAGTGAGGTACTTGAGAACGACCGCGAGGTAGACGGGAGCCCCGAAGCCTATGCGCTGGGAGTACCAACCCTCCTTGAGGCAGCGCCCAATCCGGCCGACGGGAAAATGCAGCCCGGCCTTGATGGACCTCGACACCTGCTTCTTCCTGCGGTTGCCTGGTGCGATACTGCGACTTGGAGTGGCTAGAGCAGGATTCGGAAGTAGGTGACATGTCTTCTTTTTCTCCACGGCCTTTGTCGCTGCCACCTAGGTCTTCTTCTTCCCATGGGTAGCTCCGGTCTTGGGAGCCATAGCTACAAAGTCTTAAAGGAGCATGGGAAGAAGAGGAATAAAGGTTAATTCTGGAGGGCCGATGAAGGTTTCCAGGTCCCTTGTATTGCAACTTTAACAACATCATATTTACTGTTTTACAAGTATGAATTTTTAATACTACTAAAAGGCTGTGTGAATGTTTCCTTATTTTCTTTCACTTTTTTGAAACATGGTCAGATGTGTGAGCATGAAAATTCATACAAAGAAGTTGTATCTTTCAAAACAATAGTCGTTTTTCAGTATGACTGCGTGGGTACAATAATGAGTACTATATGAATTTCTGACAAATTTACAAGCAATCTATCACGCACTTGTAGTTCAAAATTTACCTACTTTGATTTTATTGATAGAATGTCATTTAATTATGCGAAATTAGCTAAAAGGCTTGAAAATTCATGAAACTTGTTAACCATGAAACATACTCTAATTTGTGTGGAATTTAGTGTGTTGTGGCATTCGGAGCCATACTCTTTGCCTTTTCTTTAAAAAATAATTATATGTGGCACTTCTAAAATAATTTAACAAAATTTTATACATAAAAGTTGAAAAGTCCAATTAACAACATTAGTATGACATGCCAAGGTCCACCCCGTCTATCAGAAATGGACATGACCTTTGTCATTATTAAACTTGAAACTCAAGTATGTTAACACATCGTTGGTCATATTGTGAAGAAGTGTTTTTAAACCTTGTCAAAATTCATGTTTATCATTTACGGAAGAGGACACCATACATAAGTGCTTAACTTTTTTATTGTTTTCTTTAATTTTCTTTAATTTATCTGAATAAACAGGAAGAGTGATGCAGATATGACCTTGACATTGGTAACTTGGCTTAAAATGTGAACAATGTTCATACATGGTTATGACCATATTATGTAGCAAGTTTTTCGAAAGTTGTCCAAATCCACGTTTGTAGTTTTCGTCCAAACAAGCACAAATATAAGAGGACACCATTTAAGTTTCAACTATGTATCATTACACCCACTCCCCCAAAAAAACTATATATCATTACACACATTGAAATAACTATTTTCATATAGTACTCACATGTGGTGGAAATTATTTATATTTTGCTAGAAAACTGTGAGAGCACTCTAAGCCAAATTATCCGGGCATACTTAATTACTAAAAAACAAATCCTATCACTTGGAAATTGAAATGCATTTTCCTAAAAGTTTGGAACTCTCATTGATAACATTATTTACCAAAGCCAAGATGCTTCCTAGAACAAGATATAGTACACTGCCCGCCTCTTCTCTAGACGCCATTTAATTTTGCACCTGGGCACGCTTCTTCAGGGGGGAGGGGCGGGAAGAGACCTCCTCGTCGTTTTCCTCGGCCTCCTCCTGATCGTCATCCTCGGCCTCCTCCGTGTCATCATCCTCGGCCTCCTCCCTATCATCTTCTTCGGCATCCTCCTCAAGGTCGACCGTAAACTCCTCCTCTTCCTCAATCTCATCTTCCGTATTATCAGAGTCACTCGGTGTTGGTGGTGGCATCCCTTTGAAAAAGCGCTGCCAGTGGCTATCTTCTTCATTAGAGGAGTTAGACAGCGGCGGTAGCCATGGCCCGTCGACTGAGTCTGGGCTTCCAGGCAGAATTTTGGGGCTTTTCCCAATTGTTAGGTCAATCGACGTGTTCTAGAGAGAGTTGTCATACGACATTTTTTTACGGAAATAGAGAGAGATCGAGTTCTAAGCAACCGTAGGTTGGGTGTTTTGGGTGAAAGTAGGGGTGCATACTGTTGCAATTTATAATTTCTATTTATAGTAATTCTTGTGTTAAAACCCTGAAAACTATCCCAAAATATCATAAATGGATTGTACTATACTCGTCCCGCCAACAAAACAAGTATTATACCAGACTTGTCGGTTCTTGATTTTCCTCGGCCTAGAGAATTTAGGAGGCACCCCGCTTTAGCCAAAAATGAAGAGAATTATGCAGATCCTGCTGAATTACTCGGTGTCTATAGTAGTACATGCTTATCTAGCTACAGTACTACTAGTATACATATACTCTTCACAAAGTTGCGTCACCGAACTTGATTGATGGTGATATGGTGTGGGCCTCATGTTTTTTTGCACCGCTACATCTCAGACTAGAAGTATCATCATTGCGTGAAAGATTACATAGGAAGGAAGCAGAAATGGAGAGGATAACGGATGCATGGTGAGAGGGGGCAAAGGAGAGAAAATCTACTAGTAGTGTGTGTACTAGTACCGCGTGTCACAACCCATCGTAATTTGTACTAACTTTTATGCCGAAGTTAGATAGGAACCATGATCAACTACAGTATGTGTGAAACCATTGGCTTGTGGCATTCTGAACCATATTATTTGGAGTTTCTTCACAAAAAAACATCACCGTCCTCACTAGGAAAATTGAATTTCTTTTTTTTCCTAATTGTTGGAAACTCCCACATGCACCCATCTACCAAACTATCGCGGGAAATCTATCAAATTGTAAACTATGATGTCAATATGGCCTTGATGACCTTAGTCGTTTGGGTTGAAATAAACCCGATAATGTCCATACACATGGTAGGACAATATTGTGGAGCTATTTTCCAAAACTTATCTAATCCCATGATTACAGTTTTCATGGCACGTGGTGCACAAGAAATGATAAGACATCATGAGTAAAACTTTTGTTTTTTGTTTTTCATTTATGCAATGTGATCAATGTTCAAAACGGGTTCAAAATTTCCTTCCCTCTCGAAGTTTGTCTGATCTTTTGAATAACCTTCCCTCGTGATGTTTGGGAAGCAAGTGAAAATTTTGAAAACCGGAAAACTTATAATTTTTGTGCCACCAAGGACCAAAGTGTTTTCCTTCCTATGTACTCCTCGTCCCTACTCCACACCAATGCATGCCTGCCGAACACGCCAGAGACACAGAGCCGCCATACCAAGGCACAATGCACAGCTCCACGTTGTGGACGAGGGAGAGATCAGCTGGGCCGGTGCGCGAGGGGAAAGGGGACGAGAGAGGGAGGATAGCAAAGGAGAGAGAAAACACATGATTTGTTTTGCGCGCATAGGTCCTGAAATTTACTACTAGTAGAGTGTAGTACACTGTAAGGCCGCAGGAGTACCTTGTGTCATAAACCCATCATATCTTTGCTCTGACATGGAACCGCCTTTCAATTGTCTTCGCTGCTGCCCTCTTCTCGTGTCATCGTTTTATTCTCTAAGCATTTACAACGCATGCACATAGGTGATCATATGTCTAAGCAAAGAAATATACTACTCCCACATTGTGTAAACTAGTAAGTTGCACGTGCCTTGCACGTGAGACTCAGATAGTAGACGTATGACATATCATCACTATATAAAATTATAATTCGTAAAGCACAAAAAATTATAAATTTGATCAACATCTATAAAGTATGGGTGTATATTTGGTCCTTGTACTTTGTATCATCATGTATAAGTCAAAGATTATTAGCTACCTAACACATGAAATTTTTGATAACATGGTCTAGAGAAACAAGGGAGAAGATTCTAGTATGATGGAGAAGTATGTTTTGAGGTTTGTGCATAGCATTCATTATGCCGAAGACTATCAATGGAATCTTCTAGATGCTAGAATGGAAAATAAGATCAAACGGCTAGAAATGCTGGGATTCGCAAATCTTGATCCAACGGTCATCATTCAAAGATATCCGTACACCATATAGTGGTAAGATAAGATAAGATCATGTAGAAGTCAATGATTATTAGCTACGAGGGAGAAGATTCTAGTATGATGGAGAAGTGTGTTTTGAGTTTTGTGCATAGCATTCATTATGCTGAAGACTATCAACAGAATCTTCTAGATGTTAGAATGGAAAAGAAGATCCAACGGCTGGAAATGTTGGGATTCACGAGTCTTGATCAAACGGTCAATATTCAAAGTTATTCTTACACTATATAGTGGTAAGATAAGATATGTCTACTACTATAGTGGAGTAGTTTTGAATTGGATCCATAGCACCAATCCTGACCGTTGGGCTATTAGATCCAATGGTTCAGAGAAGCTGGATTCATGTTGAAAAGTACCTAGAGCAAACTCCACCATGCATGTTCTAGAACCATCATGTCACCAACCCTAAAATTTCATAGCACAGTAGGTTGTATTCTCGCTACTACTATAGTGGAGCAGTTTTGAATTGGATCCATAACACTGATCATGACTGTTGTGCTGTTAGATCCAATGGTTTAGAGCAACTAGATTCGTGTTGAATAGTACTCCCTCCGCCAAAATATAAGGCGCCTACGGATTAGTCAAAAGTCAACATTTTTTAAGTTTAACCATGATTATACACAAAAATATAAAAATTTATTATACTCAATTAATATCAATTGATTCACATAAAGTATATTTTCTTAATATGTCCATTCAATATTGTAGATGTAGATATTTTTTTCTAAATATTTGTTCAAAGTTAGTAAGGATTGACTTTTGACCAATACTTAGGCGCCCTATATTTTGGGACGGAGGGAGTACAGACCTAGAGAAAACTCCACCATGCTCTAGAACCATCATGTCACCACCCCCAAAATGCATAAATTAAGTCTATTAATAATAATTGTCTACACATATTGAGAATACAACCTACTATTCTTTGAAATTTTGAGGTTGGTGACATGATGGTTCTAGTCCATGGTGGAGTTTGCTCTAGGTAGTATTCAACACGAATCCAGCTGCTCTAAACCATTGGATCCAATAGTCCAATAGTCAGGATTGGTGCTATGGATCCAATTCAAAACTGCTCCTTTATAGTAGTAGAGAAAAAGCACACCTTAATAATGCCTACTATGTGGCATCCGCTAAGGTTCACCTTATACATAGTGGAAACGATAAAGTATCTTTAAGACTAAGGTGCACCTCAAGCGCGTGTGTTGACCATAGAGAATAGAAAAATCATTTCCTCTCTCTCCTTATTTCATGTGATCATTTTCAAAAGGGGTTCAAAATTTTCAAGATGCAAAATCTTAGTAGCTAGAAGTCGATGTTTGGAAAAGAATATCCAACGGTTAGCAATGTTTGGATTTTTTCCAGTCTTGATCCAACGGTTAATGTTCAAATAAGTTAATCCCTACACTATGTAGTGGTGGTATGCATGGTATTGTAAGAGATAAGAGACAAGATAAAGGTAAGATAAGAAATAATGCGAATGGCCGATCTAATGGTAGGTCTCATAGGAGCGAGGTGCTTTGAGAGTTAACACGGTGGGTAGAATTACAATTTACATCAAGGACCTCATAAAAAATGAAAAGTGCATCCAAGTCCATGCATTTAGCACAAGGATGACCCTAAAACTAAACAATGAAGTGTGTGTTTTGAGCTAGAGGTTTATGCATACTAGTGGTCATCGTGCTAAAGACTATTAGTAGAATCTTTCTAGATGATAAGAACGGAAAAGAAGATCCAACACTAGCAATGTTTGGATTTGATTTGCCAGTCTTGATCCAATGGTCAATGTTCAAAGTTAATCCGTACACTATATGTAGTGCGTGGTATGGTACGGTATTGTAAGAGATAAGACAAGATAAATATAAGATAATAAGAAGTACTACGAATGGCCGATCTAATGGTTGGTCTTGTAGGCGTGTGTTCTTGAGAGTGAACATGGCCGATCCAAGTCTATGCATTTAGCACAAGGACCCTAAAACTGAGCAATGAAGTGTGTGTTTTGAGGTTTGTGCATACTAGCATTCATTGTTCTCATCAAGACTATTAATAGAATCTTTCTAGATGCTAAGAATGGAAAAGAAGATCCAACAGTTAGCAAAATGTTTGGATTTGCGACTCTTGATCCAACTTGTCGTAAAAACTCTTGTTGGATGGTTCCTCATATATTAATTGTGACCCCCCGATGGGTACCTCCAAAAGCTTTTTCGTAGAACTTTCACAGTAAACTAAAATTTAGTTATACTAGTTCAAATTTGACCTATTTTCGATAAATCGACATAAAGTCATTCAAGTGGGCGGAGTTAGGTAGGTAGTTTTGAATTCGATCCATAGCACCAATCATGACAATTGGGCTGTTAGATCCAATGGTTCAGATCAGTTGGATTCATGTTGAACAGTACCTAGAGCAAACTCCACCCTATTCTAGAATCATCATGTCCCCCTTAAACCCCCCCCCCCAGGCAAAAAAATTGATAGCACAGTAGGTTGTATTCTCAATATGTGTAGATAATTATTATTAATATACTTTATGTATGCTTTTTCTCTAACAAGACTATTGGTTAATAACAACTTAATGTTCGTTAAATCTCATTTCATATAGTATATACGAGTGTGGCACGTGCCTGTGTGTATGTGTGTGTGCGTGTGAAAACTTTGGCTTGTGGCATTTATTTAGATCAATATTCTTCGGACTTCCTTTACGGGAGAGAATGATCATGACATCACTCGAAAAATTGAGAATGTTCTTTCCTGGTAGTTGGAAACTCACACCGACGATATTGTTTACTACAAGAAGATGCACCCATCTACCTTCAAAAAGACATTTAATTCAAGAGCAGTCTATCACACTTACTTGTAGCTCAAGTCTAACTTAATTTCATTAAATTAATGCAAAATCTTAGCAAGAAGTTGAACATTACCTATATATAATCAAAACACTTGGTGGTTTCCCATATATTAATTGACCCCCTCCCCCTGATATATGGGTACCTCCAAGAGAGATCTTTCGTTAAACTTTCAAAGCAACCTACAATGTACTTGTGGTAGTTCAATTTCTACCTAATAATTTTGATAAATCGGCATAAAATCAATCAAGTGGGTGAAGTTATCTAGGAAGTTTGAGAACTCATAAAACATGGGAAATCGTAAGTACAACATGTTGGTTCACAATATATGTCTAAAAACTTGCCTCATGTGTCATTCAGATCCATATTCTTCGGACTTGCTTTACGGGAAAGAACAATCTCATCATCACACTCGGAAAATTGATAATGTTCTTTCCTGAGATAGTAGGAAACTCATACTGATGGAATTGTTTACTACAACAAGATGCACCTATAGACCTCCGAAAAGACATTTAATTCAAGAGCAACCTATATCATGCTTACTTGTAGCTCAAGTTTGACCTAATTTAGTTAAATTGTCAAGATGCAAAATCTATCTTAGCAAGAAGTTAAACCTATTGTCAAAACTCTTGGTGTTTTGTGATATATTAATTTACCCCCTAGATGGGTACCTCCAAAAGATTTTTCGCAAAACTTTCAAAGCAACCTACAATTTTCTTAGACACGAGGCTAGTAAATTTCTAAGCTACGTATAGTAAGGGCGTGTGTAGTGTCTAGAAGTAGCTATCAAAACTACTTTTGGTCCAGCGTTTAGAACTGAAGTGGGTCCACACAACCATGCTAAAAAGAAAAACAGACTGTTATCCACTGACTAGTGGGCCCTCCCAATTGATTCTCTTAGACATAAGTCTATCACTAGAATCACCTCGAAGAATCTTTTTGTTAGCACTACCCACTCCACCGTTAAGATATATGTCTAAGACTTGACACCATGCTTGCTCTGATGTCTGGGGCCAATGGGCTCACTAGCATAGGGCCCTGTTGTTATTAGCAGTCTAGTTATATCCTATAGCAGCCACCGAATGTTAGCTCTGACTCCTCTATCTCTTCCCTCTTGATGAAGCCTCGATGCTCCGCTTTGAAGGATGGTTACGAGGGCAGTAGGAGGCGACATTCCTGTCGATAGCGAGGTGCCTATGGTGACTTCTTCAAGCTCAAGTCCCCTACCGGACAATCTGAAGACACAATATTTTGGACGAGCTCATACGGGTAGGATGTGTGTTCATGCGTTCATAGAGGTGAGTGTGTGTATGCATTTTTGAGCATGTGCGTTTTGTAGTGGATTTTCACAAAAATGAGAGAGATGGGCCTTCCATTTATATTAAGTTTTGCTCGGTTTTCCCAAAGTAATTGTAATGGTCACTGTTGTCTAGGGTCTATGGGCTCACTACCGGGGCCACATTATTTGTGGTTCAATTACATCCCATAGCAGCCAGCGAATGTGAGCTCCGACCCCCTAGCACTTCCTTCGCCACAAAGCCTGGGCACTCTACTTTGAAGGATGGTTATGAGGGTAGTGAGAGGCGACGTTCCCATCAATATATAATGAGGTGCCTATGGTGACTTCGTCAAGCTCAAGCCCCACGGGATCATTCTCAAGATCTAGTCTTTCTGAAGTGCTCATAGGTGTAGGGTGTGCGTACCTGCATTCATAGGGGTGAGTGTGTGTATGCATTTGTGAGCATCTCCGTTTTGTAATGGGTTTTCGCAAAAAGAGAGGGGGTCCTTTGGTTTATTAATTTATTTATTTAGTTTTGATATGTTTTCCAAAAGTACTCCATGTAATGCAAGTCAAACTAGGTGAGTGATGTTTGGGGGACCACGGGCTCTCTAGTGTGGGCCCCAGTTATCAGTGGCCGAGTTAAATCCAATACGGAGTAGTAGCCAGCAAATGTGAGGACCGACTCCCCTACCTCTTCCTTCTCCATGAAGCCTCTGCGCTAGGATTTGAAGGCGCGCTCTTTTTTTGAGCAATGTCGGCGGATTCAGTCATGCCGGTCCGACGAACAACGGGGGATATTGATGCGCAAGGCGGACGGGTTAGGGTAAGTACACCAGAGTTCACAGTCTCAGTTTATTTTCTCGAATTCAGATTATGGGTTCTCTCCTTTTGGGGTTTTCTCTATTCTGCCCGTCTCGATCGACGATGTTTCCTGGGTTTAGATGCCAGCACGGATGGTAGACGCAGAGTGGTACGGCATCGTTACTGATGCTGATCTCCGGCTCTGGTGCGACTGCGCCCTGGCGCCCCGTCGCCGGGTCGCATTCGAGGGAACGAACTCCGGCCACAGGTTCTTGGGTTGCAACTACAAATGTGAGCGCTGCATTTCGTCCACTAGGTAGATCTACCACACTCACTTTCGCTGCAGCGCGGGATCATGTCGCTATGGTTACAACTTGAGATCCGCGATGACCTCGAAGAGGAGGAGCAAGAGCGCCATTACATGCATGCCGAGGAGATGGCTGCAGAGTTAAGGATGTCTCCAACTCACTGCACTCAGTCATAAATTGGATAGATGCTCTTAGATTTGGGTAATTAGAGCTGGACACTAGGTTCTTAACCAAGTATGTTCTGCAATCTAGATATTTAGCATGCTCATGATGCTTTTGGTGGCTGGCTGTAGATTCCACTAATAATTAGGTAATCCCCTTTTTTTTACTAGTACTCACCATCTCATAGTACTGCCATGTTAAATTACACTAGGTTAATTAATATGGGAGTATTTGATAGTCTGCTTATAGCTTGTCTAGAGTTTGTGGTTACTACTAATTGTTCTGGTTTATGTGTTACTGCTATCTCTATCTATATACGAGTATCGCTACATTTTTTGCACATTTGTGCACCTCCCCCATCGCGCTCCTTCGTTACTCAGTAGCGTCCACCTTTCCATCGCATCAGTGCAATCTCTAGTGAGTCCGCAACCATCCAGATAGTTGTTTAGGTGATTGATATTTGAAATAGTAGATCTATATGCCACATTAGCAAGCTGGGATCACCATGGATGTAGCCATGGAATTAGTTATAAGGTCCACTGAAAATAGGTAAGTATAGGCTATCAAGAAGAGTCTTATGATGATGGGAAGCTTGACCATTGGCTTTATTTCACAGAACGTTCCTCTACTAAACAATGCAGATGTAATTTGTTGCATATCGTTCATAAACAGATTGTTGTTTACCGGTGTCCTGCACTGCTGAGTTCTTTAAATTATATTTTTTGTTAAAGGGGAACACGTCCAATCCTTGGCATCAGATTAATGCACGTATCCTTCTTTGCATTGCGAAGTTGATGTGTTCTTTCCTAAAATTTACTGGTTTTTCTGCATTTCATTTAGCATTATGCGCATCTCCCACCCGTGGAAGAGGCATTATCAAGTGACAAGTGTTTTCATGTATCCAGCTCCATTGCTGGAATTTCAGTAACCTATGCTTTGTCCCCAAAAAACATTTTTTTCGATAAAGAGTGCTTTATAAAAGAATAAAATAATTTCATTGAAGTAAGAAGTCTACCCATCTGGTAATGTCCCCTAAAATATACTGATCATTTTTGTTACATCATGATTTGTAGAAATGAAGTCATTCTGATCTGTTGCCACTTACTAAGGACAGGACTGCTCATGTGCCAGCTAGGAAGGCAAACCCTGAAGTATGACCCTTTTCATGTCGGTTCTGATTCCCATGTTTGGGCAATATGCCTCTATGGTTCTTTGCCATTTGTGGTACCACTGTGGAGCTTGCACAATGTGTGCAGTTGAATTTGGATTTTTTTGTGAAACGAGAATTTGGTTTTTTTTTGAAATGACAATATGGTTTAATTTTGGATTTGTTATCTGCAGTTTCCACCTTACTGATATTGCTCATGTGTAATCGTCCTGGTCACTACAAGGATTTGACAATTGCCCGTCTCCAGGAGAAATACAAAGCGCATAGACACATGATTTCATGCCTTCAAGAGAAAGTGAAACACCAGGATGAACAGATTAGGCGCCTGAAGGAAGGAGTGTCCACATCCACTAAGCGGATAACTGATTTGACTATAGGATGGAATACATCAATTTCAGTTGCTCATGATGCTACTATTGATTTTCAAAAGTTCGTGGCTGACAACTTAGTTCTCGAGTTGCCTGATGTGGATGGCGACAAGCTGATTGGCCAGGTTTACAACCGGATCTTGGAACAGGTGGGAATGCAAGCTCACATTCGAGATTCTCCACGCCCATATAGTCTATATCCTACAAAAGATGAGGAAATCTGTAAACCATATTGACCACTCTACTTACATTTTTTAAGGGTTTGGTCTCTTGTGAGGATGATATTTGTTAAGCCATGTACTATAACTATTTTTTTGCTCTGCTGGTGTGTGGTGTCCATGAATCTATATATTTGATGTATTATTATGACATATATATTGGACCTGGCTTTATGTTTTTTTATACAACCCCCATCACATAGGGGTCGGGTTCCACTATCAACTGATAACGGAACAGAAATCACCGCAGCATCACGGTCTCAGGTTCACGCTCCTGGGAGCCACTATACATCACACTGCTACCAACTACTATCTTCAAAGATGTTTTGCAACTCAGAAGCATAATAGAAAGAAAGAGAGAGACGCAAGATCACCGCCACAGAAGAGGCTAGTGTTTTAAAAAAGGCCACAACGAACATCCCACTACCAGGATCAAGAAACGAGCACACGACAAAAGACATGTCCCTACTGAAGCCAAAAGAGATTCTGCAGATGGAAATTGGCACCCCTCATTCTTCTTCCTGTTCATCAGATGGAGATCTGGGTCGCTTGCGGCTAATGGATGGTAATCCCCGAAAAGGCACTCTTGCTCTGTCCATGCCTTCCGCGTCCCCCAGCACATTCCCTTGCAGCATATCCGCTCCTTCCCGTAGCATCTCCCCTTCTTAAGCATCATGTAGACCTGCCCAATGTTTCTTAAAAACACAAGCATACATCACTAAACCAACCAGGGACTTGATTAGCTTATGCTCAAAACATGATCTGTTTCTCAGCTTCCAGATTGCCAAACAAATAGTAGCAATAGTTGTTATTTGAATATTGCGACTCATAGCCAAGAACCTAATGATCCACCGAAAATATTATGAGAAGGATCCAGGCCTAGTATCAGCACCCACGGATCTTGCCACCACGCTCCAAACATATTTGGCAGCAGGATAGGAGAAAAATAGATGGCCAATCGACTCCTCCTGGTCACAAAACCTGCACAGTGTGTCACCATTCCATTTCCTTCTCTTCATGTTATCCTTAGATGGAATTGCATTATGCCAAATGAGCCATAACCAAATCTTAATTTTCAGAGGAATCTTCGCTTTCCATAGATGTTTAAAGCTCCTATCTATCCCCCCATTCGCCAGATGGTTATACATTGACCTAACACTGAACATCCCTGACTTTGTCCATAACCACCTTGGTCTGTCAACTTCTTTAGACAAAGAAATATCAGCCAGCAGCATCTACATACCTCTGTATTGCACCTGATTATCCCTATCCAACCATCTTCTAAAAGAACATTGCCAATTCCTACCAGCCATCTCAGCAATAGTCACATTCTGCTGCCTACATATCTTGAACAACTCAGGAAATTTACTTTTCAAAGGTACATCCAAGGACCATGCATCCCCCTAGAAATCTGTCCACAACCCATTCCCAACCACCATTCTTCTTCCAGCCATATAAATTTCTTTGACCTTCAACAAATCAGACCAACAGGCAGAGTCACTTTGTTTATGCCTAAATGGGAAAATTCCTCCACTGCCCAGGTATTTCTTCCTCACAAACATTTGCCAGGGACTATTTTCAGACTCCAACCTCCACCACCATTTGCACAGAAGGCTGATATTAAAAATTGTAATGTTCTTTATACCCAAGACCCCTTTCTTTTTTGGTCTGCACACATACTTCCATTTCACAAGTTGATATTTCTTTTTCCCTGCTTTACCATACCAGAAGAAAGATCTGGTATGTTTCTCCACTTCTTCCACATTTTTCTTATTTAAGAGGAACATAGACATGTGATACACTGCCACACTAGAGACACAAGCAGTGATTTTGATGTATCTGCCACCCACAGAAAGTGCACCTCCCATCCATCCATCCATCTTTTTACCCATTTTTCTCTAATGAATCTCATTTCAGATACAGAGCATTTCCTGGTTCCCACAGGAAGACCTAAATACTTGATAGGCCATTCTCCTGTCTGACAATTAAAAAGAGTAGCATACATCTCCTGCTTTGCATCATCTTCCAGAACCATCATTAGTTCACTTTTCTCAAACTTGATCTTGAGCCCAGACAATGCTTCAAACAGGTATAACAACAGTTTCAAATTTCTGGCACCCTCCACATCATCCTTAATGAACAAAATGGTGTCATCAGCATACTGCAAAATGGCTATCCCTTTCACAAATAGATTATCAGCAAGCCCTGTGATCAAATCACCTGCCTGTGCATTCAGTACCATTTTGGCCAAACAATCTCCTACCATATTAAATAGGAGTGGAGAAAAAGGATCACCCTGCCTCACATCTTTAAAACTCCCAAAATATGGTCCCACTTCCCCCATTGACTTTCACACTGAGGGTCCCTTGAGTAACAGCACTTTTTAACCAAATCAACCAATCATTATCAAAACCTTTCTGTTTACAACAGTGAAACAGGAATTCCCAGTTAACCTTATCATATGTTTTTTCAAAGTCCAGTTTCAAAACCACCCCTTGCTGTTTCTAAAATTTTGCCTCTTTAAAAATTTCATGCAACAAAGTGACCCCATCTATGTTCTTCCTACTCACCTCTATGGGCATGCTAAAGTCGGTAGCTCGGGGGCACGATCATAATTATTCTTCCTACTCACCTCTATGGTCCCGATTCCCCCAGTTTTTCCCATCGTCCCTCCCAAAAATCCCAAACTCCTATGTCCCCTCCACGACCACCGCACGCACCGGCTTGAGCTGTGGTCTCGTGCACCGCCACGCAGCTGCTTCGCCGATGCTCACCCACCAGATCTAGGGGCTACGGTGTCATTCACCGTGCCGATGGCGTCATCGGCCGCCTAAGCTCTGCTTCCTCGCTGCCGAAAGCTACCCAATCGTACCGGATCCGCTTCATCGATGTCCCCCGGGCATGATCTAGTTCAAAGATTTCCATGTCCACTACTCCAGACCAACTGCACGCCCATCGCCATTCACTGCACCGGATCTGTCTTAGCGACGCTCTGGTCCACCGCGTTCAAGCCGGCATCGACCGCCCAAGATATGCTTCCCCGACGGCATTAGCCAGCGCAACCGCAGCACCCTTGGTGACCTATACGTCACTCACACGGTACCGACGATGCTTAGACGCCTCTCCGACCAAGGTTAACCAAATATCCAACCCGTTTTTGTTTTGTCAGTGGTATAGCAGGTTCAAGCCTGTCATAGTGAACTTCATTTTTGTAATCGTGCTAGAAAATAGAAGTCACTAGGCACGCCTGTTCTTCGTGCTAGTACATGCAAGGTCATTAGACATGTTGGTTTGCATTCGTTGCTCTACAAATTTAAATTCATGCACATGTGTGTTATTTTGTCATGCACATGTTCTTAGCTACTCCATACAACATTAATTGCCTGCTACCGAGTAATTCTTGCAAAATCTGTAGTCAGTGGAAAATATTAGTGTGGATTCCCTGCTCTACAGTTTTTGAATCTATATGGTTCGTCCTGAGATCAGTTCCTGCTATTATTTCCTCCTTGGCGTCGTTCTACTATCCTGTAGTAGCCATTTAAACTCTTCGTACTATTTCAATTATAATTTTGTTGTTGCCATAATGCCATCTGGTTCTTCAAAACCTGCATCACTAACTATTTCCTTTTTCTTGCATAGATCTAAAAATGGAACAAGGAACATGTTGGTTTGCATAGCCTATTCTACAAGTTCACAATGTATGCCATTACTTCCTTATCTGGTGCTGGCTCGTCCTGAGCAATGGCATAACTATCCTCTACTATGTAGTTCACTCGTGGTTTGCATTCTTGCTCTAGAATTTCTCTTATGATGCCATTATAATTTCTATCTGGTTGATTTTTAGCTATGATAGTAACTACATGCCATTGTGTAGCTCACCGCAAATTCTGAGTCACCCAATGACTCTCTGCATTCCAGGAGATGCCACTGCTCCCATATATATTTGCTAAAATTCTAACAAACACTTCGTTTGATTGCTCATTTCATTCTAGGCACACTTGTCTAATGCTTGTTTATCCTGTTCTACAGGTTCACGAGCGACGCCATTATATCTCGCATCTGGTTCAGGGTTTGGTTCATCCTAAGTCACGACATAACTATCCTCTACAATATATAGTTCATTCGTGGTTTGTATTCCTACTCTACAGGTTCTCGTATGATGCAGTTATAATTTCTATCTGGTTCATTATTTGCTATGATAGTAACTGCATGCCATTTTGTGGCTCAGCATAAATTCTGAGTCACCCAACATCTCTTGAATTTTAGGGTATAGAACTGCTTCCATATATATTTGTTCAAAATGACCTGGCTAGTTTATATCTGCTGAAATTCTAAGCCACACACACACATTTTTTGATTGCTCGGTTCATGGTAGTCACACTTGTTTAATGCGTGCTTGCTTGTCATGTTTGTTTGACGTGTTGGTCAATAATTGAACCATTGACCAGTTGTAAACTCCAGTTCATAGCTCCTATCATATCAGTCAAATGAGTAGTTTGTCTTGTTTGATGTATTAACTTGTATTTACTTAGTTTCAGACTGCAATTATTGCTAGACCCACCAAAGAGGGGGCTGCAAGATCATGTCTCCTCCAATGTAGCTGTCACACTCAATGGAAGATGCATGTGATCGATTGAGAAAGCAAATTGAGGACTCTGCTATCAACTTGATTGTCAACTGAAATGCCGATTTTTCTTTCCCTTGAGTTGATAATATGTAATAATTTTAAGAAGTTTGCAGCTGATGTAATATCTAGATAACTCGTGTAGGCCATGTAGGCATTTAGTTGACGTTGTCCACACATTGCGGTAGTCGTTACGATAACTACGCCAGGCAGGTCAATTAGGGAACAATACCGTGCTTTTTATTGGCCCGTCTTGTACTCGGCCGATGATGAACAGTAAAAAATGTTGGATTATTATACACATTTTATGATATTGGCATGGGCTTCAAAAATGACAAAACTGTAAAAGGCCGTAAACATAACGGGTCGACCCGCATGTGGTAACATGCCATAACTGTAACATGACGTAATAGTTACAGTCCTAACAGGCCATAACAGTAACAGGCTGTAACAGTTATAGGCCATGACAGTAACATGTCGTAACAATAGCAGGCCAAAACAGAAACATCCCATTACAGTAACAGGCATGAAACTACAAGAATCAAAAAACAGTAACATGCCAAAATAGTAGTGGGCCTCAATAGTAAAGGAATGCAGTAGTAAAAGGCCAGAACAGTGACGAGCCTGAACAGTACGGGCCGAGAAATTTCTAGATGAGGGTAGTAACAGGCCGACAAATTTACCAGGCTAGATTAGTAAAGGGCCGTTTGTGGGCCTGAACAACTAAAGACCAGAATAGTAAAAGTCTAGAACAGTAATAGGCCAGAACAGTAACGAACCATCTCAAAGAAGGGTCATTAGTAGGCTGTCAATGATGGGCTGCGATAATAGTGATGGGCTGACCGCAGGCCTTATGTTTACAGGAGCAACTTGGCGTAGGCTGCTAATGGGCTGCATAGTGTTGGACCAACATGGGCCTTCTGTAGGCCGAAATAGAATCGGGCTTGAAAGTTTATGGGTCATTGTTGGCTGCATTTTTGGGCCCATTTCAAATAGTGTAGGACAAAACACTAACGTGCCATCTTCTTATTGGCCTCCCCTGATGGGCCGGCGCAGTTAGTATTTAGCAGGCCTTGGTTGGGCCTAGTTTCTACCATGGTTTCTATGACCGTTAACAGCAGTAACTGGCTGCTAATGGCGGATACAACGTGGGAGTTTGCATGATATCAACAGTCAGCGCGGATGGCGAACAGATCTATGACGGAACAAGTTTTCGTGGCTGAAGGGTGCGATCCACCATAGTCGAAAAAAACCGTGGTTAATTCATTTGTGACGGGGCTTTTACCACGAAGGCCATCTGTCATGGAAGACTCTTTGGCCACGAAAAATGGGCCTTCAACCACGAAAATCGTCCGTTGTAAAAGCCAATTTTTCTTCTAGTGCCATTTGGATGTGTGTGTGTGTGTGTCAACGTGCATCATTGTGGTTTTTGAAAATAATACATGCAATGATGCCACTCCAGCATGTGTCCAACCACGTCCAGGAATCCTAGCAGCATGCTGGGATTCAACTGCAACACGCAGTGGAGCACTAGTTTGAAAGATGCTGCATCACCACACCCACTTGGATGTGTGTGTGTATCAACGTGCATCATTTTGGTTTTGGAAATGAACACATGCAATGATGCCACTCTAGCATTTGTCCAACCATGTATAGGAACCCTAGCAGCATGCTGGGATTCAACTTCAACATGCACCGGACCACTAGTTTGAAAGATGATGCATCACCACACACACTTGTATGTGTGTGTGTGTCCATGTGCATCATTGTGCATTTGGAGAAGAACACATGCATTCATGCCAGTCCAGCATGTGTCTAACCATGTCCAGGAACCCGAGCAGCATGCTAGGATTCAACTGCAACATGTAGTGGAGCACCAGTTTGAAAGATGATGCATCACCACACCCACTTGGATGTGTCTGCGTGTGTGTCCATGTGCATCATTGTGGTTTTGGAAAAGAACACATGCAATGATTCACTCCAGCATGTGTCCATCAATGTCTAGGAATAGCAGCATGCTGGGATTCAACTGCAGCATGGAGTAGAGCACCTGTTTGAGAAAAGGTGCATCACCATAGCCACTTGGATGTGGGTGTGTGTATCAATGTTCATCATTTTGGTTTTGGAAAAGAACACATGCAATGATGCCACTCCAGCATGTTTCCAACCTTGTCTAGGAACCCTAGCAGCATGCTGGGATTCAACTGCCACATGGAGTGGAGCACTAGTTTGAAAGATAATACATCACCACACCCACTTGGATGTGTGTGTCTATGTCAATGTGCATCATTTTGGTTTTGGAAAAGAACACATGCAATGATGCCACTCTAGCATGTGTACAACCATGTCTAGGAACCCTAGCAGCATGCTGGGATTCAACTGCCACATGGAGTGGACGACTAGTTTGAAAGATGCTACATCACCACTCCCACTTGGATGTGTGTGTATATCAATGTGCATCATTTTGGTTTTGGAAAACAACACATGCAATGAAGCCACTCTAGCATGTGTCCAACCATGTCCAGGAACCCTAGTAGCATGGTGGGATTCAACTGCAACATGCAGTGGAGAACCAGTTTGAAAGATCATGCATCATCACACCCACTTGGATGTGTGTATATCAATGTGCATCATTGTGGTTTTGGAAAAGAACACATGCAACGATGCCACTCCAGCATGTTTCCAACCATGTCCAGGAACCCTAGCAGCATGCTGGGATTCAATTGCCATATGGTGTGGAGCACCAATTTGAAAAATTGTACATCACCACTCTCACTTGGATGTGTGTGTGTATATCAATGTGCATCATGGTTGTTTTGGAAAAGAACACATGCAACGATTCCATTGTAGCATGTGTATAACCATGTCTAGGAACCCTAGCAGCATGCTGGGATTCAACTTCCACATGGAGTGGAACACCAGTTTGGAAGATGCTGGATCACCACACCCACTTGGATGCGTGTGTATCAATGTGCATTATTGTGGTTTTGGAAAAGAAGACATGCAATGATGCCACTTCAGCATGTGTCCAACCATGTCTAGGAACCCTAGCAGCATGCTGGTATTCAACTGCAACATGCAGTGGAGAACTAGTTTGAAAGATGCTGCATCACCACACCCACTTGTACGTGTGTCTGTATAAATGTGAATCATTGTGGTTTTGGAAAAGAACACTTGCAATGATGCCACTCCAGCATGTGTACAACCATGTCGAGCAACCCTAGCAGCATCTTGGGATTCAACTGCCACATGGAGTGGAGCACCAGTTTGAAAGATGCTGCGTCACCACACCCACTTGGATGTGTGTGTGTATATCAATGTGCATCATTGTGGTTTTGGAATAGAACACATTCAATTATGCCACTCTAGCATGTGTACAACCCTGTCCAGGAAGCCTAGCAGCATGCTAGGATTCAACTGCCACATGGATTGTAGCACCAGTTTGAAAGATGCTACATCACCACACCCACTTGGATGTCTGTGTATTAATGTGAATAATTGTTGTTTTGGAAAAAACACATGCAATGATGCCACTCTATCATGTGTCCAACCATGTCTAGGGACCCCTAGCAGCATGTTGGAATTCAACTACAACATGAAGTGCAGAACCATTTTGAAAGATGCTAAATCACCACCCCCACTTGGATGTGTGTGTGTGTATAGATGTGTATCATTGTGGTTTTGGAAAAGAACAAATGGAATGATGCCACTCCAGCATCTGTCCAACCATGTCCAGGAACCCTAGCAGCATGTTGGGATTAATTTGCCACATGGAGTGGAGCACCAGTTTGAAAGATGTTGCATCACGACACCCACTTGGATATGTGTGTGTATCAATGTGCATCATTCAGCTTTTTGAAAAGCACACATGCAATGATGCCACTCCAACGTGTGTCCAACCATGTCTAGGAACCCTAGCAACATGCTGGGATTCAACTACAACATGCAGTGGAGAACCAGTTTCAAAGATGCTGCATCACAACACCCACTTGTATGTCTGTGTATCAATGTGTATAATTGTGGTTTAGAAAAGAACACATGCAATAATGCCACTCTAGCATGTGTACAACCATGTCTAGGAACCCTAACAGCATATTGGGATTCAACTGCCACATGGAGCGTAGAAGTAGTTTGAAAGATGCAGCATCATCACACACACTTGAATATTTGTGTGTATATCAATGTGCATCATTGTGGTTTTGGAAAAGAATACATGCAATGATACCACTCTAGCATGTGTCCAACCATGTCTAGGAACCCTAGCAGCATGTTGTGATTCAACTACAACATGTATTATATCACCAGTTTGAAAGATGCTACATCACCACACTCACTTGGATGTGTGTGTGTATCAATGTGCATCATTGTGGTTTTATAAAAGAACACATGCAATGATGCGACTACAGCATGTGTCCAACCATGTCCAGGAACCATAGCAGCATGTTGAGATTCAACTACTAGATGGAGTGGAGCACTAGTTTGAAGGATGCTGCATCAACACACACTTGGATGCGTGTGTATATCAATGTGAATCATTGCGGTTTTGGAAAATAACACATGCAATGATGCCACTCTAGCATGTGCACAACCATGTCTAGGAACCCTAGAAGCATGCTGGGATTCAACTGCCACATGGAGTGGGGCACTAGTTTGAAAGGTGCTACATCACCACACCAGTTGGATGTGTGTGTGTATCAATGTGTATCATTGCAGTTTTGGAAAAGAACACATGCAATGATGCCACTCCAGCATGTGTACAACCATGTCCACGAACCCTAGAAGCATCCTAGGATTCAACTGCCACATAGAGTGGAACACTAGTTTGAAAGATGCTTCATCACCACATCCACTTGGATGTGTGTGTGCATATCAATGTGCATTATTGTGGTTCTGCAAAAACAACACATGCAATGATGCCACTCCAGCATGTGTCCAACCATGTCCACGAACCCTAGCAGCATGCTGGGATTCAACTGCTACATGTAGTGGAGCACCAGTTTGAAAGATGATGCATCACCACACACACTTGGATGTGTGTGTGTATCAATGTCCATCATTATGGTTTTGGAAAAGAACACATGCAATGTTGCCACTCCAGCATATGTCCAACCATGTCTAGGAACCCTAGTAGCATGTTGTGATTCAACTACAACATGCATTATATCACCAGTTTGAAATATGCTTCATCAGCACACCCACTTGGATGTATGTGTGTATATTAATGTGCATCATTGTGGTTTAGGAAAAGAACACATGCAATGATGCCACTCTAGCATGTGTACGACCATGTCTAGGAACCCTAGTAGCATGCTAGGATTCCACTACCACATGGAGTGGAGCACTAGTTTTAAAGATGCTGGATAACCACACCCACTTGGATGTGTGTATGTGTATTAATGTGCATCATTGTTGTTTTGGAAAACAACACATGCAATGATGCCACTCCAGAATGTGTCCAACCATGTCCAGGAACCATAGCAGCATGCTGGAATTCAACTACAACATGAAGTGGAGCACCAGTTTGAAAGATGATGCATCACCACACCCACTTGTATGTGTGTGTATCAATGTGCATCATTGTGGTTTTGCAAAAGAACACATGCAATGATGCGACTCCAGCATGTGTAAAACCATGTCTATGGAACCTAGCATCATGATGGGATTCAACTGCAACATGCAGTGGAGCACCAATTTGAAAGATGCTGCATCACCACACCCACTTGGATGTCTGTGTATCAACGTGCATAATTGTGGTTTTGGAAAAGAACACATGCAATGATGCCACTCCAGCATTTGACCAACCATGTCTAGGAACCCTAGCAGCACGCTAGGATTCAACTGCCACATGGAGTGGAGTACTAGTTTGAAAGATGCTACATCACCGCACCCAGTTGGATGTGTGTGTTTATATCAATGGGCATCATTGTGGTTTTGGAAAAGAACACATCCAATGATGCCACTCTAGCATGTGTACAACCATGTCCAAAAACCCTAGCATCATGCTGGGATTCAACTACCACATGGAGTGGAGCACCAGTTTCAAAGATGCTGCATCACCACACCCATTTGGATGTGTTTGTATATCAATGTTCATCATTGTGGTTTTGGAAAACAATACATGCAATGATGCATCACCACACCCACTTATGTGTGTGTGTGTCCACGTGCATCATTGTGGTTTTGGAAAAGAACACATGCAATGATGGCCCTCTAGCATGTGTCCAACCATGTCTAGGAACCCCAACAGCATTTTGGGATTCAACTACAACATGAAGTGGAGACAAGTTTGAAAGATGATGCATCACCACACCCACTTGGATCTGTGTGTGTCCATTTGCATCATTGTGATTTTGGAAAAGAACACATGTAATGATGCCACTCCATCATGTGTCCAACCATGTCTAGGAACCCTAGCAGCATGATGGGATTCAACTACAACATGCAGTGCAGCACCAGTTTGAAAGCTGCTGCATCACCACACACACTTGGATGTGTGTGTATATCAATGTGCATTATTGTGGTTTTGGAAAAGAACACATGCAATGATGCCACTCCGGCTTGTGTCGAACCATGTCCAGAAACCCTAGCAGCATGCTGGGATTCAACTTCAACATGCATTGTATCACTAGTTTGAAAAATGGTGCATCACCACACCCACTGGGATGTGTGTGTATCAATGTGCATCATTGTGGTTTTGGAAAAGAACACATGCAATGATGCCACTCTAGCATGTGTCCAACCATGCCTAGGAACCCTAACATCCTGCTGGGATTCAACAACAACATGCTGTGGAGAACCAATTTGAAAGATGCTGCATCACCACACCCACTTGGATGTGTATCTGTCAATGTGCATATTTGTGGTTTAGGAAAAGAACACATGCAATGATGCCACTCCAGCATGTGTCCAACCATGTCCATGAACCCTAGCAGCATGCAGGGATTCAACTGCCATATCAAGTGGAGCAATAGTTTGAAAGATGCAGCATCACCACACCCACATGGAAGTCTGTGTGTATATATCAATGGGCATCATTGTGGTTTTTGGAAAACAACACATGCAAAGCATGTGTCCAACCATGTCCAGGAACCCTAGCAGCAAGCTAGGATTCAACTGCCACATGGAGTGGAGCACCAGTTTGAAAGATGCTACATCACCACACTCACTTGGACGTGTGTGTGTATATCAATGTGCATCATTGTGGTTTTGGAAAAGAACACATGCAATGATGCCACTCTAGCATGTGTACAACCATGTCCAGGAACCCTAGCAGCATGCGGGGATTCAACTACCACATGGAGTGGATCATTAGTTTGAAAGATGCTGCATCACCACACCCATTTGGATGTGTGTGTGTGTGTATCAATGTGCATCATTATGGTTTTGGAAAAGAACACATGCAATGATGCCATTCTAGCATGTGTACAACCATGTCCAGGAACCCTAGCAGCATGCTGGGATTCAACTGCCACATGGAGTGGAGCACCAGTTTGAAAGATATTGCATCACCACACCCACTTGGATGTCTGTGTGTATATCAAAGTGCATCATTGTGGATTTGGAAAAGATCACATGTAACGATGCCACTCCAGCATGTGTCCAACCATGTCCAGGAACCCTAGAAGCATGCTTGGATTGAACTGCCATATGCATTGTATCACTAGTTTGAAAGATGCTGCATCACCACACCCACTTGGATATGTGTGTGTGTATCAATGTTCATGATTGTGGTTTTGGAAAATAATACATGCAATGATGTCACTCCAGCATGTGTCAAACCATGTCTAGGAACCCTAGCAGCATCCTGGGATTCAACTTCATGATGCAGCGGAGGACTAGTTTGAAAGATGATGCATCACCACACCCACTTGGATGTGTGTGTGAGTCCATGTGCATCATTGTGGTTTTTGACAAAAACACATGAAATGATGGCACTCCAGCATGTGCCCAACCATGTCCAGGAACCCGAGTGGCATGCTGGGATTCAACTGCCAAATGGAGTGGAGCACCAGTTTGATAGATGCTGCATCACCACACCCACTTGGATGTGTGTGTGTATATCAATGTACATCGTTGTGGTTTTGGAAAAGAACACATGCAATGATGCAACTCCAACATGTATACAACTATGTCGACGAACCCTTGTAGCATGCTAGGATTCAACTGCCACATGGACTGGAGCACCAGTTTGAAAGATGCTACATCACCAAACCCACTTGGATGTGTGTGTCTATGTATCAAGGTGCATCATTGTGGTTTTGGAAAAGAACACATGCAATGATAGATGCCACTTCAGCATGTGTACAACCATGTTCAGGAACCTTAGCAGCATGTTGGGATTCAACTACCACATGGAGTGGAGCACCAAATTCAAAGATGCTGCATCACCACACCCACTTGGATGTGTTTGTATATCAATGTTCATCATTGTGGTTTTGGAAAACAACACATGCAATGATGCCACTCCAGCATGTGTCCAACCATGTCCAGGAACCCTTGCAGCATGCTGGAATTCAACTTCAACATCAAGTGGAGCACCTGTTTGAAAGATGCTACATCACCACACCCAGTTGGATGTGTGTGTATGTATCGATGTGCGGCATTGTGGTTTTGGAAAAAAACAGATGCAATGATGCCACTCTAGCATGTGTCCAACCATGTCCAGGAACCCTAGAAGCATGTTGTGATTGAAATGCAACATGCATTGTATCACCAGTTTGAAAGATGCTGCATCACCACACCGACTTGGATGTGTGTGTGTATCAATGTGCATCATTGTGGTTTTGTAAAAGAACACATGTAATGATGCCATTCCAACATGTGTCCAACCATATCTAGGAACCCTAGCAGCATGCTGGGGTTGAACTACAAGATGCTGCATAGCACCAGTTTGAAAGATGATGCATCACCACACCCACTTATATATGTGTGTGTCCATGTGCATCATTGTGGTTTTGTAAAAGAACAAATGCAAATATGGCACTCTAGGATGTGCCCAACCATTTCTAGGAACCCCAGCATCATGCTGGGATTCAACTGCAACATGAAGTGGAGCACAAGTTTGAAAGATGATGCATCACCACACCCACTTGTATGTGTGTGTGTGTATCAATGTGCCTTATTGTGGTTTTGGAAAAGAACACGTGCAATAATGCCACTCCAACATGTGTCCAACCATGTCTAGAAACCCTAGCAGTATGCTGGGATTCAACTGCAACATGCATTGTATCACCAGTTTGAAAAATGGTGCATCACCACACCCACTGGGATGTGTGTGTATCAGTGTGCATCATTGTGGTTTTGGAAAAGAACACATGCAATGATGCCACTCCAGCATGTTTACAAATATGTCCAAAAACCCTAGTAGCATGCTAGGATTCAACTGTCACATGGAGTGGACCACCATTTTCAAAGATGTTGCATCATCACACCCTCTTGGATGTGTGTGTGTGTCCATCTGCATAATTGTGGTTTTGGAAAACAACACATGCAATGATGCCACTCCAGCATGTGTCTAACCATGTCCAGGAACCCTAGAAGCAATCTGGGATTCAACTACGACATAGAGTGGAGCACCAGTTTGAAAGATGCTGCATCACCACACCCACTTGGACGTGTGTGTATATCAATGCGCATCATTGTGGTTTTGGAAAGAACACATGCAATGATGCCACTCTAGCATGTGTACAACCATGTCTAGGAACCCTAGCACCATGCGGGGATTCAACTACCACATGGAGTGGATCACTAGTTTCAAAGATGCTGGATCACCACACCCATTTGGATATGTGTGTGTATAATAGTGTGCATCATTATGGTTTTGGAAAAGAACAATGCAATGATGCCATTCTAGCATGTGCACAACCATGTTCCGGTACCCTAGCAGCATGCTAGGATTCAATTGCCACATGGAGTGGAGCACCAGTTTGAAAGATATTGCATCACCACACCCACTTGGATGTCAGTGTGTATATCAAATTGCGTCATTGTGGTTTTGGAAAAAACACATGCAATGATGCCACTCCAGCATGTGTCCAACCATGTCCAGGAACCCTTGAAGCATGTTGGGATTGAACTGCAATATGCATTATATCACTAGTTTGAAAGATGCTGCATCACCACACCCACTTGGATATGTGTGTGTGTATCAATGTGCATGATTGTGGTTTTGGAAAATAATAGATGCAATGATGCCACTCCAGCATGTGTCCAACCATGTCTAGGAACCCTAGCAGCATCCTGGGATTCAACTTCAAGCTGCAGCGGAGGACCAGTTTGAAAGATGATGCATCACCACACCCACTTGGATGTGTGTGTGTGTCTAGGTGCATCATTGTGGTTTTGGACAAACACACATGCAATGATGGCACTCCAGCATGTGTCTAACCATGTCCAGGAACCCGAGCAGCATGCTGGGATTCAACTGCCACATGGAGTGGAGCACTAGTTTGAAAGAGGTTGCATCACCACACCCACTTGGATGTGTGTGCGTGTGTGTCCATGTGCATCATTGTGGTTTTGGAAAAGAACACATGCAATGATTCACTCCAGCATGTGTCCAGCAATGTCCAGGAACCCTAGCAGTATGCTGGTATTCAACTGCAGCATGCAGTAGAGCACCAGTTTGAAAGAAGGTGCATCACCACAGCCACTTGGATGTGGGTGTGTGTATAAATGTGCATCATTGTGGTTTTGAAAAAGAACACATGCAACAATGCCACTCCAGCATGTTTCCAACCTTGTCCAGGAAGCCCAGCAACATGTTGGGATACAACTGCCATATGGAGTGGAGCACCACTTTGAAAGATGCTACATCACCACTCCCACTTGGATCTGTGTGTATATCAATGTGCATAATTGTGGTTTTGGAAAAGAACACATGCAAAGATGCATGTCCAGCATGTGTACAACCATGTCCAAGAACCCTAGCAGCATGCGAGGATTCAACTGCCACATGGAGTGGATCACCAGTTTGAAAGGTGCTGCATCACCACACCCACTTGGATGTTTGTGTATATCAATGTGCATCATTTTGGTTTTGCAAAACAAGACATGCAATGATGCCACTCCAGCATGTGTCCAACCATGTCTAGGAACCCTAGAAGCAAGATGGGATTCAACTGCCACATAGAGTGGAGCACCAGTTTGAAAGGTGCTGCATCACCACACCCACTTGGATCTATGTGTATATCAATGTGCATCATTGTGGTTTTGTAAAAGAACACATGCAATGATGCCACTCCAGCATGTGTACAACTATGTCCAGAAACCCTAGTAGCATGCTAGGATTCAACTGTCACATGGAGTGGACCACCATTTTCAAAGATGCTGCATCACCACACCCTCTTGCATGTGTGTGTGTGTCCATGTGCATCATTGTGGTTTTGGAAAAGAACACATGCAATGATGCCACTCCAGCATGTGTCTAACCATGTCCAGGAACCTAAGCAGCATGCTAGGATTCAAATGCAACATGTAGTGGAGCACCAGTTTGAAAGATGATGCATCACCACACCCACTTTGATGTGTGTGTGCGTGTGTGTCCATGTGCATCATTGTGGTTTTGGAAAAGAACACATGCAATGATTTACTTCAGCATGTGTCCAGCAATGTCCAGGAACCCTAGCAGTATGCTGGTATTCAACTGCAACATGCAGTAGAGCACCAGTTTGAAAGAAGGTGCATCACCACAGCCACTTGGATGTGGGTGTATGTATAAATGTGCATCATTGTGGTTTTGGAAAATAACACATGCAACGATGCCACTCTAGCATGTTTCCAACCTTGTCCAGGAACCCTAGCAGCATGCAGGGATACAACTGCCATATGGAGTGGAGCACCACTTTGAAAGATGCTACATCACCACTCCCACTTGGATGTGTGTGTGTATATCAATGTGCATCATTGTGGTTTTGGAAAAGAACACATGCAAAGATGCCTGTCCAACATGTGTACAACCATGTCCAAGAACCCTAGCAGCATGCGAGGATTCAACTGCCACATGGAGTGGATCAGCAGTTTGAAAGGTGCTGCATAACCACACCCACTTGGATGTGTGTGTATCAATGTGTATCATTTTGGTTTTGGAAAACAAGACATGCAATGATGCCACTGTAGCATGTGTCCAACCATGTCTAGGAACCCTAGAAGCAATCTGGGATTCAACTGCGACATAGAGTGGAGCACCAGTTTGAAAGATGCTGCATCACCACACCCACTTGGATGTGTGTGTATATCAATGCGCATCATTGTGGTTTTGGAAAGAACACATGCAATGATGCCACTCTAGCATGTGTACAACCATGTCTAGGAACCCTAGCACCATGCGGGGATTCAACTACCACATGGAGTGGATCACTAGTTTGAAAGATGCTGCATCACCACACCCATTTGGATATGTGTGTGTATCAGTGTGCATCATTATGGTTTTGGAAAAGAACAATGCAATGATGCCATTCTAGCATGTGTACAACCATGTCCCGGTACCCTAGCAGCATGCTAGGATTCAATTGCCACATGGAGTGGAGCACCAGTTTGAAAGATATTGCATCACCACACCCACTTGGATGTCAGTGTGTATATCAAAGTGCATCATTGTGGTTTTGGAAAAAACACATGCAATGATGCCACTCCAGCATGTGTCCAACCATGTCCAGGAACCCTTGAAGCATGTTGGGATTGAACTGCAATATGCATTATATCACTAGTTTGAAAGATGCTGTATCACCACACCCACTTGGATATGTGTGTGTGTATCAATGTGCATGATTGTGGTTTTGGAAAATAATAGATGCAATGATGCCACTCCAGCATGTGTCCAACCATGTCTAGGAACCCTAGCAGCATCCTGGGATTCAACTTCAAGATGCAGCGGAGGACCAGTTTGAAAGATGATGCATCACCACACCCACTTGGATGTGTGTGTGTGTCCAGGTGCATCATTGTGGTTTTGGACAAACACACATGCTATGATGGCACTCCAGCATGTGTCTAACCATGTCCAGGAACCCGAGCAGCATGCTGGGATTCAACTTCCACATGGAGTGGAGCACCAGTTTGAAAGAGGTTGCATCACCACACCCACTTGTATGTGTGTGTGTATATCAATGTGCATCATTCACAAGAAAAGTTGGCTTTTACAACGGATGATTTTCGTGGTTGAAGGCCCATTTTTCGTGGCTAAAAAGTCTTCTATGATGGATGCCCATCGTGGGAAAAGCCCGTTTTTCGTGGCAGATCGCACCCTTCAGCCATGAAAACTTGTTCTATCATAGATCTGTTCACCAGCCGCATTGACTGCTGAAGTCATGCAAAACGCCCCGTGGCACCCGCTGTTAACATTCGGTTACCGCCGTTAACGGCCACGGACACCATGGTAGAAGCCAGGCCCAGCCAAGGCTTGCTCATAATTAAGTGGGTCGGCTCATCAAGAGAGCCCAATAATATTACGGCCCGTTACTGTTTCGTCTGACAATGTTTGAAATGGGCCCAAATATGTGGCCAGCTGTGGCCCATGAATGCCAGACCCGTTACTGTTTCGACCTACAAAAGCCCACACTTTTCGAATACTGCATGGCCCGTTAATAGGCTGCGTCAAGTAGGCCCGATACTGTTAAAGCCCAAGGTTAGCCCTTCACTGTTCTCACAGCTCGTCATGAGCCGCCTACGAATGGCCCACTTTTGAGAAGGTCCGACATTGTTCTGGACTTTTACTATTCTGGCTCATTACTGTTATGGCTGTTTACTATTCATGTCCGTTACTGTTGTGGCCCTTTGCTGTTCTGGATCGTTACTGTGCTGGTTGCCCCTGTTCTGGCCTGTTACTATTCATGCATGTTACTGTTTTGGCCTGTTAGTATTTAGGCATGTTATTGTGTTGGATTTCCACTGTTCTAGTCTGCTGGTGTTTTGGCCTGCTACTGTTTGGCATGTTACTATTTAGGCCTATTACTGTTTTGTCCTTTTACTATTTTGGCATGTTACTGTTTCGGCTTGTTACTCTTTCGGCATGTTAATATTTCGGCTTATTACTGTTTCGGCCTATTATTGTTTCGGCCTGTTACTGTTTTGGATTGTTACTGTTCCAGTCTGTTACTGTTTTGGCATGTTGCTGTTTTAGCCAGTTACCGTTGCTATTTTGGTTTGTCACTATTTTGTCATATTACTGTTTTGGCCAGTTACCGTTCCTGTTTCGGTAACTCTGAAACCTGATCGACCTGGTTGGCGCAGTTATGGTACATCCATGCGTGGACGGCGTCAACTAAATGCCTACATGGACTATGTGAGTTATCTAGATTTTACATCAGCTGCAAACTTCTTAAAAATATTACAAAATATGAACAAAAGGGATAGAAAATTCAGCACTTCAGTTGCGAATCAAGTTGATAGCAGAGTCCTCAATTTGCTTTCTCAATCCATCAACTGCATCTCCCATTGAGTGTGACAGCTACGTTGGAAAACCACCTAGAGATATGATCTTGCAGTCGCCTCTTTGGTGGCGATAGCAATAATACAAACTGCATAATAACTACTCATAGCTAAGAATGAGCCAGATAGGAATTATAACTGCATAATACAATCTTGTAGAGTAGGAATGCAAACCATGAATGAACTATATAGTAGAGGATAGTTGTGTCATTGCCTAGGACGAATCAGAACTAGATACGAGATATAATGGTGTGGCTTGTGAACCTGTAGAACAGGACAAACAAGCATTAGACAAGTATGCCAACAATGAAATGAGCAATCAAACAAAGTGTTTCTTAGAATTTCAGTATAAACTAGCCAGGTCATTTCAGCAAATATATATGGAAGCAGTGGTATCTCCTGGAATGCAAGAGACATTGGGTGATTCAGAATTTTCGGTGAGCTACACAATGGCATGCAATTACTGTCATAGGTAAGAATGAACCACATAGAAATTATGACCGCATCATACCAGAACTTGTTGAGCAGGAATGGAAAACACGAATGAACTATATAGTAAAGAATAATTATGCCATTGATTAGGAAGAACCAGCACCAGATACACAAAATATATAATGGCATCGCTGGTGGACCTGTAGGCTGTGCAAACCAACATGTTCAGTGTTTCCTTTTTGAGCTCTACACAAAGAAAACGAAAATAGTCAGTGTTGCAGCTTTTGAAGAACCAGATGGCAACAACGAAATTATAATCGAACTAGTACGAAGAGTTTGAACGGGTACCATAGGATAGTAGAACGATGCCAGGGAGGAATAATAGCAGGAACTTAGCTCAGGAATAACTAGACAGAGTCAGTAACTGTGTAGCAGGGAATCCACACTAATATTTTCCACTAACATTACATTTTGCAATAACTACACAATAGCAGGCATTTACTGGTGTACGGAGTAGCTAAGATAAGAACATGTGCATGACAAAATAACAGACATGTGCATGACTTGATATTTGTAGAGCAGCGAATGCAAAACCAACATGTCTAATGACATTGTATGTACAAGCACGAAGAAATGGCGTGCCTAGTGACTTGTATGTACTACCACGATTACAAAAATGCACTTCACTACGACAGGCTTGAACCTGCTATACCGCTGACAAAACAAAAACGGGTTGGAGATTTGGTTAACCTTGGTCGGAGAGGCGTCTAAGCATCGTCGGTACCGTGCGAGTGACGTCCAGGTCACCGAGGGTGTTGTGGTTGTGGTGGCTATTAGCGTCGGGGAAGCAGATCTTGGGCGGTCGATGCCGGATTGAAAGCGCTGGACGAGAGCGTTGCTGAGGTAGATCCGGTGCAGTGAACGGCGACATCCGTGCAGTTGGTCTAGAGTAGTGGACATGGAACTCTCTGAACTAGATC
Organism: Avena insularis; assembly: GCA_023614405.1. Taxonomy (NCBI): domain Eukaryota; kingdom Viridiplantae; phylum Streptophyta; class Magnoliopsida; order Poales; family Poaceae; genus Avena; species Avena insularis. Next base: position 459,491,306 of record CM042690.1, read on the forward strand.
ACGCCCGGTGAACACCGGCGAAGCGGATCTGGTATGGTTGGGTAGCTTTCGGCGGTGAGGAATCAGAGCTTGGGTAGTCGATGACACCATCAGCGTGGTGAACGACACCGCAACTTCTAGATCTGGTGGGTGAGCATCGGTGAAGCGGCTGCGTGGCGGTGCACGAGACCGTAGGTCAAGCCGGTGCACACGATGGTCGTGGAGGGGACACATGAGCTTGGGATTTTTGGGAGGGCCGGCGGGAAAAACTGGGGGAATTGGGACCATAGAGGTGAGCAGAAAAAATAATTACGATCGTGCCCCTGAGCTACCGATTTTAGCATGCCCATTTGTCGTCTGAACAATGGGCAGATTTGGAATTTTAAATTCTAAAGTTTTTGAAATGGAAGGGCGCGAAATGCTTCATGGTCGGTGTGTTGTTTTGCCGCTCGATTGAGAATTTGAATTTGGCTTGCGCCCATCTTATAATAATAATAAAAAAATGGAACTCCCCGGTCGGTGGGATATTTTGGCTCAAAGTTTTTGAAACGGTGGGGCGGGAAATGCTTGGTAGGTGGGTGATTTTGCCACTCGATTGAGATTCTGAATTTGGCTAGTCTCCATCCACTAATAGAAAAAGGTAGTAGACCGTACGCTATATATCCAGGAATTCAAGGCCGAGAGTCACATCAAAGTCACATCAACTGATCATCCAAAAACATTTTTTTGCACAGAAACTTGGATACCTTCCATTCACACAGCACAGGCGGTAAATTTTGCCGCTTGACTCAGATTTTAAATTTTTCTAGGGTCCATGTAATAATATAAAAATGGTACTACCTCGGTGGGTGATTTTGCCTAAAAATGTTTGAAACAGAGGGGGTGCGAAATGCTTCGGGGTCGGTAGGTTATTTTCCTGCTCGATTACGATTTTGAATCTGGATGCCGGCCAAGTTTTTATTACTAGAAAAAAGGTTTTGTAGTTCGAACGCCATCTGGTTAGGAATTTAAGGCAAGACTCACATTAACTCATGCCTCCGATTCAAACGGGGTAGGCGGTAGGTTTTGGCGGTCGATAGTGATTTTGAATTTAGAGATTATCCGAAGAATAATTAAAAGAAATAGTCCGTTCTCCCTCTATTTCAGGGATCTAAGTCAGGGAGAGTGATTATCTACCACGCGTATGAAAATGCAGATCTCCGATACAAGAATGTTTGTTTAACATAACAACAAACAAATGTCTGAATTAGCTCTAATTCAAGCATGCGAAAATGGTGTACAACCAAGGTTTACTAATTATTTAGGTGTCGGCACAGACTCTTCTATAGGAAGCACTAACTAAATGGCAGTACTAATTTAGATCAAATAAAAAATCCTGCCGTGAAACAAATACTCCTACTACAACATACTATCAAAACAAAAAGACCAGCTAAAGTATATGTAGAACAAATACAACAAGATTTCATCACGCATACACTACTATATAGAGAACACCATTTCATCATATAAAACAATGTTTTATCAGACACACATAGGCCCCCAAAACGAACAGATAGCTCTAATATTCTAGCCCCTGCTGCTGTGACTGCAGCACAAACAAAGGTGCCGCCACAGTTCCATCAGCTACCAAAACAAACAAATATCATACTGCAGCTCCAAATAACACAACCTGGGCAAACACATGCTTTCCCAAACAAGCCTTGCTTGTTCATCTGAGTGTTATTTTCATCTCCTTGATGTTGTAGTCTGAATCAGCTGTGTTGCTGACAGGACTTCCTTTTCGTTTCTTTGATTTAGCACTCCGAATCACGTCGGTTGCTGAAGGAAATGAACAAAATGATTAGGAAAATCATAGGTGTACAAAAATGCAAGGGTTGCACATGAATGACTGCACTAACCAGGTGTCATAATGTAGGGATGTAAAGTACACCAATGTTTACGAGATGTGAACTTCTTAGGCTTCATGCTGCTAAGATCTAATTGAATGCTCCCTCCTTCTCCCATATAACCACCATTTCTCTATCCTCAAATGCACAGAGTAACCTTACTGCATCTTTCCCACCATAAGCCCATGATTTATCAAGGCCAAGGAGAGTATCCAACTCAACCATTATATGAGCCACCCAAGCTTCCCATTTGCCTATTGATGATCTTGCATTGGACCACGTGTTTAGACTGAAGTCTCTTATAAACGCAAGGACAACATTTCCATTATGCCCCTTAGAGATGACAAAATTGTGTCTAGAAATATCATGTGTCTCATGGGGCACTCAATATAACACAGTTTTGTTGTCACGTTATCCAAGGAAATTATATATCTGGAGTTCATTGTTGGCCAGTACAAAATGTCACCTATGAGAGTTGACGGTCTGCGATCAATCTTAGCTAGCATCGCAGCAGGTTCAATCTAGTCCTCCCATTTTCCTAACTCTGATGAGTACCTCTGCACCAGTGCTTGGTTACCATTGGTTACTATCCAAACAACCCAGAAATTGCTGCAACAGTGTGAAGACAATTGCCCATGATTTCTCGAACAGAGAATTGTGCCGCTATCATATTCACGTCTCCGTCAAATTGGTGGTTCTGGTATCACTGTTTCACTTCCACTGATTGGATCCCAGGACTTTATCATGTTAGACCCTTGCGGATAATGAAGTAGCACCCTACCATTGCGACATCCGAGTACATATGGTTTGTAGGCTTTATGTACTTCCACCAGCCTATTCAGCTTCTAGAAGATGGATTGGTCAAGATTATGATCTGTTAAGAATCGAGCATCCTCGGAGCTGTTGGTGAAAAACCCAAGTAACGGCATTCCTCTGTTGTGTGACAGGGTTAGCCTTTTGAAATCATTGCTTCCCATGAAGTCCATCCAACATTTTTGGGCGACTAATGCCCTCAGTATGTAGGATGGGCGCGGAGGAAGCCTAACAAGAATATGACCAAATACATCGCCTGGCAAGTCGTTGATTGTTGCATATGTTCTTCCACCGAAGCTGGTAGGATGATGCAAATAGCACAAGTGCATCATCAGAATTAAGTAAACAGCACAATGCACAATGCACAATCCTAAAAAAGAATTAAGTAAACACCACAATGCATCATATATTTTGACAGGAAAATTTATCATCGAAATTTCCTAAACTACACCCATCTGAAAAACTACCTAAAAAGCAGATTCTGTCAACAAAATAACCTAAACAGCACAAGCAATCAACCAGAGTAGTACGAAAGCACCGCAAAATGCATCAGCATGTCGGAAATGGGCAAAGGGAATGAAGAACTTTTTTTTAGGTCAACAGGGAGGACAGAAAGGCCCCCACCTGAATTTTCTGGTTTTATCATAAAGAAGAGGAGAAAAATGGATGCAGCTTCAGTGACTTGGTGAACCCAAGTCTCACGGTGACTTGCCCTAGGATCCACCTTCCATCTTAGATCAAACGTATGACAGTAGTTCAGATTTTGAACTAAAAAGTAAAACTATTCGGAAAAAATTGACAAAAAGTCAGTAAATCATCGGTGCCTAGGTTTGAATCTTGTGAAAGTTTCATCCCATTCGGATGACTAGTTTGTGATTAAATAGATTTTTATGTTCCCAGTACTACTAGTTTAAACTAATATCCACTACGTCCAAGAAAACCCTAGAGCAGAAAACACAAAAGAGGGAGGAAGTCAGGGAGACAAAATCCAACGCAGAACTTACAATGGGGTCGACGAGTTCTGAGCAGATGGAGAAGGCGCCGCCGACAAATGACGAGCCACATCCGTTGATGCTGAAGAAGCACAACCACGAGCTGACGCGTTCCTAGCATCCCATGCAGCCGTCGCTTTGGCAGCGGCAGCCAACATTGCCGAATTTGTTCCAGCAGTAGCCGACAAGGATTTCGACTGCGCCTCCACCGCTTTCCAAGCATCACTCAACTCTGCACAAGACTCTAATGCGGTACAAGCATCGGTCTCCGGATCTGCTTCACATGTATCCACTGGTGCTGCTTCAGCATCCACCTCTGCATTACAAGCATCCGCCGATGCAGCAAATGCTTCCGCCAATGCCAATTCCATTTCTTGTAAACGCCACGAGCTTATTTAGCTCGCAATGCCCAAAAATAAATGCATTCTATCCTTCAGAAAGCCCGTAATGGCTAGAGGTTGGGGAAGTACATACCGGCGAACGGCGGTGCGGTGGTGTTCAACGGTGGAGCGGTGGGGACGGTCCGGTCAAGGGAGGGCGGCCAGGCGGAGAAGATGACGATGGGGTCGAGGCGCACACGACTGAGCTACCTCAAACTCGAAACTAACTTTCGCCCCACTATTTATTTTTATTTTTCTTGCGAACCCCGCCTTTTTTAGGGGAAACCACGGTTGTATTAATAGTAGCAACCACACGACTGATACAAGTTTGTGCACTTGCGTTGCTCAGTTTCCCGCCTACACACATCAAGTTTCTACACTTATTCGTGTGATACAATCAATTGCTGGGTAAAATATTCCAGGTGGTAGAAGCCTGCCCTTTCTATGACATCAAGATCTAGAGTTCAAACATCGACCTGAAATTCCACAATCTACAACTACAAGTTTTGGTTTACTACCAGAAACATGCTAAAAATCACTACTTGAATCGCATTAACATCATCATTAACAGATATCAGAAGGAAAAAAATTGAAAGATAAAAAACCACCGCAAGTTCGAATAAGATGACTGTTGTTGCCAAATATAGTCACATAAAGCCAGGTCCAATATATATGTCATAATAGTACATCAAATGTATAGATTCATGGACACCACACACCAGCCGAGCAAAAAAACAGTTATAGTACCTGACTTAACAAATAGTCATCCTCACAAGAGACCCAAACCCTTCAAAAATGAAAGTAGAGCGGTCAATATGGTTTACAGATTTCCTCATCTTTTGCAGGATCAAGACTGTATGGGTGTGGAGAATCTCGAATTTTTGTCAAGGTCTCATCTTCTTCTAGAGCCGAATTGAAAAGATTGTCAGCTCGCATTCCCACATGTTCCAAGATTCGGTCGTACACCTGGACAATCAGCTCGTCGCCATCCACATTAGGCAACCTAGGGACTAAGTTGTCAGCCACGAACTTTTGAAAATCAACAACACAATCATGAGGAACAAAAATTGATGTATTCCATCCTGTAGTCAAATCATCTATCCGCTTAGTGGATGTGGACACTTCTTCCTTCAGGCACCTAATCTGTTTGTCCTGGTGTTTCACTTCCTCTGGAAGGAACGAAATCATGTGTCTATGAGCTTTATATTTCTCTCGGAGACAGGAAATTGTCAAATCCTTGTAGTGACCAGCACCATTACGCCATGAGTAATATGAGTAAGGTGGAAACTAAAGATAACAAATCCAAAATTAAACCAGATTCTCATTTCAAAAAAATAAACCAAATTCTCGTTTCACAATCCAAATTCAGCTGCACACATCATGCAAGCTCCACAGTGGTACCACAAATGGCAAAGAACCATAGAGGCATATTTCCCAAACATGGGAAACAGAACTGACATGAAAAGGGTCGTACTTCAGGGTTTGCCTTCTTCGCTGGCACATGAGCAGTCCTGGCCTTAGTACTAAGTGGCAACAGATCAGGATGACTTTGTTTCTGCAAATCATGATGCAAAAAAAATGATCAGTATATTGTAGGGGACATTTTAAGTAATAAAGCGCTCTTTATCGAAAAAAATGTTTTCGGGGACAAAGGATAGGTTACTGAAATTCCAGCAAAGCAGCTTGATACATAAAAACACTTGTCACTCGATAATGCCTCCTCCACAGGTGGGACATGCGCATGATGCCAAATGAAATGTAGCAAAACCAGTAAATTTTAGGAAAGAACACATCAACTTCGCAATGCAAAGAAGGATACGTGCATTAACTGATGCCAAGGATCAGGCGTGTTTCCCTTTAACGAACAATATAATTTAAAGAATTCAGCAATGCATGACACCGGCAAACAACAATCTTTTTATGAATGATAGGCAGCAAATTACATCTGCATTGTTCAGCAGAGGACCGTTCTATGAAATAAAGCCAGGGGCAAGCTTCCCATCCTCAAAAGACTCTTCTTGGCAGCATATACTTACCTATTTTTAGTGGACCTTATAACTAATTCCATGGATACATCCATGGTGATCCCAGCTTCCTAATGTGGCATATAGATCTACTATTTAAAATAGCAATCACCTAAACAACCATCCGGATGGTTGTGGAATCACCAGAGATTGGACTGATGCGATGGAAAGGTGGACGCTGCTAGGTAAAGAAGGTGCGCGACGGGGGAGGTGCACAAATGTGCAAAAAATGTAGCGATACTCATATATAGATAGAGATACCAGTAACATATAAACCAGATAAATTAGTAGTAACAACAAACTCCAGAAGGGTTGTAATAAGACTGTCAACTACTCCCATATTAATTAACCTAGTGTAATTTAACGTGGCAGTACTATGAGATGGTGAGTACTAGTAAACAAAAGGGGATTACTTAATTATTAGTGGAATCTACAGCCAGCCACCAAAAGCATCATGAGCATGCTAAATATCTAGATTGCAGACCCTACTTGGTTAAGAACCTAATGTCTAGCTCTAATTACCCAAATCTAAGAGCATCTATCCTATTTACGACTGAGTGCAGTGAGTTAGAGACATCCATCCATCTCCTCGGCATGCATCTGATGGCGCTCCTGCTCCTCGTCTTCGAGGTCATCGCGGATCTCAAGATGTAACCACAATGACATCATCGCACGCTGCAGCGAAAGTGAGTGCAGTAGATCTACCCAGTGGACGAACGTGCAACGCTCACATTCGTAGTTGCAACCCAAGAACCTGCGGCCGAAGTTCGTTCCCTCGAACGCGACGCGACGACGGGGTGCTAGGGCGCAGTCGCACCAGAGCCGGAGATCCACATCGGTAATGATGTCGTACCACTCCGCATCACCATCCGTGTCAGCATCTGAACCCAGGAAACATCATCGATCGAGACGGGCAGAATAGAGAAAAACCCCAAAAGGAGAGAACCCATCAGCTCAATTCGAGAAAATAAGCTGAGACCATGAACTCTGGCATACTTACCCTAACTCGGCCGCCTTGGGCATCAAGATCCCCCGTCGTTCGCTGGACCGGCATGACTGAATCCGCCGACATTGCTCGAAAAAAGAGCGTGCCTTCAAAGCCTAGCGCAGAGGCTTCATGGAGAAGGAAGAGGTAGGGGAGCCGGTCCTCACATTCGTTGGCTACTATTCCGTATTGGATTTAATTCGACTACTAATAACTAGGGCCCGTGCTAGAGAGCCCGTAGTAACTCAAACATCACTCACCTAGTTTGACTTGCATTACATGGAGTACTTTTGGAAAACAGATCAAAACTCAATAAGTAAATAAACCAAAGGCCCCCCTCTCTTTTTGTGAAAACCCATTACAAAACGGAGATGCTCACAAATGCGTACACACACTGACCCCTATGAATGCAGGGACGGACACCCTACACCTATGAGCACTTCAGAAAGACTGGATCTTGACACTGATCCCGCATGGCTTGAGCTTGATGAAGTCACCATAGGAACCTCGCTATATATTGACGGGGACGTCGCCTCTCACTACCCTCATAACCATCCTTCAAAGTCGAGCTCCGAGGCTTCCTGGCGAAGGAAGTGCTAGGTGGTTGGAGCTCATATTCGTTGGCTGCTATGGGATGTAATTGAACCACTAATAATGTGGCCCTCGGTAGTGAGCCCATAGACCCTAGACACTAGTGACCATTACAATTACTTTGGGAAAACCGAGAAAAACTTAATACAAACGGAAGGCCCATCTCTCTCATTTTTGCAAAAATCCACTACAAAACGCAAACGCTCACAAATGCATACACACACTCACCCCTATGAACGCATGAACGCACATCCTACCCCTATGAGCACCTGCGAAAGATTGTGTTTTCAGACTGTCCGGTGGGGGGCTTGAGCTTGACGAAGTCACCATAGGCACCTACTGCCCTCGTAACCATCCTTCAAAGCCGAGCGTCGAGGCTTCATCGAGAAGGAAGAGCTAGAGGAGTTAGAGCTAAAATTCGTTGGATGCTATAGGATATAACTAGACCACTAATAACAATGGGGCCCCACGGTAGTGAGCCCATTAGCCCCAGACATCAAAGAAAGCATGGTGTCAAGTCTTAAATATATATCTTAACGGTGGAGTGGGTAGTGCTAACAAAAAGATTCTTCAAGGTGATTCTAGTGCTAGACTTATGTCTGAGAGAATCAATTGGGAGGGGCCACTATTCAGTGGATAATAGTCTATTTTTTATTTTTAGCATGGTTGTGTGGACCCACTGCAGTTCTAAACGCTAGACCGAAAGTAGTTTTCATAGATACTTCTAGACACTGCACACGCCCTTACTATACGTAGCTTAGAAATTTACTAGCCTCGTGTCTAAGAAAATTGTAGGTTGCTTTGAAAGTTTTTCGAAAAAGCTTTTGGAGGTATCCGTCGAGGTGTCAATTAATATATCACAAAACACCAAGAGTTTTAACAATAGGTTTAACTTCTTGCTAAGATAGATTTTGCATCTTGATCTATAAGTAAGCGCTATATAGATTGATCTTGAATTAAATGTCTTTTCGGAGGTCTATAGGTGCATCTTGTTGTAGTAAACAATTCCATCACTATGATTTCCTACTATCTCAGGAAAGAACATTCTCAATTTTCTAAGTGTGATGATGAGATTTTTCTTTCCCGTAAAGCAAGTCTGAAGAATATGGATCTAAATGAAACACGAGGCAAGTTTTCGAACATATATTGTGGACCAACATGTTGTACTTACAATTTCCCATGTTTTATGAGTTCTCAAACTTCCTAGCTAACTTCGCCCACTTGATTGATTTTATGCCGATTTATCGAAATTATTAGATACAAATTGAACTGCAACAAGTAAATTGTAGGTTGCTTTGAAAGTTTGATAAAAGATCTCTCTTGGAGGTATCCATATCTATCGGGGGGAGGGGTCAATTAATATATGGGAAACCACAAAGAGTTTTGATGATATATAGGTACGGTTCAACTTCTTGCTAAGATTTTGCATCAATTTAATGAAATTAAGTTAGACTTAAGCTACAAGTAAGCATGATAGACTGCTCTTGAATTAAATGTCTTTTCAGAGGTAGATGGGTGCATCTTCTTGTAGTAAACAATGTCGTCGGTGTGAGTTTCCAACTACCAGGAAAGGACATTCTCAATTTTCCGAGTCATGTCATGATCATTCTCTCCTGTAAAGGAAGTCTGAAGAATATTGATCTAAATAAATGCCACAAGCCAAAGTTTTCACTCGCACACACACACACACACACATACACACACAGGCACGTGCCACACTCGTATGTACTGTATGAAATGTGATTTAACGAACATTAAGTTGTTATTAACCAATAGTCTTGTTAGAGAAAAAGGCATACATTAAGTATATTAATAATAACTATCTAGAACATGGTGGAGTTTGCTCTAGATACTGTTCAACACGAATCCAACTACTCTGAACCATTGGATCTAACAACCCAACGACATGATTGGTACTATGGATCCAATTCAAAACTGCCTAACCTAACTCCATCCACTTGAATGACTTTATGTCGATTTATGAAAAATAGGTCAGATTTGAACTTGTATAAGTAAATTTTAGTTTACTGTGAAAGTTCTACGAAAAAGCTTTTGGAGGTACCCATCGGGGGTCACAATTAATATATGAGAAACCACCCAACAAGAGTTTTGACGACAAGTTGGATCAAGGCTCGCAAATCCAAACATTTTGCTAACTATTGGATCTTCTTTTCCACTCCTAGCATCTAAAAAGATTCTACTAATAGTCTTGATGAGAACGATGAACGCTAGTATGCGCAAACCTCAAAACACACACTTCATTGCTTAGTTTTAGGGTCCTTGTGCTAAATGCATGGACTTGGATGCAATTTTCATTTTTTATGAGGTCCTTGATATGTAACTTGTACTTCCACCAACCATGTTCACTCTCAAGCACATCGCACCTACTAGAACAACCATTAGATCGGCCATTCGTAGTACTTCTTATTATCTTATCTTTATCTTGTCCTATCTCTTACAATAACGTACCATACCACGCACTATATATAGTGTACGGATTAACTTTGAACATTGACCGTTGGATCAAGACAGGCAAATCCAAACATTGCTAACCATTGGATCTTCTCTTCCATTCTTAGCATCTAGAAATATTCTACTAATAGTGTTTAGCACGATGACCGCTAGTATACGTAAACCTCTAGCTCAAAACACACACTTCGTTGCTTAGTTTCAGGGTCGTCCTTGTGCTAAATGCATGGACTTGGATGCAATTTTCATTTTTTATGAGGTCCTTGATGTAAATTGTAACTCTCAAAGAACCTCGCTTCCTACGAGACCTACCATTAGATCGACCATTCGCAGTACTTCTTATCTTACCTTTATCTTTGTCTCTTATCTCTTACAATACCATGCATACCACCACTACATAGTGTAGGGATTAACTTATTTGAACATTGACCGTTGGATCAAAACTGGCAAATCCAAACATTGCTAACCGTTGAATCTTCTTTTCCATTCTTAGCATCTAGAAAGATTCTTCTTATAGTCTTTAGCACGATGAACACTGGTATGCACAAACCTTAAAACACCTAGTACTTCAGTACTCGGTTTAAGGGTCCTTGTGCTAAATGCACGGACTTGTTGGATGCAATTTTGATTTTTTAGGAGGTCCTTAATGTAACTTGTACTTCCACTCACCATGTTAACTCTCAAGCACGTCTCTCTTACGAGACCTACCATTAGATCAGCCATTCGCGCTACTTCTTATCTTATCTTTATCTTGTCTCTTATCTCTCACAATACCATACCACTACATATAGTGCAGAGATTAACTTTGAACATTACTAGCTGGATCAAGACTGGCAAATCCAAATAGCATTGCTAACCATTGGATCTTCTTTTCCATTCTTAGCATCTAGAAAGATTCTATTGATAGTCTTTATCACGATGAACGGTAGTCTGCACAAACCTCAAGACACAGTACTTCATTGGTCAGTTTCAGGGTCCTTTGGTAAATGCTTGCATGGACTTGGATGTAATTTTCATTCTTTATGAGGTCCTTGATGTAACTTGTACGTACTTCCACCGACCGTGTTAACTCTCAAGCACCCAGCTCCAACGAGACATACCAAGGTTAAATGAAAATGCAACCACCCCAATTATCACACAAACTGGACCACGGTTTCTTATACGTAATACCCAAGTTTTTAGTACTAGGATTCCTAGATAACTTCACGCAATTTGGTGACTTCTTGTCAATTTAATGAAATTAAGTCAAACTTTAGCTACAAGTAAGTGTGATAGATTGCTCTTGAATTAATTGTCTTTTCGGAGGTAGATGTATGCATCTTCTTGTAGTAGACAATGTCGTCGCTGTGAGTTTCCAACAATCAGGAAAGAAAATTCTCAGTTTTATGAGTGATGACGAGATGATTCTTTTTCGTAACGAATGTCCGAAGAATATGGATCTCAATGCCATAAACCAAGATTCTAGACATATTAGCTAGGTGGACCAATGTGTTTTACTTACGATTCCCATGTTTTATGAGTTTTCAAGGTTTCTAGCTGACCCCGTCCACTTGTTGAATGACTTTATGTCGATGTATCAAAATAAAAGGTCAAATTTGAACTACAAGCAATAAATTGTAGCTTGGTTTGAAAGTTTTATGTAAAAAGCTTTTAGGGGTACCCATCGAGCGGTCAATTAATATATCAGTTGACACTATTCGACTTCTATCTACTAAGATTTTTCCTCTTGAAAATTTTGAACCCCTTTAGAAAATGATCACATGAAATAAGGAGAGAGGGGAAATGATTTTTCTATTCTCTATGGTCAACACACAAGCTTGAGGTGCACCTTAGGCTTAAAGATACTTTATAGTTTCCACTATGTATAAGGTGAACCTTCGCGAATGCCACATACTAGGCATTATTAAGGTGTGCTTTTTATCTATATATCTACTACTATAATGGAGTAGTTTTGAATTGGATCCATATATAGCACCAATCTTGACCGTTGGGCTATTAGGTCCAATGGTTCAGAGCAGCTGGATTCGTGTTGAATAGTACCTAGAGCAAACTCCACCATGTTCTAGAACCATCATGTCACCAACCCCAAAATTTCAAAGCACAGTAGGTTGTATTCTCAATATGTGTAGATAGTTATTATTAATAGACTTAATTTATGCATTTTGGGGGTGGTGACATGATAGTTCTAGAACATGATGGAGTTTGCTCTAGGTACGTATTATTCAACAAGAATCTAGCTTCTCTGAACCATTGGATCCAACAGCCCAACGGTCAGGATTGGTGCTATGGATCCAATTCAAAACTGCTCCACTATAGTAGTAGAGATAGAGATATCTTATCTTATCTTATTATCTTATGACTATACAGTGTACGAATAACTTTGAAAATTGACCATTGGATCAAGACTCATGAATCCCAACATTTCCAGCCGTTGAATCTTCTTTTCCATTCTAGCATCTAGAAGATTCTATTAATAGTCTTCAGCATAATGAATGCTATGCACAAACCTCAAAACACACTTCTCCATCATACTAGAATATTCTCCCTAATAACTAATAATCGTTGAATTCTACATGATCTTATCTTATTTTATCTTACCACTATATAGTGTATGCATAACTTTGAATGTTGACCATTGGATCAATACTCGCGAATCCCAGCATATCTAGCTGTTGGATCTTCTTTTCCATTCTAGAATCTAGAAGATTCTATTGATAGTCTTGAACACAATGAATACACTATGCATAAACCTCTCAAAACACACTTCTCCATCATACTAGAATCTTCTCCCTCATTTCTCTAGACCATGTTACCAAAAATTTCTAGTGTTAGGTAGCTAATAATCTTTGACTTCTACACATGATGATACAAAGTACAAGGACCAAATATACACCCATACTTTATAGATGTTGATCAAATTTATAATTTTTTGTGCTTTACCAATTATAATTTTATATAGTGATGATATGTCATATGTTTACTATCTGAGTCTCACGTGCAACTTACTAGTAGCTAATAATCGTTGACTTATACATCATCTTACCACTATATAGTGTACAAACAACTTTGAATATTGACTGTTGGATCAAGACTCGCGAATCCCAACATTTCTAGTCGTTGGATCTTCTTTTCCATTCTAGCATATTGAATATTCTATTGATAGTCTTCTTTACAAACCACTATATAGTGTACGGATAACTTAGAATTTTGACTGTTGGATCAAGACTCGCAAATCCTAGCATTTCTAGCCGTTGGATCTTCTTTTCCATTCTAGCATCTAGAAGATTCTATTGATAATCTTCGGCTTAATGAATGCTACGCACAAACCTCAAAACACACTTCTCCACCATACTAGAATCTTCTCCCTTGTTTCTCTAGACCATGTTATCGAAAGTTTCATGTGTTAGGTAGCTAATAATCTTTGACTTCTACATAATGATACAAAGTACAAGGATCAAATATACACCCATATACTTTATAGATGTTGATCAAATTTATAATTTTTTGTGCTTTACCAATTATAATTTTATCTAGTGATGATATGTCACATGTCTACTGTCTGAGTCTCCTTTGCAACTTACTAGTAGCTAATAATCGTTAACTTTACCACTATATAGTGTACAAACAACTTACTGAATATTGACCGTTGGATCAAGAGTCACGAAAAAGAATCCCAACATTTCTAGTCATTGGATCTTCTTTTCCATTCTAGCATCTTGAAGATTCTATTGATAGTCTTCATTACAAACCACAATATAGTGTACGAATAACTTTGAATGTTGACCGTTGGATCAAGACTCCCGAATCCCAGCATTTCTAGCTGTTGGATATTCTTTTCCATTCTAGCATCTAGAAGATTCTATTGATAGTCTTCGGCATAATGAATGCTATGCACAAACCTCAAAACGCACTTCTCCATCATACTAGAATCTTCCCTTGTTTCTCTACACCATGTTATCAAAAATTTCATGTGCTAGCAGGTAGCTAATAATCTTTGACTTCTACACCTGATGGTACAAAGTACAAGGACCAAATATAAACCCATACTTTATAGATGTTGATCAAATTTATAATTTTTTGTGCTTTACAAATTATAATTTTATATGGTGATGATATGTCATACGTCTACTATCTGAGTCTCATGTGCAACTTACTAGTAGCTAATAATTGTTGACTTCCACATGATCTTACCACTATATAGTGTACAAAGAACTTTGAATATTGACCGTTGGATCAAGACTCACGAATCCAAACATTTCTAGTCGTTGGATCTTCTTTTTCATTCTAACATCTTGAAAAATTCTATTGATAGTCTTCATTACAAACCACTATATAGTGTACGAATAACTTTGTATGTTGACCTTTGTATCAAGACACGCGAATCCCAGCTTTTCTAGCCGTTGGATCTTCTTTTCCATTCTAGCATCTGGAAGATTCTATTGATAGTCTTTGGCATAATGAATGGTATGCACAAACCTCAAAACACATTTCTCCATTATACTAGAATCTTATCCCTTGTTTCTCTAGACCATGTTATCAAAAATTTCAGTGTTAGGTAGCTAATAATCTTTGACTTCTACATGATGATACAAATTACAAGGACCAAATATACAGCCATTCTTTATAGATGTTGATCAAATTTATATATTTTGTGCTTTACCAATTATAATTGTATATAGTGATGATATGTCATACGTCTACTATCTGAGTCTCGCGTGCAAGACACGTGCAACTTACTAGTATATATAGTGGACCAACATGTTGTACTAATGATTCCTATGTTTTATGAGTTTTCAAACTTCCTTGCTTACTCCGCCACTTGAATGAATCTATGTAGATTCATCAAAATTAGGTCAAATTTGAACTACAAGTAAATTGTAGGTTGCTTTGAAAGTTTTAAGAAATAGCTTTTGGAGGCACCCATCGGATAGTCAATTAATATACTCCGTATCAGAAACCATATAGAGTTTTGACAAGAGGTTCAACTTCTTCCTAAGATTTTGCATCTTTACAAACTTGAACTACAAGTATGCGTAGATACTTGTCTCGAATTAAATGTCTTTTCAGAGTTAATTAATGAAAAAAGAAAGTGACGTAATAACTTAGCTAGTTACCATAACATCACACATACCAAGACTAGTAGTATATGATTCTACTCCCTCCGTTCAGAAATATAAGGCGCTTTACCTTTGTGAGATGAATGTATCTTGACAGCTTTTAGTTTATAGGTTAACTCTTAACCTATACGAACCCATACACTAAAATACGTCTAGATACATTCGATTCACAAAGCTAAAACGTCTTATATTTCTAAACGGAGGGAGTACAAACTAATTAATTAGGCCTTTGCGTGACACTACACACATGTTGTTATCCACTATGATGAAGGTACATGTGCAAGTTATTAGAGTAGTCTAAGTTATTTAGCATTATGTGACCATCCTAAATCAAAACGGAGGTTTACGTACTGTATGCCTTAAAGGCACTTGTTCCGCTGCGCTTCAATCTGTTCACCACCCGTGTCGGCTCTCACTGGTCAGACGGATAAAGCCACTGACTTGTTGATTTGGTATTGTATATCGTCGATCTTCTTCCATCACTGACAGAGAATAAATTATTCTGCCACTTCCAGGCGCGTGCTTTCACGGAGCTACAACTAGTAGCTCAGACGACTACTACTCCCGCACGACGCTCGAGCAATTGCGATCGTCCGTTCATAATGGACGGGAAGCATTAGACAATGAATTTTCTTTTGGTGGATGGTTTATTTTTTTGAGAGATTGTCGACTTTTTTATTTATTGAACTGAGAGATGTTCGATTTTGGGTCCGGTAAGGCTGATAGGGGAGAGGAAATTAGCGGTGTGGCAGGCAAGCTTATTTGAGGTGGCAGTGTGTGGGTGTACAGATGGTACTGTCGTACTGGTAGCCCATTTTGTGAGTATTTTCTTGTTGTACTACACAAGAGTTCTAGAGTAGTAGTATTCCAGTTTTGGTTCCTTAATTATCGGTGGAACCTTTATGTGTTTATTAGTTACAGTAGTAGTAGTACAGTAGTACTTGTTCCAAATGTGACTACACAAGATGATGAATGTAGAAGATAAAAGAATTATTACGTTCGGCAAGAGGAGCTCCGAGTATACTCCAAACCGTCTCTCTGCCATGACCATTTATTTGAGAGGATAGTATAGCTCCATCCCATGCTAGGCTAGGCCTAACCTATTTACTCGATAGGCACCAGGTAATGCAGAGAAGAGAGAAAAACCACGCTCGGTAGGCGGTACGATTTCAATAGATTTATTCTATTTCCTTTGCCCCCTTCTAGGGTGTTTTCCGATGGCCCCCTTGAAGAAATATCTGCTAGATGCGATGTCATCACCACCACGAGCCTCGCTACCTGCTGCAAACATTATCTTTACTCAGTAACACATAGTGCATCCCTGTCGATATCTCATCCATTTGGTCTCCCCTGTGTTCTTCACTCTCACTCAACTGAGGTACTGCGTGAGTACAATGTCTTCTACCTCGACAATCACATGAAGTAGTTCTACAGGGGCAGCTACTATTGCGGCAGGGGCAAGTAGAAGCCAAATAAGAAGTTCGGGTGGACCTTGTGCAAGCTAACTCCGCTGGACAGGTCCTCCTCCGATGCTGTGATGCTAGATTGTGAGGGTAAGAAGTGGGCAGGCTCCCATGGAGATTGGATCACCACTATTGGCCTCGCCTGGAACTGGGAGCTTGTGAATGTGTTCACTCGTCGCCGGATTCCTCTACCAGCGATCTTCGATTTTGAGGCCACACCCGAGGTACTTGAGTTTATCGCGGCTGGTCAGCCTACTAATCTACTGAAGATAGGCATTTGCCAAGTTCCCACAGCTGCTAGGAACTATAAGGATTTCTCTGTCCTGGCCATCTTTGACACGGTAAGTGCCTTCCTTGATGGTTCTCATGGTATGTGTATGGTTCTTGAGAACCAGTTTAGCATGTTTAGCTACTGCGCTGCAATTATCCACAATGGAGTTGTCTATGCTATAACTCAGATTGGCAATGTTTATGCATGGGATCCTCGGGCATGGCGTAAAATTTCCATCCTTAAATTTTCAAGCTTCATCATTCAAATTTTGCTCATCTTACCTCTGAATGTGCTTGCTTTGCAAGGTCCTATGTGTCTTCCGAGGCCACCTGAATTAGACAGTAATCGTGAGTACAGTTCTGATCTGTGGTGGTTAGCTAGATCTCCTGATTGTCGTAGCCTTATTCTGATCAATACTGTGGGTGTTAGTGCTAGGCGGTATGACACTAGTTATACTGTGGCTGAAAATGTTGGTTATCATCACGGACGCAATATTCACACATATTCTACTGGGTTTTGCTGCCATGTGTTCTCGATTGACACTAGTAGGTTACTTCCACCGAGGCAATGGCGGAGGGTTTTAGACCTTGGAGCATCTTCCTTGGATTGAACTATCCAATTACCATTCCAGTTGGCGCGGCATGACTTGGCCCTGGAGATCTAAGAAGGAGCAACTATGTATACACCTCGCCGCATGCAGTTAGTCTCGGTGGATTTAATATTTGTCCTGAAATATGCCGCATCAGTATGAATGCTCAAGACGTTGCTATTGGTTTCTCAACCAACATTGGCTGGAATTTCCCTCAAAAAAACATTGGCTGGAATTGGCGGCAGACTCAATTGTGGTTCATCCCAAGCTTGGCCAACGCGAAAGACTGGAACCGGCATAATTAACGGTTCAAGGGAGATCATATGGAATATGGATTTGCGTATCTTGAATTATTTCCGTTGCCTTATTTGTATCATATGGCCTCAACCGTTAACGTGCTGTACTCTAACACCCATTTCACTACAATGTAGTGCAAGGCCTACGATTTGATCAAACTCCTTCTGTATGCAAGCCATAGTTTTAGTCAGTGTGGGTTGAATATTCTGCAACTCGTTGCGCCCGCACCCCTTTATTATTTGTTACACTTTCGAGTTCTCAAAAAATGTGAAATAAATCCGGAACATTGGCTATGTTGCATCTTGTGCATCTACAATATCGGTCCCACAATAAGATCTTATGTGACCCGTGTTAATGAAAAAGAAAAAACCTAAGCGAACAATATCTTGTGTTCATTTGTTCTTTTTGTGGTGGTCAGGCCATGTACTAGTAATATATTTGGGATGGAAATTTATAGATGAACTATATAAATATGATCTATGTTCATGATTTATTTCACATTTTCTGAAAACTTGGAAGTGCCACATGCAACAGCTTGTTGTCGGTGCAGCTAATTGCAAATTGTAATTTCTATCGTGGACGTACCTAGTGGCTCCAAGCGCATGGTGCATGCACATTCTCACTGTAAGGTGGAGCCAACCTTAACAGGGCCCACATGTCAGTGAATCAGAGCCACACAAAGTCATGCACGTTGCCTGACTTGAGCGAAATCTGGTGTCCTTGCACGTATCTCATTTTGCTGCGTGGTTGCATGTTGTACACGTGTAATTCCATGTACCTTGTACAAGAACATATATGAACACATGCAACATGCCAAAAATACCACGGACACACCCATACTATGCATTATATCTGGTGCATATATTTTTGGTTTTGTGCTACGAGTTCTGCATGTAGGAGAACAAGATGAAAGTACATGTGTCCATGTCGCGGCTACTACTACTAGTTGTAGTTCGTCCTCCTATTTTCCGTTGAAAATACTAGTACACTATGTTGAAATGAAAGCTGTAAAAAAAACCCTCTAGTCAAACTGATGTGACTAGACAATACTACACCTCTGATACGTAGTAAGTAGGACTATGGTCAAATTACTAGCTGTGTAGCGTGCTAGTCTAACATACAGTGAAGTCTAGACGGCGGTGTCCTCGATGCGCTACTTTTGACTAGACAGAGCAAGGAAGTAAAATCTCCTCCCTCATTTTTTTCTTTGCCTCTCCATCTTCTTCCGCAGTCCCCACTTCGCCCATGATATCCCCCATGCTCTCTCTTCTAACGCTCCCCTCCTACTGCAGGAAACCCCAGCCGCACTTAGCATCCGCCTAAATCCATCCAGCTATGATGGCCGATTCGAAGCTCAGGGGGCGATGCAAGTGGGATCAACTCAGCACAGACGATGTCGACCTCATCGTTCAGTGTCTAGACATTTCTAGCACCATCAGGCTAGCCGCATGCTGCAAGTTGCTATACGATCGTATCACCAACAACGAAGGTACGAAATGGACCGTTCACCATTGGAATGAACCCTTCCTACTGATGCATCAGCGATACGAGGGTACATCGTTTGCATGACATGGTGTATGACGTGGCGCCCCTCGACCATCCTCGGCACACCGCCATCCTGCCCTTCATGCACGAAAAATTCTGGGTTGGCATGAAAGGTGACTGGCTCGCCACGGTGGACCAGCGCGAGGCCTGGTGCCTAGTGAACATCTACACCTATCGAGTAATCGACCTTCCATCGACGGATACTTGTGACATTGCGGCCGCCTCACATCCACAATATAACCTATAATGCTACTAGCCAGCCAGGGTTCCCCCAGTTACATGTAGTCATTTCTGAACTCATTCACATTTCAAAAGTTTTTTTTGGCGAATCCGCATGTATGGAAAAAAGTTAAATAAGTCGTGGGATGGATCTCTTGAGCTGTTGAAGATCGTAATCTGCAGAGTGCCCCTAGAAGCGGGGGGTTACACAGACTATAAGCTCCTCACATTGTTCGACGATGAAATCGCCTACCTGTAAGGCGGTAGCCAAGTTTGGAGATGTCTGCAACATTCAGGTCTTGGAAGACGACAGTACTATGATGCCATTGAACACGGTGGCCTCATTTTTATGGTCACAAGTCAAGGGTGCACCTACTATTGGGATCCCACATTAGAAGGTAATTCTAGTTCCATGATGATACATTGCGAGTGATTCAGTGAAGTTATTCTTTAACTACCTTGTTTATGTTTTACCTTTCGTATGACTGAATGAGCACACGCTTTATGTCCTAAAAAATGAATGAACCATTGCCAGTAATGAATTAGTACCATTAATATGCCTTCCAAAAATATAGTGTATGACGGTGTCCCTGACTACTAAGTTCGTTCATTGTCAAAATATGAAAGGTATTAATAACTAGCATGTCAATTGTGAGCACAACACAGTGAAGCCGGGTTTCTTTATCTGTTTGTAGTTTCGGGCCCTCCTCGGATTGTAGGAATCACATAGGATTTTTGTAGGACACCAATCTTTCCTTTTTGGATTTTGCCTTGGGATTCAGAGGAATTGTGTAGGATTTGGATCCTTAGAAAAAATTCTATAAAATGTTGTTTGATTCAAAAGAGTATAATCCTTAGGAATTCCTTCAAAGGATTCCTTTGCACTCTATTTTGGAGGAAAATTTCCATCCACTCCAACCTCTTTGTACAATTCCTTTGGTGTTCCTGTACAATCAAACACCACTTGATCCAAAATACTGCATGCATCTAATCCTATAGGATTCAAGTGGACATGCCTCTATATAAAAAAAATGACGCTTCCTCTTTTGAAAGTTACAACAGCTAGGAAACTAAGATAAGCAAGAAATCCAAATGTTCGGAATAGCAGAGTAAGAAATGCAATTCCTAATGTTGTTAATTTATTGAGTAATATTATTGTCAGGATTTGCCTATTCACACTGTTAGCATGAACAATGAAGAATGCTGGTATTAGAAACAAGGAGATTTTGTTTGTAATCCCAGCACCTATTCTGAAAGATCGGCCAGGCATGTGGTTCCTCGCTCGATCGGCTGATGGTGAACGCTTGATGATCATAATTATAAACGTATGGCATGGGGGTTGCCTATGGAAAAGATGGTGAAATCATTCATCATGCTCAAAATAGGACTAACCTACGCCTATATCCTGCCTCTCGTGACTATATTTTTGAAGAGGATCCTAGCTCTGCTGGACCTCTAGGGGTCATCGTTTGGAGGCAGGTTAACAGCCTAGGGGACAACTCTCTATTTCTTGGTCTTAATTATCCAATCATTGTCAAGATGATGAAGAAACGTGGATGCAAGGTTGCTGATGGCACATTGTTCCCATTCATGAGGAAAAACTGTGTGTACACAACATATAGGAGATTTCGCGGAATACAATTCCCTCAGATTAAACGCTGCAACCTGCAGCCAACTGAAGGTGAGCCTGTGGCAGTTATCAGCCTTCCTAAAGATGGTTGGAACTCTATGCGATAGGTGGCAATTTGGTTTAGGCCTATTTTAGGTTTGGTATGCTCGTTGTGCCGTCCCTAAACTGAGCTGTAGATCTTTCTGGTGTATCGTTGTGTCATCTTTTTTTGCACCGTAGTTCAACAGTTGACTATTAGTACACTGGTTTTAGTGGCCAGCTTGAATTAGTTTATATGAGCCCTATCGTGCTTTTGTATTTAGTATTGCCTTCCACGGTATAATCCATGTAGCCATGCTTATTTCATAGCATGATTTCTGTACTATAGTTTTTAGTACTGTTACTGTCTTGTAGTATATAAGCGACTCGTGCATTTTTTTTGAACCATCGCACCTCATGCAGCTTTGTGTTTTGAGGGAATATTCCTTCTTTCCTCTTACCGAACAGGGAAAAGTAGGTCACTGCTTCTTATAGGGCCACGTAACAGGCCTTAACTGGGCCATAATTGATCTTTGCTCGGTACGCCCAAGCAGGCTGAGACGCCCTAGGATGATAGCCGCAAATGTTTATGCCGATATTCTAAAAAAGGGAGTTAATGCACACCCTTCCAAAATAGAAAAAATATTTACGCAAACCCCATATTGTCTCTGATACATGGCATACATTTGGCGCTATTGTGAAATTACTTGTTCAATACAGTATGTATCCTTGCTTATTCTTCTGTATGTGAAATGAACAACTCAAGCTCTGATGTGACATGAACAAGTTAAGCTCTGACGTGCTGACATTGTACTGTCTATGCTAGTGTACAAATTGGTTGTATTATTGTGTTCAAAACTATGAACTAAATGTGCGAATTCTGAGCCTTTTTGCATGAGGACAATGCCACATGTTGGCGCTAATTGCGGCATGTACTAACCTCATCGTATAGAAGCATACAACTTTGAGTGATGAGTTTAAGCTGGTGCTTACCCGAGCTGTCTGCGGCTGGGCAAGTCAAGGCCACCGTTTGTCTATCACCAACAGTTTATATGGCATGATTACAAGGTTTTGAGTACATCAAATCGATTGGGCACTTAGGCCGATTCAAAGCCATCCAAACCATCTCGAAATATATCCTTTGCTGAAAACATGATTGTGCGTTGTAAGACTTGATGTGACACGATTTTATGTCAATCAGTCAAACTCCCTCCAGTACTTTCCATGTTTGAATTCTGTGTTGCCCAAGTTCCTCTCTATGTTCGCTATGTATAATAAGGCGCAATATCAGTCACTTCTCTCCATTTCCAACTTCACTCTTTCAGATTCGGCGTAGGTACAGCAAAGTTAGGTGGATCATCGACCTTCATTAAAATATATTTTTACTACTCAGCCTATGAAAATGAATATTTCAACCCCACTTCGGACAAAAAACTTCCCATACTCTTGTTTCAAAATAAAAACCCTTAATTATCCTTTCGTGGTGAGCAGAGTATATATTTTTTAGGGTACCAACTGCATTTTTTTGGAGGATGGGGTACGGATTACACTGAATTTTCACGAAGGACCTAGTGAAAAGATTGCACATTCGACCCAACACTGGCCCAAAACCTTGCAAATTTAGCCTACCGGGTCAGGTGGACTACCGACCCGCGACATATTGAGTATATTGAATTTTCAGTGAGGAGGTTATTAGAAAATAGTACTACATTCTACCCAACTGTGGCCCAAAACCTCGCTAATTTATCCTTCCAGGTTCAGGTTGGCTGTGGCCACCAACCCTCAACACATTATTACTTGGTTTTTTAAGCTGAACCACACTAAAGACGTTTCAGTAAGGAGACCACGATAAGAAGCCCATTGGTTCACAAGATTGGACCCAAGTTATTTTTTTATCACCCAAAATCGTCTTAATATAGTATTTTCGTGCCATTCTGATAAAGTATAGTACAAGCTTCTCCTACCCATGTTGTATTTCTATAGAGCATTTGGCATTTTTATGTCAAGTCGTCAGGGTCGTTGCCTTTTCATTTTAAGTGATTTCAACATTTCTAAATGTAATCTTTTCCAGTAGTGGCATAGATGGTTTTGGCATAGTGGAAGCACATGCGGTTCCCATTTGTTCAAGTCTTAAGTTTGATTCCTAGTTTTTTTCAATATAAATATATAATATATAGTATAATCTCTGTCGTTCTTTTACATTTTTTCTACCATACACACGTTTCTTACACAGAGAAGGCTTACATCTGGGACCCAACAACGTTGCCAAGGTCAAAACAGTGGAGTGCATCATACACACTTTGCATTTGCAGAGACGCTAGCATGTTGGACCCAGCAGAGACCTTATATAGATGTTGCATCGAGCAATCAATGTTTCATTTATAGAGAGGCTGATATGTGGGACCCAGCAACGCGACCTTATATAGATGCTGCATCGAGCAATGTTGCCAGTTCAAAACAGGGAGGCGCGAGCGACAAAAAAGTTCAGTATGCACACATTTCTTGTAATGAGAGGCTGAAATGGGGGACCTAGCAGCGTGAGCAAACAACAGATTCGTCGAGCAACGCTATCTAGTTCGGAACAGGGTAGCACTAGAGAAGAAAAAATTCCATCATACCGACGATTCTTCTAATGTGAGGCTGACATAAGGGACCCACCAGCCTGAATAAACGGCTAATGCAGTGAGCAACGCTATCAAGTTTGTAACACGAAGGCGCGATATAGGGTAAAAAATCCATCATACACACGTTTCTTCTAATGAGAGGATGACATGTGGGGCCCAGCATCATGATTAAATGGTAGATGCATCGAACAGCGATATCAAGTTCGGAACAGGGTAACGCGCGCCAAGGAAAAAAATCCATCATACACATGTTTCTTCTAATGAGAGGATGACACGTGGGGCTCAAGAGGTTGGTTAAATGGTAGATGCGTCGAGCAGCGCTATCAACTCGGAATGGGGTAGCGCCAGCGAAGGAAAAAAATTCCATCATACACACGTTTCTTCTAATGAGAGGATGACATGTGGGTCCTAGGAGGTTGATTAGACGGTAGATGCATCGAGCAGCGCTATCAACTTCGGAACAGGGTAGCACCAACAATGGAAAAAAATTCCATCATACACACGATCCTTCTAATGAGAGGCTGACATGTGGGACCTAGCAGCCTGACTAAATGGCACACGCCTCGAGCTACGTCATCGAGTTCAAATCAGGGAGGTGCGACCAAAAAGTATGGTCCGCTAGAGACACTGATGCCTGGGACCCACACGCCTCAAAAGACTTCGATGAGTCAACATCGTGCGAGGAAACGAAAAACTTGCTTCTGCCATGCGTTGGCCGAGTTTCCTCCATGGTTTTAGCCGATCCGTCATAGTAGAGGGCCGTGAAACTAGAAAAAAAAGGTTTTCCATCAGCCACGGTCGAGCGGAGAATTTCGTTGCGGAAGACGCGCCTTCTACGACGACCATCGGGCCAATTCATTGTGGAAGGAAACTTTTCTTGTAGTGATTGTGGTTTTGGAAAAGCACACATGCAATGATGCAACTCCAGCATGTGTACAACTATGTCGAGGAACCCTAGTAGCATGCTAGGATTCAACTGCCACACGGAGTGGAGCACCGGTTTGAAAGATGCTGCATCACCACACCCACTTGTATGTGTGTTTCTATGTATCAAAGTGCCTCATTGTGATTTTGGAAAAGAACACATGCAATGATGCCACTCCAGCATGTGTCCAACCATGTCCAGGAACCCTAGAAGCATGTTGGGATTGAACTGCAACATGCATTGTATCACTAGTTTGAAAGATGCTGCATCACCACACCCACTTGGATATGTGTGTGTATCAATGTGAATGATTGTGGTTTTTGAAAATAACACATGCAATGATGCCACTCCGACATGTGTCCAACCATGTCTAGGAACCCTAGCAGCATGCTGGGATTCAACTACAAAACGTAGCGGAGCACTAGTTTGAAGGATGATACATCACCACACCCACTTGGATGTGTGTGTGTGTCCATGTGCATCATTGTGGTTTTGGAAAAAAAACACATATAATGATGGCACTCCAGCATGGGTCTAACCATATCCAGGAACCCTAGCAGCATGCTAGGATTCAACTGTAAGATGCATTGTATCACCAGTTTGAAAGATGCTACATCACCATATCCACTTGGATGTTTGTGTGTATCAATGTGCATCGTTGTGATTTTGGAAAAGAACACATGCAATGATGTGACTCGAGCATGTGTCCAACCATGTCCAGGAACCCTAGCAGCAAGCTGGGATTCAACTGCCACATGGAGTGGAGCACCAGTTTGAAAGATGCTGCATCACCACACCCACTTGGACATGTGTGTGTATACCAATGCACATCATTGTGGTTTTGGAAAAGAACACATGCAATGATGCCACTCTAGCATGTGTACAACCATGTCCAGGAACCCTAGCAGCATACGGGGATTCAACAACCACATGAGGTGGACCACTAGTTTGAAAGATGCTACATCACCACACCCATTTGGATGTGTGTGTATATCAATGTGCATCATTATGGTTTTGGAAAAGAACACATGCAATGATTCCATTATAGCATGTGTACAACGATGTCCAGGAACCCTAGCAGCATGATGGGATTCAACTGCCACATGGAGTGGAGCACCAGTTTGAAAGATATTACATCAGCACACCCACTTGGATGTCTGTGTGTATATCAAAGTGCATCATTGTGGTTTTGGAAAAGAACACATGCTATGATGCCATTCGAGCATGTGTCCAACCTTGTCCAGGAACCCTAGAAGCATGTTGGGATTGAACTGCAACATGCATTGTATCACTAGTTTTAAAGATGTTGCATCACCACACCCACTTGGATATGTGTGTGTGTATCAATTGCATGATTGTGGTTTTTGAAAAGAACACATGCAATGATGCCACTCCAGCATGGGTCCAACCATATCCAGGAACCCGACCAGCATGCTAGGATTCAACTACAACATGCAGTGGAGCAGCAGTTTGAAAGATATTACATCACCACACCCACTTGGATGTCTGTGTGTATATCAAAGGGCATCATTGTGGTTTTGAAAAAGAACACATGCAATGATTCCACTCCAGCATGTGTCCAACCATGTCCAGGAACCCTAGAAGCATGTTGGGATTGAACTGCAACATGCATTGTATCACTAGTTTGAAAGATGCTGCATCACCACACCCACTTTGATATGTGTGTGTGTATCAATTAGCATCATTGTGGTTTTGTAAAAGAACACATGCAATGATGCCACTCTAACATGTGTCCAACTATGTCTAGGAACCCTAGCAGCATGCTGGGATTCAACTACAAGATGTAGCGGAGCACTAGTTTGAAAGATGATACATCACCACACCCACTTCGATGTTTGTGTGTGTCAATGCGCATCATTGTAGTTTTGGAAAAAACACATGCAATGATTGCACTCCAGCATGGGTCCAACGATATCCAGGAACCCGAGCAGCATGCTAGGATTCAACTACAACATGCAGTGGAGCACCAGTTTGAAAGATGATGCATCACCACACCCACTTGGATGTGTGTGTGTGTTTCTGTCCATGTGCATTATTGTGATTTTGGAAAAGAACACATACAATGATGCCACTCCATCATGTGTCCACCCATGTCCAGGAACCCTAGCAGCATGTGTCCAAGCATGTCTAGGAACCCTAGTAGCATGCTAGGATTCAACTTCCACATGGAGTGGAGCACCAGTTTGAAAGATGCTGCATCACCACACCCACTTTGCTATGTGTGTGTGTATCAATTAGCATCATTGAGGTTTTGGAAAAGAACACATGCAATAATACCACTCCAGCATGTGTACAAACATGTCCAGGAACCCTAGTAGCATGCTGGGATTCAACTGCCACATGGAGTGGACCACCAGTTTGAAAGATGCTGCATCACCACATCCACTATGATGTGTGTTTGTATATCAATGTGCATCATTGTGGTTCTGTAAAAGAACACATGCAATGATGCCACTACAGCATGTGTACAACCATGTCCAGGAACCCTTGCAACATGCTAGAATTCAACTTCAACATCCAGTGGAGCACCAGTTTGAAAGATGTTGCATCACCACACCCACTTGGATGTGTGTGTATCAATGTGCATAATTATTGTTTTGGAAAAGAACACATGCAATGATGCCACTCCAGCATGTGCCCAAGCATGTCCAAGAACCCTAGAAGGATGCTGGGATTAAACTGCAACATGCATTGTATCACCAGTTTGAAAGATATTGCATCACCACACTGACTTGGATATGTGTGTGTGTATCAATGTGCATGACTGTGGTTTTGGAAAAGAACACATGCAATGTTGCCACTCCAGCATGTGTCCAACCATGTCTAGGAACCTTAGCAACATGTTGGGATTCAACTACAAGATGCAGCAGAGCACTAGTTTGAAAGATGATGCATCACCACACCCACTTGAATGTCTGTGTGTCAATGTGCATCATTGTGGTTTTGGAAAAAACACATGCAACGATGGCACTCCAGCATGTGTCCAACCATGTCCAGGAACCCGAGCAGCATGTTAGTATTCACCTGCAACATGCAGTGGAGCACCAGTTTGAAAGATGATGCATCACCACACCCACTTGGATGTGTGTGTGCGTGTGTCCATGTGCATTATTGTGATTTTTATAAAGAACACATGCAATGGTGCGACTCCATCATGTGTTTAGCCATGTCCAGGAACCATAACAGCATGCTGGGATTGAACTAGAATATGCAGTGGAGCACCAGTTTGAAAGATGTTGCATCACCACACCCACTTGGATGTATGTGTATCAATGTGCATCATTGTTGTTTTGGAAAAGAACACATGCAATGATGCCACTCCAGCATGTGTCCAACCATGTTGAGGAACCCTAGAAGCATGCTGGGGTTGAACTGCAACATGCATTGTATCACCAGTTTGAAAGATATCGCATCACCAAACTGACTTGGATATGTGTGTGTGTATCAATGTGCATGATTGTGGTTTTGGAAAAGAACACATGCAATGTTTCCACTCCAGCATGTGTCCAACCATGTCTAGGAACCTTAGCAGCATGCGGGGATTCAACTACAAGATGCAGCAGAGCACCAGTTTGAAAGATGATGCACCACCACACCCACTTGGATGTCTGTGTCCATGTGCATCATTGTGGTTTTGGGAAAAAACACATGCAACGATGGCACTCCAGCATGTGTCCAACCATGTCCAGGAACCCGAGCAGCATGCTAGGATTCACCTGCAACATGCGGTGGAGCACCAGTTTGAAAGATGATGCATCACCACACCCACTTGGATGTGTGTGCGTATGTCCATGTGCATTATTGGGATTTTTGAAAAGAACACATGCAATGCTGCGATTCCATCATGTGTCCAGCCATGTCCAGGAACCCTAGCAGCATGCTGGGATTGAACTAGAACATGCAGTGGAGCACCCGTATGAAAGATGTTCCATCACCACACCCACTTCGATGTGTGTGTATCAATGTGCATCATTGTTGTTTTGGAAAAGAACACATGCCATGATGCAACTCTAGCATGTTTCCAACTATTTGTAGGAACCCTAGTAGCATGCTAGGATTCAGCCTCCACATGGAGTGGAGCACCAGTTTGAAAGATGCTGCATCACCACACCCATTTTGATATGTGTGTGTGTGTATCAAGTAGCATCATGGTGGTTTTGGAAAAGAAGACATGCAATGATGCCACTCCAGCATGTGTACAACCATGTCTAGGAACCCTAGCAGCATGTTGGGATTCAACTACCACATGGACTGGAGCACTAGTTTGAAAGATGCAGCATCAACACGCGCACATAGATGTGTGTGTATATCAATGTGCATCATTATGGTTTTGGAAAACAACACATGCAATGATGCCACTCCAACATGTGTCCAACCTTGTCAAAGAACCCATGCAGCATGCTAGGATTCAACTTCAACATCAAGTGGAGCACCAGTTTAAAACATGCTGCATCACCACACCCACTTCTATGTGTGTGTGTTTGTATCAATGTGCATCATTGTGGTTTTGGAAAAGAACACATGCAATTATGCCACTCTATCATGTGTTCAACCATGTCCAGGAACCCTAGAAGCATGTTGGGATTGAACTGCAACATGCATTGTATCACCAGTTTGAAAGATGCTGCATCACCACACCGACTTGGATAGTGGTTTTGGAAAAAAACACATGCAATGATGGCACTCCACCATGTGTCGAATAATGTCCAGGAGCCCGAGCAGCATGCTGGGATTCAACTGCCACATGGAGTGGAGCACTAGTTTAAATGATGTTGCATCACCACACCCACTTGGATATGTGTGTGTATATCAATGTGCATCATTGCGGTTTTGGAAAAGAACACATGCAATGATGCCACTCTAGCATGTGTATAACCATGTCCAGGAACCCTAGTAGCATGCTAGGATTCAACTACCACATGGAGTGGAGCACCAGTTTGAAAGATGCTTCCTCACCACACCCACTTGGATGTGTGTGTCTATGTATCAAAGTGCAGTATTGTGGTTTTGGAAAAGAACACATGCAATGATGCCACTGCAGCATGTGTCCATCCATGTCCAGGAACCCTACAAGCATGTTCGTATTGAAGTGCAACATGCATTGTATCACTAGTTTGAAAGATGCTGCATCACCACACCACTTGGATATGTGTGTGTATCAATGTGCATGATTGTGGTTTTGGAAAAGAACACATGCAATGATGCCACTCCAGCATGTGTCCAACCATGTCTAGGAACCCTAGCAGCATGCTGGAATTCAACTACAAGATGCAGCGGAGCACTAGTTTGAAAGATGATACATCAGCACACCCACTTCGATGTGTGTGTGTCCATGTGCATCGTTGTAGTTTTGGAAAAAAATACATGCAATGATGGCACTCCAGCATGGGTCCAACCATATCCAGGAACACGAGCAGCATGCTGGGATTCAACTGCAACATGTAGTGGAGCACCAGTTTGAAAGATGATGCATCACCACAGGCACTTGGATGTGTGTGTGTCCATGTGCATTATTGTGATTTTGGAAAAGAACACATGCAATGTTTCTACTCCATCATGTGTCCAGCCATGTCCAGGAACCCTAGCAACATGCTGGGATTGAACTAGAACATGAAGTGGAGCACAAGTTTGAAAGATGCTGCATCACCACATGCAATTGGATGTGTGTGTATCAATGTGCATCATTGTTGTTTTGGAAAAGAACACATGCAATAACACAACTCTAGCATGTGTCCAACCATGTCTAGGAACCCTAGTAGCGTCCTAGGATTCAACTTCCACATGGAGTGGAGCACTAGTTTGAAAGATGTTGCATCACCACACCCACTTTGATGTGTGTGTGTGTATCAATTAGCATCATTGTGGTCTTGTAAAAGAACACATGCAATGATGCCACTCTATCATGTGTCCAACTATGTCTAGGAACCCTAGCAGCATGCTGGGATTGAACTACAAGATGTTGCGGAGCACCAGTTTGAAAGATGATAAATCACCACACCAACTTTGCTATGTGTGTTTGTGTATCATGGTGCATCATTGTTGTTTTGGAAAAGAACACATGCAATAATGCAACTCCAGCATGTGTCCAACCATGTCTAGGAACCCTAGTAGCATCCTAGGATTCAACTTCCACATGGAGTGGAGCACTAGTTTGAAAGATGCTGCATCACCACACCCACTTTGATATGTGTGTGTATCAATTAGCATCATTGTGGTTTTGTAAAATAACACATGCAATGATGCCACTCCAGCATGTGTATAACCATGTCCAGGCCCCCTAGTAGCATGCTAGGATTCAACTGCCACATGGAGTGGAGCACCAGTTTGAAAGATGCTTCATCACCACACCCACTGGGATGTGTGAGTCTATGTATCCAAGTGCATCATTATGGTTTTGGAAAAGAACACATGCAATGATGCCAGTACACCATGTGTCCATCCATGTCCAGGAACCCTAGAAGCATGTTGGGATTGAACTGCAACATGCATTGTATCACTAGTTTGAAAGATGTTGCATCACCAAACCACATGGATATGTGTGTGTGTATCAATGTGCATGATTGTGGTTTTGGAAAAGAACACATGCAATGATGCCACTCCAGCATGTGTCCAACCATGTCTAGGAACCCAGCAGCATGCTAGGATTCAACTACAAGATGCAGCGGAGCACTAGTTCGAAAGATGATACATCACCACACCCACTTGGATGTGTGTGTGTGTCCATGTGCATCATTGTAGTTTTGGAAAAAAACACATGCAGTGATGGCACTCCAGCATGGGTCCAACCATATCCAGGAACACGAGTAGCATGATGGGATTCAACTGCAACATGTAGTGGAGCACCAGTTTGAAAGATGATGAATCACCACACGCACTTGGATGTGTGTGTGTCCATGTGCATTATTGTGATTTTGGAAAAGAACACATGCAGTGTTTCTACTACATCATGTGTCCAGCCATGTCCAGGAACCCTAGCCGCATGCTGGGATTGAACTAGAACATGCAGTGGAGCACCAGTTTGAAAGATGTTGCATCACCACATGCTCTTGGATGTGTGTGTATCAAGGTGCATCATTGTTTTTTTTGGAAAAGAACACATGCAATAATGCAACTCCAGCCTGTGTCCAACCATGTCTAGGAACCCTAGTAGCATCCTAGGATTCAACTTCCACATGGAGTGGAGCACTAGTTTGAAAGATGCTGCATCACCACACCCACTTTGATATGTGTGTGTATCAATTAGCATCATTGTGGTTTTGGAAAAGAACAAATGCAATGATGCCACTCCACCATGTCTACAACCATGTCTAGGAATCCTAGTAGCATGTTGGGATTCTACTGCCACATGGAGTGGACCACCAGTTTGAAAGATGCTGCATCACCACACCCACTTGGATGTGTGTGTATATCAATGTGCATCATTGTGGTTTTGGAAAAGAACACATGAAACGATGCCACTCCAACATGTGTACAACCATGTCAGGAACCCTTGCAACATGCTGGAATTCAACTTCAACATCCAGTGGAGCACCAGTTTGAAAAATGCTGCATCACCACACCCACTTGGATGTGTGTGTATCAAGGTGCATCGTTGTGGTTTTGGAAAAGAAAACATGCAATGATACCACTCCAGTGTGTGTCCAACCATGTCCAGGAACCCTAGAAGCATGCTGGGATTGAAGTGCAACATGCATTGAATCACTAGTTTGAAAGATGCTGCATCACCACACCGACTTGGATATGTGTGTGTATCAATGTGCATGATTGTGGTTTTGGAAAAGAACACATGTAATGCAGCCACTCCAGCACGTGTCTAACCATGTCTAGGAACCCCAGCAGCATGCCGGGATTCAACTACAAGATGCAGCAGAGCACCAGTTTGAACGATAATGCATCACCACACCCATTTGGATGTCTGTGTGTGTCCATGTGCATCATTGTGGTTTTGGAAAAAAACACATGCAACGATGGCACTCTAGCATGTGTCCAACCATTTCCAGGAACCCGAGCAGCATGGTAAGATTCAACTTCAACATGGAGTGGAGCACCAGGTCGAAAGATGATGCATCACCACACCCACTTGGAAAATGTGTGTGTCCATGTGCATTATTATTATTTTTGAAAAGAACACATGCAATGATGCCACTCCATCATGTGTCCAACCATGTCTAGGAATCCTAGCAGCATGCTGGGATTGAACTAGAACATGTAGTGGAGCACCAGTTTGAAAGATGTTGCATCACCACACCCACTTGGATATGTGTGTATCAATGAGTATCATTGTTGCTTTGGAAAAGAACACATGCAATGATGCCACTCTAGCATGTGTCCAACCCTGTCTAGGAATCCTAGCATCATGTTGGGATTCAACTGCCACATGGAGTGGAGCACCAGTTTAAAATATGCTGCATCACCACAACCACTTTGCTATGTTTGTGTGTATCAATTAGCATCATTGTGGTTTTGGAAAAGAACACATGCAATAATGCCACTCCGGCATGTGTACAACCATGTCCAGGAACCCTAGTAGCATGCTGGGATTCAACTGCCACATGGAGTGGACCACTAGCTTGAAAGATGCTGCATCACCATACCCACTATGATGCGTGTGTATATCAATGTGCATCATTGTGGTTTTGGAAAAGAACACATGCAATGATTCCACTCCAGCATGTGTACAACCATGTCCAGGAACCCTTGCAGCATGCTGGAATTCAACTTCAACATCTAGTGGAGCACCAGTTTGAAAGATGCTGCATCACCACACCCACTTGGATGTGTGTGTGTGTATCAAAGTGCATCATTGTGGTTTTGGAAAATAACACATTCAATGATGCCACTACAGCATGTGTCCAACCATGTCCAGGAACCCTAGAAGCATGCTGGGATTGAACTACAACATGCATTGTATCACCAGTTCGAAAGATATTGCATCACCACACTGACTTGGATATGTGTGTGTGTATAAATGTGCATGATTGTGGTTTTGGAAAAGAACACATGCAATGTTGCCACTCCAGCATGTGTCCGACCATGTCTAGGAACCTTAGCAGCATGCTGGGATTCAACTACAAGATGCATCAGAGCACCAGTTTGAAAGATGATGCATCACCACACCCATTTGGATGTCTGTGTGTCCATGTGCATCATTGAGGTTTTGGAAAAAAACACAAGCTACGATGGCACTCCAGCATGTGTCCAACCATGTCCAGGAACGCGAGCAGCATGCTAGGATTCACCTGCAACATGTAGTGGAGGACCAGTTTGAAAGATGATGCATCACCACTGTGTGCGTGTGTCCATGTGCATTATTGTGATTTTTCAAAATAACACATGCAATTATGCGACTCCATCATGTGTCTAGCCATATCCAGGAACCCTAGCAGCAGGCTAGGATTGAACTAGAACATGTGGTGGAGCACTGATACATTGCAAATGTATCTATACTTTTTGATGTTCCATGCTTGGTTTTATCTACTTTCTTGTGTTTTGTCCACACTTTGGAGTACTTTTCATATGATTCCTTGGACTAACCTATTAACAAGAGCCACAATTACTGCCTGCTTTTCTCTGCTTTTGGTTCCAGGAAATTCAGAAAATAAATAATCTCGGAATTGGACGGGACAACAGCCAAAGTGCCTATTTTTCCGGAAGACATCTGATGCCAGAATACGAGACGGAGAAGAGCTGGGGGTTGGCCACACCACCTGGCCGCGTGGCCAGGCCTGGCCCACGCCAGGGGATGGTCTGGCCGACCCCAGCACCCCCTCGGGCTCTCCTTCCACCGATATATTACCCTCGGGTCGAAAACCCTAAGTACTCGATCAAAAATCCACGAAAGAGTCTGTAGCCGCCGTCATCTCCATCCCTAGATCGGGAGGGATCTAAAGCTCTTCCAGGCACCCTGCCAGAGAGGGGAATTCACCCTGGAGGCCTTCTTCATCATCATGCAAGCCTCCGGTGTGATGCGTGAGTAGTTCATCTCTGTACTACGGGTCCATGTAGTAGATAGATGGCTAGTTCTCCTCCTTTGGGCTTTCATGTCTAGATCTTGTGAGCTTCGTTCATCATCAAGATCATCTATTTGTAATTCTGCATGTTGTGTTTACGGTGATCTGATGGATATTGAGATGCTATTTCAGATTGATTATTGCTTCTATCATGTCTTTGTTATTTGTGATCTTGCATGCTTTCCGTTGTTAGTAGCTATCTTGGCCAAGTAGATGCTAGCAACTCCAAGAGTTAGTATTTATGCTCGATAGTGGGTTCATGCCTCTAGTAATCTGAGGAAGTGACAGAAATCTCTAAGGTACTAGATGTGCTGTTGCTACTAGGGAGAAAACAACAATACTTTTTTCATAGAACAATCGTATTGTTTACATTACACGCAATTCGTAAATCAATAATCTGTTTCTTGCAACTTAATACTGGAGGGGGTTCGGATGATAACCTGAAGGTGGATTATTAGTAATAGATGTAGTTGGATGGAGGTATATGTATAATGTTGTAATGCCCAATCAAGTTCCAATGGTGTCAAGATGATTAGTATATGCATGTATTGCTTTCTCGATGTTTGTCAATTGCCCCACTATAATTTGTTCACCCAACATGTTATCTATCTTAAAGAGAGCCACCTCTAGTGAACTATGGATCCCGGTCCTTTCTTTTACATACAATCTACAAACTGTTTACTGCTTTGTGTTTACTTTCTGCAAACTATTACTTCCTTCCATTCGATACGTTTAATCCTTTGTTTTCAGCAAAACCGGTGAGATTGACAACCTCATCGCAAGTTGGGGGCAAAGTTCTGTATTTGTGTTGTGCAGGTCTCCACGTTGCTACTAGCAACGGTAGTGTGCCCTGCCAAGGCTCAGCTAGCAACACCTTTGGCGTGTTTCCTTGCTCCTACTGGTTCGATTAAACCTTGGTTTCATAACTGAAGGAAACTTGCTGCTGTGCTCATCATACCTTCCTCTTGGGGTTCCCCAACGAGGTCATCAATCACGAGCCATCAAGCACCAGTTTGAAAGATGTTGCATCACCACACCCACTTGGATGTGTGTGTATCAATGTGCATCATTGTTGTTTTGGAAAAGAACAGATGCAATGATGCCACTCTAGCATGTGTCCAACCATGTCCAGGAACCCTAGAAGTATGCTGGGATTGAACTGCAACATGCATTGTATCACCAGTTTCAAAGATATTGCATCACCACACTGACTTGGATATATGTGTGTGTATCAATGTGCATGATTGTGGTTTTGGAAAAGAACACATGCAATGTTGCCACTCCAGCATGTGTCCAACTATGTCTAGGAACCTTAGCAGCATGCTGGTATTCAACTACAAGATGCATCAGAGCACCAGTTTGAAAGATGATGCATCACCACACCCACTTGGATGTCTGTGTGTCCATGTGCATAATTGTGGTTTTGGAAAAAAACACATGCAACGATGGCACTCCAGCATGTGTCCAACCATGTCCCGGAACCCGAGCAGCATGCTAGGATTCACCTGCAACATGTAGTGGAGAACCAGTTTGAAAGATGATGCATCACCACACCCACTTGGATGTGTGTGCGTGTGTCCATGTGCATTATTGTGATTTTTGAAAGGAACACATGCAATGATGCGACTCCATCATGTGTCCAGCCATGTCCAGGAACCCCAGCAGTTGCTGGGATTGAACTAGAACATGAAGTGGAGCACAAGTTTGAAAGATGTTGCATCACCACACCCACTTGGATGTGTGTGTATCAATGTGCATCATTGTTGTTTTGGAAAAGAATACATGCAATGATGCCACTCCAGCATGTGTCCAACCATTTCGAGGAACCCTAGTAGCATGCTAGGATTCAACTTCCACATGGAGTGGAGCACCAGTTTGAAAGATGATGTATCACCACACCCACTTTGATATGTGTGTGTGTGTGATGACCCACAAGTATAGGGGGTGTATCGCAGTATTTTCTATAAGTAAGAGTGTCGAACCCAATGAGGAGCAGAAGGTGCTGGCTAGTGGTATGGATCAGGAATTATCTGCAAATAATTAGCAAATGGATTTTTAGGGTTTTTTGATAAAGCATGTAAATAAAGTACGAGTGAATAAAAGATAGTAGGAATAAATGCGGCAAGTGGCCCAATCCTTTATGCAGCAAAGGACAAGCCGGTTGTATTACTTAAGATGACCAAACGTTCTCGAGGACACACGGGAATTCTGTCAAGTGCTTTCGCTCCATATAGTTGATTAATCTTCTTTAGCTTGCTAAGTGTTGTGTGGGTGAACCTGTCCTAATGTACCGACCTTCCTAAGACTAATACATACTTGTTATTATACCCCTTGCAAACATCCGTAAGTACAAGAAAGTAATTAAGGTAGAAACCTAACGACAGCTTTAAACTCTAAGACCCTTACGTCCCTTGTTTAATGGTTTCCTAACGGGGGTTCAGGTTTTTGTCACTCCGGCAACCCCTACGATTAGTAGCCAAATACACAATGCATTCTCCTAGGCCCATATAGGTGAAGTGTCGTGTAGTCGACATTCACATGACACCACTAGAAGAAGTACACCACAACGTAAATATCAAACTATTGAATCTTTCTCAACACAACTCCACTACTAACAACATGACGTCTCCCATGTCCTCAAGAACACAATGAACTACTCAGGAGACATCATATGGATCATGATCAGAGATGGAATAATGATGTATAACAATCTGAACATAAACAATAATTCAATGATTCACTCAATAGCATCAACTACAAAGAGTAATCAACACCGGGAAAGTTTCCCCCAAGAACTATGCAATATTCAACCAAATTGTTACAGCAATATGGAGATGTTGATGAGGGTGCTGATGGTGATGATGGTGATGATGATGATCCCGATGAAGTCCAGATTGATGGTGGTGTTGATGGCGACGATCTCCCCTCTCTAGGAAGGAATTCCCCCGACAGAAATCTGTCTGCCGGAGAGATCTTTCTCTCTCAATGTTTCCGCCCCACAGAGGCGGCGAAATCTTTCTGAGGTCGCTCTCCAGAGTCTTAGGGTTTCGGGAGGAATATATACGCCAGAGGGGAGAGGCAGAGGTGGGCCACGGCGGCCACACCACCTGGTGGCGCGGCCTAGGGTGGCCCGCCAGGGGGTGGTGTGGGTACCCTGTGGCCCATCTCCACTCCTCCTTCTGGCTTTCTTCCTCTTCTGGAAAAATAGGATTTTCCGTATATTTTCCTGGATTTTCTGATCTTTGGAATTTTTCCTCCAAACATCACCTTTTCCATCAGAATCCTGACTGCAGCGGTCCATGCTCCAGAAGTCATCAACCATGCAAAAACAGATGAAATAACATAAGTATCATCTCTTAATATGAAATGTATCAATGAATAACAGTAAATTATGATATAGAACAGTGATGCAAAATGGACGTATCAACTCCCCCCAAGCTTAGACTTCGCTTGTCCCCAAGCGAAACTGAGCTCAATAAACATGACCTCACATTCATGGAGTGAAGATTCGATAAAAGAATACGAACAAGAAATATCACATTCATCAATATATAGATCATAGTAGAAGACAACTCACTATTATATAACTCAACTTGTAATGAGTAAAGGAAACACAATAAAGATACATAAAGTAAATCGTAATTGGTAATGGCAAACTTAGCTCTTGGTCAAAGAATAGTTGATAATTTGCTGGAGTTCACAAATAACTGATTTTCAATGATAGCTTTCAAAGTAGTAATCACCAAGATAAGAGCAATGCGCAAAACAAGGAACATAAGAAACATGATTGAATAAATCATCATATGAATTAATGAAACACAACAACTCAAAATACTTGCTAAGATAGAAGGGAACAGGTTTACTGACTCAACTAAAAAGTAAAAGAAAGGCCCTTCGCAGAGGGAAGCAGGGATTGCAAGTTTCATAAAGAGCTCCCAAAAATTATGGTACTTATTAGCTTTCAGCTCTCATTGTGTGAGATCCGGCACATGGCTTAATAGGATTGATAGGATAATCATATCAAAAAGTTGCAACTTCTTTTCCGGAAGCTCATTCGAAAAGAACTCTAAGGTTAAGCGTGCTTGGCCTAGAGCAATTCTAGGATGGGTGACCGACTGGGAAGTGGGTAACCGGGTGTGCACGAGTGAGGACAAAGTGCGCAGAAAAGACTAGTGTTGGTCTGTGGGGCCAGTCTAGATATCCTATTAAGCTACCATGAGTGACACCCCACGGGCCCAGGAGTGGACGGGGTGTTACACATTGCCCCTATCATAGGCATCTTTAGGTGATTAAGGTTAAAGTGACATGACTAAGAGGATATGCTTGACAAGTTATAAGTTGAAATCTCATGCCCCTTACTTATGAGTACCGAACCTCATACTACTCAACTTCAGTCACAAGTAACCTCTTGTCATTGTAAATACATGTGTATCATTGAGAACCGCCAACGGGGTACCCCTTGTACATGATACAGGAGCTATCCCATAATCAAAATGACAAGGCAAGCAAACAATAAGCATCTCAGCGATCTTTTTATTTGCAATTTGCATAGGTTTTTATTGAGGATGCTTCATAGAATGCTCACTATAGTTATGCTGCAAGTTTCCACCATGATTAGGCATGGCTTAGGCTAGCGGCCCAGGCGTTTCTCTAACACACATATACACTCCATGATCTTACAAGTTCCCCTTTTATTTCACACCGTCGGGATCCATAGGCAAAAGAATCATAATATCAACTAGGTACAAAGTACCATGGCAGTGTTGAAAGCGTTCCCCATGATACATGGTTCTGCTAACTTCAACTCATAAAGCGTAAGCATATACGCAACAAAGAAGGACCCAATGGTTCAAGTTTATTAAGTGCAAGAAAATAAAGTGTGCCATCAAGTTCGTGAGAGCTTTAATCACTAATTTTCACATAAGAAGTTTAATTTGGAAGGTAGATAAAAACAATAATTTACTTGGAATAGCAATAATGCTAGTAGGTAGGTATGGTGGACACAAATGGCAGAGGTTTTTGTTTAAGGATTGGATGCACGAGAAGAATTCCCTCTCAGTACAGGTTTTTGGCTAGCAAGGCTGGGTAGCAAGTATAAGAGTTGAAGGAAACAAACAAACATACAAGTGATAAAGGCAAACATGCAATCTTCCTTGGAAGCGCAAAAGATCTTAACTAGGGAATACTAGACTTATGAGCAAATCAAGAAAGAAAGATGATGAAATTATTTTTCTTTAGAGTACTTTTATCTTTTCATTCAACTCTAAAAAATAGTGTTGCTACTGACCGAGCCAGGTTTGCCAAAACAAACTAAATTAACTCAATGATCCCAAAGTGCTACCAATACTAACCACAAGATCAATCATATAACCACGAATTGAAAACTAATATAAGATATGCAAAAGAGTAAATGATAGAACTTCTCATTAATATTCCATAACGGTAACTCACACTAAGGGATACATATCTAACGAGAGAGGGGACAC
This sequence comes from Avena insularis, assembly GCA_023614405.1. Lineage (NCBI taxonomy): Eukaryota > Viridiplantae > Streptophyta > Magnoliopsida > Poales > Poaceae > Avena > Avena insularis. Next base: position 459,531,640 of record CM042690.1, read on the forward strand.
TTCCATAATGCAAACCATCCTATATGATAACTTCTCTATTCATGATATGACTCTACTAAAAAGGTAAAAAGATAGAAGATAGTGATGTGATACCGCGACACTCCCCCAAGCTTGGAACAGACCAAGGGGATGCCAAACCTGATGACGAATTACTCCTTCGGTGGTGGTGGTAATATTTTCTTAGTTGACGTGAGGAAATCTTCTAGCATCTTGCGAAGCCTATTATTCTCCCATTGAAGCATGTTCACCTTCCTCCTCAAGTCTCGGTACTTATCGCTGAACTCCTTAGTGACTCGTAGGGCTTCCCTTGATGCAGGGCAAGTGACCAAAGGTACCAGCCCCTGCTCGGGGTCTTGGAGATCTTCCTTCATAGGCTCCTTTCCCTTATCCTTAGCGGACACCATTATGCTTCTAAGCTTCAAAAATAGTTCCTAGCAGAAACAGATCGAAACAAAAACATGACGAAAACACAATATACGAACCCCAGGAGATCCGGGGGATTATATCTGACGAAGTTTCACAACAAAAGGAAGGTACTGGGAGAAAACGGGTCGGAGATGGAGTCCGGAATGTCCACACCACCTGGTGGCGCGGACAAGGGTGGGCCCACGCCACAGAGTGGTGTGAGCCACCCTGGCTCCGTTTCCGTCCGTCTTTTGCTTCGTAGCTTTCCTTATTGTCTAAAAACTGCAAAAATATAGTTGGATAGTATTTTCGTGGAACTTTTCTTACCAGAACTGTTACCTATTTGAAAACGAACTCTGCAGGACTCTAAATTTGGTCCTTGATAAATTTTTCCGGAGTTATAACTTGAAAGGCATCAACATCTTCATTGTAAGAATCTCCAGCAATATACTGCTTGAGTTGCTGCCCATTCACTACTTGTGTAGTATTATCTTTTAAAGAAGAAATTTTTATTGCTCCTGAACGGTACACTTATTCAATAATGAAGGGTCCTTCCCATTTTGACAGTAGCTTTCCTGCAAAAAAATCTGAGACGAGACCTATACAATAGAACTTTCTCACCAACATGAAATTATCTCTTAAGTATTCGCTTGTCATGCCATCTTTTAACTTTTTCTTTAAAGAGCCTAGCATTTTCATAGGCTTCACTCCTCCATTGATCCAAGGAACTTAAATCAAATAATCTTTTCTCACCTGCGAGCTTACAATCTCTATTGAGTTCTTTAACTGCCTAGTAAGCTTTGTGCTCTAATTCTAAAGGTAAGTGACAAGCTTTCCCATAAACCATTTTATAAGGAGACATCCCCATAGGATTTTTGTAGGCAGTACTATAAGCCCATAAAGCATCATTCAACTTTTTAGCCCAGTTTTTTCTAGATCTATTAACAGTCTTTTGCAAGATGGATTTAATTTCTCTATTTGATAACTCTACTTGCCCACTAGTTTGGGGGTGATAAGCTAAAGCAATTCTATGATTAACATCATATTTAGCAAGGGTCTTTCTAAAACCACCATGAATGAAATGAGCACCCCCATCAGTCATGAGATACCTAGGCACTCCAAACCTAGGAAAGATAACATCCTTAAGCATTTTTAGAGAAGTCTCCCTATTAGCACTCTTTGTAGGAATGGCTTCTACCCACTTAGTAACATAATCAACGGCAACAAGAATATGAGTATAACTTTTCGAGGGAGGAAAAGGACCTATAAAGTCGAATCCCCAGCAATCAAAGGGTTCAATAACTAGAGAGTAGTTCATAGGCATTTCATTGCGTCTAGAAATATTACCAACATGCTGGCATTCATGAGAAGATAAATTTTTTTTGCATCTTTAAAAAGGGTAGGCTAGTAGAAACCTGATTGTAGCACCTTTTGTGCAGTTCTATCTCCTGCATGATGTCCTCCATACGCACTACCATGACATTTATGCAATATCTCCTTTTGTTCATATTCTGGAACACATCTTCGCATAATACCATCCACTCCTTTATATAAGTGTGGGTCATCCCAAAAATAATGCCTCAAATCATAAAATAACTTCCTTCTTTGCTGAGCTGTAAAAGTTGGAGGCAAATACTTGGAGACAATAAAGTTAGCATAATCAGCGTACCAAGGGCTCCTTCGCGAGCTTATCCCTGCCGCAGCCAACTGTTCATTTGGGAAACTATCATTAACAGGTATAGGGTCAAAAGAGATGTTTTCCAATCGAGATAAATTATCAGCTACAGGGTTTTTAGCACCTTTCCTATCTACTATATGTAGATCAAACTCTTGTAAAAGCAGCACCCATCTAATAATCCTAGGCTTAGCGTCCTTCTTCGTCATAAGATACTTAATAGCATCATGATTAGTATGAATGGTGACTTTTGAGTCTACAATATAGGGTCTAAACTTATCACAAGCGAAGATGACAGCTAGAAATTCTTTTTCAGTAGTAGCATAATTCCTTTGAGCAGCGTCTAGAGTCTTACTAGCATAATGAATAACGTTTAGCTTTTTATCAATTCGTTGCCCAAGGACAGCACCTACAGCAAAATCACTAGCATCACACATTATTTCAAAGGGTAAACTCCAATCAGGTGGTTGAACGATATGAGCTGTAGTTAAATCCTTCTTAAGAGTTTCAAAAGCTTCCTTACAATCATCATCAAAAACAAAGGGTACATCTTTTTGAAGAAGATTAGTGAGGGGTTTTGATATCCTAGAAAAATCATTAATAAACCTTCTATAGAAACCAGCATGACCAAGGATACTACGAATATCTTTGATGTCTCTTGGACATGGCATTTTCTCAATTGCCTCAACCTTAGCTCTATCAACTTCTATGCCTCTTTCAGAAACCTTATGCCCAAGGACAATCCCTTCATTAACCATGAAGTGGCATTTCACCCAATTAAGAACAAGATTATTTTCTTCACACCTCTGCAAAACTTTATCAAGGTTGTGCAGACAATTATGAATAGAAGTTCCATAGACAGAAAAGTCATCCATGAACACTTCCACAATTTCCTCTCAAAAACCATGAAAGATAGCAGACATGCATCTTTGAAAAGTAGTAGGAGCATTACATAAACCAAAAGGCATACGTCTATAAGCATAAGTTCCGTAAGGGCAAGTAAAAGTAGTTTTTTCTTGATCTTGTTGTTTAACAGCAATTTGAGAGAAACCAGAATAACCATCCAGAAAAAAAAATGGGTCTTTTTAGACAACCTTTCCAACATTTGATCAATAAAAGGAAGCAGGTAGTGATCTTTCTTAGTAACTTTGTTGACTTTCCTAAAATCAATGCACATCCTATATCCTACTACTATTCTTTGGGGAATAAGCTCATCATTATCATTAGGGACAACAGTAATTCCTCCTTTTTAGGAACACAATGAACATGACTAACCCATTCACTATCAGCAATAGGGTAAATAATACCAGCATCAAGGAGTTTTAATACCTCATTTCTTACCACTTCCTTCATCTTAGGATTTAAACGTCGTTGGTGCTCTACTACTGGCTTTGCATCTGGTTCTATATTGATAGAATGCTAGCATATAGTAGGTGAAATCTCTTTTAAATCATCCAAAGTATAGCCCATAGCTCCTCGGTGTTTCTTCAAAACCTCCAATAACCTTTCTTCTTCCTTCCCTGAAAGTTTAGAGCTAATAATAACAGGATATATCTTTTTATCATCAATATAAGCATATTTTAGATCATCAGGGAGAGGTTTTAGATCGAAGACCGGATCCTTTTTAGGTGGCAACGTGGTACCCAAGTCTTCTACAGGCAAGTTATGCTTAAGCATCTTGGGTTTACGCCGGAGAATCTCGTCAATCTCATTCCTTTCTTCCATGAATATCTCACTTTTGTGATCTTCCATAAATTGCTGCAAAGCATTGTTAGGAGCAAGAGAAATAGAAGCAAGTTGTTCAACTCTAAAATCCTTATTAAGGCTTTCCTCTTCACAAGGTTCTTTAGTAAATTTCGAAAAATTAAACTCATAAGATTCCCCACCAAACTTAGTCAAGATTTTCTCCCTCTTGCAATCTATAATAGCTCCACAAGTACTCAAGAAAGGTCTACCAAAAATGATAGGATAAATTTTACTAGCAGCTGAACCAAGTACTAGAAAATCAGCAGGATACTTCATCTTACCACAAAGAACTTCGACATCTCGTACAATACCAATGGAGAGATGGTCTCTCTATTAGCAAGGTGACTAACCACATTTATCTCTTCCAATTCGCAGGGACTGATTTCATGCATAATTTCTCTGTAAAGCTCATAAGGAATAGCACTAGAACTTGCACCAATATCACATAAACCAAAATAGCAATGATCACCAATTCTAACGGAAAGCACAGGGACACTAGCCTTTTTAGTTCTATTAGGATGTGAAACAATATTAGAAGCATCCTCACAAAAGACTATGTGTCCATCGTCTATGCTTTTAGTGACAAGGTATTTCACAATTGCAACCACAGGTTCAACGTTTATTTGTTCATCAGGTTTTATAGTTCTCTTTTCACTTTTAGTGATTACACTAGTTATCATAGGATGATCCTTTACCTTATCTGGGAAGGGAATCTTCTCGATATAAGGTTCAGGTAAGATGTGATCAATAGTGCATTACTCAGCACTCCCAACAGGAACACAGTCAACAATATCTTTATAAGGTGCATGGTACTTGTTCCATCCCGTTTTTGGAATTTCAATATAAGAAGCAAAAGCCTTAAAGCAATTTGTAATAACTTGTAAATCAAGACCATAAGCATTACTAATATTTTGAAAGTCATCAGTTCCCATAAAAGATTCAATGCATTCATAATCATAATTTATACCTGACTTTCTACCTTTGTCATTCTCCCAAGCTTCAGCATTGTCTTGAATACGGTCTAGAAGATCCCATTTAGCTTCTTCTTCCATGCGAGTGAATGATCCAGCACAAGAAGCATCCAATAAATCCTTATCATGAAGAGAAAGCCTTGCATAAAAGTTATTGATAATAATATTGTTGGGGAGCTCATGAATGGGACATTTGAGCATTAGTAACTTCAATCTCCCCCAAGCTTGAGTTGTACTCTCTCCATCAAGAGGCCAAAAGTTGTATATTTGATTCTGATCTTTACGAATATCATTAGGAGGATAAAACTTTGAATAAAAGAGATGTACTATTTACTCCCATTCCAGAGCTTGACCATTCTTCAGTAGCTTATACAAATCCTCAGCTCTTCCTTTTAGTGATAATGAGAATAACTTCTTCTTAACTTGATCTGTAGTGATACCTGCACACTTGAACAACCCGCATAATTTGTGTATAAAGAGTAAATGATCACCGGGATGGACTGTTCCATCCCCAACATAGTAGTTATCCATAACACGATCAATAATTCTTGTAGGTATTTTAAAAGCATCATTCTCAGCAGGTGGTGGTTCATCTACTACCTTAGCAGTGGTAGTAGCATTACCAAATAAGAAACTCAGCGAATTATCCATAACAAAAATAAACCAACTAACAGAAGTAAACAATACTCACAATAGAAGTTTCCTTTACCAGTTCCACTCTCCAATAGCACTTCAGTCCCCGGCAACGATACCAGAAAATAGTCTTGATGACCCACAAGTATAGGGGGTGTATCGCAGTATTTTCGATAAGTAAGAGTGTCGAACCCAACGAGGAGCAGAAGGTGCTGGCTAGTGGTATGGATCAGGAATTCTCTGCAAATACTTAGCAAACAAATTTTTAGTGGTTTTTGATAAAGCAAGTAAATAAAGTATGAGTAAATAAAAGATAGTAGGAATAAATGCAGCAAGTGGCCCAATCCTTTATGCAGCAAAGGAGAAGCCAGTTGTATTACTTAAGATGACCAAACATTCTCGAGGACACACGGGAATTCTGTCAAGTGCTTTCACTTCATATAGTTGATTAATCTGCTTTAGCTTGCTAAGTGTTGTGTGGGTGAACCTGTGCTAATGTACCGACCTTCCTAGGACTAATACATACTTGTGATTATACCCCTTGCAAACATCCGTAAGTACAAGAAAGTAATTAAGGTAGAAACCTAACCACAGCTTTAAACTCTAAGACCCTTACGTCCCTTGTGCAATGGTTTCCTAACGGGGGTTCAGGTTTCATCACTCAACCCCTACGATTAGTAGCCAAATACACAATGCATTCCCCTAGGCCCAGATAGGTGAAGTGTCATGTAGTCGACATTCACATGACACCACTAGAAGAAGTACACCACAACTTAAATATCAAACTATTTAATCTTTCTCAACACAACTCCACTACTAACAACATGACTTCTCCCATGTCCTCAAGAACACAACGAACTAATCACAAGATATCATATGGATCATGATCAGAGATGGAATAATGATGTATAACAATCTGAACATAAACAATAATTCAATTGTTCACTCAATAGCATCAACTACAAAGAGTAATCAACAGCGGGAAAGTTTCCCCCAAGAACTATGCAAGATTCAACCTAATTGTTACAGCAATATGGAGATGGTGACGAGGGTGCTGATGGTGATGATGGTGGTGGTGATGATGATGATGATGATCCCGATGAAGTCCAGCTTGATGGTGGTGTTGATGGCGACGATCTCCCCTCTTCGGGAAGGAATTCCCCCGGCAGAAATCTGTCTGCCGGCGATCTTTCTCTCTCGATGTTTTCCGCCCCGCAGAGGCGACGGAATCTCTCTGAGGTCGCTCTCCCGAGTCTTAGGGTTTCGGGAGAAATATATACGCTAGAGGGGAGAGACAGAGGTGGGCCAGGGTGGCCACAACACCTGGTGGCGCGTCCTAGGGTGGCCCCTGCCAGGGGTGGTGTGGGCCCCCTGTGGCCCATCTCCACTCCTCCTTTTGGCTTCCTTCGTCTTCTGGAAAAGTAGGATTTTTCATAGATTTTCCCGGATTTTCTGATCTTCGCGAATTTTGCCTCCAAATAGCACCTTTTCCATCAGAATCTTGACTGCAGCGGTCGATGCTCCAAAAGTCATCAACCATGTAAAAACAGATGAAATAACATAAGTATCATCTCTTAATATGAAATATATCAATGAATAACAGTAAATTATGATATAGAACAGTGATGCAAAATGGACGTATTAGTGTGTATCAAGTAGCATCATTGTGGTTTTGAAAAAAACACATGCAATGAAGGCACTCCAGCATGTGTCCAATAATGTCTAGGAGCCCGAGCAGTATGCTATGATTCAACTGCCACATGGAGTGGAGCACTAGTTTGAAAGATGCAGTATCACCACACCCACTTGGATGTGTGTGTATATCAGTGTGCATCATTATGATTTTGGAAAACAACACATGCAATGATTCCACTTTAGCATGTGTCCAACCATGTCGAAGAACCCTTGAAGCATGCTGGGCTTCAACTTCAACATCAAGTGGAGCACCAGTTTGAAAGATGTTGCATCACCACACCCACTTGTATGTTTGTGTGTCTATATCAATCTTCATAATTGTGGTTTTGGAAAAGAACACATGCAATGATGCCACTCTATCATGTGTCCAATCATGTCCAGGAACCCTAGAAGCATGCTGGGATTAAACTGCAACATGCATTGTATCATCAGTTTGGAAGATGTTGCATCACCACACCGACTTGGATATGTGTGTGTGTATAAATGTGCATCATTGTGGTTTTGTAAAGGAACACATGCAATGATGCCACTCCAACATGTGTCGAACTATGTCTAGGAACCCTAGCAGCATGTTGGGATTGAACTACAAGATGCTGCGGAGCACCAGTTTTAAAGATGATACATCACGATAGCCACTTTGATGTGTGTGTGTCCGTGTGCATCATTGTGGTTTTGAAAAAAAACACATGCAATGATGGCACTCCAGCATGTGTCCAACCATGTCCAGGAGCCTGAGAAGCATGCTAGGATTCAACTGCCACATGGAGTGGAGCACCAGTTTGAAAGATGCTGCATCGCCACACCCACTTGGATGTGTTTGTGTATATAAATGTGAATCATTGTGGGTTTGGAAAAGAACACATGCAATGATGCCACTCCACCATGTGTATAACCATGTCCAGGAATCCTAGAAGCATGCTAGGATTCAACTGCCACATGGAGTGGAGCACCAGTTTGAAAGATGTTGCATCACCACACCCACTTGGATGAATGTATCTATGTATAAAAGTGCATCATTGTGGTTTTTGAAAAGAATACATGGAATGATGCCACTCCAGCATGTGTCCAACCATGTCTAGGAACCCTAGAAGAATGTTGGGATTGAACTGCAACATGCATTGTATCACTAGTTTGAAACATGGTGCATCACCACACCCACTTAGATATGTGTGTGTGTATCAATGTGCATTATTGTGGTTTTGGAAAAGAACACATGCAATGATGCCACTCTAGCATGTGTCCAACCATGTCTAGGAACCCTAGCAGCATGCTGGGATTCAATTACTAGATGCAGCGGAGCACTTGTTTGAAAGATGATACATCACCACACCCACTTGGGTGTGTGTGTGTCTATGTGCATCATTGTGGTTTTGGAAAAAAAACACATGCAATGATGGCACTCCAGCCTGGGTCCAACCATATCCAGGAACCCGAGCAGCATGCTGGGATTCAACACGAACATGCAGTGGAGCACTAGTTTGAAAGATGATGCATCACCACACCCACTTGGATGTGTGTGTGTCCATGTGCATTATTGTGATTTTGGAAAATAACACATGCAATCGTGCCACTCCATCATGTGTCTAGCCTGTCCAGGAACCCTAGCAGCATGCTGGGATTAAACTAGAACATGAAGTGGAGCACCAGGTTGAAAGATGCTGCATCACCACACCCACTTGGATGTGTGTGTATCAAGGTGCATCATTGTTGTTTTGGAAAAGAACACATGCAATAATGCCACTCGAGCATGTGTCCAACCATGTCTAGGAACCCTAGTAGCATGCTAGGATTCAACTTCCACATGGAGTGGAGCACCAGTTTGAAAGATGCTGCATCACCACACCCACTTTGATATGTGTGTGTGTGTATCAATTAGCATCATTGTGGTTTTGGAAAAGAACACATGTAATGATGCCGCTCCAACATGTGTACAACCATGTCCAGGAACCCTAGTAGCATGCTAGGATTCAACTGCCGCATGGAGTGGACCACCAGTTTGAAAGATGCTGCATCACCACACCCACTTGGATGTGTGTGTGTACCAAGTGCATCATTGTGGTTTTGGAAAAGAAAACATGCAATGATGCCACTCCAGCGTGTGTTCAACCATGTCTAGGAACCCTAGAAGCATGCTAGGATTGAACTGCAACATGCATTGTATAACTAGTTTGAAACAAGTTGCATCAGAATACCGACTTGGATATTTGTGTGAATCAATGTGCATGATTGTGGTTTTGGAAAAGAACACATGCAATGATGCCACTCGAGCATGTGTCCAACCATGTCTAGGAACCCTACAGCATGCTGGGATTCAACTACAAGATGCAGCAGGGCACCAGTTTGAAATATGATGCATCACCACACCCACTTGGATGTCTGTGTGTGTCCATGTCCATCATTGTGGTTTTGGAAAAAAACACATGCAATTATGGCACTCCACATGTGTCCAACCATGTCCAGGAACCCGAGTAGCATGCTAGGATTCAACTGCAACATGTAGTGGAGCACCAGTTTGAAATATGATGCATCACCACACCCACTTGGATGTGTGTGTGTCCATGTGCATTATTGTGATATTTGAAAAGAACACATACAATGATGCCACTCCATCATGTGTCTAGCCATGTCCAGGAACCCTAGCAGCATGTTGGGATTGAACTAGAACATGTAGTGGAGCACCAATTTGAAAGATGTTGCATCACCACACCCACTTGGATGTGTGTGTATCAATCTGAATAATTGTTGTTTTGGAAAAGAACACATGCAATGTTGCCACTCTAGCATGTGTCCAACCATTTCTAGGAACCCTAGTAGCATGCTAGGATTCAACTTCCACATGGAGTGGATCAGTGGATCACAAGTTTGAAAGATGCTACATCACCACACCCACTTTGATATGTGTGTGTGTATCAAGTAGCATCATTCTGGTTTTGGAAAAGAACACATGCAATGCTGCCACTCCATGATGTGTACAACCATGTCTAGAAACCCTAGCAGCATGCTGGGATTCAACTGCCACATGGAGTGGAGCACTAGTTTGAAAGATGTAGCATCACCACACCCACTTGGATGTGTGTGTATATCAATGTGCATCATTATGGTTTTGGGAAACAACACATGCAACGATGGCACTCTAGCATGTGTCCAACCATGTCAAAGAACCCTTGCAGCATGCTGGGATTCAACTTCAACATCTAGTGGAGCACCAGTTTGAAAGATGCTGCATCACCACACCCACTTGGATGTGTGTGTATCAACGTGCATGATTGTTGTTTTGGAAAAGAACACATGCAATGATGCCACTCTAGCATGTTTCCAACAATGTCCAGGAACCCTAGAAGCATGCTAGGATTGAACTACAACATGCATTCACTACAAGAAAAGTTTCCTTCCGCAACGAATTGGCCTGACAGTCGTCGTAGAAGGCGCGTCTTCCGCAAAGAAATTCTTGCCTCGGCCATGGCGGATGGAATTTTTTTTTTCTAGTTTCGCGGCCCTCTACTATGATGGATCTGCTAAAAACATGGAGGAATCTCGGCTAGCGCGTGGCAGAAGCAAGATTTTTGTTTCCTTACGCGATGTTGACTCACCGAAGTCTTTTGAGGCGTGTGGGTCCCGGACATCAGTGTCTCTAGTGGACCATACTTTTCGGTTGCGCCTTCCTGATTTGAACTCGATAACATTGCTCGAGGCATCTGCTGTTTAGTCAGGCTCCTAGGTCCAACATGTCAGCCTCTCATTAGAAGGATCGTGTGTATGATGGAATTTTTTTCCTTCGCTGGTGCTACCCCTTTCCGAGTTCATAGCGCTGCTCGATGCATCTACCATATAATCAACCTCCTAGGACCCACATGTCATCCTCTCATTAGAAGAAACATGTGTATGATGGAATTTTTCCTTCGCTGGTGCTACCCCGTTCCGAGTTCATAGCGCTGCTCGACGCATCTACGGTTTAACCAACCTCCTAAGCCCCACATGTCATCCTCTCATTAGAAGAAACATGTGTATGATGGATTTTTTTCCTTCGCTCGCGCTACCTTGTTCCCAACTTGATAGCGTTGTTCGATGCATCTACCATTTAATCACGATGCTGGGCCCCACATGTCATCCTCTCATTAGAAGAAACGTGTGTATGATGGATTTTTTCCTTCGCTGGCACTACCCCGTTCCGAGTTGATAGCATTGCTCGATGCATCTACCATTTAACCAACCTCCTAAGCCCCACATGTCATCCTCTCATTAGAAGAAACGTGTGTGTGATGGATTTTTTTCCTTCGCTCGGGTTAACCTGTTCCGAACTTGATAGCGTTATTCGATGCATCTACCGTTTAATCACGATGCTGGGCCCCACATGTCATCCTCTCATTAGAAGAAACGTGTGTATGATGGATTTTTTCCTTCGTTGGCGCTACCCCGTTCCGAGTTGATAGCACTGCTCGACGCATCTACCATTGAACCAACCTCCTGAGCCCCACATGTCATCCTCTCATTAGAAGAAATGTGTGTATGATGGATTTTTTTCCTTCGCTCGCGCTACCCTGTTCTGAACTTGATAGCGTTGTTCGATGCATCTACCGTTTAATCACGTTGCTGGGCCCCACATGTCATCCTCTCATTAGAAGAAACATGTGTATGATGGATTTTTTACCCTCTGTCATGCCTTCGTGTTTCGAACTTGATAGCTTTGCTCGCTGCATCAGCCGTTTATTCAGGCTAGTGGGTCCCTTATGTCAGCCTCACATTAGAAGAATCGTGGGAATCTCAATTTATTAAATGCCAGATAATGGAGTAGTTTCTTAAAAACTTGGGTAGGCGGGTTTTTTGTTTTTGCTTTAAAGGGCAATTCCAAAAATGCCGAATTAAACATTTTGAGCTATTCTACATCTACTTTACTCAATGGGCTATACTCCATGTGCTATTCTCCATGGGCTCCTTGATAAATATTTAAATGGGCTATTGTCAGCAAGTCCCCTGACCACTACAAGGCCAAATTAAATTGTTCTGGGCTAAAGAGGGGTCGAATGGGCTAGATTTTACCTCCTCTTTAGTAAAATTTGCATTATGCTGTGGCTTGGCCGGATTCGAAACACAGACCTCACTACCGTAGGGAAAAAGAAACGATAATTCTTTTGACATATATTCGTGTAAAAATATCTAAAGAACAAGGGACACAGACCGTGTGCGCCAAAACTAGACTGGTATCCAATGACTTCACTTGGTACCCTCTCATTTCTGTCCAAAACACATCCAACGGTTCTGATGACACACAGGCAAAATCTCTAGTGCAAGCAGCCTAGCAGCAGCAACATAACTTTTTTACAAATTCAGTAGCATTTGAAAGATCGAGTAGTACAGAATAAGACAGAAAAAATATCGACATATTCCTAGTTCATATTCAGCAGCACTTGACCGATTCTGCAGCATTCTAAAGTGACTCTTTGAGCTATACAGACACTGAAACTCAATAGAAGTACAGAGAGAACCCGTTCATGTTTCAGCTCTAAAAACCTTGTCGCACGATCAGTTTGCCCTTTTCTCCAAACACACTCGATCATTGGAGCAAGCATCACTAACGATAAAGTATGCCTTTGTGTGCATACCTCCTCTTCACATTAATACCAGTGTGACCCCAATATATATGCATCCCAAAATGCCCAAGCCTCATCTAGATTGTGACAAAAGCCAAGTTTAAAAAGGAAAGCAAGACCATCTACTGCACTTGATCTAAAGAAGTACCAGTACATCAATATTAGTTCTAGAAAATACCTTAGTAATAGTAACAACATAACACTTGACAGATTGAGTAGCATTTGAAGCTTGAGCAGTACAGAATAAGACAGAAAAATATCTACAGATTCCCAGTTCATATTCAGCACCACATGATAGATTCAGCAGCATTTCAAAGTGACAGATTCAACAGTACAAACATTGGCCAAAAGAAATGACAGATTCAGCATGGAAGACATTGAAATTCAATAGTTGTAGCAAGGCCATGACTCATAAGGAAAGAGAGTCCATATTCAACACTCGATCGGTCGATCTGAAGAAGTACCACTACATATGTATACTACAAAATAGATTAGCAGTAGAAAGTTAAGACCTACGTACAAAATACTCGGCATAACGCAACAGCCTGTCAAGTGCTGGCCGGGTTGCACTTTCTTTCCTGCCTATTACCCTTTCCTTGTCACACCGTCGCCTGTGGGCCCACTATGTTAGCCGCGTACATTGGAAATAGGTATACATTGCTGCAAACTTGTTCCACCTCTCCCCATACAAATTGAATCTGTCACCAACAGAAAGTAGTAATTAATTAGTACGACGTTACCTATCTTAACATTGGGATTGTCAGAAAGAATATTTAGATGTTTTATCTCACTTTTGAAACTTGTTGATGCAATACTCCCAATCCATAGGGAATTCCGACGAACGGTTCAGAAGCTTCCAGGTAACACCGCGGCAGCGACAAGTATGACATGAGCCCTTCCAGGGCGACTTTTTGGCCGACGATGGCCGGCTCGTCAGCTCAGATGTCGCCACCATTTCGACCGCATGGAGCTCATGCCACAGAGACAGCGACCAAAGCTTCACCTTGTACCGCGGCGATTCGCACGCCTCTAAATTGACGAACCTGGGGGATATGACGATGTCCGTGGTGTGTCCATCAATTTGGGCGACGAACATTGTGCCCTCTTTCCCGATGCCGATGATATCCGCTCTCCACGAGCCCCCTATGGGCACCGGCTTAGACGGCTCCCAGTGTTTGTGGCTATAGGGCATTATGGGCGCAGTCCTCGAGTGGGAAACTCTAAGGTGGCGGACGAACTCTACCATAGGTGTTAGCTCTACGAACAAGGTGATGAACTCGCATCCAGGCTCCATGCAGACTTGCTGGTCGTGAAAGCACCAGATTATGTGGTCGTAGACGTCGTTGTAGGGGACGAATGTCCCGCAGTGGTTGTTGGGGCATCTGCTACCTTTTCCGCCCGCGACTTGGCGATACAGCTCCGTCTAGCATGCAGATAGCCGGGTGGCACTGGTAGTGTCCAGACGCATAGCGATTTCATTGAAAACGTCCTTGCCGACATTGCTCCAGATGCCGTGCAGTGGGTTGTGCGTCGATTGCAACATCGGGATGGATTGGGGGGAAGAGGTCGGACCAGAGTATGAATATCGGGGGACTTTCACGTGGCCTGCAAGATCCGATGCAGCGGGCAAGATGGCAAGGAAAATTTGCAAAGCATGCACTGGAGACGATCCCAAATGTGGGGCTAGGCGGTGTTGGGGAGTGGGGATAAAAACAGCCGAGATGGGGAAGATGGGATGGCTCTGTGAACGAATTTTTTTTGCAAGGCCTCTGGAGCTGCATCCAGGACGCCGATTAGCTTGGTTTGGACACTGCAGTGCACTAAATTAACCATCTGAAATCCTGGCGCATTTTATAGCTAGGCCAGCACGCTGCTATGCCCTAAATTAACCATGTCACAACCTGGCCCATTATAGCTAGGCCGGCACACTATCGTGTACACCAACTAGAGTTACTACTGCTGTCATGTTTGACCAGATGATGTTTGTTCAGTTTGCTAAAAAGGATTATACTGTGTAGGGCTGGACTATTGAGCAGCTCGACCCGTTAAGGCTCGGCTCGTTAAGTCTCATGCTCATTAAGGCTTAGATCATTAAACTTGTTAAGGATAACGAGGAAAAAGTAAAGCTCAGCTCGGTTCATTAGATGTTAACGAGCGCTCATGAGCTACTCGTTATGAAAATGTATCAGCCTCAGAAAGAGGCATACCGATAATTCAGAACACAGTCGGCAATGTTCGGTCAGTGCCACGGTTAGCAGATCGAGATCAAGAAGATGGAGATGGGGTATGCAGTGGGAGATGACGAGTTGACAAGACACATGAGAAATATTCTGAATCGATCGGGAGAGTCTAGGGTAAGGTTTTTGGTCAGTCGCTCTTGCTCCTGGATTGATCAGTCTTACTCAATGGGCTAGATGTTTGCCTTAGATGGGCTGCCAGATTAGACATGTAGCAACATAAGTGGGCCTTACCTTGGTTGTTACCGAGTTTAACGAGTAGCTCACGAACATCGTTAACTCGGTCGTTTAGCTCGTTAAGGATATCGAGCAAAAACTATAGCTCAGCCAAGATCGTTCAGGAAACGAGTCGATTTTGAACGAGCCGAGCAAACGAGTGCTCATTAAACTCATCGAGTTTCCAGTTTTATGTCCAGCCCTAATACTTTGGAACATGAGGTAGTACAATACTAGCAGTAGTACACTAGATGTTTGTTTTTGCAGTTTTGCTACAAACATAGTACAATAAATACCTCCACATTGGAGCCTAGCGTGATTAAGTACCACGGTGTTCCAACAAGATGCATGATAACGAAAGGTGTTCAAGCACCTCTTTACAGAATAGTTATAATTAGAAACGAATAGTAACTATATTAATACACCTACGATATAGTAAATTTTCCATCAAATGATGGGTGATAACCTGCACATCTGATCGCCTTCTCGTAGTTATCATGATCAAATACTATCACCTTAAAGGAAGTGGTGGCAAGCTTCTTGAATACCAGAAAGTATCCTACCTTTAAGTCATGTGCTTTAACAAAATCTAGCCATCCTTTGTCAAGGATTACCTTGTCATCTTGCTTCTTCAGCTCGACGTCCCAGCTGTAGGCTTTGCATATCTTCATCTTGATGGCCTCTGGATACTCACCGCCAAACGTTGGCACAAAGGAGCTGGGTATGCTCCGCCCGTCTAACCCTCCCGGTATTAACAGTATCTTGCAGAACTCGTCACAGGTGTTCTCCACGTGGGTGTTCCTAGCTAGCCCCTCCATCTAGACTACACAGGGATCTCTTGTCTTCTTCGATTATGAGTCTATCCAAGATCTTCTTCCCCGAACACTACAGAAAAAATCCCGTGGACAGATAATGTCTCTACCAGCTATCAATAATTGTGAAAATAGTACAGTATTAGCTGATAGAGTACAATACAAGATCAGCTAAGTAACTAAAGTGGAGCAATTAGTATTACTTCCAAGGTCTAGGCATCACATTAGTGCAGTTCTTTATCAAGCAGTACAGATACCGAACACCCAGGAACAGACGAACGGACGAACAGGATGAGCTCTATCTGCTGCCGATGCTAGAGATGCATACATATACTCAAAATTTTGGCAATAATCAGGGTAGGGCAGCAGCCGCCCTAACTTGCCCAAATTAAAGGGACCTCCGCCCCTGAGACAAATCTAAAGCAAAACATACCGAGTGGCCTCCCAAATCATCATCAGCCGTGGATCAATCAATACAAAATTTGAACTTATTATTACAGTTCACCGTAGATCTAGCCCCGAAACTAGCTTGCATGTGTAAAACTGAACTGTAGTATACAGACGGGTTAAATGCACTAGATGAGAACTATACTCACCACCAACCCAATGTTAACCAAGCGCTAATAAAAGCTTGACCGCATCTCATCCTCAAGATCAAGGGTTCCGAGGATTATGTACATACCGCACTGCCACCGCTATGTGTGAGGGATGCGACGGCTCTATAGATGAGGTTATAGGGCCCGCCGCCCGCAGCCGACCTGCATAAGATGAGTAAGTTGTGGCGGTGGTGGTCGTCAATGGAGGGAAGCGCAATGGCAATTAAGGAGTGTTGTGTGAGAGAGGGATGAGGCTGGGGCGAGCGCTGGTGATGGAATAAATGCGGCAAGGTTACACAAATGCTATGGACAAAGCAAACCTTGCCACCAATATAGTACTACTAATTGTCATGCAAAAATTGGATAATTGGGCACATCAGCTTGAGTGCTTGAATATGGAAACATCAAGCACATACTATGAAAGTATATTATTACGTACATGGTGCCTAGTACAAGCAATAGTGGAAATGATGTTGCAAGTACTGATACTACAATAGAGTATGAAAGTACTACATACATAGTACTGTATATTACATGGTGACAAGTACTAGCTATAGAAATGATGTTGCGAGTGCTCTTAATCATCTTTTCGTATTTTGGTCAAACTTCACATAGTTCTAACGAGGCAGGATTGGCATGAACCACATTGGCGCCTCAAACATTTGCTCCCTATGTTCCGCTCCAGTGTAGTTAAGTGATGAACCTATGGTAGCTCCCCCATTGATGTGCATGCGGCTACAATCTGGAACTGGCTGTGGGCGATGTTGGCAGCGCATGTGTGTAGCAAACACATAGTGTCCTATGAACACTGGCAGAGTTTCGTCAACATCGACAACACCAGGTTCGGAGTTTGTAGGGGGGTTGAGGATGAATGGATGGTTGATTCCCACAAACACTAACCTCCCTTCAAGATTATCCCTTCTGATCTAGTTTGGTGCTACAGGATCATCCAAATTAAGGGCCCTCTCGAAAACATGGCAGCGGAGCGAGGGATAAGTGAGAAGTTCTCTACCCATGTATGATACACGATTACCATGGCTACTGGTTCGTGCACCCCTGGTGTGAATCCACAGGATATTCCAGCCAAGCTCTGCCAAGTACCAGCTGCGTAATGCAATATCTTCAGCCTCGGCATCGTCACCGGCTTGGACGTTTGCCGGCTCTTCAATTAGTGGAGCATGTATGACACGCGGGCCTGCAAGTATACCTGTGTGTGCATTTCAATTAGCAAAAGTATCACGAACACTGTAGTTGTAAGTAATTTATAAATTTTACTTTTAAATAATGGGACTCACTCCACTTGTTTGGTTCCCAGACAAGACATCTCCTCGTGGTTCTATCACCACGTATATGCGATCAATAGAACCACTGATTAGACACTTGTCAATGGCATCGACATATGTTACTGGTGCAAGATAGTCGTTTCGAAGGATAATCCAGTCCCTATCACAAGAAAAATCTATGGTAGCAATGAATTTGTCAAACACCGCCATCGCGCTGTAGTGCCATTGGTTGTCAAATCTGTACAGTTTCTTTGGTATGTGTATCTTCAGCAGCTCGATATACACGTGCTTGTAGAGGTAAGTGCATGGGGGCCAGGGAAACACTGGTTACCTGATGGATAAATATCAACGCGCTGCACACGTGGCAGCTCGATACGTGCCATACTGTAGATGTTTTGGAGGTACCAGCACCCCGGGTGCTTTTCCATCCAATCCATTCTCCGTTGGCACCAACCCAGCGACCCTTGTTTTCAAATCCTTCATCATCCCATGTTCCGGGTTTGTCATCATCAACTGGTACAAATGCTTCTACTGTTGGATCGTCTAGTGGCATTAGCAATGCGTCAATGCCCTGCAGCAGATTTTCTTGATATCTAGGGGCATGCAAGGAGTTTGACAAAGGAGGTAGTGCTAGCTAGCTTTGCGGAAAAACTACTATCTGAAAGATGCAGAAACATGTTGAATAAATCATGAATGCATGCAGACAAACACACCAAGGAATAAGGTCTTGTTTCCATTAAAGAAAAAGTGTAGGGATAGTTAAGTTTCCTATGCTGGCACAATTCAGAGAAAGGGACCAGAGGAAAAAATGCATGCAATTTTCCTATGATTGATTAACAAGATTAGGGGCCTCTTTCGTTCAACGGTTTTTAAAAACGTAGGAATAGGAAAAACACAAGATTGACATGGTAGGTATAGTAAATTCATATTACGAATTAAAAACGCAGTAATTTTGTAACAGGTGTCTTTGGATGGTGAATAGGAAATAAACACAAGAGTTTTGCAGGAATATAATGTAAGCGCATTGGACTTCTCAAAGGAGAAATAGAATGAGGTTGGAGCTCGTGTTTAGATTCTTATGGAATGGAGGGCATAGGAACTAAGAAGTGACTCCATAGGAATTTGATATCTTCCAAAATCCTATGGGTTAGAATCCTCCAAAACTCATATGCAATTCTTCATATCAAACTTGGACCTCATTTTCAAATTCCTACGCGTGCAAAGAACAAGAATGAGGTCCCAAGAGATATGATAACATCATATATATACTCTCCTATGAGGTTTGACTTTGATTATACCATGTTTTAAAGTAATCATATGTTTTTGTATTCATGTAAACCAAAGAGCCAACTTTTTACAGAAATCTTGTGTTTCTAAAACACATGAAACTTAAAATATAACGCCATCCTTGATTGGCCAATACACCTTCCGTTACAGGTATCAATAATCCTGGTCGTTCTTGTGTTTTCAGATTAGTATGTTTGGAGGAGAGGAAGGACACTGAAGCAAAAGTCTTGGGCCTCTTTCGATCACAAGATTGAGACCACAGGAATTTCATAGGTTTGCCGGTGAAAAACATGCGATTATAAAACATAGGAAAACTACCTACATGATTGGCACGATGAGAGTTGTGCCTCAAGTAGATGTTCCAATTACTACGGGATTTAAGCATGGGTGGGGGGTTGCAGTTCAAAAGAATTTGTGTACCACGATTCCTTTGATCGAAACTCAATCCATAGGAAAGAATCTAAGGATTCGAGTCCTACAAAAATCATGCAAAACTGGTTTTTACCTGCTCGTCATGGTCTAGTGGCCATGTCTGTGGGTCAAAGTGAAGTAGGCAGGGCAAACCAAACGGGAGACCAGGATCTTCCCAAATCCCTCGACGCATGCCAACCATCCCGGGAGCCAGGCAAGCGGTGCTTAGAAGACTGGCACGACCTGTGATGTTGCTCAGCGGTCTGTAGTGGACGTTGGCAAATCCGATTGCCTGGCTGTAGCGCTCAGATATCTGACGCTTCATTGCTCCAAATGTCGTTCCGGAGAAGAGTACTGCGGAAGATTAGTCGGGATGGGTTGGTGATTTCTACCTTTATACAAGGGTGGAGAGGGGCTACGATGGTGCACAAGCAGCCGGAGCAGCAGAGGAAGATGATGAGGGGCGTAGGGAGGTTCTCCTATGGTTGTCGGATCGACTACTTCGACCCAGTATATTAGGGCAAAACTAACACGGGATGTTAACATAGACGCTTATGCAAAAAAGGAATAATAACAGAAAATTAGATAAAGTAGTATTTCTTAAAGGCTCCAGCCCGTAATGCTGGCCCCTACTTTGAGGCGCTACAGTTTTTTCCGGTAGGTAGCTAGGGACAGCAAATCACACCGTGCTGAAGAAAAATGTTTGAAATGTTCTCAAATTTGTTTTGCGTGTGGGGATGGTGATGCTGCACTGAAGGAGAGAGCAAACACAATTTTTTTTCAATGCATATATACTACTCCCTCTGATCCATATAATATTCTCAGATTTATCTAGATTAGAATGTATATAGTTATGTTTTCGTGCTAGATTTATCTAATGGTTGGAAACTCCGAGTGGAAACATTATTACCATGACATGATTCACCCATTTACTCCAAAATATGGGAACATCATGGATGATGGGAGTACAATTTACATCAAGGACCTAAAATGGATAAAATTACATAGAGGTCCTTACATTTAGCATGAAGCACCCTAAAATTAAGCAAGGGAAATAGTAGGGTTCGGCTCCTTCTCGAGAGAGCAGAGCCATACTCTTCATACTACTTTCTCTTTGTTTGTTTTCAAAATATATGGCCAAATTTGGTGGCATGAAAATTCCTAAACATTGGATCATCATCAGCATAAAGTATGATGTAGATATGGCCATGACCTTGGTCATTCGGCTTGAAATCCAAGAATGTTCATACTCATCGGCAACTAATAAAATTAAATATGTTTAAATTTTACCACTTGATTTTAGATTCGAATTTTACACGTAAGGACGTAGGGATTACATTTTAAATCAAGGACCTAAAAATGTAAATTTTATGGAGGTCCATACATTTAGCACGAAGCACCCTGAAATTAAGCAGGGAAAACAGTCATGTTTTGCTCCTTCTGGAGAGAAAAGTTGATCGAGACATACTCTTCATAATATTTCATGTCCGTTTGTTTTTAAAATATGGCCAAATTTGGCGGCTAGCAAATTCTTTGGTAGGGGATCATGAATCATCAGCATAAAGTATGTAGATATGGCCATGAGGCCCATGACCTTGGTTTTTCTTCTTTTAATCCAAGAATGTTCATACTTATCGACATCTAATAATCTTAAATACGCTTAAATTTTCGCAGTTGCTTTTAGGTTTGCATTTTACACGTATGGATGGTGCGAGTACATTTTACATCAAGGACCTCGAAAGTTAAAATTACATTGAGGTCCATAAATTTAGCACGAAGCACCCTAAAATTAATCAGGGAAAATAGTCATGTTTTGCTCCTTCTCGAGAGAAAAGCTGGTCGAGCCATACTATCCATACTACTTCCTCTTCATTTGTTTTCAAAATATGGCCAAATTTGGCCGCATGCAAATTCTTAGATATGGGATCAGGAACCATCAGCATAAAGTATGATGTACATATGTCCATGACCTTGGTCGTTCATCTTGAAATCTAAGAATGTTCATACTCATCGATAACTGATAATCTTAAAAACGTTTAAATTTTACCACTTTCTTTTAGGTTCGAATTTTAGACGTACGGACGATGGGAGTATATTTTACACCAAGGACCTAAAAAAGGTAAAATTACATCGAGGTCCATACATTTAGCACGAAGCGCCCTAAAATTAAGCAGGTAAAATAGTCATGTTTTGCTCCTTCTCGTGGGAGAAGCTGATCGAGCCATACTCTTCATACTACTTCCTTTTTTTTGTTTTCAAAATATGGCCAAATTTGGGGGCATGCAAATTCTTGGATACAGGATCACAAATCATCGGCATAAAGTATGATGTAGATATGGCCATGACCTTGGTCGTTCGTCTTGAAATCCAAGAATGTTCATACACATTGACATATAATAATCTTAAACATGTTTAAATTTTACAACTTGCTTTTAGGATCGAATTTTACACGGACAGTCGGAGTACATTTTACATCAAGGACCTAAACAAGGTAAAATTACATCGAGGTCCATACATTTAGCACGAAACACCCTAAAATTAAGTGGGGAAACAGTCATGTTTTTCTCCTTCTAGAGAGAGAAGCTGACCAAGCCATACTCTTCATACTACTTTATGTTCGTTTGTTTTCAAAATATGGCCAAATTTTGCGGCATGAAAGTTGTTCGCTATGGGATCATGAATCATCGGCATATAAAGTATGATGTAAATATGTATGACCCTGGTCTTTCAGCTTGAAATGCAAGAATTTTCATATTCATTATTAAGTAATAAGCTTAATTACGTTTAAATTTTACCACTTTCTTTTATGTTCAAATTTTACACGGACGGTGGGAGTACATTTTACAGTAAGAACCTAACAAAAGGTAAAGTTACATCGAGGTCTATATATTTAATTACCATGGAGCACCCTAAAATTAAGCAGGGAAAATAGTCAGGTTCAGCTCCTTCTCGAGACAGCAGATGGTGGAGCCATACTCTTCGTACTACTTCCCTCTTTGTTTGTTTTCAAAATATGGCCAATATGGTGGCATGAAATTCTTGGATATGGGATCATGAATCATCGATGTAAACTATAATGTAGATATGGCCATGACCTTGGCCGTTCGGCTTGAAATCCAAGATTGTTCATACTCATTCACAACTAACCTTAAATTCGTTTAACTTTTACCACTAACTTGTAGGTTTGAATTTTACACGGACGGTAGGAGTACATTCTACATCAAGGACCTAAAAAGGGGGAAATTACATCGAGGTACAAAAATTTAGCACGAAGCACGCCTTAAAATTAAGCAAAGGAAAATAGTCAGATGTGGCTCCTTCTCAAGAAAGAACCTGACCAAGCCATACTCTTCGTAGTACTACTTCCTCTTCGTTTGTTTTTAAAATACATAGCCAAATTTTGCATCATGCAAATTCTTCGATATGGGATCATGAATCATTAGCCTAAAGTATAATGTGCATATGTCCATGACCCTGGTGGTTCGGCTTGAAATGCAAGAATGTTCAAACTCATTGACAACTAATAAGCTTAAATACGTTTAAATTTTACCACTTGCTTTTGTGTTCAAATTTTACAGGGACAGTGGGAGTATATTTTACATCAAGGACCTAAAAAGGGGTAAAATTACATCGAGGTCCATACATTTAGCACAAAGAACCTTAAAATTAAGCAGAGAAAACAGTCATGTATGGGTCCTTCGAGAGAGAGAAGCTCATCGAGCCGTACTCTTCATACTACTTTCTCTTTGTTTGTTTTCAAAATCTATGGCCAGAGTTGGCGGCATGAAAATTCATGGACACGGGATCATCATCAGCATAAAGTATGATGTAGATGTGGCCATGACCTTGGTCCTTCAGCTTGAAATCCAAGAACGTTCATACTCATCGACAACTAATAATCTTAAATACTTTTAAATGTTACCACTTGCTTTTAGGTTTGAATTTTACAAGGACGGTGCACCCGAAAATGTTACCACTTGCTTTTAGGTTTGAATGTTACCACTTGCTTTTAGGTATTTAGATCCATATTCTTCGGTATTTATTTACGTAAAAGGACAATCTCGTCATCACTCAAAAAATTGAGAATTAAATGTTCTTTCGTGATAGTCGGAAACTAACACTGAGGACATTGTTTACTACATGAAGATGCAGCCATCTACCTCTGGAAATACATTTAATTCAATAGCAATCTATCGCACTTACTTGTAGCTCAAGTTTGACCTAATTCATTAAATTGTCAAGATGCAAAATCTTATCAAGAAGTTGAACCTATCGTCAAAACTCTCGGTGTTTTATGATATATTAATTGTGACCCCTTGATGGGTACCTCCAAAAGATTTTTCGTAAAACTTTGAAAGCAACCTACAATTTACTTGTTGATTCAAATTTGACCTAATTTCGGTAAATCGACATAAAGTCATTCGGTCAAATAGGCAGAGTTAGCTAGGAAGTTTGAAAACTCATAAATAAAACATGGGAACCGTTGGTACAACATGTTGGTAAATTTGGCTTCTGGCATTCAGATCCAATATTCTTCGGACATTCCTAAACGGAAAAGCACAACCTTGCTCATCATCCACTATGAAAATTGAGAATAATTGAATGTTCTTTCCTGATATAGTTGGAAAATCACATCGACGACACTGTTTGGATTTGCCCGTCTTGATCCAACGGTCAACGTTTGAAGTTATCCGTACACTATACAGTGGTATATATGGTATTGTAAGAGATAAGAAAAGATAAAGATAAGATAAGAAGTACTGCGAATGGCCTATCTTTTGAGTAACCTTCCCTCCCGATGTTTGGGAAGCAAGTGAAAATTTCGAAAATCGGAAAAGTTTGAATTTTTTTGCCACCAAGGACCAAAGTGGTTTCCTTCCTATGTACTCCGTGTACCTACTCCACGCCAACGCGGCTGCCAAACACGCCAGATATAATTGCTTCCAAGCCCTTCAGGGCTCTCCTTTCAAAAAAAAGAACACGACAGAGACATAGAGCTGCCATATGAAGGCACATGTGCGCAGCAACATGTTGTGGACCAAGGAGAGATCAGCTGGGCCGCTGCGCGAGGGGAAAGGGTAGGAGAGAGGGAGGATGGATGGTGAGAGGCAGCAAAGGAGATAGAAAACACACAATTTGTTTTGCATGCATAGGTCCTGAAATTTACTATTAATAGAGTGGCCACAGGAGTACCTCGTGTCAGGAACCCATCATAACTTTCCTCTAACATTGAACCGCCTTCAACTCCTCTTCGCTGCTGCCCTCTTTTACCCTGCCTATGTTATATTCTCTCAGCGTGTACAACGCGTGGATAGAGGTGAGCATATGTCTAAGCAAAGAAATGAGTACTAGTACTATGTACTAGTGTATAGTACTAATATACTTTCCTCAAAAAAAGTACTAATATACTACTCCCTTTGACCCAAATTAATGTTCTCAAATTTGTCTAGATTCGGATGTATCGAGCACTAAAACATGACTAGATACATCTGAATCTAGACAAATGTGAGAACACTAATTTGGATAGAGGGGGTACTATTTGCTTTTTCCCTAATAAAGGCGTCAACAATGTGTACAAAAGTACACCTTAAGGCCTAGTATGTGGCATCCGCTAAGGTTCACCATATACATTTTGGAGAAAATAGAGTTTGTATCTTTAAGCCTAATAAGGTGCACCTCATGCTTGTGGGTTGCCCATAGAGAATAGAAAAATCATTTCCCCTCTCTCCCTGTTTCATGTGATTGTTTTCAAAAGGTGTTCAAAATTTTCATGATGCAAAATCTTAGCTAGAAGTCAAACCACTCGTCAAAACTCTCTATTGTTTCTGATATATTAATTAACCGCTCGATGGGTGCCTCCAAAAGCTTTTTTCATAAAACTTTCAAAGCAATCTACAATTTATTACTTGTAGTTCAAGTTTGACCTAATTTCATCAACATAAAGTATTTTCGAAACCAAAGAATAATTAATAATGTTCGTATTATACTTTTATAACTCATTTTTCCAGATACACGTAACATGATGACAAAAAAAATATTATATTTCTTATTCTTTTTTTGAAATATTATGAAAATCGTGTCAACTTTTTCGGCATGCGGATGCATAGCAAGAACTTGAATTTTTCAGAACTTTTGGTGGTTTTTCTATATACCCAATTCCTGCTTAGCTTCAAAAGATTTTTGAAAAATTTTAAGAGCAACCTATCGCGCTTATGTTTATTTAAAATTTTAGAAGGTCGGGTGCGGGTCCTTCTCGAGCGAGAGGTCGAGCCATACCCTTCATACTACTACTACTATACTTTCGATCCAGCATGTTGTGGGTGTTCTTGGTGGCTTCCTCTTCGCAGGGTGTGAAATGGAACGACAATGGAGTACTACGGAGTAGTGGCAAAGCTGGTCAGATCATAATGAAGTGCATCGAATGCGATGGGATGTACTGCAGACACCTGACATTATAAACAATCCCTTGTGCACCATTATCTTTTGAATCTTTTGAATAACCTTCCCTCCGGATATTTGGGAAGGAAGTGAAAATTTTGTAACTGCGAAAGTTTGAACTCCGACTCTAATAATAGTATGAGTACTGTCCCTTTTGTCGCCAAGCCCCAAAATGGTTCCTTCTACGTAGCACGCCTGATACTGTCACAGAGCCGACGACAAGGCAGGTCGACACACTTGCATAGCGCCATGTTTTGGACGAGGGAGAGATCACCTAGCCGGGTGTGGGGATGGTGATGAGGCACTCAAGGAGAGAAGAAACACAATTTGTTTTGCGTGCATACAGTAGTATATAGTAAAGGTCCTGAAATTTACTAGTACTAGTTCCGTACTACTAGTACTACTAGGTGATTGTACCCTGTACCTCGTGTTAGGAAGCGATCACAGCTTTTCTCTCATATCGCACCGCCTTCAACTCCTCCTCTCACTGCTCTCTCGAGATGCTTCCTCTATGCCCAAAGTTTCTCTACTGTCTCTTTGTTTCTTTTCTACAGAAATACATATTCTTCCACCCTCCGACCCAAATTAATTGACTCAGATTTGTCTAGATTATGATGTATCTAGACATATTTTAGTACTAGATACATCTGAATCTAGATAAACTTGAGTCAATTAATTTGGGTCGGAGGGAGTACTTTCTTTACATAAAATACACTCCTCTCACTTGGAAAATTGATTTTTTTCCTTTCCTCATGATTGGAAACTCTGAGTGGCAACATTGTTACCATTCCATGATTCACACTCATTTTACGCCCAAATATGGGACCACCACGGACGGTGGGAGTACAATTTACATCAAGGACCTAAAAATGTAATTAATTATATAAAGGTCCTTACATTTAGCATGAATGGCAACATTGTTACCATGCCATGATTCAAACCCATTTTATGCCCAAATATGGGACCACCAGGGACGGTGGGAGTACAATTTACATCAAGGACCTAAAAATGTAAATAATTATATAAAGGTCCTTACATTTAGCACGAAGCACCCTAAAATTAAGCAATGTAAATAGTCGGGTGTGTCTCCTTCTCGAGAGAGCAGCTGATCGAGCCATACTCTTCATACTACTTTCTCTTCATTTGTTTTCGAAATATATGGCCAAATTTGGCGGCATGCAAATTCTTCGATATGGGATCATGAATCATTAGCATAAAGTATGATGTAGATATGTCCATGACACTGGTCATTCGGCTTGAAATGCAAGAATGTTCATATTCATTGGCAACTAATAAGCTTAAATACGTTTAAATTTTGCCACTTGCTTTTAGGTATGGACGGTGGAGGTACATTTTACATCAAGGACCTAAAAAAGGTAAAATTACATTAAGGTCCATATATTTAGCACGAAGCACCCTAAAATTAAACAGGAAAAAGTCATGTTTTGCTCCTTCTCAAGAGAAAAGCTAATCGAGCCATACTCTTTAGACTACTCCCTCTTTGTTTGTTTTCCAAATATGGCCCAATTTGGCGGCATGCAAATTCTTGGATATGGGATCATTACCTTGGTCGTTCGGTTTGAAATCCAAGATTGTTCATACTCATTCACAACTAAGCTAAAATACGTTTGAATTTTAGCTATGTTTTCTTAAATAATACATTTTTTAAATAATTTTCACGAATTGAAAGATTTACAATTCTAGCATGGAGTCGGCACTTGAAAAGCTGACCAGTCCTTATCGGCTTTTGAATAGCCGACTAGGCCCTGTCTGTTTTTGAAAAGCTGGCTAGTCCTTGTCTACTTTTGAAAAGATGACTAGTCCCCCTATTCTTCACATTGTCATATAACCTATCGGCTTTTCAAAAGCACACAGGGACTTATCATCTTTTCAAAAGAAGACAGGGATTAGTCGGCTATTCAAAAGCCGATAAGGATTGGTCGGCTATTCAACTGCCAACACCACGCTAGGATTGCAAATCTTTCAATTTGTGTATTATTCGTGGAAATGATTAAAAGATGTATTATTTAAAAAAAATAGCTGAATTTTACCACTTGCTTTTATCTTTGAATTTTACACGGACGGTGGGAGTACATTTGACAGCAAGGACCTAAAAATGGGTAAAATAACATCGAGGTCCATAATTTTACCACGAAGCACCCTAAAATTTAGCAGGGAAAACAGTCATGTTTGGCTCCTTGAGAGAGAAGTTGATCGAGCCATACTCCTCAGACTACTTCCTCTTCGTTTGTTTTCAAAAAATGGCCAAATTTGGTGGCATGGAAATTCTTGGATATGTGATCATCATCAGCATAAAGTATGATGTAGATATGGCCATGACCTTGGTCATTCGTCTTGAAATCCAAGAATGTTCATACTCATCGATAACTAATAATCTTAAATACGTTTTAAAAATGTAAAATTACATCGAGGTCCATACTTTTAGCATGAAGCACCCTAAAATTAAGCAGGAAAAACAGTCAGGTTCGACTCCTTCTCGAGAGAGAGCAGCTGGTCGAGCCATACTCTTCATACTACTTCCTCTTCGTTCGTTTTCAAAATATGGCCCAATTTGGCGGCATGCAAATTCTTAGATATGGAATAATGAATCATCGATATAAAGTATGATGTAGATGGATATGGCCATGACCTTGGTCATTCGGCTTCAAATCCATGATTGTTAATACTCATTCACACAACTAAGCCTAAATACGTTTAAATTTTACCACTTGCTTTTATCTTTGAATTTTACATCAACGGTGGGAGTACATTTTACAGCAAGGACCTAAAAAGGGATAAAATTACATCATGTTCATACTTTTAGCACAAAGCACTCTAAAACTAAGCAGGGAAAACAATCATGTTTGGCTCCTTCTTGAGAGAGAAGCTAATCGATCCATACTCTTCATACTACTTCCTCTTGGTTTGTTTTCAAAATATGGCCAAATTTGGTGGCATGAAAATTCTAGGATATGTGATCATCATCAGCATAATGTATGATGTAAATATGGCCATGACCTTGGTCGTTCGTCTTGAAATCCAAGAATGGTCATACCAATCGACAACAAATAATCTTAAAAACGTTTAAAAATGGTAAAATTACAACGAGGTCCATACATTTAGCACGAAGCACCCTAAAATTAAGCAGGGAAATAGTCATGTTTTGCTCCTTCTCGTGAGAGAAGTTGATCAGGCCATAATCTTCATACTACTTCCTATTTGTTTGTTTTCAAAATATGGCCAAATTTGGCGGCATGGAAATTCTTGGATATTGGATCATGAATCATCAGCATAATGTATGATGTAGATATGGCCATGACCTTGGTCGTTCGTCTTGAAACCCAAGAATGTTCATACTCATCAACAACCAATAATCTTAAATATCTTTAAAATTTTACCACTTGCTTTTAGATTTGAAATTTACATGGACGGTGGGAGTATAATTTACATCAAGGACCTTAAAGGGGGAATTACATCAATATCCTTACATTTAGCATGAACTACCCCAAAATTAAGCAAAGAAATAAAACAGTCGGGTTCGGCTCATTCTTGAGAGAGCACCTGATCGAGCCATACTCTTCATACCGCTACTTCCTATTCATTTGTTTTCAAAATATATGGCCAAATTTGGTGGCATACAAATTCTTGGATATGGGATCATCATTAGAATAAAGTGTGATGTTGATATGGCCATGACCTTGGTCATTCGGCTTGAAACTCCAAGAATGTTCATACTCATTAACAACTAATAATCTTAAATATGTTTAAATTTTACCACTTGCTTCTAGGTTCGAATTTTACACGGATGGTGGAAGTACATTTTACATCAAGGACTTAAAAAAGGTAAAATTACATCGATGTCCATACATTTAGCACGAAGCACCCTAAAATTAAGCAAGGAAAACAGTTGGTTGGGAAGCTTGAGAACTCATAAAACTTGGTAATCAATCATAAGTGTATCAAGGTCCACGCTTTGTCTGAAAACTAGGGTTGTTGCTGTGGTACTCTGAGCCATTTTTCTTCGTACTTGCTTACAGAAAAAATATTGTCGCTCTCAGTTTCATTGTTCCTATAAGTTGGAACTTGTGGTTGCCACCATTTTTCACCTTGCCAAGATGCACACATCTACCAAATATGGGAACATTACAATACAATACGATGTGCATATGGTTGTTACCTTTGTCGTTCGGCTTGAAACCCAAGAGTGTTCATACACCGTGGACCATATATATTGTGTAACTATTTTTTTGTAATTTATGATGACTCACGGTTATTAATTACTTTTCAGTGCAAATAGTAGTACACGCAAGAGGACGCCATGAAGAAGGCTTCATTTTTAGGTTTTCATTATTTTTGTTCATAGCTAGTGAGGATCAAATTGTCAACATGCATATTCGTAGCAAGAATTTTAATCCTACAGAACTCTCGTTAGTTTTTTGAAGTGTTGACCATCTCAGTACCATAAAGACTCAAAGGATGTTTGTAACTTTTTAAGAGCATTCTATCATGTTTACTTGTAGTTCAAATTTTAAAATGATTTTTTATTCCTCAATTTTGGAAACTCCCAGTACCGGTAGCATCATTGTTCACTATGCCAAGATGCACTCATCTACCAAATATGGGAACATTACCATAAATTATGTTGTACATATATATATATAAGGTCATTTAGCTTGTCTTTTGGCCTGAAGCCTAAGGATATGTTCATATATGGCAGGCCATATTTTCAATTACATTCTTTTTTATATGCGAACTCTCTTGATAATAATCATTGTTCACAACAAGTAGGACAAGTCAGAGGTCACCGTGCAATGTTCTTTATTGTTTGCAAATAAAATACAAATTTTGTACATGCAAATGCTTAGCAAGAAGTTGAGTCCAACAAATTCATTAGTTTCCGATATATGGATAGTCTGGGTGATAAATATCTAACTTTAAGAGCAATCTACTACTTACTCATAGTTCACATTTTATCTAACATTGATAAATCAGCTTAAATTAGTTTAATAATGTGAAGTCACTAGGAAACCTTGAGAACTCAAAAAAGTTCATAATCGTAAGTGAAACATGTATAAACTTTGTCTGGAAACTGGGCTTATGGCATTTCGAGGCATATTCACCGTGCTTGCTCTTAGGAAAATAAATCCCGAGAAAATAATAATCTGCTTATGATGAATCGGGGTGTTTTTTTGTGTGAGGTGTAATAAAAAGACATATATCGTTAGTCCTACACTTTAAAAGAAACTCTTCGATGGATATTTGGATATGTGAATGAAACGTCAAATCTTATGTACAAACAAGTTATGTTCAAAAACAAGTTTATTACGACCAAATAAAGCCTTCACTAATTAAATGTGTGACGGACTGTTATGTTGGTACCTTTGTGTAAACATTGACGTTTCATATGAAATAAGTCTCTTACATACTAGCTACATGCATCCAAAAAGTATTGCGGGTGATAAATATCTTTAGTATCTAGTTTTTAGAATCATTCAAATCTTTGTGTGTGAATGGTAGCAATGGCATTCGGGGACCACTTGTCAGTCTTGCTACCAATGAGGTTAATCGGTCATTACAGGACTAACTGGCCAAATTTGTGCATATTATGCTAAAAACTATTAAAATGTGCAAAAATGACGTCCACCAAGTGCTTTGTGCAAAAGTGCGATGAAAAGATGGTGGATCATGCAATTTCCTCTATCTAAAAAAATGTTTTATACTACTTCCTCCGTCCCAAAATATAAGGCGTCTAAGGATTGGTCAAAAGTCAAACCTTGCTAACTTTGACCAAATAGTTAGAAAAAAATATCTACATCTACAATATTGAATGGACATATTAAGAAAAATACTTTATGGTGAATCTATTGATATTAATTTAGTATTATAAATTATATATTTTTTGTGTATAATCATGGTCAAACTTAAAAAATGTTGACTTTTGACAAATCCTCAGGCGCCTTATATTTTGGGATGGAGGGTAATACAAAGTATTGTACTATACTTACTGCTAGGAAAATAGGTACCAGATGGAAGTTTGAAACCTAAAGGGTACCCACTATTTTAGTCGGTTCAAAGAAATGAACTAGTTCATCAAAAAGTGATGATATGTGAAATGTAGTTTTTTTGTAGTACGGTACTACTAAAGCAAATAGAGGGTTACCCACTCCCATTATCTAATAACTCCTCCCCCACCCTTCCCTCTCTCTCTATAACATTTCCACACTCACCTCATGACTCTCGGACGTTAACCCAGCCATTGCCTCGATGAAACTAATGCCAAAACCTTTGTCTGTGGTTGAGCTGGGGACCTCATCAACCTCTGCTTCGGAGCTGCAGGTGTCTTGTTCGATTCCGATGACCTCAACGCCCTCTCTGAAGCGTCCTTCGCCTTTCGCATGTGTGCAGGTTGTGCTGAAGGTGAGGCGTCCGATGCACTTAGGGTTTCGGCCGATCGTGCCGAAACCCTCGTCG
Source organism: Avena insularis (assembly GCA_023614405.1). Classification (NCBI taxonomy): domain Eukaryota; kingdom Viridiplantae; phylum Streptophyta; class Magnoliopsida; order Poales; family Poaceae; genus Avena; species Avena insularis. Next base: position 459,564,104 of record CM042690.1, read on the forward strand.
CCCGCCGAGCGGTCGTCCAAGCCTTCGGCGCCGCGTGCATTGGGAACGAATGCTCGTGTGGCGGCAGACGCGTCCTTTTCGTCTGCAGGTTGGACTCTCATTCCCAATGTGCCAAATTTCAGAGTGTACGTGGTGAAACCCCTATCGGTGCCCCCCTTCATCAGCGATTATCTGTGCTTCTTCGGTGTATGTGGCTGGTTCTTCATCAATGGCGCCTTGTTCCTCTGCTCAACCCATCGACCCATGTGCAAGTTCGCGCCCCCCCAACTGCAACGAGGTTAGATCTAGAGGATTGGGGCTTTAACCCAAATTCGACGTGCATCTAGTCAGATTTTTGCAACGTGTACTGCAGGTCCTTTGTTGAACTACTTAGTTTTATGTCATATTCTTGATAATTGTCTTTTGTGCTGTTCTTTATACTCCCTCCTTTCAGAAATAATTGACTTGACTTTGCCCAGATTTGAATGTATCTATATTTGTCTTTTGTGCTGTTCTGCTTAGTTATGGAATATTCTTGATGACGATGATGCGGGGTTCTATTTTGGTACTTAGATGATGCATTGTGCTGTTTAGGAATTTTCCAGGACGCGTTGTGCTGTTTTGGTATTTTTTATATGATGCATTGTGTCATGTCTCCTCACTGTGTTGTTTCGTCCATTTTGGTCTACGTTCTGCTGTTTAGGATTAAATGATATGCCTTCTATCTGTTCAGATTATTTCAATGACCCATCAGTTTAGGTAATTTTGATTGTGCAGATACTGTTTATTAAATTTAATTACACAATACCTTTTGCTGTTATGGTATTTTTTATGATGCACTGCATATATGCTTTTTTGGTCTATCCACATAATGCATTGTGCTGCTTTAGCCATTCAGATTATGCATTGTGCTGTTTTTTTGCGGGGTATATGCATTGTGTTGTTTAATAAATCTAATTAAATGTTATGCCTTCTAGTAGGTGTTCAGATAATTTTGAGGACCCATCGGGTAAGGTCATTCTGATGATGCATTGTGCTGTGTAGGCAATTTAATTTACTTGATACCTTGTGTTGTTTAGGTAATTTTGATGGTGCAATGACTCATTGTGATCTTTAGTCAATTCATACAATGCATTGTGCTGTTTTGGTAATTCCAAAGGACTGAAGCAATGGTAATTTTCATGTAGGACGAACCAGTTGTAATGCCAAACTTAGACTACATTCTTGACCAGACTGCTCCAGCTCTAGGTGGCTATGAAGATGCTCTCCCCATCATACCAAGGGAGTTGAAGCTACTGGGCAGGAGAGTGGAGACCTTGGCAAGGGCAAGTGCTGCTAGGTCGGTCGCTAGTTCTGCCAAACCAAGAAGACGCCCTAAGTCAGTTGGACACCTTTCCACGGCGGATCGTCCTAGGCGCTTCTACATCTAGTTAGTCCAGCATGACTTGTATGTGCTTATCATCCCAACTTACTTCAAGCGTTACTTGAAGGGACGCCCCTACCCACAACTAGTGGTGGTCCAAGCATGCGAGGAATGCGAGTGGGTTATCCATGCCAACCGCAATAAAGACCAAATCGTCCTGGACAAAGAGTAGGCCACATTTGCTGCTTTCAATGGGTTGAAGGAGGGTGACTACATTATGTTCAAGGTCACCGCAGACGAGTTCAAGATGAAAATCTACGACCACATCATCTCCTGCCGGAAGGTGTTCGTTTGTCGTGAGCATGCACATCTTGTTTAAGTGCCAATTTGGATCGAAGGATTTTCATAGTAATTTTGGAGGAATTCGACCCATAGTATTTTTTCATAAGGAAGCCCTTCGGATGAAAGGAATCATACCTCCAAAATTCATATAGATTGCATTTCTACACCCCTATCCCATAGGAATTTCAACATCCACTTTTTTACACTCATTCGCATAGGATTGAGGCAATTTTCCTCTGCGTTTACTGTGTTCCATTGAAATGACTTTAAGCCAGCAGATTTCCTCTGTTTTGTACCTCCAACCCTATTATCCTGTGTTTTGAAATTCTGTGATCCAAAGAAAGCTATTTCCTCTGTTTTGCAATCTATTGTTTTGTACCTGTGATCGAGTCAAATTCCGGTGTTTTTGAATCCTCCTATTCAAAGAAGCCCAAAGTTATCTTTAAGTTTGTCGTTCGATCTTTGGGCGACCGTTTGTGATGCTTATGCATCAAGCCCTAAGTATATTCAATGTGACTACTAGTACTACCACTACTACTACTACTCCCTTCGATTCATTGCTAGATACATCCAATTTAGCGACGAGTAAATATGGATGGGAGGGAGTACTACTACTACGAGCAAGCAAAGCGTGAGACATTCCTAACGTGGCTAAGAAATGTATGTACTAGACTTATTTTTCCGAATCTACTAGAAATTTACTAGACTGCCCGGCAAAAACCAATCCTAAAGATGGGACCCACTTACTACAACATAAGCCAGTTGATTACACCACTATGTATCTAGCCAAATTTCTCCGTAAACTTTGGGTGGTTCGTAAGAGCAAGCGCAGCGTATGAGAATTGCGGTGGCTAAGAGAATATTTTTGTTTCTTAGCTCGAGTCTAAACGGTGGAGTACCTATGTCTAACCAAAAAAATCTTAGGCACGTGTCTAGTACTAGTCCCAGCGTCTAAGAAAACAAAAGGCAGAAAAGGCCCATTGTCAGCCTCATATTATCCTGATGCTGATGGCAGAAAAGTGGGCAGAAAAGGTACTACCTTTTTCTGGGCTTGTGGGTCCTACCGAGGTGGCTAACCAGTGCAGCCATTTATGCTCTGCTAGCTGCGTTGTTGAGTTGGCAAGCTTTATTGCTAGACACTGTCTAAACAGTGAGCGTGTGCAGCATATAGGAAATGGGGGACTGAGCGTCACTGACTTTGTGAAGCTAATTCACTGAGACTAAGTTACCAATCTCAACCCTTCCTTTCTGATCCAACGAACAAGATTGATCTAGATTCACACTCAAAAATTTCAACCATTTTAGAAAAAATTCTAGTGAACCATAATGGTTAAGTTCTATAATCTGAGAAAGTTTCAGTCCATTCGGATTAGTGGTGTGTGATTAAATAGCCTTTTATGTTTGAAAAGTAAAAAAGCTATTTAATCACAAACCAGTAATGAAAATGGATTGCAACTTTCTCATATTATAGAACAAAATATTTATGATTCACTGGAATTTTTTCAATTTTTTCTAAAATGTTTGAACTTTTATGTGTAAATATGGGTCAATCTAGTGCATTGGATCAGAATTCAAGGGCTGAGATTGGTGACTTAGCCTCGGTGACTTAGCTTCACAAAGTCACTGAAGCTTAGTCCGGAAATGGGGTGGCTAAGAAAACTTTTCATCTCGTGTGCAGTGCGTGCAAAATGTGGTGTCTAAGAAAACTTTTTAGCTCGTAGACCTATGTCTAAACAGTAGAGGAGGTATGTCAAAGAGAAAGATTATTTGCCTTGAGTCTAGTACAGGACCCAGGTACTAGTGGATTAATAAAAATATTTTAATTCTTTGGCTCTTTCCATTGGCTGGAGGTGTAGCAGTTTGGTGGGAGAAAGGAAAAAAATCTGGAGCAGAGGACCTACACAAGGGTCCTAAACGGTGGAGCAACTTTGGTTTTGTTAGACTCAACTCTAGTTATATTCTTAGCTCACAACTATCTCTAGCACACTACACATGCCCCACCTATGTCTAAACGGTGGAGAAGATGGGTCTAAGGAAAATATTATTGGACTTGTGTCTAGTACAAGACCTAGAGGCTGGTTGATTAAAATATTTGGCATAATACTTTGAGGCATTTTCAGTGGCCAGAGCACTAGTAGTTTGGAGAGAAAAAATGAAAAAAAGCTGCTACATGGGACCCACGCAGTAGACCTAAACGGTGGAGCATTTTGATTTTGCTAGACTCACGTCTAAGTTATTTTCTTAGCTCATGCCCAAGCCTTAGCACACTGCACAATATTTGCAGCTAGTAAGCTCGATCGCTTGATGGACCAACGAGATTGCTCGAAGGCCGGCAACGAGACCCAATACTTTTTTTTGAACAAGCGAGACCCAGTACTTGACATTTTGCTTCCACTATTCACTCTCCTCTCTCCTCCTACTAGTACTACCTCACTCTGCCTTCGCAGAAACCATTTTCTTCCACTGCTCCTAACTTTCTTCTCTACTTCTTCATCCAGTGATGTCACAAAATATCCTGTCTCGTCGGAAGAATAGCAAGATGGCGGTGGTTAGAGCCATGGAGAAATCCCTTCGGCAGGGTGACCTGCAGGATCGGACCGAGAAAGGAGACCAGCCATAGGGCGAGGGCTCGTCTTCGTGCATGTATCTGAAGAGCGACTATCATGGGGACCAAGAGTCCGGGTAGGTCTGTACTTCCATTGATTCCTGGGCTATCTGCTCCTACTATTGAACTGTCTATGTACATCTTCCAGGGCAGGCGGCTCGAGCATCGAATTTTCCACCCAACGGGTCGTAGCACGACGGATATCTCTGATGCGTACGATGCCCTCATGCCCGCTCTCGGTCGAAGAAGAGAGGTACTGTAGTCACTATACATGTATTGACATTTTTTTTCTTCTCTGCATGCACTCCATGCTCTCTTAATGATGATGCATTTTCCATGCAGGAAGTCAGGGCGAGAATTTCGGCCAAAGTACATGAAATCGACAACCATAACATCAACATTCTTTAGAAAAACTTCGAGCTCAACCTAGAGTTTGATCGCCTCCGAGCCGATTCGGCTTTTCAAATGAAGCTCGCACGATCTTACGAGCGTGACTCCTCCATGCTTCGTGCTGAGTGTGAAAATTTGGAGAAAGAAGTCACGATGCTCCGTACCTAGCAGCTACCATTGCAGAGATCGTCCAGGTCATGCCCCGCTAAGTAAGAAGAGAGAAGCTATCTCATGTTGGCCGTCGATGTCTTCGAGGCCCTACCTCCACAGGGCGGCCACAATGTTGTAATTGCCGAATCTTGGAGTAGGAACTAGGAAGGGGAAGGACTTGCCTATGTGGCCCACCTTTTTCTTTCTTTTGGATGCATGGATCGGTTTTTCTGATCCGTCTGCGCATAATTATATTGCACTCTTTAGCGTTCGAATGCGCTCTGTGGAGCTTTTGTAACGATATACTTGCCATATAGTAGTCATTGTTTACTGTACATATTACATTCAAATTTAGTCAAATATGTGACATCCTTTTGAATTAGGTTGGAGGGCATTTTAAGAAAAATTAGACTAGAGGGAGAGTATGTCTGATAAATCAAAAATAATTAAATCGTCAATGAGTGATCTTTAAATTTGGTCATACTTTCTACTTTGTCAGATGTGTAGGGATACGGATCCAGTTTCTAGAAAAGAAAATGCACCATCAGCGTCGGGGACACCCAGCTACTGTCTGGACTCTGGAGTACTTTGGGTCACAAGAACAGCTACCCCTATAGTCTACCCACGGACAGCCAACGATTCCTTGAATAGGCATTCCCGCTAGAGCCTTCGCAGGGAAGGTATCCACTTTGACCCATTGATTTTGGATTGGACGGTCAAGATTGCTAGACGCTGAACTCTGTCTCCGTGGCTGATGTTTCTACTACTACTACGTAAAAATATACTTATGTGTGAGCTGCGTTGATTAGCGAGGGTCATCAGCGTACATGAGCCTCTACCGCACAAAAACAAGGTTTGCTACTCAATCAATTTTGCTCACATCTACCATTACATGTGAGCATTTTACCAGCTCGACTGCCCCTATGCACTCATCGTCCATCCATCTAATCACTCTCCGTATAATTTAAAGTGTTCAATTCTCCGTATCTGACAAATGATTCTTCAAACTGACAACCTAGAAAACTCCTCTAGAAAGAGAGAAAGAGAAATTACTTATGATGTTAATTGGGTGTGTAGTATTACCTCTGTACGTAAACACAAATTAGCGGAAGTACTTAATCACTAACATGTAACTAATTTTCTGCGTTATTTTATAGTAAAATACTTGAGTACAAAAATGTAAAACTGTGACGGAAGAAAAGAAGTGGTTTCGTTTATGGAGTGTAGAGAATGTCATTATTTATCATGACAACATTACAAATTTATAATGTTGCCGTACTCCCTCAATACGAAACTTAGATTTGTCTAGTTTCATGATTATATAGATCGAGTATATAGATCATATTCACGAGTATATAGACGTATTTTAGTGATACATACGAATCTAGATAAATTCCAAGTAACTTATTTTTGAACTACTAGTAATAGTTTTATCACAAGTCTCCGAAGACAAGAGGTCAATTGTCTTTGTGAGTGTCCACCAGAATGTTTTTGGGGATATACTTTCCGGGTATCCTCACTGTGCTTCACTGACCACGGTGGCCCACTTCGAGTTAGAGCTTTGCTTCACGGGCGGCCCAGTCAGAGAGAAGAGACAGAGTCCAGTTCGGCTATGGAAAGGCCTAGATAACTTACCGACATAGGCCTATAGTGTTACTTGTAATTCAAAATGTACTCTATAACTGACTCTTAGTCGTAGTCGGATAGGTCTCTCCTGTAAACCCTAGGCCGGATATCTATATAAGCCGTCCTAGGGAGAGCCTTTAGCGCACCCTCACAATAGTCTACGATGTCAACTCGCACAGGTGAAACCCTTGTAACCCATATTCCGGCTGTGTCGTATTACTGGATTGCTAGCAGGAGTAGGATCTATCCAAAGCCGGTGGATTCTAACCTAGGTAAACTTGTGTGCTCACCGTCCCGGAACACCATACGTCTCACACCCCTATATTCCACATGCCTCGAGGACCCCCTCATGGCGTACTTGTCATCAATCCGACAACAGTTGGTGCCCACCTTGGGGCGAGTGAGCTTCGGATTTGCGTTCCGAGCAAAATCTGCAAGAATCGGAATCGGCGACACCATCACCGTCGGTCGCGTCCTCTACACCAGCGACGTCCCTCTCATCATTCTCGATGAGACCTGGATTCCAGCTAGGGAGGCCGTGACTGCTTACACCATCATGTCTTTTGGAAAGATCGATGTATACATCGGTTTGGCTGAACCTGTCCCACCCATCCCAGCGGTAATGATAGAGGCAGAAGAAATCTCTGGGTCCCCTTTGTCCGCGGAGGCGGCAGAGTTCCAGATCTCAAAAAACCCTAATCCCACCCACCCCACACCGGTTGCAGAGATAGTGGAGAAAGCTGAGTCTAAAGCAGATCTTGCGGTTCAAGTCGAATCTGGAGTTGATCTCCCTAGCGAGGCCGAATCCCAGATCGATCTACCCGCCGAGGTCGAAATCTAGGAGGGGCAGAACAATAACCTTGGTTCCGACTCTAATAATGCCGGAACAGATAAACGCTTACCTGAGATATATGTTGAGGCACATGATGCTGCAAGACACAGGCGTGGATGAAATTCTTGAGACCATCAGGTGTTTCGAGGAAGCCGACCAAGAAAGACGCAACTATCTCAGGAGGCACACATCACACTTTGTCGGATATGTTGGATCCAGATCAAGCTCTGCCGATGCTGGAGACAATGAAGACTCGGTGCTGGAGGCGATCGGAACAAACACCGACTTACCCGCATTCCCGGATGACTCAATGACATCGGCAAATTTCCGGAAGTTCTCTACGGAATACGAAGAGGAGTACAACTCCAAAGATGGAGAGGAAGGAGAAGCCATGGACGAAGGATCCGGAGAAAACTCTCCTAAAGCGCATGATGACATGGATCTCGGAGATAATCCCGAGGTCCAAATGTCCGAAAGTACCAATCAGAGCTTGACTCCAGGAAACGGACCCAAAGCCGTCTTTGCCACCGGCGATGCCAAGAAGGCAAAGAAGAACATGAAGAACAAGACCCTGGCAAAAGAACTTTCGACAGAGGAGGTGATTGTCGAGGAATACGAGGAAGACTCGGATCGAGCACTTATCCCAGATGAGCCAAAAGAAGAATCGGTGGATGGACACGTGGTCACTACAGGGGCCCGTAAACACATCGATGCTGTGTTAACCACACCTATCCCTCCTTCGGCAGAACTCACCACCACGGAATTGGAAGAAAGGGCCCAAGCCCTAGAAGCGCGTCGCCAAGTACTCCTAGATGAGGCCAAAAACATCAAGGAAGAGAAGAAGCGCATGGCTACTCTGGATAAACTCATCTCTCTACAACATCAGAAGAACTGGAAAGGCCACATAAGGGCTAACAAATTTCCGGAATTACGCAAGGTTCTCTTTGAGGGAGATCCGGGGATGCCTCGGCTCGACAGTAATGGAGATCTGGTGTACCCAACACTAGTGCAAAACACTGTCGTGGCCCGTGACATCCTGGCGAATAATCCAGGCCTGAAACAGGTTTGATTGGGCATTAAGCTACTCACCAAGGGTTTGGAGCAGCAGAAGGTCGCGAAATCCGGTAGCGGAAAACTGGTCTCTCAATTAGACCAATGTCGCACGGATCTGGCCTGGAATGATATAAGACCCCAACGGGTTCCGTAACAACATCACCGTTTCGACCATCGGGAAGACAACCACTCAAGAACCGGATCTTCAGGGCAGCACCATAGAACTGCACGTGACTGGTGCAATGTCGCCCCAACCGCTGAGCAAGAGACAATTGTTGCACTGTATCCGAGAAATCCTCCCCAGCGAGAGTCAAACGATCGCAGGGAAGAAGACAAAGAGAAACATCGGGAGGAGGACCGACAGAATATGCCAACTCCTAGACATACAAGCCGTCCGGCGGAACCCCACCGTGGTGGGAGTGACAGACGAAGGAACGACGAACACTATGCTGAGTCAAGCCGGCAGGGGGCTCGTCGCAATGAAGATCGGCGACCGACGATCAGCCGGAAACTGTACACCTTCCCCACCAAGTAGCCACCACAACGGTTCCCAAGGCGTCTAAGGAGGGCGTTGTGGCGGAGGAGGTGGTGGCAGAAGCCGAAGTCCGACTCCAATGTGCCATAGCCATAGCCGTCAATCAGGACGGCGATCTCTGTCACCAAGTGATGCAAGACATCGGATCAACTCCAACATAGAGGCGTAGTGCTACAAGAACGACAAAATCTATGTGGGTCCAAAATGCTTCGGACCACGCATAAGAGCAACAAGATTCCCAGAAGGATTTGCTCTATCAAGGCACATCTAACCCTACGATAGTGTGGCTCGGCCAGATACTTGGCTCCAGGATTTTTTCCAGGCTTGCTACATCGGTAAAGGTGGAAACAGCTTGGTCGCAACCCGATATCTCCCACTTATGTTGCGGAAGACGGCGTGATCATGGATCAATGAACTTCCGGAGAACACCATCCACAACTGCTATGACATGCAAAGTGTGTTCTTTTGGAATTTTGAAGGCACATATCGGAGGCCCTGTACGGTAGGAGACCTATAGCGTTGCACCCAGAAAGCTAGAGAAACTTGCCAAGATTACCTCGGACGATGGATCGACACCAAGAACTCCTGTGAAGGAGTAAATGACCAAACTGTGATTGAAGCTTTCATTGCAGGACTCCCAATTGGGTTACTACGTCATCGCTTGAAGTATGACAAGGTTACTAATCTGGGAGAGATGATAGAAACAGCGAGCAAGTATGCACACGCTGATGATGACGCAAAGGGATTACTGAACGCCCTAGCTATGCCACAGTCGGCAAAACAACCAAAGCAGCATGCTCAGAAGCGCAAAAACACCTCGGAAGAAAAACCCAACGCGGAAACAGCACTGGTCACTACTACTTTCAGGTATGGAGGACGAGGAGGGCGCGGCGGTGGCCGTGTGCGTGGTCGTGGGACATCAAGAGTCCAGGGTAGAGGAGACCAGCAACCTGGCAAAACATACTCCTGGGCCGACAATGCCAATAACCCATGTGTGCATCACTTAGATGCCAATGGGGGCTCATCTCACACAAACACCAAGTGTCATTTTAATGACGACATCAAGAAAGACGATACCACTGGCTACAAGGCTAAGTGGAAGAAGGGAAAGATGAATCCCGAAAAAGATAAAGAGACCAAGGAAGATTCCGACATGGAGGAAGCTGATCCTTCAAATCCCAAGCCGGAGGGGAAGAAAAAGTTCCCAATAAAGAAAGACACTTATGTCACCTTCCTTGGATCTCAACCAGCTAAGGTCAAGAAAGTTGTTCTACATGAGCATAACACAACTGTTTCGGCTGTCCCATAATATTTGGATTGGTCGGAAGTGGTAATCACCTTTGACCATGCTAATCATCCGGCTAAGTTGCACAGGCGAGGAAAATATGCCTTAGTCGTCAATCCACTTATTAATGTCTATAGTTTCTCCAAGACTCTCGTGGACGGCGGTAGCAGCATCAATATCTTGTATGTCAAAACGCTACGCCTGATGCGGATCTCGGAGACCCAGCTGAATCATGACTCTGTGATCTTCCACGGAGTTGTCCCAGGAAGACAAGCAAATTCCTTGGGAGAGATCACTTTGTATGTTACCTTTGGAACTCAAAAGAACTATTGGACGGAGGCACTTTCCTTTGAAGTAGTCCCATTCAAGAGCGCGTACCACGCTATATTCGGATGTCCGGCTTATTGGGCTTTTATGGCTCGTCCGTGTTACATTTACAATATGATGAAAATTCCAGGTCCCAACGGCGTAATCACCATCAGGGTAGACCCGAAGAAAGCGTGAGAGTGCAAGGACGGAAATGCCACCTTTGCTAAAGCCGTGCTGCATGCCTAGGAGTACCAGGAGATCAAGAAGACCATCGATCTGTCTGAGATGCCCGCAACGAAGGAGGTGACAAAGCCGAATCCCGAGTTCAAGGCATCAGAAGAGACGAAGAAGCCGCCATTGAAGGATGATGACCCCTCCAAGGTGACCCAGATAGGCGTAGGCCTAGATAGCGCATAGGAAAGTGCGCTCGTCAAGTTCCTCCAAGCAAATCAAGATATCTTCACATGGCAGCCATCTGACATGCCGGATTACCTAGGGAACTTTCGAAGCTCTTTAAATGTACACCCGAACGCTAAACCCGTCAAACAATCCGTACGATTTTTTGGCGATGAAAAGCGTAAGGCAATAGCTAAGGAACTAGCCTGGCTCGAGTTAGCCGGATTCATAGAAGAGGTCATCCATATTGATTGGTCGGCCAACCCTGTAATGGTCCCTAAAAAGGACACTACTGAATTAAGGATGTGTGTTGATTATACTGCCTTGAACAAGGCTTGTCCCAAAGATCTGTTCGCTCTGCCTAGAATTGATCAAGTTATCGATTCTACGGCAGGCTCAGAACTCCTATGTTTTCTCGATGCATATTCCGGTTATCACCAAATTCGAATGAAGGAATCAGATAAAATCAAAACTACATTCATAACCCCCTTCGGAACCTTCTGTTTTGTTACGATGCCCTTTGGGCTCAAGAACGTAGGAGCTACGTACCAGCGCACTATGCAGCATTGCCTCCACGACCAAATCGGATGCAACGTACATGCATACGTGGACGACATTGCGGTGATGTCCAAAAAGGAGGAAACATTAATTTCTGACTTGGAGGAAACATTCGCCAATCTACGAAAATACAACATAATGCTTAACCCGAAGAAGTGTTTCTTTGGAATTATAGACGGAAAGTTGTTAGGTTTCATTGTGTCTCAAAGAGGCATAGAGGTGAACTGAGACAAGATCAAGGCTATACTCAATATTTCCAGGCCAACTCGCCTGAAGGACGTCCAACGACTAACTAGTTGCATTGCTGCAGTGAGTCAGTTTGTAAGCCGGCTAGGAGAAAGAGCCACACCACTCTACAAGCTCCTGAAAAAGACCAAATTTTTTCGTTTGGACTGATGAAGCTGAAGATGCACTACTAGACCTAAAAGCAGTACTCTCATCTGCTCCTATCCTTGCAGCACCGGAACCACGAGACCGATGTTGCTCTATCTCGCTGTGACAAACAGAGTTATCAGTGTCGTCATCATGGTGGAGAGACCAGAGGAAAATCAGGAACACCTGGTGCATCGTTCGACTTACTACCTCAGCAAAGTCCTAACTGAATCAAAACAGCGATATCCACATTATTAAAAGCTGGCTTATGGTGTGTTTTTTGCATCCCGTAAGTTAAGGCACTATTTTCAAGAACACCCAATTACCGTGGTGAGCACAGCTCCCATGAGATATATAATCAACAACAACGAGGCTACAGGACGCGTTGCAAATGGGGCATAGAGCTTTCAGCTTTCGACATTGAGTATAAACCTCGTACAACAATCAAATCCTAAATCATTGCTGCCTTTGTCGCTGATTGGACAAAGACAACAGAAAATATGACCCTCCCGGAGTCGGAATACTGGACCTTATATTTTGACGGGTCTAAGGCTCGAGGGGGCTCGGGGGCTGGCGTGGTGCTCAAATCACCCCAAGGAGATAAACTTTTCTATGTGTTGCATATCCACTTCACAGGAACAAATAACATTGCCAGGTATGAAGCACCGCTGCATGGAATACAGATTGCTAAGGATACTGGCATCCAACTTTTGATGTGTTATGGAGATTCAGATCTTGTTGCTCAACAAGTGTCGGATATCTGCAATGCAAATAAGCACATGGCAGCATATAAAGCTGTCGTGGATGAACTATATAAATCGTTCGAAGGGTTTGAGGTTCAATACATCCCTCGAGCAGAAAATGAGGAAGCAGATGCATTATCTCGAATAGGCTCTACATGGAAAAAGGTTGCGGATGGCGCATTTTTAGAGCACCTCAAAGTTCCCTCTATAAAAGGAGTAGACGAGGAATATCTGACCAAATCCGACTCACCTTTAGTAGCAGTTCTAGCTGCGATTCCCAGCTAGATTCAACCCTACCTTGAAACTTGGTAGATGGCAAATTACCCGAAGCCGAAGTTTTGAGCCGGCAGATCGTCCGACGAGCAAAATCCTATACTATAATTAGTGGTGAGCTCTATAAGCGGAGTGTGTCTAGGGTTTTTTAGCGTTGTGTAGACCAAAAGAAGGAGTGGAAATCTTACGAGAGATCCACGAAGGCGAGTGTGGTCACCATGCTGTAGCCAAATCTCTAGTGGCAAAAGCTTTCCGACACAGTTTTTTCTGGCTTAGAGCCAAGGAAGATGCCGAACAGCTGGTCAAGACGTGCGAAGGCTGCCAAAAGTACGCCAAACAAGCTCACGTTCTGGCTGATCAGCTGCGAACAATACCTATAAAATGGCCTTTCGCGGTCTGGGGGCCTGACATGGTAGGACCGTTTAAACGGGATCCAAGTGGATTTACTCATCTCTTAGTGATGGTGGATAAATTCAAAAAATGGATTGAGGCTAAACCCATCACTAGTTGTGATGGAGCAACAGCCAGAAGATTTGTCGAGGATGTCATAATCCGATACGGTTATCCACATAGCATCATCATGGACAACGGAAGTAACTTCTCTATGGGAGAACTTGCCGAATGCTATAATGAACAAAATATCCGGCTTGACATTCCATCAGTCGCACATCCGCAGGATAATGGATAAGTCGAAAGAGCAAATGGTTTAATCTTACAAGGCCTAAAACCAAGACTCGAAGCACCACTATGACATGCTACGGGGGCTTGGGCAGAGGAATTACCCTCTGTAATATAGAGTTTGCGAACAACTCCAAACAGGTCAACCGGATATACACCTTTCTTCTTGGTCTATGGTGCTGAAGCAGTTCTTCCTAGTGATTTGATTCACACTTCTCCTAGAGTTTCCGCGTATATTGAAGAGGATACCGAAATTTCTCGACAAAATGATCTCGACTTAGTCGAAGAAGTTCGCGTCGTTGCTGAGATGAGATCAACAGCCTATCAGTAGAAGTTACGCAAGTATCATAGCCAGAGAGTCAGAAACCAGTCTTTCAATAAGGGGGATTTTGTTCTTTGGCATGTGCAACAAAGAAAGCACAAACTTCCCCAGTATGGGGAGGGACCTTTTTAGTTAGCCGAGTATTGCACAATGGTTCTTACTATCTAACTGATATGCGGCCAGTCAAAGAAAGACCTGCAACTAAGAAGAGAAAGAGAGCTGGAGGCAGTACAAACTCGGAAGTATTAGACAAACCACCGAATATTGCTCAGCTACGTCCCTTTTATTCTTAGTTTTCTTTGTAATCATATATGTGTACATGTTCAATAAGAAATAAAGAATTGGTTGCCTCATTTTTTCTGAGAAATTTCATAATGCCATCTTATTTCTGAATGATCATGGCACAGTCGAAAATCCCAGAATACTTGAAAGTACTTTATGCTCATGTTTGTTATGGTTTAGATTTTCGGTTCTTAAATTGCTACCTTCGAGTATAAATCTTAATTTTCTAGTCTATACTTTGGTTATTTATCTGATTGCCGGAAGTCAGCTTTGTTTCCGAGTTTAAACTGGTTTAGCAATTGAGCTCCGTTGATCACCAAAGTTTCCGTGCTAAAGGTTGGTCGGCTTACGAAAGGGATGAGGCGGAAAGCCATATAAACGACAAGTAAAGACAAAAAACATAAGTGTTTATGTAACCATTTCAGGCACATAAAATTAAAGCCAAAAGTGCTAAATAGAGATAACAAATATTAGCACTAGCAAAAGTATTATACTACTTATTTACAACCCAAATTGTTTTCAGAACAACACATTGTTTGTTCTGATGCTCTATGATGCAGGGAGAAAGGTAGGAGCTGTCGGCTCACTAGATACATCGGCCTCGCCTTGATATCTTTCCGAGACGTTCAAATCTGAGATGGTTTGATCATTGTCGGAAACCTCAATTGTTTCTTCAGCGGGCGGAGGCGGCGTGTCCACGTGAGTGAAGAAGGAAGTTTCATAGCTGGTGAGATCAGCCACATGACACCCATATTCAGCATAGGAGTCCATGATGGCTTTCATGTCTTGCTCATGTCCGTATTCATCCACTTTACAGTACTCTCTGGTTACTTGCCAGATTTCCATGTTTCCATGGTGGCTCATAACCATGGTGAGAGCGTTCTACGTTGCGGTCCGTGCATAGGACATGTTCCAGTCCTGGACAAGCTGGGGCATCTCCTTGGCCTTCTCTCGCACTTTAAAGTCGGACATTGTATGCATGTCCGGAACCTTGAGAACTTTGCCAATATCCTCAAAAGATTGGCAGTAATCATGAAGTAAATCGCTGACTTATGTAAGCCTACTACTGCGAGATTCGGCGGAGGCTGAGTCAAGTAAGTTCAGAGGACCTACGCATGTAATGCAAAGGGTTAATAAAATAAATCCGAGATCCACAGAGTCGGAAAGTTCAGAAAAGTCAGAAAGAGGGAAATTTACCAAAGATAACATTGTCGACTTTGGTCTTCTCCTCCTGAAGACTCCGGAGTTCATCTCGGAGTGCCTCGGTAATATCCTTCTCTCTGAACAATTGATTGCTGAGATCCAAGATTTTCTTATCTTGGAGCACAATCTTACTATCGCGCTCCTTGGTGGCCATGGAGGAAGATTCGAGAACTTGAGCAATGCTTTTCTCGTGATCCGCCTTAAGCTTATTCAGCTCTTGGCAGAGATCCTTGTTTTCCACCTCCAGGGTCTTTAGAGATCCGTCTTAAGATTCAATCATAGCACAGGATTGCTTTACCAGTGTTATAGTCAAAAGAACAACAGTTGAATAAAAATTCGACTATGAAATAAAAATCAAGGTTTGAGTACTAGAATGTCTACCTTCAGCCTCATCCCTGGATACTATCAGTTGAGCATTTTCAAGTTGGAGAGCTCTGATCTCTCTCCGCTTGTAACAGATATTCTTCACCAATTCCTGGTTATATGAATTAACTTTCTGTAAGTCAGAATACCCAGAGTCAAAAGTCTACTAAATACTCGGGCTAATATCTTTACTAATATCAGCATGAGCCTTGGGGGCTACACTATTTCATACTTTGGCATCCTAAAGAAGCATAAATCCGTATTACCTATCCAACTTCATGCTTGGGGGCTAGAGGATATGATATGGAATAAAGAAAAAAAGTAAGTTGGAATTCCGACTTACATATTGTTCATGAGTGAGTTTGCTCAAACTCATGTTCACTTCTGTGGTAATCTTCTCGACGAGGGTGAGCGGGATCACTGGTGGTGGTGGAAGCTCGTCAGTTCCCAGCCTCTCGTTGCAAAGACGGACTTGTTCAAGAAGTTCGGAGTACTTGACGTCCTCTGCTTCTTGTGCTTCTTATTTGGCAGTGATTGTCCGACTTTCCAGGTATTGTCAGGCAAGCCATTGGATCTGCTCTGCAGATTTCCGAGTAAGGCCAAGTTTGGCAAGTCCGGGATTGCTGAGGAGGTTTTCAGCAAAGATCTCTACCGAGGGATCATTACCCGAAGAGGGTTCACCCTTATCAAATCCTGAGTCACCCATGGTGACGTCAGTTTGCGACCCAAGGATCGCTGGCTCTGCTGATTGAGCCAGATCTTCTACGTCAGTCGGAGATGGAGTAATCTCCGGCACCGCAGAAGGCTGAGGGGTAGGAGTCGGAGGTGTTGTGGTAGGAGAAGTCAAATTTAGCTTTGACTAGCGTATGGGTTCAACGAAACTCCCTTCCCCTTGCACTTGGTGAGCTGTTTAGCTCTGAGAAGGTAAAAGAATAAAGAGCATTACATCTCGGAAAGAATTACGAACAAAGTACAAAAACCTTGTGAAGAAAGTTACGTCTTCACAATGGGCACCTCCTTTGTGCCGATAGACACTGTAGGAGCCTTACGCTTCCGAGGAATTATGTCCGACAGTGGAACCAACTCTCCATCATCCTGAGATAACTCAGGAGGATATCCCTCGATAGGAGAAAGCTCTGACTCGGGGAGGTCAGCAAGCTGAAAATAAAAATAGAATATCAGCATTGCAAAATAATGTAAAGATGAACACATAATTCGAGTAACTGTTGTAAACTTACCAGTACAACAGGATCTTCAGCCGTATGCATGTCCAAAGAGAGATCCGAGATTTTCCTCTCGATCCGCTCCCTTATCAGCCACTTGATTTGAGACTCGTATTCTTTCTCTGTGTAAGGTTGGGAGCAGATCCAGAGGGAATCTTTCTTGGATGTCGTGATGGAGTGCATAACCCGGTCTCCATGATGCTGAAGAGGCTGGATCTGGCATGCCACCCAATAGTAAACTAAGTCGGACCCCTTAAGTCCCTTGTGCTTCATCAAATATTCGATCCGCCTCTTGGCAAGAAGCAGATCGTCACTGAGAGCCGGCGCATCTGCGTCCCAGGACTCGTGGGGCGTGGCGGCACCATCGATGAAAGGCTGCAGAGTAGTAGCTTTCCCGGGAGCAGGAATATCCTTGTGATAAAATAAAGTGGACGGCCATTGTTTGACCGACTCACTATCCCTAGTCCGAGGATAGACGCGCTCTCTCCTAACGGAAAAACTAATAGTGCCGGTAATATATGGATTACCAGCAGTGATGGAATTTCTCTGGACATGAAAGTAAAACCAGAAAAGTATGATACTTGGCCTAATGCTAAGGTACCCCTCACACAAAGAAGCAAATGCGCTCATCTCTAAGAGAGAGCTCGGGGTAAGATGATGGAGTTGAACTATGTAGTGATCTATAACCTCAGAGAAGAAGTTTGAGGGAGGAAAACTCAAACCTCTGTCCAGGTGGGGTGCCGAAGTGTACCCGCTCGCCATCACGAGGAGTAGGGACGGTTTGGATGTAGCCGCTCCGCCAGTTGCCGGTGCGGAGGAGCCCCTCGTTCTCCATGATGTGAATCTTGGCATCGTCAAGGACGCACAGGATCCAGACCCCGCGGTTGCTCTCCTTCTCTGTCGCGGCAGCCGCCGCTGCCGTCACTGCTGTGTCGGAGGATGATGCTGAAGCCATTCTCCCGTAAGCCAATCACCTAGGATGGGTGGCGCTGGGAGGTTCTAGGGAGCAGAGGAGCTCTGTGTTTCGTGGGAGGCGTTGGGGGGAAGGAAACGGCACAAGTGCTGGTGAAGAAGATGGAGAGGAAAATCCTAACCACTTATATCCCCCAGCCGCGCTAAGATTTGTGTAAACGCAATAGTGAAATGTGCCACACATCGTGGAAGGAACTGGGTAACCCCCACGCGATGATTATGCCGCCTCGATCTCCGCACACACAATAAAACGACGCCTCGATTCCGTGAAAGGCGGACCCACCAACGGTCATGCTAACAGGAATGTCTGTCGGTGACGTGACTTGACCATGACTAGTGTCAGATTATGTCAGAGACCAAGTTCCGGCTTAGTTTGAATTTCGAGTTGGAAATCCGAATAACATATTCATAGGTCCGACTCATTTGAGACCCGAATCCTATCCTTTCTTTTGAAGTTTCATGGACCCTTCAAGATTCACCAAGCTAAAGATCAAGCTAGACGATGATGAAATACGACTTTGGATCATGGAGGCTTCCGGGGGCTGCTGTTGGGGATATACTTTCCAGGTATCCTCACTGTGCCTCACTGACCAGGGTGGCCCACTTCGGATTAGAGCTTTCCTTCATGGGAGGCCCAATCAGGGAGAAGAGATGGAGTCCAGTCCAGTTACGGGAAGGCCCTGATAACTTACCGACATATGCCTATAGTGTTACTTGTAGTTCAAAATGTACTCTATAACTGACTCTTGGTCGTAGCCAGATAGGTCTCTCCTGTAAACCCTAGGCCGGATATGTATATAAGCCGTCCTAGGGAGAGCCTTTAGGGCACCCTCACAATAGTCTACAATCTCAACTCGCACAGGCGAAACCCTTGTAATCCATATTCTGGCTCTATCGTATTACTGGATTGCTAGCAGGAGTAGGATCCGTCCAAAGCCGGCGGATTCGAACCTGGGTAAACTTGTGTGCTCACGTCCCGGAACACCGTACGTCTCACACCCCTCTCTTCCACATGCCTCGAGGACTCCCTCATGGCGTACTTGTCATCAATCCGACAACAAATGTAGTACATTTATTGAATTAAAAATTTGCACCTAGCCACCACAAATGAATCTAGCATGCTCCCTCCTTGACACTTCTAATTACAAATTAGAAGGTCACTAAGGTTTATACACATCAGGTCATTGCATATGGTTATTGTGTTGGAATTCATTTCTTGTGCTATATATTCTTGGTGATGAAGACATTATTTTTTTCATGTAATGGAAACATTTCCCTTGATGGTGAAAACATTGTTTCGTTTTATGGAATACTCTGTAAAATGGTAAAAAATATTTATTAACAATGAAAATATTTTTAGATACTAAAAAAAGATCACAACTCTTTTTTGGTCGTTTCATGCATCATTGGAAATGATGGTAGTTTAATGTAACATTTAGAAAGTAGGGAAAAAACGACGAAACTTATCGTTGTTCATGGACAGGTATATGTACATTGTCTGCCTAGACGTCAAATGTGAACAATGCAAAACCAAAATTGTGCATGTCGATAGTCATGCAAAACCATCAATAGTACTGCATCCATTAAAAAATACACGATATCTTGGTAAGCTAGAAACATGTTTGGGAGTACTTCTAAAATACCCGAGAGATGTTTAGTTCTAATAAGTCGACCAAGT
This sequence comes from Avena insularis, assembly GCA_023614405.1. Lineage (NCBI taxonomy): Eukaryota > Viridiplantae > Streptophyta > Magnoliopsida > Poales > Poaceae > Avena > Avena insularis. The sequence goes on from CM042690.1 coordinate 459,583,636, forward strand.
ATTACACCAAGTTCTAAATTATGCAGGATATTATTATGCTTTAATACGGTAAGTTATTGGAGTGCACGCAATAAAATAGTCGTGTGAAGCACGTACAGTTTACTAGTCATGTAAGTACAGTACCTTTTTTTAGCTGCATGCATTCACTCCTGAACACCATAAGTAAAAGTTTGAACTCGCGGAGCGCCAAAATGACATCGCGCCAGCTAGCGCGATTAATGGTCTACTACTACAATAACCTACACATTTACCCCTATAGTCTACTCTGGGACACCCAGCGATTGCTTGCATAGGCGTCCGTTCTAGAGCCTTCGAAGGGAAGGTATCCCCTATGGCCTGTTCATTTGGGATGGACGGACAAGATTGCTAGACGGCCAAAATCACGTGGTCTCCACTCCCTCGCGCCCCTCCATTTCAAACACTGCGACATTTCTGGCGCCCCTCCATTACAAACGATACCACAATCACGTGGTCCCCACTCCCTCGTGCCCCTCCATTTCAAACACTGCGAAATTTCTAGCGCCCCTCCGATTCAAACGATGCGGAATTTCTGGTGCTCCTCCATTTCAAACGATACCAAAATCACGTGCTCCCCACTCCCTCACGACCCTCCATTTGAAACACTGCGAAATTTCTGGCACCCCTCCGTTTCAAACGATACCAAAATCACGTGGTCCCCACACCCTCGCGCCCCTCCATTTCAAACACTGCGAAATTTCTCGCGCCCCTCCGTTTCAAACACTGCGAAATTTCTAGCGCTCCTCCATTTCAAACGATACCAAAATCACGTGGTCCCCACTACCTCGCGCTGCTCCATTTCAAACACTGCGAAATTTCTCGCGCCCGGAACCTCCCGCAGAACTTCTCCGCTGCTGGCTTTGCTCGCCGGAACTCGACACCATGCACTCCTCAGCCAACAGTATACCAGAGCTGTATTAGATGCGGTCTCATCTAAAGCATCATTTCCGCTTCATCGACGTCCACCGCACCTACCTTGGTCACCGAGTCCGTCGTCGTCCACCGCACCTGATTTCCTTTTCCCACATTCCCCTCCACGGGGCCGAATCCGTCAACGACTGCCCAAGATCTTCATCAACACCGGTGGCATCCTCCCAACCCGTACCTTACCTGAACCGCTATGCGGTGCACCGATTCAACCTCGTCCACCGCAGTTAAGTCGGCATCGAGCGTCCAAGATCTGCTTCCCCGACGCAAATAACCGGCGCAACCGAAGCATCCTGGGTGACAAGGATGTCACCTGTGCCGGTACAGATGATGATTAGAAGCCTATCCGACCATGCTAACCAAATCACCAACTCTTTTTTTGTTTTGTCAGCAGTATAGCAGGTTCATGCCTGTCGTAGTGAACTGCATTTTTCTAATCAATCTGTACACCCAGTCAAAGCGCACGCCTGTTCTTGGTGCTAGATACTATGGAGTAGGTCACTAGACATGTTGGTTTGCATTCGCTTCTCTACAAATTTTGAAGTCATGCACATGTTCTTACCTACTCCGAACAACAGTAATTGCCTGCTATCGTGTAGTTCTTGCAAAATGTAAAATCAGTGGAATATGTTAGTTTGGATTTCCTGCTCCACAATTACTGAATCTATCTGGTTCGTCCTGAGATAAGTTTCTATTATTGTTTCCTCCTTGGCATCATTATGTTGTCTGGTAGTATCCGTTTAGACTAATTCGATTATAATTTTGTTGTTGCCATCTGGTTCTTCAAAAGCTGCAAAACTAACTATTTTCTTTTTCTTGCATAGAGCCTAGAATGGAACAATGAACATGATGGTTTGCATAGCCTCTTCTACAGGTTCACAAGAAATGCCATTATTTCCTTATTTGGTGCTGGTTCATCCTAATGAATAGCATAATTGTCCTCTACTATGTAGTTCACTCGTGGTTTGCATTCCTGCTCTAGAAGTTCTCTTATGATGCCATTATAATTTCTATCTTGTAACATCGCAAAATTTTCCAAATTTTGGAATGTCATAATATGGTAAATAAAATAATTGAATTCTTTGATCTTGTTGAGATTTTTTAAATGAAAAGAAACTTTTAATGTGGATTGGTAAAAATTCAAACTACATTAAGAGAAGTGGATTAACATGACAAACATTGGTTGAGAAGTTTTGAACAAATCTAGGGCATTTTTGTTTTCTTTGCATTCATAATCCTTGCATTAATACAAAATTCTTAAATTAAAACCCCATTTGCTAAGCCCTGAATTGAAATCACCAAAAGACTCCAACAAGAGTACAACAAGGATCTATGAATCCATTTATTTAAATATAAAAATTATTGCTAAAAAGGATCCTATGATGTTCTACAGATTTTTATAAAATTTTGGAGACAAAATTCAACTCATTTGGAGTTTAAATGCAAAAGATATAAAAGAAATACAAAACATAAAAAGAATAAAAGAATAAAAAAACTAAATCTATCCTACCTGGCGAACCACCCCAGCCCAGCCCTCCTACCCTCCTCCACCCCCACTAGCGAGCAGCAGGAAGCGCCGCAAGCCGTGGACCGGCCCAAAGCTGCTCAGCCAGCAGCCCACTCCGGAGAGATCTCTCTCCCCTTTATTGTATTTTTTGAGCGGCTGACGCCCGGGGCCCGTTTGTCATCTACTTTCCCCAGCCAGAGACCAAATCTCCCAAGAGTTCATCTCGTGCCTGATCCTAACCCCGCAAAATTCGTCGATCTAGTTCGTTGTTCTTGACCCTTCTGCATGTCATACCCTCTATAAATCCTTCCGCATTGTTCCCTTGTATGATTTGGTGTTTTCCAAACCCTAGCTGCCTCCACGATCGAAAGCAATCTCACCGCCGCCATTGCCGAGGACGAGCCCCAGGTCGAGTTCGACACCGATGAATCCCGTCACCCCTTGCTCCTAGACCTCCTATTATACTTAAATCGCTCGACCGTGTTTCGCTGACCCTCTTTTCCCTGCTACAGATCCCTTGAATGCCCTCCCGACTGCGCGGGAGCACCATCGTGGCCGCACGCCTCCAGCCGGCGACCAACGCCGCCTGCGGAAGCAACGCCTGATACCGAGGTCACCATCACGCTCTCCTCGGCCATCCTCATCTTGTGGGCAACGTCACCATCGCCTGGAGCCACCAGAACAGCTACCACCGTCGCTATAGACCAAGGAAGCGCCGCCGACGTTTACCACCACAGGTTGCATGCCTCGTTGCTCCATCACTGCCGCCAGCGACGTCCGAGACGAGGAGGAACGTTCGATCTAATCTGAACGGGTTGGATCAACTAGAGCCGAGCCAAGCCGAGCTGCTAGCCAGGAGCTCAAGCCGAAGCCAAGCCAAGGATCGAGCCCCACTCGTCGCCATCCGATCAAGATCCAGAGGCTACAAACAAGTCACTTAAACGAAGAGGTATCGGTGAATCCCATCAGGCCACGTCATCGCCATTTCTCTGTTTTTTTAATAGATTGAAATAGGCAGAAAAACAAACAGTCTTGTAAGAATAATAGTAAAAGTTCTGTATATCCAAAAATAGCATATAATATATCAATGGATTCAGAAAATTGTGTAGAATATTATTATGTTATTATATCTGACTTGTGTGATATATATTTACTATAATAATTTAAATAGTTTAATAGACATTTTAGACTAAATAAATTATAGTAAATTGTCTGTAGATCAAAAAAATACAAATAAGGTATTTCTGGTTTTATAATTTAATATAAGACAATAATATGATGTTAGATCTAATTTTTGTAGTGTATAACTACTATAGTAATTTAATTAGTTTTAATGGCCTTTTGGACTATTAAATTCATATAAAATTATTTGTAGAGCGGAAAAATATAAATAATATGTCTATGGATTCACAATTTGACGTAGAATATCAATCTGGTCTTAGATATAATTTAGCATGTACTAAAAAATTTAAATGATTTAACCTCTATTAAATAGTAAATAAATTATAGAAAAAGATCTATAACTTCGATTAGGGTGCATCTAATTCCTACTGGTTCGTATTATTGTCCTCTATCTAGTAAAACTTAAAACCAAATTTTATTAGACAATTAGGACAGAAGTTGCAGCAGAACTATTAAAAACCCCTTTAATAGCAATCAAGAATTAATAATAAATGTCCTATTGCGTCAAAAACTTCTATGCATGCATCATGTGATCTAATACTGTTCAGAGAACTAAATATAACCATTGTGTCATTACGTCATCATGCATGACTGTGATAATCATTGTTGTGTTTGCTATGGTTGCAATTGTTTTGAATGGAACTACTTGTCCATGCGTTAGATTATGCGGAGAGTGCGGTTGTTGCAAAGGAATTCAATCGTAATCTATATATTCAACATAAGGCAAGTTGCACCACTTGTTCATATTTATGTCCCAGTTTTGACTATGCATGTTTTGATCTTCAAATTCTGTAGTATGCATGTGTAGGATTTTTGGTAGATTTTCTTAGTACTATTTTGCAAGTGCGGTTTTGTAGTATGCCATGAGTAGCTCTATGGTTATGATTTTCCATCCCAATAGGTTATCCTGTTTTGCTAAGTAAAGCTTGCTATGCTATATATTTATATTTATATCAAGTACTGTTGGGGGGTTCGAAAGACTCAAAAAAATTCTAAGTATAAGAGCTCTCTCGAGCGAACCTTTTCCTCTCAAAACCCCCTTCAAAATAAAAACTAAGTTTTCTTCTGGGAGGAATGGTTATCGGGACAACAAGTGGAATTTTGGTGGAGGATGGCCGCCCAGGAATCAAAGAAGTCTGCCATGTTTCAGAATTCAGAAGCTTCCAGTGCAACCACAATACATATGGGCTCTGTCTTGGCTTCGTACTTAGTGGGAAACCTCACTGGGGTACCAACATTTGGAGGTTCTTGGCACGGTTGGATCCAGCAGGTAGAGGGGCTACTAAGGGAAGGCCTCGCGATGGTCTTGTCTGTAAAAGGACTTGATCGTGGATTGTGGGGAAAGTGCACGACCTCTCGAGAGTATTGCAATCTGATCGATCAGCCGAGTTCACATAAAAGAACACTTGAGCATCTGAAGGATGGAGCCTCTAAAACATCTTCCTCTCTCTTTCCAAACTTAAAGTTTTCTAAAACCCTAGGGTGTGTGTAATATCGCCAGTGGGTCGGATCTTGGGAACTTGGTGAGTAATATCCAAGTGTTAGGTTGTTTGGGCACTTGGTGAGTAATATCCTCGTGTTCCATTCGACCCTATATTACTTAAACAATGTTTACAAAGTAGGGTAAAAATTCTCCCTCTTTTCTTCTTACTTTGTGAAAATTGGCTTTATGCAAATAAACCACAAAGCCTACTCCTAGCCTTGCATGTAGAGTTAGTCGTATTCTTTCCTTGGTGTAATTTGCCAATACATTCAAAGTATTGACCAACTCGTTTGGCTGCATGTTTTATGTGCAGAAATTGGAGATCATCATTGAAAGGTGCGCTAGGATCGCGGGTCTTCACTCAACCTTCCTATGGCATTGATGGGACTCCAAGTTGTATTTGTTTCGCTTCTGTTGTAATAATGTAAACTCTGGATTATTCGATTCATGTAATAAAGACTTTTGTTTTACATGTATTTCATCGACTATGAGTGCTAGCTAATGATCCAGGGACTAGCATGTTAATCACAGGGACTTAGGATCCTTACCGGATCCCCGGTGATAACATATCTGGTTGATTCTTAGCTATGACAGTAACTACATGCCATTGTGTATCTCACCCCCAATTCTATGTCACCCAGCGACTATGCATTCTAGGAGATGCCACTTCTTCCATATATATTTGCTGAAATGACCTCCCTTGTTTATATTTGCTACAATTCTAAGAAACATTTTGTTTGATTGCTCATTTCATTCTTGGCACACTTGTCTAATGCTTGTTTGTCCTACTCTACAGGTTCACGAGTGACGCCATTATATCTTGCATCTGGTTCTGGGTCTGGTTCGTCCTAAGTCACGACATAACTATCCTCTACAATATATAGTTCATTTGTGGTTGGCATTCCTGCTCTACAAGTTCTCGTATGATGCGGTTATAATTTCTATCTAGTTCATTCTTCGCTATGACAGTAACTGCATGCCATTTTGTGTCTCAGTGCAAATTTCGAGTCACCCGACGTCTCTTGCATTTTAGGGTATAGAACTACTTCCATATATATTTGTTGAAATGACCTGGCTAGTTTATTTTTGCTAAAATTCTAAGTCACACACACACATTTTTTGATTGCTCGTTTCACGGTGGGCACACTTGTTTAATGCATGCTTGCTTGTCCTGTTTGTTTGACGTGTTGGTCAATAATTGAACCATTGACCAGTTGTAAACTCTAGATCATAGCTCCTGTCATATCAGTCAAATGAGTAGTTTGTCTTGTTTGATGTATTAACTTGTTATTACTTAGTTTCAGGGTGCAATTTTTGCTATCGCCACCAAAGAGGGGGCTGCAAGATCATGTCTCCTCCAATGTAGCTGCCACACTCAAAGGAAGATGCAGGTGATCAATTGAGGACTCTGCTATCAACTTGATTGTCAACTAAAATGCTAATTTTTCTTTCCCTTGATTTGATAATATGTAATAATTTTAAGAAGTTTGCAGCTGATGAAATATCTTGATAACTCGCGTAGGCCATGTATGAATTTAGTTGACGCCATCCACATATGCGGTAGTCGTTATGGTAACTACGCCAGGCAGGTCGATTAGGGAACAATACCGTGCTTTGTTATTGGCCCGTCATGTATTTGGCCGACGATGAACTGTAAAAATGCTGGATTATATAAATGTTTTATGATATTGGCATGGGCTTCCGAAAAGGCTGAAACTGTAAAAGGCCGTAAACATAATGGGCCGACCTACAAGTTGTAACTGGACGTAACAGTAACAGGCCGTAATAGTAATAAGTCATAACTATAACATGACATAACAGTAACATGCCTTAACAAGAGTAAGTCGCGTAATGTAAAACAGCCCATCATAAGAAGCCGTGAAATCCCGAACGATAAGAGGATAAAACAAGAGTCAACCGTAAAGGGCCACAATAGTGAAAGGACAGAATAGTGACAAGCCAGAATAGTAACAACCTGAGATATTTCCAAGTGAGGGCAGTAACAGGCCGACACATTTACAAGACTATAACAGTAAAGGGTCGCTTGTGGGCCTGAACATGTAAAGCTCGGAACAGTGAAAGGCCAGGATAGTAACATGCCTGAACAGTAATGGGCCATCTCAGACAAGGGCCGTCAGTTTGCTGCCCATGATGGGCTACGATAAATAGTGATGGGCCACTCGCAGGCCTTAAATGTATATGAGCGACTTGGTGCAGGCTGCTAATGGACCGCAGAGTGTTGGACCATCATGGGCCTTCTTTAGGCCAAAACAGTATTGGGCCTGAAAGTTCGTGGGCCGCTGTTGGCTACAACTTTGGGCCCATTTCAAACAGTGTAGGACAAAACAGTAACGAGCCATCTTATTACTGGGTTCCCCTAATGGGTCGGCCCAGTTAGAATTTAGCAGGCCTTGGTTGGTCCTGGCTTCTACCACGGTTTTTATGGCTATTAATGACGGTAACTGGCCTCTAAGGGCGCTGCCATGTGGCAGTTTGCATGACATCAGCAGTCAACGCGGCTAGCAAACAGATCTACGACGGAACAAGTTTTTGTGGCTGAAGGTTGCGATCCGCCATGATCAGGAAAAAAACTGTGGTAGATTCTTTTGTGATGGGGATTTTACCACGATGGCCATCCATCATAGAAGACTTTTTAGGCACGAAAAACGGGCCTTCAACCATGAAAATCATCCGTTGTAAAAGACAACTTTTCTTGTAGTCATTGTATCACTAGTTTCAAAGATGCTGCATCACCACATCGACTTGGATATGTGTGTGTGTATAAATGTGCATCATTGTGGTTTTGGAAAATAACACATGCAATGATGCCACTCTAGCATGTGTCCAACCATGTCGAAGAACCCTTACAGCATGCTGGGATTCAACTTTAACATCAAGTGGAGCACCAGTTTAAAAGATGTTGCATCACCACACCCACTTGTATGTGTGTGTCTGTATCAATGTGCATGATTGTGGTTTTGAAAAAGAAACATGCAATGATGGCACTCTAGCATGTGTCCAACATTGTCCAGGAACCTAAGCAACATGCTGGGATTCAACTGCAACATAGAGTGGAGCACAAGTTTGAAAGATGATGCATCACCGCACCCACTTGGATGTGTGTGTTTCCATGTGCATCATTGTGATTTTCGAAAAGAACACATGCAATGATGCCACTCCATCATGTGTCCAACCATGTCTAGGAACCCTAGCAGCATGTTGGGATTGAACTTCAACTTGCAGTGGAGCACCAGTTTGAAAGATGCTGCATCACCACACCCACTTGGATGTGTGTGTGTATGAATGTGCATCATTGTGGTTTTGGAAAAGAACACATGCAATGATGCCACTCCAACATATGTCCAACCATGTCTAGGAACCCTGGTAGCATGCTAGGATTCAACTTCCACATGGAGTGGAGCACCAGTTTGAAATATGTTGCATCAGCACACCCAATTGGATGTGTGTGTATGTGTATCAATTAGTATAATTACGATTTTGGAAAAGAACACATGGAATAATGCCACTCCAGCATGTGTACAACCATGTCCAGGAACCCTAACGGCATGTTGTGATTTAAGTTCACAAGGAGGGAGCACTAGTTTGAAAGATGCAGCATCACCACACCCACTTGGATGTGTGTGCGTATATCAATGTGCATCATTATGGTTTTGGAAAACAACACATGCAATGATGCCACTCTAGCATGTGTCCAACCATGTCCAGGAACCCTAACAACATGCTGGGATTCAACTGCAACATGCAGTGGAGCACCAGTTTGAAAGATGTTGCATCACCACAGACACTTGGATGTGTGTGTATATTAATGTGCATCATTGTGGTTTTGGAAAATAACACATGCAATGATGCCACTCCAGCATGTGTTCAACCATGTCCAGAAACCCTAGCACCATGCTAGGACTCAACTGCAACATGCATTATATCACTAGTTTGAAAGATACTGCATCACCACACCCACTTGGATGTGTGTGTGCATCAATGTGCATCATTGTGGTTTTGAAAAAGAACACATGCAATGATGCCACTCCAGCATGTGGCGAAGCATGTCTAGGAACCCTATCATCATGCTGGGATTCAACAACAACATGTAGTGGAGCACCAATTTGAAAGATGCTGCATCACCACACCCACTTGGATGTTTGTATATCAATGTGCATAATTGTGGTTTCGAAAAAGACCACATGCAATGATGCCACTCCAGCATGTGTCCAACCATGTCTAGGAACCCTAGCAGCATGCTGGAATTCAACTGCCACATGGAGTGGAGCACCAGTTTGAAAGATGCAGCATCACCACACCCACTTGGATGTGTGTGTATATCAATGTGCATCATTGTGGTTTTGAAAAACAACACATGCAATGATGCCACTCTAGCACGTGTCCAACCATGTCCAGGAACCCTAGCAGCATGCTGGGATTCAATTAAAACATGGAGTGGAGCACCAGTTTAAAAGATGTTGCATCACCACACACACTTGGATGTGTGTGTATATCAATGTGCATCATTGTGGTTTTGGAAAAGAACACATGCAATGATGCCACTCCAACATGTGTCCAACCATGTCCAGAAACCCTAGCAGCATGCTGGGATTCAAGTGCAACATGCATTGTATCACTAGTTTGAAAGATGCTGCATCACCACACCCACTTGGATGTGTGTGTATCAATGTGCATCATTTTTATTTTGGAAATGGACACATGCAATGATGCCACTCTAGCATGTGTCCAACCATGTTGAGGAACCCTAGCAACATGTTGGGATTCAACTGCCACATGGAGTGGAGCACCAGTTTGAAAGATGCTGCATCACCACACCCACTTGGACGTGTGTGTGTCTATATCAATGTGCATCATTGTGGTTTTGGAAAATAACACATGCAATGATGCCACTACATCATGTGTACAATCATGTCCAAGAATCCTAGCAGCATGTTGGGACTAAACTACCACATGGAGTGGTTCACTAGTTTGAAAGATGCTGCATCACCACACCCACTTGGATGTGTGTGTGTATCAATGTGTATCATTATGGTTTTGGAAAAGAACACATGTAATGATGCCATTCTAACATCTGTAGAACCATGTCCAGGCACCCTAGCAACATGATGGGATTCAACTGCCACATGGAGTGGAGCACCAGTTTGAAAGATATTGCATCCACTACAAGAAAAGTTGGCTTTTACAATGGACCATTTTTGTTGTTGAAGGCCCTTTTTCGTGCCTAAAAAGTCTTCTACGATGGATACCCTTCGTGGTAAAAGCCCCGTCACAAAAGAATCTACCACGGTTTTTTCTGACCATCGCAGATAGCACCCTTCAGCAACGGAAACCTGTTCCGGCATAGATATGTTCGCTAGCCGCGTTGAGTGCTAACGTCATGCAAACTGCCACGTGGTAGCCACCGTTAGCTGCTTGTTACCGCCGTTAACGGTCATAGAAACCGTGGTAGAAGCCAGGCCCAACCAAGGCCTGCTAAATAATAACTAGGCCGACCCTTTAGGAGAGCCCAATAAGAAGATGGCTCGTTATTATTTTGTCCTGCACTATTTGAAATGGGCCCAAAGTTGCAGCCAGTAGCGGCCCGCGAAATTTTAAGCCCGATTCTATTTTAGCCTAATGAAGGCCCATGTTGGTCTAACACTCTGCGGCCCATTAGCAGCCTGCGCCAAGTCGCTCCTATACATTTAAGGCCTACGGGCAGTCCATTAGTGTTTATGGCATCCCATCGTGGGCTGCCTACTAACGAGCCTTCTCTGAGATGGCCCATTACTGTTCCGGCATGTTACTGTTCTGGCCTTTCACTATTCCGGGCTTTAGCTGTTCAGGTCCACAAGCGGCCCTTTACTATTCTAGTCTGGTAAATCTCTCGGCCTATTACTGCCCTCGCCTGGAAATTTCTCGGGTCGTTACTGTTCTGGCTTGTCACTATTCGGCGCCCATGACTCATGGGGCTGCCATGTTTTGGCATGTTACTATTCTAGGATTTTACGGTTTCTTGCTTGTTAATATGATGGGATGTTTCTGTTACAGCCTGCTACTATTACGGCCTGCTAGTATATAACACATGGACAGAGGTGAGCATATGTCTAAGCAAAGAAATGAGGAATACTACTAGTGTACTACTAATATACTATTTACTTTTTTCCTAAGAAGGGCATCATCAATGTGTATAAAAGTATGTGGCATCCGCTAAGGTTCACCACATACATTATGGAGAAAATAGAGTTTGTATCTTTAAGACTAGGTGCACCTCAAGCTTGTTGGTTGCCCATAGAGAATGGAAAAATCATTTCCCCGCTCTCCCTATTTCATGTGATCATTTTCAAAATGTGTTAAAAAAATTCATGATGCAAAATCTTAGCTAGAAGTCGAACCACTTGTCAAAACTCTCTATGGTTTCTGATATATTAATTAACTGCTCCATGGGTACCTCCAAAAGCTTTTTTCATCAAAATTTCAAAGCAAACTACAATTTATTACTTGTAGTTCAAGTTTGACCTAATTTCATTAAATTCAAGAGCAATCTATCCCACTTAGTTGTATCTCAAGTTTGACCTAATTTCATTGAACTGTCAAGACGCAAAATCTTAGCAAGAAGATGAACCTGTCATCAGAACTCTCTGTGGTTTCTGATAGTATATTAATTGACCACCCCCCCCCCCCCCCCCGCGCCCCCTCTAATGGGTACCTCTAAGAGCTTTTTCGTAAAACTTTCAAAGCAACCTACACAATTTACTTGTAGTAGTTCAAATTTTACCTGTTATATTTTTTCTGCTTTACCTATTATAATCTTATATAGTGATGATATGCCAGTTGTCTATTATCTGAGTCTCACATGCAGGGCACGTGCAATTTACTAGTACTTGTAGTTTCAAATTTGATCTAATTTCGATAACTCGACATAAAGTCATTCTAATGGGCAGAGTAAGCTGGGAAGTTTGAAAACTCATAAAACATGGGAATCATTGGTACAACATGTTGGTTCTAGATCACCTCAAATGTAATCAATCCAAACTCCTTCTGCCATGATCATATATGTGACTTGGTATAACTATCCATATATCCCTTGCATCAAGGTGAGCTCTGAGCTCCAAGATCGAACAAAGTTTAGGTGGTATAAAAATAACAGCTCCCTAGATCCACAATTCCTTGTTCTCCATCTTATCCAAGTTAGAATCCCCATTTCCTGAGTTTGCAAATGTTTGCTACACCTTTTCAACATCATCTACCTTGATCATCAAGATTTATCAAACATTATCCATAATTATTATGGCTTCAAATCTATCTACTTCCTTTAATTGACAAAATCTCAAAACCCCTTTCCCAATGGAAAGTTTGGTTTTTGTCAAAAAACTTCCCCAACTTTTTGCTCATGTGAGTTCCATACATCATACCCTATCTTCCCATCTCAAAAATAAATATTTTTAAGAAGCTTTATTATTTCTTTCTGCCCATTTTCTTAAATGGCTGAATTGGAATAATAATTGTCTTAAATACTTTTAATCCACAATAAATCTTGGGAAAATTCCCCTAAGTATGTATTCACATTTGGAACCCTCCCACACCAAAAACCCACCTTGTCCAATGTAGAAATATCAGATGATCTTCTAGAAACCACTTCTGCCCTTTTTGGATAAATGGATTTATGAGGACTAAAACCCCTTATAAAAATCCCAAATAAATCCTAGGAGTCTACCTTAATCTCATCTACCTACAGTACCATCTCCCACTCTGTCCTTTGCAAAATTTAGAACTTCCTTCACAAGCCCTCTCATGATCAAAATTTTGCAAACCAAGCAAACTTGAACCAAACTAGGACCAAATCACCACCAAAGCTTGTCAAGCACTCCCCCACAGCACCCGACACTCCCCTGGTCATGAGCACTATAGCTCCACCCCTGCCATTGCACATTTTACCCTTGTACTAGTAGAGAGAGAGACAACCCCAATACTACAAGATTTGTCACATTTAATTACCACAGTAGCCCTACTTCTCTCTGCCCAACCAAATACCCTTCTTACCCCTCCCTACCTCCCTCTAGGCCAATCCCTGGCCAGCACCACCCCTCCCCCATGTCCAAATTGGACATTTACATCATCTAGCTCCCCTCCTTGGTATAAAGGCCAGAGGACACCCCATCACCCCTCCCTGCCTCATTTGCTCCCTCTCACATCCACTTACCTCCCCCAGCACTCCCTCTTCCTCCCCTGCCCTGCCCTGCCCTGCCCGAGAAGAAGGGAGAGAGAGCTCTCGGCCTCTCTTAGAAAAACAAGCAAGGCTCCCTCTCCCCTGCTCCCCTTCCTCTGCATGTTGGCCCTCGAGTTCCCCTCCTCCTCCTCTATCTAACCCTGGTCTTCTTTTTGCCCAGGACCGTCTCCTCCGTCGTCGCCGCTGAGCTCCGACGAGGTCACCCTCGGCCACCGTCGCACGAGCTGCTTCCCGTGGACCACCACCACCGGCCCGCCCCTCGATCTGCTCACCGTCGACCATCGTGTCCTCCTGCCCCTTCCTCGTCACCTGCCGAGCCCTCTAGTGAGCTCCCGCCTCCCTCCCCGACGTGCTAGGGTTCCGCCGCCGTGGACTCTGTTTTGTCGAGGACGACGACGCCCCGTCGTCCGTCTCCACTTAATCGAACGGCCACCGTCGCTCGATATCACTTCAGCCGCCCGCTCCCATCGACCGCCGCCCGCTTGCCGGTGTTCAGCGCAGCTCCCACGCCACGCCAGGTGTCGAAACCGCCTCCTCGGCCCATCCCCTCACCCAGATCCACCCTAGTAGCCCTGGTTTTCCTTTTTCTTTTTAATTAAATCTGTTCAGATATGTTCTGATTATAGCAGTTCAAATCAAATAGTTTTAAAAATGAAAACTGGGATATTCCACCCAGAGAAAAACATCATCCTATTCCTGGGAGTTTTGTGCAACATGCAGAACTAGTCCCTTGCCAAAAATAATCTTTATTATTTATTGGAAATTAATCCACTAGATTTTGTCCTTTACACTAAATATTTTCCTCAGGGAGTTTTGCATCTCCAATTGGGGAAAATCCAAGCTTTGCTGGAAGGTAGTTGATATACTTGTCATCTAGCATAGGTCTTATGCCAAGGTGAACACAAGTTTGCCCTTAGGAAAAATAACAAAAATAGCCTTTATCTGTCTTAGGAAATTTCTCTAGGGCAAACCAAATGTGGTATTGACAAGATTCCACCTCACAATATCCCATCATATCAGAATCTATCAAATCCCAACAGCTTAGATTTTATTGAGCTTTGGTTGAGCTTCAGTGATTTAAATACTTCTGTAGGTGGTATTTTCACTAAATAAATCACTCCATGAGTTTGACAACTCCAAAAAGGGTGAATCCAATTCCTACCGAAAGGTAATCCAAATAACTACCCCATTCCCTTGGACTCAACTCAATAGCTACTGTAGAATTAATCTGATGAAAAAGAGAAAAACCATATAGAACAGCCTTTGGGAATTTCCTGAGGGCATTCTGTTAATTATTTTGACAATATTCCAACTCTAGGTGGTTCAGTACATCACACACTACCAAACCACCCAAGGAAATAATTTTTGGGCCTCCAGATATATTCTGGTGAATTATTTCCCCAAACTAGAGTTTTTACCACTTTAAAAATCATAATTAAATCTAGGTAACTGATAATCAAGTGAAACCACTTGTGTTGGTTTCGTATTGTCAAGACCTATCCGAGGAGATCATTGTTGAATATTGGTAGCCTAATGACCTCAGAACCCCAATCCAAGTTCATGGTATTTAGCCTTGACAACTATCTTCCAAAGAGAAAAACACCTCTATGGCAATCTAGTAATTCCACTACTAATACCCAACTCCTCCCAAAACCTTCTAAGTTAAGTAGGAGTCAGTATGTTTGCTTGCTGTATGGTTTGATGCATGTATTCCTTGTATTGATTGTGGTATTGTCTGCTTGCATGTATATTCGATGACGGCGATAGTGTGAGTGTTTGACGGCAAGAAGGAAGGGACTTCTTATTATCATTTATTGGGTATTCTTGGTTATCTAAAGAAGTCCAAGGACTTATTGCTGATCACAGGCAAGCCACCATTCCCAAATTCCGATACTGGTCCTACTCTGTTAATTATCTGTTTGTATCTCCTTTATAAATTGCATTGTTACCTACATGTCTTGTTTTACAAATACTGCGCTTATAACTTGGCTCCTCTAAGTTATGCATTTGTGTCCCTCGTGGCACCACCCTGATGTACCTACCATTCTAGCCCTTTAGACTAAGAGTATGGTGGTTAGCATCCTACCTCGTCGAAAACCCCCGGTTTTTGAGAAAATGAACTGTTTTGGGTTTTACCCTACTACAAATGTTTAAAGACTTCTTTGTAAAACCCTTGGGAATAGGCATCGTTCCAAGCGGATGTTTTAACGAAAGAAATGGTGTTGATGGGAAATGAGGAAGTGAAGGGATGTTCTACGCCTTTACCAGAACAATTTTATCAGTGCAACCACATTACCCTAGGTGCTGGGGCTTAACTCGTAGTTTGTCTGCATTAGCCGAGGCAGCTTGTACAATGGTTACAGGGAGAGATCCCTTGAATTCTGGGCAGGTGCTACCAGATCTCAGATCTGAAGCCTATAGCTTGCTTCGGCAAGAGTGAGCCTGTCTTGGCAGGAGTGTCGGTGCAACAATTGGGTCTCCTGCGGACGGTATGACTTAGGCGGTACGGAAGGAAGTGGAGTCACCAAGTTAAGGTATACGCCAAGTTGCGGCTTGGGTATGCGCGTGTACGGAAGGCATGACTATGGCTGGGACCCACATACTCGTTGCCGGGGAGAACAAACCCAAAAGGTAAAGCAGCCTTTGCTAGGGTCGACAAGCGAAAGGTTAGGTTTGATTATCCGGACCCCCATCTATAGTGGTAGTGGGCCGTGGTTTTATCCCGGCGGATGTATTGATTCTTGTGGGGAAAGTGCGCAAACTCTACAGAGTATAATCTATTCGAATAGCCATGTCCACAGTCAAGGACGGTTGGAAAGGATATGGCTAGGAGTACCCAAACGGTGTTCGTTTGGAAAAATGAATGCAAGGTATGGAGGTTCCGGGGGAACCTGAGTTGAAAGTGTTGTTTTGACCAGAGGTGGTCAAAGAGGTTTACAAAAGGGTTCTTATTCCAAAACGGTTTTCAAAAAGGTTTTCAGCAAAGATATGGGGATATCTTGACTTATAAAATAGAGGCATGTTTTCAAACTCTTTTTCAACAAAGATATGGAGATGCCATAACTACAAGAGGTAGTCTAGGCTTTTCAAAAATAACCCTAGATAGAGTTATCTCGCCACAGCCGGACTTGCATTCCTTTATTTCATTTATCTTGGTGGTTTGCGAGTACATTCAAAAGTACTCATGGCTTTGTCCCTGGCTATTTACTTGGCCAGACTTTCAGAGGTTCGACATCGGAAGATTAAGGTGACGCCCAGCGAGCTAGGTCGTCTTCCTAGTCAGTCGCATGTAGGTTGAGGCATGATTGGGCTCTGCGCGTGATGTTGTTCCGCTGCTAAAGATGTTGTAGCCATAATGGCATTTATGTATGTCTTGTAAACTCGTTATGTTTCGGATGATGTAATGATCCAACGGTCTTGATCCGGGGAGCCCACATGCCGGTCTTGATCGAACGGTCAATGTTCGAAGTTATCCGTACACTATACAGTGGTATAGTATGGTATTGTAAGAGATAATACAATATAATGATAGATAAGAAGTACTACGAATGGCCGATCTTTTGAGTAACCTTCCCTTCCGATGTTTGGGAAGCAAGTGAAAATTTCGAAAACTAGAAAAGTTTGAATTTTTTTGCCACCAAGGACCAAAGTGGTTTCCTTCCTATGTACTCCTCGTCCCTACTCCACACCAACGCGGCTGCCGAACATGCCAGAGACACAGAGCCGCCGTACTAAGGGACACGTGCGTAACACCATGCTTTGGATGAGGGAGATATCAGCTGGGCCGATGCGCGAGGGGAAAGTGTAGGAGAGAGGAAGGATGGATGGTGGGATGGAGCGAAGGAGAGAGAAAACACACAATTTGTTTTGCATGCATAGGACCTGAAATTACTACTAGTAGAGTGGCCGCAGGAGTACCTCGTGTCAGGAACCCATCATAACTTTCCTCTGACATCGAACCGCCTTCAACTCCTCTTTATTGTTGCCCTCTTACCATGCCTAAGTTTTATTCTCTTAGCATGTACAGTGCATGGACAGAGGTGAGCATATGTCTAAGCAAAGAAATGAGTAGTGCTACTAGTGTACTACTAATATACTATTTGTTTTTTTCCTAATAAGGGCATCATCCATCACTACAAGAAAAGTTTCCTTCCGCAACGACTTGGCCCGACGGTCGTTGTAGAAGGCGCGTCTTCTGCGACCAAATTCTTGGCTCGGCCATGGCCGATGGAAAACTGTTTTTCCGGTTTCATGGACCTCTACTATGACGGATCCACTAAAAACATGGAGGAAGCTCGGCTAGCGCGTGGAGGAAGCAAGATTTTAGTTTCCTCGCGCGATGTTGACTCGCCGAAGACTTTTGAGGCGTGTGGGTCCCGGATGTCAGTGTGTGTAGCAGACCATACTTTTTGGTCGCGCCTCCCTGATTTGAACTCTATAACGTTGCTCGATGCGTCGGCCGTTTAGTCAAGCTGCTAGGTCCCATATGTCAACCACTCATTAGAAGGATCGTGTGTATGATGGAATTTTTTCCTTCGCTCGCGCTACCCTGTTCCGAAGATGATAGCGCTGCTAGATGCATCTACCATTTAATGAACTTCCTGGGACCCACATGTCATCCTCTCATTAGAAGAAACGTCTGTATGATGGAATTTTTCCTTCGCTGGCTACCCTGTTCCGAAGTTGATAGAGTTGCTTGACGCATCTATGTTTTAACCAACCTCCTGAACTGCACATGTCATCCTCTCATTAGAAGAAACGTGTGTATGATGGATTTTTTCCGTTGCTCGCACTACCTTGTTCTGAACTTGATAGCATTGTTCGATGCATCTATCGTTTAATCACGTTGCTGGGCCCCACATGTCATCCTCTCATTAGAAGAAACGTGTGTATGATGGATTTTTAACCTCTGTCGTGCCTTCGTGTTTTGAACATGATAGCGTTGCTCGCTGCATCAGCCTTTTATTTAGGCTGGTGGGTCCCTTATGTCAGCCTCACATTAGAAGAATTGTGCGTATGATGGAATTGTTTTCTTCTCTGTCTCTACCCTATTCCGAACTAGATAGTGTTGCTCGACGAATCAGCCGTTTCCTCACGCTGCTGGGTCCCCCATTCCAGTCTCTCATTACAAGAAATGTGTGCATGTTGAACTTTTTTCTCGCTCGCGCCTCCTTGTTTCAAACTGGAAACGTTGCTCGATGCATCATCTATATAAGGTCATGCTGCTGGGTCCCACATATCAGCGTCTCTGTAAATGAAACATTGATTGCTCGATGCAACATCTATATAAGGTCTCTGTTGGGTCCAACATGTCAGCGTCTCTTCAAATGCAACGTGTGTACGATGGACTCTGCTGTTTTAACCTTGGCAACGTTGCTGGGCCCCAGATGTCAGCCTTCTCTCTATAAGAAAAGTGTGTATGCTAGAAAAAAATGTAAAAGAACGATAGAGATTATACTATATATTATATATTTATATTGAAAAAACTAGGAATCTAACTCAAGACTTCAACAAATGGGAACCTGTGTGCTTCCACTATGCCAGAACCATCTATGCCACTACTGGAAAAGATTACATTTAGAAATGTTGAAATCACTTAAAATGAAAAGGCAGCAACCCTGATGACTTGCCATAAAAAATGCTAAATGCTCTGTACAAAAACAACATCAGTAGGTGAAGCTTGTCCTATACTTTATCAGAATGGCACAGAAATATTAAATTAAGACGATTTTGGGCGATACAAAAAATAACTTAGGTCTAATCTTGTGAACCAATGGGCTTCTTATCCTAGGCTCCTTACCGAAACTTCTTCAGTGTGGTTCATGCTTAAAAAATCAAGTAACAATGTGTTGAGGGTTGGCGACCCACGGCCAACCTGAACCCAGAAGGATAAAATAGCGAACTTTCGTGCCACAGTTGGGTAGAATGTAGTACTATTTTCTAGTAACCTCCTCACTGAAAATTCAATGTACTCAATATGTCGGGGGGTCGGTAATCCACCTGACCCGGTAGGCTAAATTTTCAAGGTTTTGGGCCAGTATTGGGTCGAATGTGCAATCTTTTCGCCAGGTCCTTAGTGAAAATTCAATGTAGTTTGTACCCCATCCTCAAAAAAATGTAGTTGGTACCCTAAAAAATAAATACTCTGCTCACCACGAAAGGCTTATTAAGGGATTTTTTTGAAACAAGAATATGGGAAGTTTTTTGTCCAAAGTGGGGTTGAAATATTCATGTTCATAGGCTAAGTAGTAAAAATATATTGTATTGAAGGTCGATGGTCCACCTGACCTGGCCGTACCTACGCCGGATTCAAAAGAATGAAGTTGGAAATGGAGAAAAGTGACCGATATTGCGCCTTATTATACATAGTGAACATAGTGAGGAACTTGGGAAGTGCAGGATTCGAACATGGAAAGTACTGGAGGGAGTTTGACTGATTGACATAAAATCGTGTCATATCAAGTCTTACTGTCGTGGTGGTGTCACGGCAGATGCCATGGATACGCTAAAGATGGGGACAATATGCACTAGAGGAATCCAGAGAGGGATAGTGTGGTGATTCCACACACAGATGTTTTGTATTCAATAGATATCCAAGGTTACAAGTGCCCCTTGAGCTGTGTTGGGGAGAGGAGGAAGAAGGAACTCTCTTACTCTCTCCACAAGCTAGCGCTCATGGACCAACTAGAGATCGACCAAGTAAAACACAACCAACCCCCTCTACAGACGCCCTAGCCCTCCTTATATAGGGGTGGCTAGGTCTCCAATTAGGGCATACGTGGATGCATATTCCAAAATAGTAAACCGACCGGGTCACTTTTCCCCATCGTAAGCCATGTAGAGGCTACGTGAGCCTCTGCGGCGCCAGCGTCATCCGACACACGCAGCGTCACCCTTGTCGGCCATGCCTCGGTGGTCCTAGCCTCTGTCCGCTTCGCTCATGCTCTAGCATATAGTGACCTCCTTTTGACCAGCGAGATACCTTCCTTCTCTTGCAAGCCTGATATAACCCGGATCGTGCCTGGTTAATCTGGCCACACTAGTACCTGCATACAACATACACAAATCCTGCCGGCATAAGACATAAGTCGGCCGGGACACAGTTAGGTGGTCATCCTCTGGTCCGGGTTACTCCGTGATTCGGCCTACCTTGAGGTGACTTAGCCAGCATTCTCTTTGACCTTGTCGTACCTCGGCTAACTCGGCCATTATACCCCAGCGTGACCCTACCCGAGGGTATCCCCCCAACATTAGTCCCCGAAGCTAGTGCGGTCTTAGCAGCCTTAGCCGCTAAGGCCACATCAGGTTCAATTTTACCGAGCCTTTTGCTCCCTTTTCCGAGTTACCTCATATCCCGGATTTCATTGGCTAGCTTTTCCCTTGGCACATTCCGAGTTTTCACTCGCTAGCCGGGTCATCCCATAGTTATCCGGGTTATTCTTCCTTCTCTCGTACGCTTCCCCACGTGGAGGGTAATCATTACTTTACCTCATTTTAAGGGCCTGCGCCGGTTACTACTACAGTTAATGTCAGGTGTTACTGTTGCACACGTTACATCGTGTTTGTCTCCTCGTTAACTGTATCACCATGTCGCGTTGTGGGATCTCCTGCGCCGTGTGGCCCTTCCTGTGGCTTGTCTGTGATTGGCTAACTCGGCGAATACACGGCCACACCATGTGGCTTCGCCGCACCGCACGATCCCACTACCCCAGCCTGGGCGTGGTTAAATAGGGGAGGGGCGCGCCCCTTGGTATTTTCCCCACTCTCGCGCCCCTCTGCCTCTTCTCCTTCTTCTTCTTCCTGGCAACAATGCCGCCGCTGCCGCACCTGCTTATCAGCGCCACCGCCGTCCTGTGCCTTTCTGCACTAGCATCGCCGCCAATCCTGTGCAACTCCACTGCCACGGGTCCGCGCCAATCCAAGGCACTGGCCCCCACCTCTGATAGGGCCGGTGAGGACAGCGACCTAGACATGACTGAGGAAGAGCTCGCCATCGTGGAGGAGGAGGTGGAGAACGCCAAACGCGGTGCTTGGGCTGGCTCCTGGGTGTGCCAGGATGACCTAGACTGGTTGTACCGCACCCGACGCATCCCAGAGGGCGTGGTTGCCCGTCTCGCTGCCGAGGAGTTTGCTCCCTCACCTAATCCGGGTGAGTTCACAGTGTTCCTCTCCCACTTCCAGCCTGGGTTCGGCCTCCCCGTTAGCGATTTCTTCCACGATTGGCTCAACATCTACGAGCTTCAACCGCACCACCTTCCGGCGAATGCCATCACTTCTCTTTCTTCCTTTGCCTCCACCATAGAGGGCTACGTCGGATTGTGGCCTACTAAGGAGCTCTGGATCCGCTTTTTAGGTCTACACCGGAACGTGGTTCCGAATAAGGAGCTTGACCCGGAGGACAAACAACTTACGCAGTTCGGTCCTGCATCTATCTGTCCCCAAAAACAATCCGTCTTTCCCCGAGTCACAGGGCTTGATTCTTGCAAGGGATGGGCCTGAACCTTCTTTTATGTCAGAAATGGCACGACTGAAGATCTGAACCGGTTGCGCCCCTACGCTCCGGGTCCTCCTAATCCGGATCTATGGGACCGGATCTCCAAGAAACCGACAGTCTTGGCGAACCAAGTCAACAAACGGTTCCAGGAGCTGAAGGATGTGGGGCTGCGCAACGAGGACGCGATGATCACGTTCGTCCGCAACCGGATCTCCCCTCTCCAGAAACGCACTCACAAGCTTTGCCACATGAGTTGGCGCCTTGACCCCAACCGGACCTCCTCATTCGAGTTGAGCAATACCGAGATATTCCGCCGGGTCAAGGCCCTCTTCACCACTGATAAAAACTTCTCCACTGATTGGGAGTGGAGGATCGAGCACTTCTATTGAGATAGGCTTCCTCCTGCGGTAAATCTTGTGATCCAATCTTTTTCCGAGTTAAATCATATGTCAAAATTTGTTGTTTGTTTGATCCCTTTGCATTTTCTTCTTAGTTGTATCTTCAGCAAGCCCTCGAGGATGGCACCAAGACTTCTCTCAAGTGGGCGAAGGATCGAGATGCCCCGGAGGAGGAGGAGCCGGATCAGGAGATGTTCCTGTCGTTCCCTGATGCCACCAAGTGACCCACCGGTAACTTCTCTTCCTTAAGGGATTGGCCTGATGATGAAGATGATTCCGACGTTGAGGTGATGGAAGCATTTGACGATGTCCCCCTTTCTTATGCCTTTACGGCATCAGCTAACCCGGGTGGGCAGATCCACGAAGATCCTCCTCTGGCCACGGGCGAGCCTGTCCCAGACGGGTCAAAGAAAAGGGGAGCCGCTTCTGCTTCTTCCTCTAGACCTTCTAAGCCAACCAAGAGGCGAAAGAAGTCCGCTGACAAAGTGGCCACCAAGCCTATGACTAAGGCCATAACCCGGAGAGCTCGCAAGCCCAAGGAGCCTCTGACCTCTGATGAGTAAGTCACTTCTTCCTTATCCAATTTTTTGCTTCATGCTTTTCTTCTGTTGTAACTTATTGTTCATTGTTTGATTCAGCAGGGCTGTGGTGGAGGTACCTAAGAGCGGATCCAATATTGCTTCACCCCTCCGGCATAGCCCCTCTCCCCCTTGTGGCGACGAATCTCGCCCGCTGAGCCCTATTCAGGAGGGTTCAGCGGCTGTTCCGGGTTCTAGCCCACCTCGTCCAGAGGAGGGCAACCTCGGTGCAGGGGGAAATGGCTTTGTCGGAGCAGTAGATGCTCCCAGGTCCACCTCGGCTCAGCCGCAACCAGCTACCTCCGAGGTACCAACAACACCTTCGCCAAGACAAGCACCAGCACAAGCATCAGCAGCAGCACCAACTCCCTCCGCCTCGTCCGAGTCTACCAAGGCTCGGCGAGAAGACACAACCAGCATCAAGGCTAGCACCAAGGCTGTGCCCAAGGGCAAATCCGCAGCACAAACCTCAACCTCTCAGCAGTAGCCCAAGGGCAAGAAGGCTTCTGACACCGCCAGGGCAGCATCTATCGAGGCTGGACAGCGTACACTTGCGTCCATGCTTCCGAAGAAGACACCACCGAAGAAAGACACCTCTGACGGGTCAGCTGATGCTCAACTCGTTCTGCACACCAGCCCCGCTGCTGCGCAATTTGAGAGGAAAGAGGCCCACGCCAAGGGTTTGATCGTGCACCACATGATTAGCGGAGAACGCTATCCTCCGGCCTTGATCGAGTTCGTCAATAAATGGAACAAGGCGGAGTTCGTCAATAACAACGATCTCCCGGAGAAATTTGGGCCTACGGAGTTTGCGGTGCAGATGAACACAGCTACCAAGGCTATCAACCTTGCCGGCCGGATGATGGAGGTATGCTACTTTGTCTTTCCATTAACATGTACTAGTGCTTAGTCATATAACATTTAGTCCCCGAGCCTCCGGGGGAGTAACTTGTTACTCGGACGGATGCTCCTTAGAGAATTAGCGTAGCTCCCTAGTAACTTCGAGTATGCACACACCTAGAGCCGGGTTAAGTTCCACTTGGCCCAGATCTTGTACACTTTGAATATGCACACACCTAGAGCTAGGTTAAGTTCCACTTGGCCCGGACCTTGTACACTTCGAATATGCACACATCTAGAGCCGGGTTAAGTTCCACTTGGCCCGGATGCTGTACACTTCGAATATGCACACACCTAGAGCCGGGTTAAGTTCCACTTGGCCCGGATCTTGTACACTTCGAATATGCACACACCTAGAGCCGGGTTAAGTTCCACTTGGCCCGGATTCTGTACACTTCAAATATGCACACACCTAGATCCGGGTTAAGTTCCACTTGGCCCCGATCTTGTACACTTTGAATATGCACACACCTAGAGCCGGGTTAAATTCCACTTGGCCCGAATTTTGTACACTTCGAATATGCACACACCTATAGCCGGGTTAAGTTCCACTTGGCCCGGATCTTGTACACTTCGAATATGCACACACCTAGAGCCGGGTTAAATTCCACCTGGGCCGGATTCTGTACACTTCGAATATGCACCTAACTAAGCTATTCTTGCTCTTTTTCAGGTGACTACCAACCGCCAGAGCGCTGAGTTTCAGCGCCTCTTGGACACACATAAAGCGATGCGTTCGAAACATTCTACGCTTCTCGCTGAGTTTGAGAAACGGGGTAAGTTTTCTCCTTGGCTTTTTTCCATCTTTCTTTTTCTTTTCCCGTCGAACTAACTTGTTATTTGGATTGGGCAGCCGGAGTGGAGGCCGAGAACATCCTCATGAGGAAGAACTTGGACCAGATAAAAGGTAAGTCACTTCGGTTACTTAACTTCTGTGATCTCTTTCCCTTCTCCTAAGCTCGGCAAATATTCATACCTCGTCTTTGCCGGGTCAACAAACTGTTTCAGCATCTCTTGAAGATAGTGTGCCCGTGCCTGATATGGTGCTGCATTTTCTCGAACAAGCAGGGTAGCATCAGGCCAAACTGAAGAAGAAGGATGATGAGCTCGCCCTTCTCCGGACCAAGGATGATGAAATTGCCAAACTCAAGGCAGAAATGAAGAAGCTCAAGGCGCTCCACAAAACCGAGCTAGCTAAAGCTGGCCAAGACTTTACTGAAGAGCGAGAACGTCTCAACCTCCAAATTTCCAAAGATCAAGAACTGCTGAAGGAGGCCGACACTAAGCTTGAGTTGGCAAATGCCGAACTTGTGCAACTCCGGAAGAGGCGTGACAACTGCACCAAGGAGCTGACCCGGATCCACAACCATATTTCTTGTAAGCCCTGTTCCTTCAACCGACCTTGATCTTTCCAGGTTAACTTCCTTTACTTATTTCACTTGTCTCGTTTTCAGACAAAGTTCCAGAGGGTGATGCCATTGCAGCCACTGCCGTTGCCAAGTTTCGCCAAAAGAGGGGCACCCCAACTGGTTCTGGCGCTGAAAACATTCCTTATGACATGGAGGACCTGCTGGTCAGCTTATCTTCTCGCGTCGATATTGTGAAGAACTATGGTAAGGATATCCTGGATGTAGCAGTCCGGATATTCAATGACTTTTGGCCTGATCAAGACACTCCGGATGGGTCCACTGCTCTGATTAACAAACTAATGGAGTGTGAGACTCAACTTGACCTCTAGAGGGAATCTGCCGGACGTGCCAGAGCTGAAATCGTCCTCCACTATGTGCCCACATGGTATGAAAAAATAAACCTGAAGCTTCTCGAGCGCATGCGCACCGGATCAAGGTGGTCCACTGACCCGGATTGGATAGCTCAGCGCAAGGCTTGCGCCCATAGACTCATTCAGTATGCCCCCATCCATCAATGGAACGAGGGACCAAGCTTCCTTGGCACTATTGACGACGAATATGTCGAAGATGGTTCAGCTGAGGAGGAGGAGGACGAAGCCTCGAACGTCGAAGAAGATGAAGATGATGCTGAAGCCGAGGCCGGAGTTCCCCCTGCTGGCGCCGAGTTACCTCGCCCTGCTGCTCCTTGATCAAACACTTTGCAGTTTATCAGATCCCCGGTATGCCGGGTGAAATGTATTAAGCACACAAATTATGTTTTGCTACTAAGTTGCTCGTGCCGGATTAACTTAGGCGTAGTTCCCGAGTTTCATTTTCTTGTTTCTCCAATTTCTTGGCTCGGCTCATGTCTACCTTGGTTCGGTTTTATGACTTACGAGTCCGAGTTTCAAAAATTGACTTAACAAAACTTGGAAATTTTAGGACTAGCTCAAAATAATTCAGCACAGTAAAAACAAGGTAAACATAAAGTTAGTCCAAATAACAAATGTCGGCTCGATTAAATTCTTTTCCTTAGTCGTTTTTCGTGTGCTACGCAATTCCAAACTTGTTCTCTTGCTTGCCATGAAGCCAAATCTTGTTGGACAGTAGCAAATCAAAGAGTTGAGTTTTTGGTGCTCACACACTACTAATCCGGCTTAGGTAGAAGCAACTTACGCCAGTCGACATACGAATAATAAATACAGAAAACAGTAAATATCATTAAGGCAGTCCCCGAGTTACTGCTCGAGGTGCCAAGATTCCATTGATAAACTCATTGTCGCGATACATACCGACATATGAGAGACTCGGATACACACACTTTTTTGCTAAGTGTAGAACGGACGAAGTAGAGCTACATTCCATGGACGCTTAGATTCCTCGCCGGACCTGTCCGCCTTGTTCTTCTCCTGCGGTTTTGCATCGATGAGATAATAAGAGTCATTGTGCAGTGCTTTGCTCACAATGAATGGACCTTCCCATGGGGGGATAACTTATGCATGCCAGCAGTACATTGTACCGACCGGAGTACCAGATCACCTTCCCGGAAGACTCGGGGGTTAACTTTCCGTCTATGATAGCGTCAGAGATTTTGCTGATATATGGCGGATCTGGACAATGCCAATTCTCTCGCTTCTTCTAGCAGATCAACATCATTTTGCCGGGCTTCACGCGCCCGACTTACGTGTATTGGGTGACTCTGGGCGAATCATGCTCTATGTCGGCTGGTAATACAGCTTCTGCCCCATATACCAGAAAGAATGGCGTATAGCCTATTGATCGATTCAGAGTTGTTCTTAAACTCCACAGTCATTGGTAGTTCTTCTAACCAGCACCCCGCTGAACTTTGCAGCGGCTCAATGAGCCGGGGTTTTATCCCGGATAATACTAATCTGTTGGATCTTTCCACTTGTCCGTTTGATGCGGGGTGGGCTACTGACGCAACGACCAGCCGGATCTTCTTATCTCGGCTGAATCGCGCAAATGCTCCTTCAGCAAAATTTGTGCCATTATCTGTTATGATACTGTGAGGATAGCCATATCTCAGAATAATATCTTTAAGGAATGTTACGGCCGTAGCTCCATCACATTTTCTTATTGGCTTCACTTCAATCCACTTCGTAAAATTGTCCACCATAACCAAGATATGGGTCATATTTCCCCTTGTTGGTTTAAACAGGTCAAGCATATCCAGACACCATACGGCAAATGGCTAGGTAATTGGTTTGGTCTTGAGCTCTGACATTGGCATGTGTGTCTTGGTAGCATACCTCTGATAGCCATTGCATTTTCTTACTAGATCTTCTGCTTGTTCCAAGAAACTTGGCCAGTAGAACCCAGGTCGGAAAGCTTTTTCCACTAATGCTCTGGATGAGGCGTGATGCCCACATTCCCCTTGATGTATATCTCGGATGATGTCAAGCCCTTCTTCCAGGTCAACACACCGCTGCAGGAGATTTGTGACACTCCTCTTGTATAGATCGGCAATGATAATCGTGTGACGCTCCTCTGAACTTGCCTTGAAAGCACTTCATCATCGGGCAAGGATCCATCCTTCTAGAATTGGAATATAGGCAATGCCCAAGCAGGTATGGTTCGCACTGGAAACACATCCTCATCTACTTCCACTTGTTCCACCGGCATAACCTTGGCCGGATCTTGCTGTGCAGTCCCCGGGTTCTGCGAAGCAGTCCCCGGGTTTCCTGAACCACTTCCCACGTCAATGTCCATGGGCACAGCTCCTGACTCTGGATCTGCCGGGATGTAGATTGAGTCGGTATCTAGGGACGGCCTGATAGATGGTTTTCTGAGGTGTTCCAGTGCTACACCCGGTGAAATTGCTTGTCGGGTTGATCCGAGCTTCGATAATACGTCGTCAGCCTCGTTTTCCAACCGGGGTACATTGTGAAACTCGCATCCCTCAAAGTACCCCGATATCGTTTGCACATGGAATCTGTACAATGCCATGTTTGGATCAAGGGCGTCCCACTGCCCCGAGACTTGCTGAACTACCAAATCCGAGTCGCCAAAGCATTGGATCCAACGTATTCCAATTTCTTTTACCACTTTGAGCCCATGCACAAGTGCTTCATATTTAGCGACATTGTTTGACGCTGCGAAATGGATTTGCAGGACATACTTCAGCTGGTCATTCTTTGGCGAGGTAAGTACAACTCCGGTGCCTAACCTGGTTTTCGTCTTTGATCCGTCAAAATGCATTCTCCAGTAGTTCGGATCTGGCAATGGTGGCTCATACTGCATCTCGGCCCAATCCACGAAAAAGTTGGCCACAACCTGAGACTTGATCGCATCTCTCCTGTCGTATTGCGGAGCATAGGGGCTAGCTCAATCGCCCATTTTGCGATTTGGCCGCTTGCATCCTTGTTACTCATTATCTCAGATAATGGGGCTTCACATATCACTTTGATTGGGTGTTCTTCAAAGTAGTGTTTTAGCTTCTTTGCCGACATGTACACAACATATGCCATTTTCTCATAGTGAGGGTAGTTTTGCTTCGATGCGGATAATACCCCGCTTAGGTAATAAACTCGCCTTTGCACTGACTTACCCTCTTCATCGCGCTCTACCACCACCACTGCACTTACAACTCGGTTGGTTGCGGCTATATAGAGCAACGTTGGCTCTTTTGATAGTGGAGAGGCTAACACTGGTGCAGTGGCTAACATTTTCTTTAACTGGATGAAGGCTTCATTGGCCTACGGCGTCCATACGAACTTGTCCGCTTTTTTCATTAGTTGATAGAGAGGCAATACCTTTTCTCCCATCCGACATATAAACCGACTTAAAGATGCCAGGCAACCAGTGAACTTCTGGACATCATTAAGACACTTTGGCAATTCCATTCTCTCTATGGCTTGGATTTTCGTCGGGTTAACTTCGATACCTCTGCTGGAGACGAGAAATCCGAGCAATTTTCTAGCCGGGACACCGAAGGTACATTTCTCTGGGTTAAGCTTCATCCAGAATCTCCTTAGGTTCGCGAATGTTTGCCTGATATCTTCAAGGAGCGTTTTGCTTTCCTTGGTTTCATAACCACATCATCCACATATACTTGCAC
This sequence comes from Avena insularis, assembly GCA_023614405.1. Taxonomy (NCBI): domain Eukaryota; kingdom Viridiplantae; phylum Streptophyta; class Magnoliopsida; order Poales; family Poaceae; genus Avena; species Avena insularis. Next base: position 459,612,819 of record CM042690.1, read on the forward strand.
ATTTCCACCAATTTGATCGTGCAAAATTTTTTGCGTACATCTTTGGTACGTTGCTCCTGCGTTACATAAACCAAAATGCATGGTGCGATAGCAATAAGCCCCATACGGGGTGATAAATGCAGTCTTTATTTGATCGCTAGGATTCAGAGGTATCTGGTGGAAACCAGAATATGCATCTATGAATGTCAACAGTTCACACCCAGCAGTAGAATCTATGACCTGATCTATCCTTGGCAGTGGAAATGGATCTTTTGGACACGCCTTATTCAGGTTCATGTAATCGATACACAAACGCTAAACTACTGCCACATTCGGATCATCTTTTTTCTTTTCCACAAGCACCAGATTAGATAGACAATCCGGGTAAAGCACCTCCATGATAAACCCGGCTGCGAGGAGCCGAGCTATCTCATCCCCAATGACTTTTCTCCTATATTTGGCGAAGCGGCGGAGAGGTTGCTTCACCGGCTTTTCTCCGGGTCTCACATTCAAAGAGTGCTCGCCCAACTCCCTCGGAACACGTTGCAAGTCCTGTGTGGACCAAGCAAAGATATGCCGATTCGCACGGAGGAAGTTGATGAGCTTGCTTTCCTATTTGTCATTTAACCCGACACCAATTGTTACGGTGCGCTCCGGGAACAGATCATCAACAGGCACTTTCTTTGTATCCTTTGTTGCTTGAAATGAGACACTTCCATGCGGGTTACTCAACGCCGGCATATACTGTTGCACGGACTGAGCCAATGCCTCCACTTCCTGTATCTTTCTTTTCTCTCGCATAATCACGAGTGACTCGGCCAGGTTAGACCCGGCTGACGCACACTCAATGGAACATCGGAAATCTCTAGCTATGTTAATTACTCCATTCGGGCCGGGTAACTTCATCTTCAAGTAATCGATGTGACAACTTGCCATGAACTTGTTCAGTGCTGGCCTGCCGAGTAACGCGTGATATGCACTTTCTAAGTTCACTACCTCAAACTCTAAATTCTCAGTTCGGCAGTTATCTCGTGTGCCGAACAATACGTCAACCCGAACCTTGCCAATGGGTTCACAAGAAATGCCTGGCACAATACCATGGAAAGTTGTTCTTGTGGCCTGGAGCATGTTCTCCGAGATGCCCAACTTGCGCATCATATCAACGTACATGATATTGATGCTGCTCCCATTGTCAATCAGCACCTTGGAGAATCTCACATTTATATTTGGCCCGATGAACGTTGGGTCCAACACCAACGCGTACGAACCAGGGCTTGGCATAAGCTTGGGGTGGTCCTTGATATTCCATGTGATTTCCTGATCCGACCAAGGCATATACCTTGTCACTGCCGGCATTACTGCATTCACCTCCATATGTCGGCGCTGCAAACTCTTTCTATCTGTTTCTTCTGTGGTAAACACACAGTAACTCTGGTGATGCTCTCTGTATTCATTTCTCCCCTCATTTCCGAGATATCTTTGATCTAGCTGATGTTGATTTTCCACTTGATGCACTGCATCCCTTCTCTCATGGTTTTCATCCCTCGGCGGAGGGGGTGGCAACATTAACTGTGCATGTTCGCTCGGGAGAGCAATTGCTGCCGGGGTAACTCCTGCCGATGTTGATCATTCTGAGGTGCCTGAGCATTCCCCGAACCACTTTGTTCTATCTTCCTCATCCATTCACATTGCCGAGTTGTGTGACCCGCCGGGTTACTCGGATTTGGCGTACGAAATTTACATGGTTGATCCAGCATTGCCTCATAGGTATACCTCGGACGATCCTTCTTTTCTTTCCACTATTTCTTATGCTCTGGCGTCCAAGTTTTCTTGCCATCATTTCTTGGAGTCCATTGTTGCCCTCCAGTTTTCTGACGTTGCTTACTCCCTGCTCCGGGTTGATCTTGATTTATAGCAGCAACTTGTTGCGAAGTGTACCTGTACTCCGGTCTATCATCTCTTCTCTTACCCCGGTAATCATTCCGCCGGGATGATCCGGCTCCATCTTGCTGGTAGTACTCCTCATTTGATTCGTTTGACACGAGCCTAGGTTGAGTCGGATCACCCAAGGCATATGAATCAGCAATCCGGATCGTCTCTACCAGTGTAGTTGGCATATCCCTTTGTAGCCTTTGCCACAGCATGCTTGCATATCTACACCCTTGTGCAAACCAAGGTATTGCCTGTGACTCGATCACGCCCTCACACGAGTTTCTCACGGTGCACCAGCGGGTCAAGAACTCCCTGTCTGTTTCATTTGGTCGCTGTTTGCACATTGCTAAGGTTTGTGGCCTATTCGGCCTCTGATACGTGCTCAAGAAGTTGCTGACAAACATTTCCTCAAAATCAATCCAATAGTTGATACTTCTGGGTGGCAAATTGTTTAGCCATACCCTTGCTAGCCCCTCCAGCGTCTGAAGTACATATCTCACAGCCCATCTCAAGTTGCCTGTAGCAATTTTCACTGTCGTAGCGTAGTTGATCAACCAATCCTCTGGCTTTCTGCTGCCGTCATATGTTTTCGTGCCTCTGGGTAACTGGAAGTTCGGTACCGGAGGCTTCTTCATGATCCGGGGCCCAAAACACGCCATACTCGGAGGACCTTGACACTCAATTTGCTCCGACCTATAAAGCCGGTCCAGTTTTAACCTGGAGTCGTCAGGCATCAAGTCCCTGCTTCCCAATCTTGACCCTATCACGTGATAGTCCGGCCTTGGGTATCCTGCGTTCACCATTTCCGAATCACCATCATTGTATCTGTCTTGCTCTCGTGGAGCGCCTTTCTGTTGCATACCTTGGCCGGCACTTCGCTCTTGCCATGGTATATTCCGCTGCTGCGGTTGCCCTGCTCCCGCCGAGTTGCATTGTCCGGCATTGCCGTTTACAGCATTTCCCTGACCGGCATTGCCTTGGTCGCGGGTACCTCGGCCAGCCTCACCTCGGCTGACACTTCGCCGATCATCATTTCCCTGCACTGCTTTTCCTTTCCCTGCCCTTGCCGGGTCATATGGGACTATCTGTTTGTTTCTCCTCGCCGAGGTTACCACCTCCACTCTTCTTGGGTCTCCATGAGGGGATGATGCAGCTCCAGCTGATTTCTCTGGGTTACCTACAGCTGAATGAACAACTTTGGATGCCCCAGCCCTTGCCGGGTTTGTCCTGAGCAACTCTTCATTTTGTTTGTTAGCGATCCGAACTAACTCATTGACTCTTTCCTACTTCCTTTGCCGGGCCTCACCCGTCAAACCCTCTAACTGGGATGCAGCTGCATCCGCTGCTCTAAGGTTCTTTGCCTGGTAATCATGCTTGGCAGCCCATGACGTAAAGTTCTCTGACTCCTCATCTCTAGTATCACCCTCTTTGTTCATTTCACTGATGAGGTTTTTCCCCTTTACTTTTACAGCATCTACCTTATTCGCTTTTTCATACTCACGCAGTGTCATGTTCAACGACTGTTGAGCCGCGGCTATCTTTTTCGCACCCTCTAGTATTTTCTGCCTAGTTTCCTCTAACTCGGCCTGTGCCTGAGTCGGATCTACTGCAGGTGCTATGGGGCTCTCTAGGCTATCTATTGCCTACTGCAGCATGTTCTCTGGCCTCTCTAGTGGAGGACCTCTACTTTTCCTTGGTGCCTTGGGTGTTACCTCCGGGTCTGGTGCCGGATCCTTGCTCGCGCCAGCGCCAGGTGCTGTCATCATCACCTCGGCGTGGTCAGGGGAGCGAGTGATACGCGCCCCGCGAACCGTGCTAAGGGGTGGATCGCCTCCCTCGACGACGTGCCGCGGGTGAACGCACGACACATCGACAGCAACGTAGATCTTGTGCATGCCAAACTTGACGAAGAGGCCATTGCGCGGAAGGGGTCATTTGCCGAAGCAGCCAGCATTGTCGCTGACAAAGTCCAGTGCTCCAAACCGCTGAACAAGCCCGGAGAAGATGCGCTCACCGGTGCCGATGAGGTTTCCCGTCCGGATCTTCACTCCTGCTAGCGCCACTAGCCCCACGGTGGGCGCCAACTATCGTGGTGGTGTCACGGCAGATGCCATGGATAGGCTAAAGGTGGGGACAATATGCACTAGACGAATCCAGGGAGGGATAGTGTGGCGATTCCACACACAGATGTTTTGTATTCAATAGGTATCCAAGGTTACAAGTTACCCTTGAGCTGTGTTGGGGAGAGGAGGAAGAAGGAACTCTCTTACTCTCTCCACAAGCTAGCTCTCATGGACCAACTAGAGATCAACCAAGTAAAACCCAACCAACCCCTTCTACAGACGCCCTAGCCCTCCTTATATAAGGGTGGCTAGGTATCCAATTAGGGCATACGTGGAGGCATATTCCAGGGAATATGCCTCTTCCCAAAATAGTAAACTGATCGGGTCACTTTTCCCTATCGTAAGCCATGCAGAGGCTACATGAGCCTCTACGCCGCCAGCGTCATCCGACACAGGCAGCGTCACCCTTGTCGGCCATGCCTCGGTGTTCCTAGCCTCTGTCCGCTTCGCTCACGCTCCAGCGTATAGTGACCTCCTTTTGACCAGCGAGATACCTTCCTTCTCTTGCAAGCCTGATATAACCCGGATCATGCCTGGTTAATCCAGCCACACTGGTACCTGCATACAACATAGACAAATCCTGCCGGCATACGACATAAGTCGGCCGGGACCCAGTTAGGTGGTCATCCTCCGGTCCGGGATACTCCATGATTCGGCCTGCCTTGAGGTGACTCGGCCAGCATTCGCTTTGACCTTGCCGTACCTCGGCTAACTCGGCCATTATACCCTGGCGTGACCCTACCCGGGGGTATCCCCCCAACACTTACAACGCGCAATCATATTTTTAGCAAAGGATATATTTCGAGATGGTTTGGGTGGCTTTGAATCAGCCTAAGTGCCCAATCGATTTGATGTACTCAAAACCTATCATGCCATATAAATTGTTGGTGATAGACACACGGTGGCCTTGACTTGCCCAGCCACAGATAGCTCGGGTAAGAACCAGCTTAAACTGTTCACTCGAAGTTGTATGCTTCCGTACGATGAAATTAGTACATGCCGCAATTAGCGCCAACATGTGGCATTGTCATCATGCAAAAAGGCTCAAAATTCGGACATTTAGTTCACAGTTTCAAACACAATAATACAACTAGTTTGTACACTAGCACAGACAGTAATGTTAGCACATCAGAGCTTGACTTGTTCATGTCACATCAGAGCTTGACTTGTTCATTTCGCATACAGAAGAATGAGCAAGGATACATACTTTATTGAACAAGTAATTTCACGGTAGCGCCAAAAGTATGCCATGTATTAGAGACAATATGGGGTCTGCGTAAACAATTTTTTGGAAGGATGTGCATGAACTCTTTTTTTTAGAATATCGGCATAAAAATTTGCGGCTATCATCCTAGGGCATCTCAGCCTGCTTTGGCATACCGATCCAAGATCAATTATAACCTAGTTAAGACCTGTTTCGTGGCCCTATAAGAAGCAGTGACCTACTTTTTCCTGTTCGCTAAGAGGAAAGAAGGAATATTCCTCTCAAAACACAAAGCTGTACGAGGTGCGATGGTTAAAAAAAGCTGCACGAGTCGCGCATATACAAGCCAGTAATAGTAGTGAAAACTATAGTATCACACTACGAAATAAGCACCTCTACATGGATTATACTGTGGATGGCAATACTAAGTACAAAAGCATGGCAGGGCTCATATAAACTGTTTCAAGATGGACACTAAAACCAGTGTACTAATAGTCAACTATTGAACCACCATGCAAAAAAAGGTGACACAACGATACACCAGAAAGATCCATAACTCAGTCTAGGGACGGCACAATGATCCTACTACACCTAAACTAGGCCTAAACCAAATTGCTGCCTGTCGCACACAGTTCAAACCATCTCTGGGAAGGCTGATAACTACCATAGGCTCACCTTCAGTTGGCTGTAGGTTGCAGCGTTTAATCTGAGGGAATTGTATTCCACGAAAGCTCTTGTATGTTGTGTACACACATTTTTTCCTCATGAATGGGAAAAATGTGCCATCAGCAGCTTTGCATCCACGTATCTTCATCATCTTGTCAATGATTGGATAATTGAGACCGAGAAACAGTGAGTTGTCCCCCAGGCTATTAACTTGCCTCCAAACGATGACCCCTAGAGGTCTAGTAGAGCTAGGATCCTCTTCAAAAATGTAAACACGAGAGGCATGATATAGGCATAGGTTAGTCATATTTTGAGCACGAGGAATGATTTCACCCTCTTTTCCATGGGCAACCCCCATGCCATACGTTGTAATTATGATCATCAAGCGTTCACCATCTGCCTATCGAGCAAGGAACCACATGCCTGGACAATCATTCAAAATAGGTGCTAGGATTACAAACGGAAGCTCCTTGTTTCCTGCAACATCTGAATTCGAGAAAAAAAGTGCATTACTGGCATACATATTCTAACACCAGCATTCTTCATTGTTCATGCTAACAGTGTGAATAGGCAAATCCTGACAATAATATTACTCAATAAATTAACAACATTAGGAATTGCATTTCTTACTCTGCTATTCTGAATATTTGGATTTATTACTTATCTTAGTTTCCTAGTTGTTGTAAGTTTCAAAATAGGATGCGCCACTTTTTATTGATATAGAGGCATGTCCACTTGAATCCTATAGGATTAGATGCCTATAGTATTTTGGATCAAGTGGTGTTTGATAGCACAGGAAAACCAAAGGAATTGTACAAAGAGGTAGGAGTGGATGAAAATTTTCCTCCAAAATAGAGTGCAAAGGAATCCTTTGAAGGAATTCCTAAGGACAATACTCTTTCAAAACAACATTTTATAGAAAAAAGTTCTAATGATCCAAATCCTACAAAAAGCCTACACAATTCCTCTGAATCCCAAGGAAAAATCCAAAAAAGGAAAGATTGGTGTCCTACAAAAATCCTATGTGATTCCTACAATCCGAGGAGAGCCTGGAAGTACAAACAGATAAAGAAACCCGGCTTCATTGTGTTGCACTCACAATCGAGATGCTGGTTAATAATACCTTTCATATTCTGACAATGAATGAACTTACTAGTGTAGGGACGTCGTTATACACTATATTTTCGAAAGGCATATTACTGGTACTAATTCATTACTAACAATGGTTCATTCATTTTTTTAGGACATAAAGCGTGTGCTCATTCAGTCATACGAAAGGTAAAACATAAAGAAGGTAGTTAAATAACAACTTCACTTAATCACTCATAATGTATCATCATGGAACTAGAATTACCTTCTGATGTGGGATCCCAGCAGTAGGTGCCGCCTTGACTTGCGACCGCAGAAATGAGGCCACCGTGTTCAGTGGCATCATAGTAGTATTGTCTTCCATGAACTGAATGCTCCAGACATCTCCAAACTTGGCTACCACCTTCTAGGTTGGCGATTTCACCATTAAACAACGCGAGGAGCTTATAGTCTGTGTAAGCCCAGCTTCTGTGGTTACTCTGCAGATTACGATCTTCAAGAGCTCAAGCGATCCATCCCATGACTTATTGAAATTTTCTCCATACCTGCGGCTTCGCTAAATAAAACTTTTGAAATGTGAATGAGTTCAAAAATGACTACATGTAACTAGGGGAACCCTGGCTGGCTACTAGCATTACAGGTTATATACTAGATGTGAGGCGACCTCAATGCCACAAGTAACCGTTGATGGAAGGTCGATTAATCGATAGGTGTAGATGTTCTCTAGGCACCAGGCCCTGTGCTGGTCGACGACGGTGAGCCAGTCGCCGTTCATGCCAACCCAGAATTTTTCGTGCATGAAGGGCAGGATGGCAGTGCGCCAAGGATGGTCGAGGGGCACCACGTCGTACACCGTGTCGTGCAAACGATGTACCCTCGTACCATCATAGTGCTCGTCGAACCAATAAGCAGCCTGAGGCATCAGTAGGCATGGTTTATTCCAATGGTGAAATGTCCATTTCGTACCTTCGTTGTTGGCGATACGATTGTACATCAGCTTATAGCATGCAGCTAGCCTGTCGGTGCTGGAAATGTCCAGACACTGAACGATGAGGTCAACATCGTCCGTGCTAAGTTGATCCCACCTGCATCGCCCGCTGAGCTTCGAATCGGCCATCATAGCCAGATGGATTTAGGCGGATGCCAAGTGTGGCTGGGGTTTTCTACAGGAGGAGGGGAGCGTTAGGAATGGGTAAGAAGAGAGAGCATGGGGGAGATCGCCGGCAGAGTGGGGACTGGGGAAGAAGATGGAGAGCCAAAGAAGAAAAACCGAGGGAGGAGATTTTACTTGCTTTCTCTGTCTAATCAACAGCAGCATCGAGGACACCGCCTCCTAGACTTCACTGTATGTTAGACTAGCACACCACGCAACTACTAATTTGACAATACTCCTACTTACTACTACCTATTAGAGGTGCAGTATTCTCTAGTCACATCAGTTTGACCAGAGGGTTTTCTTTTTCATTTCAACATAGTGTAGTATTTTCAATGGAAAATAGGAGGACGAACTACTACTACTAGTAGTAGCCGCGACATGGACACATGTACTTTCATCTTGTTCCCCTACATGCAGAACTCGTAGCACAGAACCGAAAATATATACACCGGATGTAATGCACAATACGGGTGTGTCCGTGGTATTTTTGGCATGTTGCATATGTTCATATATGTTCTAGTACAAGGTACATGGAATTACACGTGTACAACATGCAACCACGCAGCAAAATGAGAGACGTGCACGGACACCAGATTTATCTCAAGTCAGGCAACGTGCATGACTATGTGTGGCTCTGATTCACTGACATGTGGCCTTGTTTAGGGTTTAGGGTTTAGGGCAATAAAGAAAAAAGTTGAAAAAAATCAACCATCCACCAAAAGAAAATCCATTGTCTAATGCTTCCCGTTCATTATGAACGGACGGTCGCAATTGCTCGAGCGCCGCGTGGGAATAGTCGTCTGAGCTACTAGTTGTAGCTCTGTGAAAGCACGCGCCTAGAGGTGGCAGAAGAATTTATTCTCTGTCAGTAACGGAAGAAGATCAATGATATACAGTACCAAATCAACAAGGTAGTGGCTTTATCCGTCTGACAAGTGAGAGTGGACACGAGTGGTGAATAGCTTGAAGCGTAGCGGAACAGGTGCCTTTTTAAGACATACAGTTCGTACACCTCTATTCTAATTTAGGATGGTCACATAGTGCTAAATAACTTAGACTAGTAACTTGCACATGTACCTTCATAGTAGGTAACAACATGTGCATAGTGTCACGCAAAGGCCTAATTAATTAGGTTGTACTCCCTGGATTTAGAAATATAAGACATTTTAGCTTTGTGAATTGAATATATCTAGATGTCTTTTAGTGTATCGGTTCGTAGAGGTTTAGAGTGAACCTATACACTAAAAGGCGTCTAGATACATTCGTTTCACAAGGCTAAAACGTCTTATATTTTTGAACGGAGGGAGCAGAATCATATACTACTAGTGTTGGTATGTGTGATGTTATGGTAACTAGCTAAGTTATTACATCAATTTCTTTTTTCATTAATTAACTCTGAAAAGACATTTAATTCGAGACAAGTATCTACGCTTGTAGTTCAAGTTTGTCAAGATGTCAAATCTTAGGAAGAATTTGAACCTCTTGTCAAAACTCTCTGTGGTTTCTAATATGGAGTTTATTAATTGACTGTCCGATGGGTGCCTCCAAAATCTTTTTCTTAAAACTTTCAAAGAAACCTACAATTTACTTGTAGTTCAAATTTGACCTAATTTTAATGAATCTACATGGAGTCATTCAAGTGGCGGAGTTATCTAGTAAGTTTGAAAAATCATAAAACATAGTAATCGTGAGTACAATATGTTGGTCCACAATATACACTAGTAAGTTGCACGTGCCTTGCACGTGAGACTCAGATAGTACACGTATGACATATCATCACTATATACAATTATAAATGGTAAAGCACAAAAAATTATAAATTTGATCAACATCTATAAAGTATGTATGTATATTTGGTCCTTGTACTTTGTATCATCATGTAGAAGTCAAAGATTATTAGCTACCTAACACATGAAATTTTTGATAACATGGTCTAGAGAAACAAGGGAGAAGATTCTAGTATGATGGAGAAGTGTCTTTTGAGGTTTGTGCATAACATTCATTATGCCGAAGACTATCAATAGAATCTTCTAGGTCCTAGAATCGAAAAGAAGATCCAACGGCTAGAAAAGCTAGGATTCGCGTGTCTTGATCCAACGGTCAACATTCAAAGTTATTCATACACTATACATTGGTTTGTAATAAAGACTAGCAATAGAATCTTCAAGATGCTTGAATGAAAAAGAAGATCCAACAACTGGAAATGTTGGGATTCACGAGTCTTGATCCAACGGTCAATATTCAAAGTTGTTTGTACACTATATAGTGGTAAGATCATGTAGAAGTCAACGATTATTAGCTACTAGTAAGTTGCACGTGAGACTCGAATGTTAAACGTATGACATATCATCACTATATAAAATTATAATTGGTAAAGCACAAAAGAATATAAATTTGATCAACATATATAAAGTATGGGTGTATATTTGGTCCCTGTACTTTGTATCATCATGTAGAAGTTAAAGATTATTAGCTACCTAACACATGAAATTTTTGATAACATGGTCTAGAGAAACAAGGGAGAAGATTCTAGTATGATGGAGAAGTGTGTTTTGAGGTCTACGCATAGCATTCATTATGCTGAAGACTATCAATAGAATCTTCTAGATGCTAGAATGGAAAAGAAGATCCAATGGCTAGAAATGTTCGAATTCGCGAGTTTTTATCCAATGGTCAACATTAAAAGTTATTTGTACACTATATAGTGGTTTGTAATGAATACTATCAATAGAATCTTCAAGATTCTAGAATGGAAAAGAAGATCCAACGACTGGAAATGTTGGGATTCACGAGTCTTGATCCAATGGTCAATATTCAAAGTTGTATGTACACTATATAGTGGTAAGCTCATGTAGAAGTCAACGAGTATTAGGTACTAGTAACTTGCACGTGAGACTCAGATAGTAGACATATGACATATCATCACTATAAACAATTATAATTGGTAAAGCACAAAAAATTATAAATTTGATCAACATCTATAAAGTATGGGTGTATATTTGGTCCTTGTACTTTTTATCATCATGTAGAAGTCAAATATTATTAGCTACATAAAACATGAATTTTTTGATAACATGGTCTAGAGAAACAAGGGAGAAGCTTCTCATATGACGGAGAAGTGTGTTTTGAGGTTTGTGCATAGCATTCATTATGCTGAAGACTATCAACAGAATCTTCTAGATGCTAGAATGGAAAAGAATATCGAACGGCTAGAAATGCAGGGATTCGCGAGTCTTGATCCAACAATCAACATTCAAAGTTATTCGTACACTATATAGTGGTAAGATAATATACTAGTAAGTTGCACGTGCCCTGCACGTGAGGCTCAGATAATAGACGTCTGACATATCATCACTATATAAAATTATAAAAGGAAAGTGGAAACATGCAATGATGGCACTCTAGCATGTGTCCAACATTGTCCAGGAACCTAAGCAACATGCTGGGATTCAACTGCAACATAGAGTGGAGCACAAGTTTGAAAGATGATGCATCACCGCACTCACTTGGATGTGTGTATTTCCATGTGCATCATTGTGATTTTGGAAAAGAACACATGCAATGATTCCACTCCATCATGTGTCCAACCATGTCCAGGAACCCTAGCAGCATGTTGGGATTGAACTGCAACTTGCAGTGGAGCACCAGTTTGAAAGATGCTGCATCACCACACCCACTTGGATGTGTGTGTGTATGAATGTGCATCATTGTGGTTTTGGAAAAGAACACATGCAATGATGCCACTCCAGCATATGTCCAACCATGTCTAGGAACCCTGGTAGCATGCTAGGATTCAACTTCCACATGGAGTGGAGCACCAGTTTGAAATATGTTGCATCAGCACACCCAATTGGATGTGTGTGTATGTGTATCAATTAGTATAATTACGATTTTGGAAAAGAACACATGGAATAATGCCACTCCAGCATGTGTACAACCATGTCCAGGAACCCTAACGGCATGCTGTGATTTAAGTCCACAAGGAGGGGAGCACTAGTTTGAAAGATGCAGCATCACCACACCCACTTGGATGTGTGTGCGTATATCAATGTGCAATATTATGGTTTTGGAAAACAACACATGCAATGATGCCACTCTAGCATGTGTCCAATCATGTCCAGGAACCCTAACAACATGCTGGGATTCAACTGCAACATGCAGTGGAGCACCAGTTTGAAAGATGTTGCATCACCACAGACACTTGGATGTGTGTGTATATTAATGTGCATCATTGTGGTTTTGGAAAAGAACACATGCAATGATGCCACTCCAGCATGTGTTCAACCATGTCCAGAAACCCTAGCACCATGCTGGGATTCAACTGCAACATGCATTATATCACTAGTTTGAAAGATACTGCATCACCACACCCACTTGGATGTGTGTGTGCATCAATGTGCATCATTGTGGTTTTGGAAAAGAACACATGCAATGATGCCACTCCAGCATGTGGCGAAGCATGTCTAGGAACCCTATCATCATGCTGGGATTCAACAGCAACATGTAGTGGAGCACCAATTTGAAAGATGCTGCATCACCACACCCACTTGGATGTGTGTATATCAATGTGCATAATTGTGGTTTCGAAAAAGAACACATGCAATGATGCCACTCCAGCATGTGTCCAACCATGTCTAGGAACCCTAGCAGCATGCTGGAATTCAACTGCCACATGGAGTGGAGCACTAGTTTGAAAGATGCAGCATCACCACACCCACTTGGATGTGTGTGTATATCAATGTGCATCATTGTGGTTTTGAAAAACAACACATGCAATGATGCCACTCTAGCACGTGTCCAACCATGTCCAGGAACCCTAGCAGCATGCTGGGATTCAATTAAAACATGGAGTGGAGCACCAGTTTGAATGATGTTGCATCACCACACACACTTGGATGTGTGTGTATATCAATGTGCATCATTGTGGTTTTGGAAAAGAACACATGCAATGATGCCACTCCAACATGTGTCCAACCATGTCCAGAAACCCTAGCAGCATGCTGGGATTCAAGTGCAACATGCATTGTATCACTAGTTTGAAAGATGCTGCATCACCACACCCACTTGGATGTGTGTGTATCAATGTGCATCATTTTTATTTTGGAAATGAACACATGCAATGATGCCACTCTAGCATGTGTCCAACCATGTCGAGGAACCCTAGCAACATGTTGGGATTCAACTGCCACATGGAGTGGAGCACCAGTTTGAAAGATGCTGCACCACCACACCCACTTGGACGTGTGTGTGTCTATATCAATGTGCATCATTGTTGTTTTGGAAAATAACACATGCAATGATGCCACTCCAGCATGTGTATAATCATTTCCAAGAATCCTAGCAGCATGTTGGGACTAAACTACCACATGGAGTGGATCACTAGTTTGAAAGATGCTGCATCACCACACCCACTTGGATGTGTGTGTGTATCAATGTGTATCATTATGGTTTTGGAAAATAACACATGTAATGATGCCATTCTAACATCTGTAGAACCATGTCCAGGAACCCTAGCAACATGATGGGATTCAACTGCCACATGGAGTGGAGCACCAGTTTGAAAGATATTGCATCCACTACAAGAAAAGTTGGCTTTTACAATGGACCATTTTTGTTGTTGAAGGCCCGTTTTTCGTGCCTAAAAAGTCTTCTACGATGGATACCCTTCGTGGTAAAAGCCCCGTCACAAAAGAATCTACCACGGTTTTTTCTGACCATCGCAGATAGCACCCTTCAGCAACGGAAACCTGTTCCGGCGTAGATATGTTCGCTAGCCGCGTTGAGTGCTGACGTCATGCAAACTGCCACGTGGTAGCCACCGTTAGCTGCTTGTTACCGCCGTTAACGGTCATAGAAACCGTGGTAGAAGCCAGGCCCAACCAAGGCCTGCTAAATAATAACTAGGCCGACCCTTTAGGAGAGCCCAATAAGAAGATGGCTCGTTATTGTTTTGTCCTGCACTATTTGAAATGGGCCCAAAGTTGCTGCCAGTAGCGGCCCACGAACTTTTAAGCCCGATTCTGTTTTAGCCTAATGAAGGCCCATGTTGGTCTAACACTCTGCGGCCCATTAGCAGCCTGCGCCAAGTCGCTCCTATACATTTAAGGCTTACGGGCAGTCCATCAGTGTTTATGGCATCCCATCGTGGGTACGCCTCTTGTGACCTTCTACGAGATGGCCCATTCTTGTTAGGCATGTTCTGGCCTTTCACTATTCCGGGCTTTAGCTGTTCAGGTCCACAAGCGGCCCTTTACTATTCTAGTCTGGTAAATCTCTCGGCCTATTACTGCCCTCGCCTGGAAAATTCTCGGGTCGTTACTGTTCTGGCTTGTCACTATTCTGGGCTTTCACTGTTGCGGCCCATGACTGTTGGGGCCGGCTACTGTTTTGGCATGTTACTATTCTAGGATTTTACGGTTTCTTGCTTGTTACTAGGATGGGATGTTTCTGTTACAGCCTGCTACTATTACGGCCTGCTAGTATACAACACATGGACAGAGGTGAGCATATGTCTAAGCAAAGAAATGAGGAATACTACTAGTGTACTACTAATATACTATTTGCTTTTTTCCTAAGAAGGGCATCATCAATGTGTATAAAAGTATGTGGCATCCGCTAAGGTTCACCACATACATTATGGAGAAAATAGAGTTTGTATCTTTAAGACTAGGTGCACCTCAAGCTTGTTGGTTGCCCATAGAGAATGGAAAAATCATTTCCCCGCTCTCCCTATTTCATGTGATCATTTTCAAAATTTGTTAAAAAAATTCATGATGCAAAATCTTAGCTAGAAGTCGAACCACTTGTCAAAACTCTCTATGGTTTCTGATATATTAATTAACCGCTCGATGGGTACCTCCAAAAGCTTTTTTCATCAAAATTTCAAAGCAACCTACAATTTATTACTTGTAGTTCAAGTTTGACCTAATTTCATTAAATTCAAGAGCAATCTATCCCACTTAGTTGTATCTCAAGTTTGACCTAATTTCATTGAACTGTCAAGACGCAAAATCTTAGCAAGAAGATGAACCTGTCATCAGAACTCTCTGTGGTTTCTGATAGTATATTAATTGACCACCCCCTCCCCCCGCGCCCCCTCTGATGGGTACCTCTAAGAGCTTTTTCGTAAAACTTTCAAAGCAACCTACACAATTTACTTGTAGTAGTTCAAATTTTACCTGTTATATTTTTTCTGCTTTACCTATTATAATCTTATATAGTGATGATATGCCAGATGTCTATTATCTGAGTCTCACATGCAGGGCACGTGCAATTTACTAGTACTTGTAGTTTCAAATTTGATCTAATTTCGATAACTCGACATAAAGTCATTCTAATGGGCAGAGTAAGCTGGGAAGTTTGAAAACTCATAAAACATGGGAATCATTGGTACAACATGTTGGTTCTAGATCACCTCAAATGTAATCAATCCAAACTCCTTCTGCCATGATCATATATGTGACTTGGTATAACTATCCATATATCCCTTGCATCAACGTGAGCTCTGAGCTCCAAGATCGAACAAGGTTTAGCTGGTATAAAAATAACAGCTCCCTAGATCCACAATTCCTTGTTCTCCATCTTATCCAAGTTAGAATCCCCATTTCCCGAGTTTGCAAATGTTTGCTACACCTTGTCAACATCATCTACCTTGATCATCAAGATTTATCAAACATTATCCATAATTATTATGGCTTCAAATCTATCTACTTCCTTTAATTGACAAAATCTCAAAACCCCTTTCCCAATGGAAAGTTTGGTTTTTGTCAAAAAACTTCCCCAACTTTTTGCTCATGTGAGTTCCATACATCATACCCTATCTTCCCATCTCAAAAATAAATATTTTTGAGAAGCCTTATTATTTCTATTTGCCCATTTTCTTAAATGGCTGAATTGGAATAATATTGTCTTAAATACTTTTAATCCACAATAAATCTTGGGAAAATTGCCCTAAGTATGTATTCACATTTGGAACCCTCCCACACCAAAAACCCACCTTGTCCAATGTAGAAATATCAGATGATCTTCTAGAAACCACTTCTGCCCTTTTTGGATAAATGGATTTATGAGGACTAAAACCCCTTATAAAAATCCCAAATAAATCCTAGGAGTCTACCTTAATCTCATCTACCTACAGTACCATCTCCCACTCTATCCTTTGCAAAATTTAGAACTTCCTTCACAAGCCCTCTCATGATCAAAATTTTGCAAACCAAGCAAACTTGAACCAAACTAGGACCAAATCACCACCAAAGCTTGTCAAGAACTCCCCCACAGCACCCGACACTCCCCTGGTCATGAGCACTATAGCTCCACCCCTGCCATTGCCCATTTTACCCTTGTACTAGTAGAGAGAGAGACAACCCCAATACTACAAGATTTGTCACATTTAATTACCACAACAGCCCTACTCCTCTCTGCCCAACCAAATACCCTTCTTACTCCTCCCCACCTCCCTCTAGGCCAATCCCTGGCCAGCACCACCCCTCCCCCATGTCCAAATTGGACATTTACATCATCTAGATCCCCTCCTTGGTATAAAGGCCAGAGGCCACCCCCATCACCCCTCCCTGCCTCATTTGCTTCCTCTCACATCCACTTACCTCCCCAGCACTCCCTCTTCCTCCCCTGCCCTGCCCTGCCCGAGAAGAAGGGAGAGAGAGCTCTCGGCCTCTCTTAGAAAAACGAGCAAGGCTCCCTCTCCCCTGCTCCCCTTCCTCTGCATGTTGGCCCTCGAGTTCCCCTCCTCCTCCTCTATCTAACCCTGGTCTTCTTTTTGCCTAGGACCGTCTCCTCCGTCGTCGCCACTGAGCTCCGACGAGGTCACCCTCGGCCACCGTCGCACGAGCTACTTCCCGTGGACCACCACCGCCGTCCCGCCCCTCGATCTGCTCGTCGTCGACCATCGTGTCCTCCTGCCCCTTCCCCGTCACCTGCCGAGCCCTCTAGTGAGCTCCCGCCTCCCTCCCGACGTGCTAGGGTTCCGCCGCCGTGGACTCTGTTTTGTCGAGGACGACGACGCCCCGTCGTCCGTCTCCACTTAATTGAACGGCCACCGTCGCTCGATATCGCTTCGGCCGCCCGCTCCCACTGACCGCCGGGCCCTGCTTGCCAGGTTCAAGCGCGGCTCCCACGCGCCACGCCGCTGTTGTGGGCCGAAACCGCCTCCTCGGCCCATCCCCTCACCCAGATCCACCCAAGTAGCCCTGGTTTTCCTTTTTCTTTTTAATTAAATCTGTTCAGATCTGTTCTGATTATAGCAGTTCAAATCAAATAGTTTTAAAAATGAAAACTGGGATATTCCACCCAGAGAAAAACATCATCCTATTCCTGGGAGTTTTGTGCAACATGCAGAACTAGTCCCTTGCCAAAAATAATCTTTATTATTTATTGGAAATTAATCCACTAGAGTTTGTCCTTTACACTAAATATTTTCCTCAGGGAGTTTTGCATCTCCAATTGGGGAAATCCAAGCTTTGCTGGAAGGTAGTTGATATACTTTTCATCTAGCATAGGTCTTATGCCAAGGTGAACACAAGTTTGCCCTTAGGAAAAATAACAAAAATAGCCTTTATCTGTCTTAGGAAATTTCTCTAGGGCAAACCAAATGTGGTATTGACAAGATTCCACCTCACAATATCCCATCATATCAGAATCTATCAAATCCCAACAACTTAGATTTTATTGAGCTTTGGTTGAGCTTCAGTGATTTAAATACTTCTGTAGGTGGTATTTTCACTAAATAAATCACTCCATGAGTTTGACAACTCCAAAAAGGGTGAATCCAATTCCTACCGAAAGGTAATCCAAATAACTACCCCATTCCCTTGGACTCAACTCAATAGCTACTGTAGAATTAATCTGATGAAAAAGAGAAAAACCATATAGAACCGCCTTTGGGAATTTCCTGAGGGCATTCTGTTAATTATTTTGACAATATTCCAACTCTAGGTGGTTCAGTACATCACACACTACCAAACCACCCAAGGAAATAATTTTTGGGCTTCTAGATATATTCTAGTGAATTATTTCCCCAAACTAGAGTTTTTACCACTTTAAAAATCATAATTAAATCTAGGTAACTGATAATCAAGTGAAACCACTTGTGTTGGTTTCGTCTTGTCAAGACCTATCTGAGGAGATCATTGTTGAATATTGGTAGCCTAATGACCTCAGAACCCCAATCCAAGTTCAAAAACACCTCTATGGCAATCTAGTAATTCTACTAATACCCAACTCCTCCCAAAGCCTTCTAAGTTAAGTAGGAGTCAGTATGTTTGCTTGCTGTATGGTTTGATGCATGTATGCCTTGTATTGATTGTGGTATTGTCTGCCTGCATGTATATTCGATGACGGCGATAGTGTGAGTGTTTGACGACAAGAAGGAAGGGACTTCTTATTATCATTTATTGGGTATTCTTGGTTATCTAAAGAAGTCCAAGGACTTATTGCTGATCACAGGCAAGCCACCATTCCCAAATTCCGATACTGGTCCTACTCTGTTAATTATCTGTTTGTATCTCCTTTATAAATTGCATTGTTACCTACATGTCTTGTTTTACAAATACTGCGCTTATAACTTGGCTCCTCTAAGTTATGCATTTGTGTCCCTCGTGGCACCACCCTGATGTACCTACCATTCTAGCCCTTTAGACTGAGAGTATGGTGGTTAGCATCCTACCTCGTCGAAAACCCCCGGTTTTTGAGAAAATGAACTGTTTTGGGTTTTACCCTACTACAAATGTTTAAAGACTGCTTTGTAAAACCCTTGGGAACAGGCATCGTTCCAAGCGGATGTTTAACGAAAGAAATGGTGTTGATGGGAATTGAGAAAGTGAAGGGATGTTCTACGCCTTTACCAGAACAATTTTATCAGTGCAACCACATTACCCCAGGTGCTGGGGCTTAACTCGTAGTTTGTCTGCATTAGCCGAGGCAGCTTGTACAATGCTTACAGGGAGAGATCCCTTGAATTCTGGGCAGGCGCTACCAGATCTCAGATCTGAAGCCTATAGCTTGCTTCGGCAAGAGTGAGCCTGTCTTGGCAGGAGTGCCGGTGCAACAATTGGGTCTCCTGCGGACGGTATGACTTAGGCGGTACGGAAGGAAGTGGAGTCACCAAGTTAAGGTATACGCCAAGTTGCGGCTTGGGTATGCGCATGTACGGAAGGCATGACTATGGCTGGGAGCCACATACTCGTTGCCAGGGAGAAGAACCCCAAAAGGTAAAGCAGCCTTTGCTAGGGTCGACAAGCGAAAGGTTAGGTTTGATTATCTGGACCCCCATCTACAGTGGCAGTGGGCCGTGGTTTTATCCCGGCGAATGTATTGATTCTTGTGGGGAAAGTGCGCAAACTCTACAGAGTATAATCTATTCGAATAGCCGTGTCCACGGTCAAGGACGGTTGGAAAGGATATGGCTAGGAGTACCCAAATGGTGTTCGTTTGGAAAAATGAATGCAAGGTATGGAGGTTCCGGGGGAACCTGAGTTGAAAGTGTTGTTTTGACCAGAGGTGGTCAAAGAGGTTTACAAAAGGGTTCTTATTCCAAAACGGTTTTCAAAAAGGTTTTCAGCAAAGATATGGGGATATCTTGACTTATAAAATAGAGGCATGTTTTCAAACTCTTTTTCAACAAAGATATGGAGATGCCATAACTACAAGAGGTAGTCTAGGCTTTTCAAAAATAACCCCAGATAGAGTTATCTCGCCACAGCCGGACTTGCATTCCTTTATTTCATTTATCTTGGTCGTTTGCGAGTACATTCAAAAGTACTCATGGCTTTGTCCCTGGCTATTTACTTGGCCAGACTTTCAGAGATTCGGCATCGGAAGATTAAGGTGACGTCCAGCGAGCTAGGTCGTCTTCCCAGTCAGTCGCATGTAGGTTGAGGCACGATTGGGCTCTGCGCGTGATGTTGTTCCGCTGCTAAAGATGTTTTAGCCATAATGGCATTTATGTATGTCTTGTAAACTCGTTATGTTTCGGATGATGTAATGATCCAACGGTCTTGATCCGGGGAGCCCACATGCCGGTCTTGATCGAATGGTCAATGTTCGAAGTTATCCGTACACTATACAGTGGTATGGTATGGTATTGTAAGAGATAATACAATATAATGATAAGATAAGAAGTATTGCGAATGGCCGATCTTTTGAGTAACCTTCCCTTCCGATGTTTGGGAAGCAAGTGAAAATTTCGAAAACTAGAAAAGTTTGAATTTTTTTGCCACCAAGGACCAAAGTGGTTTCCTTCCTATGTACTCCTCGTCCCTACTCCACACCAACGAGGCTGCCGAACACGCCAGAGACACAGAGCCGCCGTACTAAGGGACACGTGCGTAACACCATGCTTTGGATGAGGGAGATATCAGCTGGGCCGATGTGCGAGGGGAAAGTGTAGGAGAGAGGGAGGATGGATGGTGGGATGGAGCGAAGGAGAGAGAAAACACACAATTTGTTTTGCATGCATAGGACCTGAAATTTACTACTAGTAGAGTGGCCGCAGGAGTACCTCGTGTCAGGAACCCATAATAACTTTCCTCTGACATCGAACCGCCTTCAACTCCTATTTGTTGTTGCCCTCTTTTACCATGCCTAAGTTTATTCTCTTAGCATGTACAGTGCATGGACAGAGGTGAGCATATGTCTAAGCAAAGAAATGAGTAGTGCTACTAGTGTACTACTAATATACTATTTTTTTCCTAATAAGGGCATCATCCATCACTACAAGAAAAGTTTCCTTCCGCAACGACTTGGCCCGACGGTCGTTGTAGAAGGCGCGTCTTCTGCGACCAAATTCTTGGCTCGGCCATGGCCGATGGAAAACTGTTTTTTCCGGTTTCATGGCCCTCTACTATGACGGATCCGCTAAAAACATGGAGGAAGCTCGGCTAGCGCGTGGAGGAAGCAAGATTTTAGTTTCCTCGCGCGATGTTGACTCGTCGAAGTCTTTTGAGGCGTGTGGGTCCCGGATGTCAGTGTGTGTAGCAGACCATACTTTTTGGTCGCGCCTCCCTGATTTGAACTCGATAACGTTGCTCGATGCGTCTCCCGTTTAGTCAAGCTGCTAGGTCCCATATGTCAACCACTCATTAGAAGGATCGTGTGTATGATGGAATTTTTTCCTTCGCTCGCTCTACCCTGTTCCGAAGTTGATAGCGCTGCTAGATGCATCTACCATTTAATGAACTTCCTGGGACCCACATGTCATCCTATCATTAGAAGAAACGTGTGTATGATGGAATTTTTTCCTTCGCTGGCTACCCTGTTCCGAAGTTGATAGAGTTGCTTGACGCATCTATGTTTTAACCAACCTCCTGAACTACACATGTCATCCTCTCATTAGAAGAAACGTGTGTATGATGGATTTCTTCCGTTGCTCGCACTACCTTGTTCTGAACTTGATAACATTGTTCGATGCATCTATCGTTTAATCATGCTGCTGGGCCCCACATGTCATCCTCTCATTAGAAGAAACGTGTGTATGATGGATTTTTAACCTCTGTCGTGCCTTCGTGTTTTGAACTTGATAGCATTGCTCGCTGCATCAGCCTTTTATTTAGGCTGGTGGGTCCCTTATGTCAGCCTCACATTAGAAGAATTGTGCGTATGATGGAATTTTTTTCTTCTCTGTCGCTACCCTATTCCGAACTAGATAGTGTTGCTCGACGAACCAGCCGTTTCCTCACGCTGTTGGGTCCTCCATTCCAGTCTCTCATTACAAGAAATGTGTGCATGTTGAACTTTTTTCTCGCTCGCGCCTCCTTGTTTCAAACTAGAAATGTTGCTCGATGCATCATCTATATAAGGTCATGCTGCTGGGTCCCACATATCAGCGTCTCTGTAAATGAAACATTGATTCCTCGATGCAACATCTATATAAGGTCTCTGTTGGGTCCAACATGTCAACGTCTCTTCAAATGCAACGTGTGTACGATGGACTCTGCTGTTTTGACCTTGGCAACGTTGCTGGGCCCCAGATGTCAGCCTTCTCTCTGTAAGAAAAGTGTGTATGCTAGAAAAAATGTAAAAGAACGAGATTATACTATATATTATATATTTATATTGAAAAAACTAGGAATCTAACTCAAGACTTCAACAAATGGGAACCTGTGTGCTTCCACTATGCCAGAACCATCTATGCCACTACTGGAAAAGATTACATTTAGAAATGTTGAAATCACTTAAAATAAAAAGGCAGCAACCCTGATGACTTGCCATAAAAAATGCTAAATGCTCTGTACAAAAACAACATCAGTAGGAGAAGCTTGTCCTATACTTTAAATTAAGACGATTTTGGGCGATACAAAAAATAACTTAGGTCTAATCTTGTGAACCAATGGGCTTCTTATCCTAGGCTCCTTACCAAAACTTCTTCAGTGTGGTTCATGCTTAAAAATTCAAGTAACAATGTGTTGAGGGTTGGCGGCCCACGGCCAACCTGAACCCAGAAGGATAAATTAGCGAACTTTTGGGCCACAGTTGGGTAGAATGTAGTACTATTTTCTAGTAACCTCCTCACTGAAAATTCAATGTACTCAATATGTCGGGGGGTCGGTAATCCACCTGACCCGGCAGGCTAAATTTTCAAGGTTTTGGGCCAGTATTGGGTCGAATGTGCAATCTTTTCGCTAGGTCCTTAGTGAAAATTCAATGTAGTTTGTACCCCATCCTCAAAAAAATGTAGTTGGTACCCTAAAAAAATAAATACTCTTCTCACCACGAAAGGCTTATTAAGGGATTTTTTTGAAACAAGAATATGGGAAGTTTTTTATCCGAAGTGGGGTTGAAATATTCATGTTCATAGGCTAAGTAGTAAAAATATATTGTATTGAAGGTCGATGGTCCACCTGACCTAGCCGTACCTACGCCGGATTCAAAAGAATGAAGTTGGAAATGGAGAAAAGTGACCGATATTGCGCCTTATTATACATAGTGAACATAGTGAGGAACTTGGGAAGCGCAGGATTCGAACATGGAAAGTACTAGAGGGAGTTTGACTGATTGACATAAAATCGTGTCATATCAAGTCTTACTGTCGTGGTGGTGTCACGGCAGATGCCATGGATAGGCTAAAGGTGGGGACAATATGCACTAGAGGAATCCAGGGAGGGATAGTGTGGTGATTCCACACACAGATGTTTTGTATTCAATAGATATCCGAGGTTACAAGTGCCCCTTGAGCTGTGTTGGGGAGAGGAGGAAGAAGGAACTCTCTTACTCTCTCCACAAGCTAGCGCTCATGGACCAACTAGAGATCAACCAAGTAAAACACAACCAACCCCCTCTACAGACGCCCTAGCCCTCCTTATATAGGGGTGGCTAGGTCTCCAATTAGGGCATACGTGGATGCATATTCCAAAATAGTAAACCGACCGGGTCACTTTTCCCCATCGTAAGCCATGTAGAGGCTACGTGAGCCTCTGTGGCGCCAGCGTCATCCGACACAGGCAGCGTCACCCTTGTCGGCCACGCCTCGGTGGTCCTAGCCTCTGTCCGCTTCGCTCACGCTCTAGCGTATAGTGACCTCCTTTTGACCAGCGAGATACCTTCCTTCTCTTGCAAGCCTGATATAACCCGGATCGTGCCTGGTTAATCTGGCCACACTGGTACCTGCATACAACATACACAAATCCTGCCGGCATAAGACATAAGTCGGCCGGGACACAGTTAGGTGGTCATCCTCTGGTCCGGGTTACTCCGTGATTCGGCCTGCCTTGAGGTGACTTAGCCAGCATTCGCTTTGACCTTGTCGTACCTCGGCTAACTCGGCCATTATACCCCAGCGTGACCATGCCCGAGGGTATCCCTCAACATTAGTCCCCGAAGCTGGTGCGGTCTTAGCAGCCTTAGCCTCTAAGGCCACATCAGGTTCAATTTTACCGAGCCTTTTGCTCCCTTTTCCGAGTTACCTCATATCCCGGATTTCATTGGCTAGCTTTTCCCTTGGCACATTCCGAGTTTTCACTCGCTAGCCGGGTCATCCCATAGTTATCCGGGTTATTCTTCCTTCTCTCGTACGCTTCCCCACGTGGAGGGTAATCATTACTTTACCTCATTTTAAGGGCCTGCGCCAGTTACTACTGCAGTTAATGTCAGGTGTTACTGTTGCACACGTTACATCGTGTCTGTCTCCTCGTTAACTATATCACCATGTCGCGTCGTGGGATCTCCTGCGCCGTGTGGCCCTTCCTGTGGCTTGTCTGTGATTGGCTAACTCGGCGAATACACGGCCACACCATGTGGCTTCGCCGCACCGCACGATCCCACTACCCCAGCCTGGGCGTGGTTAAATAGGGGAGGGGCGCGCCCCTTGGTATTTTTCCCCACTCTCGCGCCCCTCTGCCTCTTCTCCTTCTTCTTCTTCTCGGCAACAATGCCGCCGCTGCCGCACCTGCTTAGCAGCGCCGCCGCCGTCCTGTGCCTGTCTGCACTAGCATCGCCGCCAATCTTGCGCAACTCCACTGCCACGGGTCCGCGCCAATCCAAGTCACTGGCCCCCACCTCTGATAGGGCCGGTGAGGACAGCGACCTAGACATGACTAAGGAAGAGCTCGCCGTCGCGGAGGAGGAGATAGAGGAGGAGGTGGAGAACGCCAAACGCGGCGCCTGGGCTGGCTCCTGGGTGTGCCAGGATGACCTAGACTGGTTGTACCGCACCCGACGCATCCCGAAGGGCGTGGTTGCTCGTCTCGCTGCCGAGGAGTTTGCTCCCTCACCTAATCCGGGTGAGTTCGCAGTGTTCCTCTCCCACTTCCAGCCTGGGTTCGGCCTCCCCGTTAGCGATTTCTTCCACGATTGGCTCAACATCTACGAGCTTCAACCGCACCAACTTCCGGCGAATGCCATCACTTCTCTTTCTTCCTTTGCCTCCACCATAGAGGGCTACGTCGGATTGTGGCCTACTAAGGAGCTCTGGATCCTCTTTTTAGGTCTACGCCGGAACGTGGTTCCGAATAAGGAGCTTGACCCGGAGGACAAACAACTTACGCAGCTCGGTGCTGCTTCTATCTGTCCCCGGAAACAATCCGTCTTTCCCCGAGTCACAGGGCTTGATTCTTGCAAGGGCTGGGCCTGAACCTTCTTTTATGTCAGAAATGGCACGACTGAAGATCTGAACTGGTTGCGCCCCTATGATCCGGGTCCTCCTAATCCGGATCTATGGGACCGAATCTCCAAGAAACCGACAGTCTTGGCGAACCAAGTCAACAAACGGTTCTAGGAGCTGAAGGATGTGGGGCTACGCAACGAGGACGCGATGATCACGTTCGTCCGCAACCGGATCTCCCCTCTCTAGAAACGCACTCACAAGCTTTGCCACATGAGTTGGCGCCTTGACCCCAACCGGACCTCCTCATTCGAGTTGAGCAATACCGAGATATTCCGCCGGGTCAAGGCCCTCTTCACCACTGATAAAAACTTCTCCACTGATTGGGAGTGGAGGATCGAGCACTTCTACCGAGATAGGCTTCCTCCTGCGGTAAATCTTGTGATCCAATCTTTTTCCGAGTTAAATCATATGTCAAAATTTGTTGTTTGTTTGATCCCTTTGCATTTTCTTCTTAGTTGTATCTTCAGCAAGCCCTCGAGGATGGCACCAAGACTTCTCTCAAGTGGGCGAAGGATCGAGATGCCCCGGAGGAGGAGGAGCCGGATCAGGAGATGTTCCTGTCGTTCCCCGATGCCACCAAGTGACCCACCGGTAACTTCTCTTCCTTAAGGGATTGGCCTGATGATGAAGATGATTCCGACATTGAGGTGATGGAAGGATTTTACGATGTCCCCCTTTATTACGCCTTTCCGGCATCAGCTAACCCAGGTGGGCAGATCCATGAAGATCCTCCTCTGGCCACGGGCGAGCCTGTCCCGGACGGGTCAAAGAAAAGGGGAGCCGCTTCTGCTTCTTCCTCTAGACCTTCTAAGCCAACCAAGAGGCAAAAGAAGTCCGCTGACAAAGTGGCCACCAAGCCTATGACTAAGGCCATAACCCGGAGAGCTCGCAAGCCCAAGGAGCCTCTGACCTCTGATGAGTAAGTCACTTCTTCCTTATCCAATTTTTTGCTTCATGCTTTTCTTCTGTTGTAACTTATTGTTCATTGTTTGATTCAGCAGGGCTGTGGTGGAGGTACCTCAGAGCGGATCCAGTATTGCTTCACCCCTCCGGCATAGCCCCTCTCCCCCTCGTGGCGACGAATCTCACCCGCTAAGCCCCATTCAGGAGGGTTCAGCGGCTGTTCCGGGTTCTAGCCCACCTCGTCTAGAGGAGGGCAACCTCGGTGCAGGGGGAAATGGCTTTGTCGGAGCAGTAGATGCTCCCAGCTCCACCTCGGCTCAGCCGCAACCAGCTACCTCCGAGGTACCAAAAACACCTTCGCCAAGACAAGCACCAGCACAAGCATCAGCAGCAGCACCAACTCCCTCCGCCTCGTCCGAGTCTACCAAGGCTCGGCGAGAAGACATCAAGGCTAGCACCAAGGCTGTGCCCAAGGGCAAATCCGCAGCACAAACCTCAACCTCTCAGCAGTAGCCCAAGGGCAAGAAGGCTTCTGACACCGCCAGGGCAGCATCTATCGAGGCTGGACAGCGTACACTTGCGTCCATGCTTCCGAAGAAGACACCACCGAAGAAAGACACCTCTGACGGGTCAGCTGATGCGCAACTCGTTCTGCACACCAGCCCCGCTGCTGCGCAATTTGAGAGGAAAGAGGCCCACGCCATGGGTTTGATCGTGCACCACATGCTTAGCGGAGAACGCTATCCTCCGGCCTTGATCGAGTTCGTCAATAAATGGAACAAGCCAGAGTTCGGTAATAACGACGATCTCCCGGAGAAATTTGGGCCTGCGGAGTTTGCGGTGCAGATGAACACAGCTGCCAAGGCTATCAACCTTGCCGGCCGGATGATGGAGATATGCTACTTTGTCTTTTCATTAACATGTACTAGTGCTTAGTCATATAACATTTAGTCCCCGAGCCTCCGGGGGAGTAACTTGTTACTCGGCCGGATGCTCCTTAGAGAATTAGTGTAGCTCCCTAGTAACTTCGAATATGCACACACCTAGAGCCGGGTTAAGTTCCACTTGGCCCAGATCTTGTACACTTTGAATATGCACACACCTAGAGCCAGGTTAAGTTCCACTTGGCCCGGACCTTGTACACTTCGAATATGAACACATCTAGAGCCGGGTTAAGTTCCACTTGGCCCGGATTCTGTACACTTCGAATATGCACACACCTAGAGCCGGGTTAAGTTCCACTTGGCCTGGATCTTGTACACTTCGAATATGCACACACCTAGATCTGGGTTAAGTTCCACTTGGCCCGGATTCTGTACACTTCGAATATGCACACACCTAGAGCCGGGTTAAGTTCCACTTGGCCCGGATCTTGTACAATTTGAATATGCACACACCTAGAGCCGGGTTAAATTCCACTTGGCCCGAATTTTGTACACTTCGAATATGCACACACCTATAGCCGGGTTAAGTTCCACTTGGCCCGGATCTTGTACACTTCGAATATGCACACACCTAGAGCCGGGTTAAATTCTACCTGGGCCGGATTCTGTACACTTCGAATATGCACCTAACTAAGCTATTCTTGCTCTTTTTCAGGTGACTACCAACCGCCAGAGCGCTGAGTTTCAGCGCCTCTTGGACACACATAAAGCGCTGCGTTCGAAACATTCTACGCTTCTCGCTGAGTTTGAGAAACGGGGTAAGTTTTCTCCTTGGCTTTTTTCCATCTTTCTTTTTCTTTTCCCGTCGAACTAACTTGTTATTTGGATTGGGCAGCCGAAGTGGAGGCCGAGAACATCCTCATGAGGAAGAACTTGGACCAGATAAAAGGTAAGTCACTTCGGTTACTTAAATTCTGTGATCTCTTTCCCTTCTCCTAAGCTCGGCAAATATTCATACCTCAGCTTTGCTTTGTCAACAAACTGTTTCAGCATCTCTTGAAGATAGTGTGCCCGTGCCTGATATGGTGCTGCATTTTCTCGAACAAGCGGCAAGATCGAATGGCCAAATCAAGAAGAAGGATGATGAGCTCGCCCTTCTCCGGACCAAGGATGATGAAATTGCCAAACTCAAGGCAGAAATGAAGAAGCTCAAGGCGCTCCACAAAACCGAGCTAGATAAAGCTGGCCAAGACTTTACTGAAGAGCGAGAACGTCTCAACCTCCAAATTTCCAAAGATCAAGAACTGCTGAAGGAGGCCGACACTAAGCTTGAGTCGGCAAATGCTGAACTTGTGCAACTCCGGAAGAGGCGTGACAACTGCACCAAGGAGCTGACCCGGATCCACAGCCATATTTCTTTTAAGCCCTGTTCCTTCAACCGACCTTGATCTTTCCGGGTTAACTTCCTTTACTTATTTCACTTGTCTCGTTTTCAGACAAAGTTCCGGAGGGTGATGCCATTGCAGCCACTGCCGTTGCCAAGTTTCGCCAGAAGAGGGGCACCCCAACTGGTTCTAGCGCTGAAAACATTCCTGCTGGTCAGCTTATCTTCTCGCGTCGATATTGTGAAGAACTATGGTAAGGATATCCTGGATGTAGCAGTCCGGATCTTCAATGCCTTTTGGCCTGATGAAGACACACCGGATGGGTCCACTGCTCTGATTAACAAACTAATGGAGTGCGAGACTCAACTTGACCTCTAGAGGGAATCTGCCGGACGTGCCGGAGCTGAAATCGTCCTCCACTATGTGCCCACATGGTATGAAAAAATAAACCTGAAGCTTCTCGAGCGCATGCGCACCGGATCAAGGTGGTCCACTGACCCGGATTGGATAGCTCAGCGCAAGGCTTTCGCCCATAGCCTCATTCAGTATGCCCCCATCCATCAATGGAACGAGGGACCAAGCTTCCTTGGCACTATTGATGACGAATATGTCGAAGATGGTTCGGCTGAGGAGGAGGAGGAGGACGAAGCCTTGAACGTCGAAGAAGATGAAGATGATGCTGAAGCCGAGGCCGGAGTTCCCCTGCTGGCGCCGAGTTACCTCGCCCTGTTGCTCCTTGATCAAACACTTTGCAGTTTATCAGATCCCCGGTATGTCGGGTGCAAATGTATTAAGCACACAAATTATGTTTTGCTACTAAGTTGCTCGTGCCGGATTAACTTAGGCGTAGTTCCCGAGTTTCATTTTCTTGTTTCTCCAATTTCTTGGCTCGGCTCATGTCTACCTTGGTTCGGTTTTATGACTTACGAGTCCGAGTTTCAAAAATTGACTTAACAAAACTTGGAAACTTTAGGACTAGCTCAAAACAATTCAGCATAGTAAAAACAAGGTAAACATAAAGTTAGTCCAAATAACAAATGTCGGCTCGATTAAATTCTTTTCCTTAGTCATTTTTCGTGTGCTACGCAATTCCAAACTTGTTCTCTTGCTTGCCATGAAGCCAAATCTTGTTGGACAATAGCAAATCGAAGAGTTGAGTTTTTGGTGCTCACACACTACTAATCCGGCTTAGGTAGAAGCAACTTACGCCAGCCGACATACGAATAATAAATACAGAAAACAGTAAATATCATTAAGGCAGTCCCCGAGTTACTGCTCGAGGTGCCAAGATTCCATTGATAAACTCATTGTCGGGATACATACCGACATATGAGAGACTCAGATACACACACTTTTTTGCTAAGTGTAGAACGGACGAAGTAGAGCTACATTCCATGGACGCTTAGATTCCTCGCCGGACCTGTCCGCCTTGTTCTTCTCCTGCGGTTTTGCATCGATGAGATAATAAGAGTCATTGTGCAGTGCTTTGCTCACAATGAATGGCCCTTCCCATGGGGGGATAACTTATGCATGCCAGCAGTACATTGTACCGACCGGAGTACCAGATCACCTTCCCGGAAGACTCGGGGGTTAACTTTCCGTCTATGATAGCGTCAGAGATTTTGCTGATATATGGCGGATCTGGACAATGCCAATTCTCTCGCTTCTTCTAGCAGATCAACATCATTTTGCCGGGCTTCACGCACTTCGGCTTCTGTGTATTGGGTGACTCTGGGCGAATCATGCTCTATGTCGGCTGGTAATACAGCTTCTGCCCCATATACCAGAAAGAATGGCGTATAGCCTATTGATCGATTCAGAGTTGTTCTTAAACTCCACAGTACCGCTGGTAGTTCTTCTAACCAGCACCCCGCTGAACTTTGCAGCGGCTCAATGAGCCGGGGTTTTATCCCGGATAATACTAATCTGTTGGATCTTTCCACTTGTCCGTTTGATGCGGGGTGGGCTACCGACACAACGACCAGCCGGATCTTCTTATCTCGGCTGAATCGCGCAAATGCTCCTTCAGCAAAATTTGTGCCATTATCTGTTATGATACTGTGAGGATAGCCATATCTCAGAATAATATCTTTAAGGAATGTTACGGCCGTAGCTCCATCACATTTTCTTATTGGCTTCACTTCAATCCACTTCGTAAACTTGTCCACCATAACCAAGATATGGGTCATATTTCCCCTTGCTGGTTTAAACGGGTCAACCATATCCAGACACCATACGGCAAATGGCTAGGTAATTGGTTTGGTCTTGAGCTCTGACATTGGCATGTGTGTCTTGGTAGCATACCTCTGATAGCCATTGCATTTTCTTAATAGATCTTCTGCTTGTTCCAAGGCACTTGGCCAGTAGAACCCATGTCAGAAAGCTTTTTCCACTAATGCTCTCGATGAGGCGTGATGCCCACATTCCCCTTGATGTATATCTGGGATGATGTCAAGCCCTTCTTCCAGGTCAACACACCGCTGCAGGAGATTTGTGACACTCCTCTTGTATAGCTCGGCAATGATAATTGTGTGACGCTCCTCTGAACTTGCCTTGAAAGCACTTCATCATCGGGCAAGGATCCACCCTTCTAGAATTGGAATATAGGCAATGCCCAAGCAGGTATGGTTCGCACTGGAAACACATCCTCATCTACTTCCACTTGTTCCACCGGCATAACCTTGGCCGGATCTTGCTGTGCAGTCCATGGGTTCTGCGAAGCAGTCCTCGGGTTTCCTGAACCACTTCCCACGTCAATGTCCATGGGCACAGCTCCTGACTCTGGATCTGCCGGGATGTAGATTGAGTCGGTTTCTAGGGACGGCCTGATAGATGGTTTTCTAAGGTGTTCTAGTGCTACACCCGGTGGAATTGCTTGTCGGGTTGATCCGAGCTTCGATAATACGTCGTCAGCCTCGTTTTCCAGCCGGGGTACATTGTGAAACTCGCATCCCTCAAAGTACCCAGATATCTTTTGCACATGGAATCTGTACAATGCCATGTTTGGATCAATGGCGTCCCACTGCCCCGAGACTTTCTGAACTACCAAATCCGAGTCGCCAAAGCATTGGATCCGACGTATTCCAATTTCTTTTTCCACTTTGAGCCCATGCACAAGTGCTTCATATTTAGCGACATTGTTTGACGCTGCGAAATGGATTTGCAGCACATACTTCAGCTGGTCATTCTTTGGCGAGGTAAGTACAACTCCGGTGCCTAACCCGGTTTTCGTCTTTGATCCGTCAAAATGAATTCTCCAGTAGTTCGGATCTGGCAATGGTGGCTCATACTGCATCTCGGCCCAATCCACGAAAAAGTTGGCCACAACCTGAGACTTGATCGCATCTCTCCTGTCGTATTGCGGAGCATAGGGGCTAGCTCAATCACCCATTTTGCGATTTGGCCGCTTGCATCCTTGTTACTCATTATCTCAGATAATGGGGCTTCACATATCACTTTGATTGGGTGTTCTTCAAAGTAGTGTTTTAGCTTCTTTGCCGACATGTACACAACATATGCCATTTTCTCATAGTGAGGGTAGTTTTGCTTCGATGCGGATAATACCCCGCTTAGGTAATAAACTCGCCTTTGCACTGACTTACCCTCTTCATCGCGCTCTACCACCACCACTGCACTTACAACTCGGTTGGTTGTGGCTATATAGATCAACGTTGGCTCTTTTGATAGTGGAGAGGCTAACACTGGTGCAGTGGCTAATATTTTCTTTAACTGGATGAAGGCTTCATTGGCCTGCGGCGTCCATACGAACTTGTCCGCTTTTTTCATTAGTTGATAGAGAGGCAATACCTTTTCTCCCATCCGACATATGAACCGACTTAAAGATGCCAGGCAACCAGTGAACTTCTGGACATCATTAAGACACTTCGGCAATTCCATTCTCTCTATGGCTCAGATTTTCGTCGGGTTAACTTTGATACCTCGGCTGGAGATGAGAAATCCGAGTAATTTTCTAGCCGGGACACTGAAGGTACATTTCTTTGGGTTAAGCTTCATCCAGAATCTCCTTAGGTTCGCGAATGTTTGCCTGATATCTTCAAGGAGCGTTTTGCTTTCCTTGGTTTCATAACCACATCATCCACATATACTTGCACATTTCCACCAATTTGATCGTGCAAAAATTTTTGCATACATCTTTGGTACGTTGCTCCTGCGTTACATAAACCAAAATGCATGGTGCGATAGCAATAAGCCCCATACGGGGTGATAAATGCAGTCTTTATTTGATCGCTAGGATTCAGAGGTATCTGGTGGAAACCAGAATATGCATCTATGAATGTCAACAGTTCACACCCAGTAGTAGAATCTATGACCTGATCTATCCTTGGCAGTGGAAATGGATCTTTTGGACACGCCTTATTCAGGTTCGTGTAATCGATACACAAACGCCAAACTACTGCCACATTCGGATCATCTTTTTTCTTTTCCACAAGCACCAGATTAGATAGCCAATCCGGGTAAAGCACCTCCATGATAAACCCGGCTGCGAGGAGCCGAGCTATCTCATCCCCAATGACTTTTCTCCTATATTTGCTTCACCGGCTTTTCTCCGGGTCTCACATTCAAAGAGTGCTCGCCCAACTCCCTCGGAACACGTTGCAAGTCCTGTGTGGACCAAGCAAAGATATGCCGATTCGCATGGAGGAAGTTTACGAGCTTGCTTTCCTATTTGTCATTTAACCCGACACCAATTGTTACGGTGCGCTCCGGGAACAGCTCATCAACAGGCACTTTCTTCGTATCCTTTGTTTCTTGAAATGAGACACTTCCATGCGGGTTACTCAACGTCGGCATATACTGTTGCACGGACTGAGCCAATGCGCCACTTCCTGTATCTTTCTTTTCTCTCGCATAATCACGAGTGACTCGGCCAGGTTAGACCCGGCTGACGCACACTCAATGGAACATCGGAAATCTCTAGCTATGTTAATTACTCCATTCGGGCCGGGCAACTTCATCTTCAAGTAATCGATGTGACAACTTGCCATGAACTTGTTCAGTG
This sequence comes from Avena insularis, assembly GCA_023614405.1. Classification (NCBI taxonomy): domain Eukaryota; kingdom Viridiplantae; phylum Streptophyta; class Magnoliopsida; order Poales; family Poaceae; genus Avena; species Avena insularis. Next base: position 459,646,273 of record CM042690.1, read on the forward strand.
CTGGCCTGCCGAGTAACGCGTGATACGCACTTTCTAAGTTCACTACCTCAAACTCTAAATTCTCAGTTCGGCAGTTATCTCGTGTGCCGAACAATACGTCAACCCGGACCTTGCCAATGGGTTCACAGGAAATGCCTGGAACAATACCATGGAAAGTTGTTCTTGTGGCCTGGAGCATGTTCTCCGAGATGCCCAACTTGCGCATCATATCAACGTACATGATATTGATGCTGCTCCCATTGTCAATCAGCACCTTGGAGAATCTCACATTTATATTTGGCCCGATGAACGTTGGGTCCAACACCAACGCGTACGAACCAGGGCTTGGCATAAGCTTGGGGTGGTCCTTGATATTTCATGTGATTTCCTGATCCGACCAAGGCATATACCTTGTCACTGCCGGCATTACTGCATTCACCTCCATATGTCGGCGCTGCAAACTCTGTTTATCTGTTTCTTCTGTGGTAAACACACAGTAACTCTGGTGATGCTCTCTGTATTCATTTCTCCCCTCATTTCCAAGATATCTTTGATCTAGCTGATGTTGATTTTCCACTTGATGCACTGCATCCCTTCTCTCATGGTTTTCATCCCTCGGCGGAGGGGGTGGCAACATTAACTGTGCGTGTTCGCTCCGGAGAGCAATTGTTGCCGGGGTAACTCCTGCCGACGTTGATCATTCCTAGGTGCCTGAGCATTCCCCGAACCACTTTGTTCTATCTTCCTCATCCATTCACATTGCCGAGTTGTGTGACCCGCCGGGTTACTCGGATTTGGCGTACGAAATTTACATGGTTGATCCAGCATTGCCTCATAGGTATACCTCGGACGGTCCTTCTTTTCTTTCCACTGTTTCTTATGCTCTGGCGTCCAAGTTTTCTTGCCATCATTTCTTGGAGTCCATTGTTGCCCTCCAGTTTTCTGACGTTGATTACTCCCTGCTCCGGGTTGATCTTGATTTACAGCAGCAACTTGTTGCGAAGTGTACCTGTACTCCGGTCTATCATCTCTTCTCTTACCCCGGTAATCATTCCGCCGGGATGATCCGGCTCCATCTCGCTGGTAGTACTCCTCATTTGATTCGTTTGACACGAGCCTAGGTTGAGTCGGATCACCCAAGGCATATGAATCAGCAATCCGGATCGTCTCTACTAGTGTAGTTGGCATATCCCTTTGTAGCCTTTGCCATAGCATGCTTGCATATATACACCCTTGTGCAAACCAAGGTATTACCTGTGACTCGATCACGCCCTCACACGAGTTTCTCACGGTGCACCGGTAGTCAAGAACTCCCGTGCATTTCATTTGGTCGCTGTTTGCACATTGCTAAGGTTTGTGGCCTATTCGGCCTCTGATACGTGCTCAAGAAGTTGCTGACAAACATTTCCTCAAAATCAATCCAATAGTTGATACTTCTGGGTGGCAAATTGTTTAGCCATACCCTTGTTGGCCCCTCCAGCGACTGAGGTACATATCTCACAACCCATCTCAAGTTGCCTGTAGCAATTTTCACTGTCGTAGCATAGTTGATCAACCAATCCTCCGGCTTTGTGCTGCCGTCATATGTTTTCGTGCCTCTGGGTAACTGGAAGTTCGGTACCGGAGGCTCCTTCATGATCCGGGGCCCAAAACACGCCATACTCGAAGGACCTTGACACTCAATTTGCTCCGACCTATGAAGCCGGTCCAGTTTTAACCTGGAGTCGTCAGGCATCAAGTCCCTGCTTCCCAATCTTGACCCTATCACGTGATAGTCCGGCCTTGGGTATCCTGCATTCACCATTTCCAAATCACCATCATTGTATCTGTCTTGCTCTCGTGGAGCGCCTTTCTGTTGCATACCTTGGCCGGCACTTCGCTCTTGACATGGTATATTCCGCTGCTGCGGTTGCCCTGCTCCCGCCGAATTGCATTGTCCGGCATTGCCGTTTATAGCATTTCCCTGACCGGCATTGCCTTGGTCGTGGGTACCTCGGCCAGCCTCACCTCGGCTGACGCTTCGCCGATCATCATTTTCCTGAACTGCTTTTCCTTTCCTTGCCCTTGCCGGGTCATATGGGACTATCTGTTTGTTTCTCCTCGCCGAGGTTACCACCTCCACTCTTCTTGGGTCTCCATGAGGGGATGATGCAGCTCCAGCTGATTTCTCTGGGTTACCTACAGCTGAATGAACAACTTTGGATGCCCCAGCCCTTGTCGGGTTTGTCCTGAGCAACTCTTCATTTTGTTTGTTAGCGATCCGAACTAACTCATCGACTCTTTCCTGCTTTCTTTGCCGGGCCTCACCCGTCAAACCCTCTAACTCGGATGCAGCTGCATCCGCTGCTCTAAGGTTCTTTGCCAGGGTACTGTACTTCGGCAGCCCCGCGGACAGAAAGTTCTCTGACTCCTCATCTCTAGTATCACCCTCTTTGTTCATTTCACTGATGAGGTTTTTCCCCTTTACTTTTACAGCATCTACCTTATTCGCTTTTTCATACTCACGCAGTGTCATGTTCAACGACTGTTGAGCCGCGGCTATCTTTTTCGCACCCTCTAGTATTTTCTGCCTAGTTTCCTCTAACTCGGCCTGTGCCTGAGTCGGATCTACTACAGGTGCTATGGGGCTCTCTAGGCTATCTATTGCCTACTGCAGCACGTTCCCTGGCCTCTCTAGTGGAGGACCTCTACTTTTCCTTGGTGCCTTGGGTGTTACCTCCGGGTCTGGTGTCGGATCCTTGCTCGCGCCAGCGCCAGGTGCTGTCATCATCACCTCGGCGTGGTCAGGGGAGCGAGTGATACGCGCCCCACGAACCGTGCTAAGGGGTGGCTCGCCTCCCTCGACGACGTGCCGCGGGTGAACGCACGACACATCGACAGCAACATAGATCTTGTGCATGCCAAACTTGACGAAGAGGCCATTGCGCGAAAGGGGTCATTTGCCTAAGCAGCCAGCATTGTCGCTGACAAAGTCCAGCGCTCCAAACCGCTGAACAAGCCCGGAGAAGATGCGCTCACCGGTGCCGATGAGGTTTCCCGTCCGGATCTTCACTCCTGCTAGCGCCGCTAGCCCCACAGTGGGTGCCAACTATCGTGGTGGTGTCACGGCAGATGCCATGGATAGGCTAAAGGTGGGGACAATATGCACTAGACGAATCCAGGGAGGGATAGTGTGGCGATTCCACACACAGATGTTTTGTATTCAATAGGTATCCAAGGTTACAAGTGACCCTTGAGCTGTGTTGGGGAGAGGAGGAAGAAGGAACTCTCTTACTCTCTCCACAAGCTAGCTCTCATGGACCAACTAGAGATCAACCAAGTAAAACCCAACCAACCCCCTCTACAGACGCCCTATCCCTCCTTATATAAGGGTGGCTAGGTCTCCAATTAGGGCATACGTGGAGGCATATTCCAGGGAATATGCCTCTTCCCAAAATAGTAAACTGACCGGGTCACTTTTCCCTATCGTAAGCCATCCAGAGGCTACATGAGCCTCTACGGCGCCAGCGTCATCCGACACAGGCAGCGTCACCCTCGTCGGCCATGCCTCGGTGTTCCTAGCCTCTGTCCGCTTCGCTCACGCTCCAGCGTATAGTGACCTCCTTTTGACCAGCGAGATACCTTCCTTCTCTTGCAAGCCTGATATAACCCGGATCATGCCTGGTTAATCCAGCCACACTGGTACCTCCATACAACATAGACAAATCCTGTCGGCATACGACATAAGTCGGCCGGGACCCAGTTAGGTGGTCATCCTCCGGTCCGGGATACTCCGTGATTCGGCCTGCCTTGAGGTGACTCGGCCAGCATTCGCTTTGACCTTGCCGTACCTCGGCTAACTCGGCCATTATACCCTGGCGTGACCCTACCCGGGGGTATCCCCCCAACACTTACAACGCGTAATCATATTTTTAGCAAAGGATATATTTCGAGATGGTTTGGGTGGCTTTGAATCAGCCTAAGTGCCCAATCGATTTGATGTACTCAAAACCTATCATGCCATATAAATTGTTGGTGATAGACACACGGTGGCCTTGACTTTCCCAGCCACATATATCTCGTGTAAGAACCAGCTTAAACTGTTCACTCGAAGTTGTATGCTTCCGTACGATGAAATTAGTACATGCCGCAATTCGCGCCAACATGTGGCATTGTCATCATGCAAAAAGGCTCAAAATTCGCACATTTAGTTCACAGTTTCAAACACAATAATACAACTAGTTTGTACACTAGCACAGACAGTAATGTTAGCACATCAGAGCTTGACTTGTTCATGTCACATCATAGCTTGACTTGTTCATTTCACATACTGAAGAATGAGCAAGGATACATACTATATTGAACAAGTAATTTTACGATAGCGCCAAAAGTATGCCATGTATTAGAGACAATATGGGGTCTGCGTAAACAATTTTTTGGAAGGTTGTGCATGAACTCTTTTTTTAGAATATCGGCATAAACATTTGCGGCTATCATCCTAGGGCATCTCAGCCTGCTTTGGCATACCGATCCAAGATCAATTACAACCTAGTTAAGACCTGTTTCGTGGCCCTATAAGAAGCAGTGACCTACTTTTTCCTGTTCGCTAAGAGGAAAGAAGGAATATTCCTCTCAAAACACAAAGCTGTACGAGGTGCGATGGTTAAAAAAAGCTGCACGAGTCGCGTATATACAAGCCAGTAAGAGTAGTGAAAACTATAGTATCACACTACGAAATAAGCACCTCTACATGGATTATACTGTGGATGGCAATACTAAGTACAAAAGCATGGCAGGGCTCATATAAACTGTTTCAAGCTGGACACTAAAACCAGTGTACTAATAGTCAACTATTGAACCACCATGCAAAAAAAGGTGACACAACGATACACCAGAAAGATCCATAGTTCAGTCTAGGGACGGCACAATGATCCTACTACACCTAAACTAGGCCTAAACCAAATTGCTGCCTGTCGCACACAGTTCAAACCATCTCTGGGAAGGCTGATAACTACCACAGGCTCACCTTCAGTTGGCTGTAGGTTGCAGCGTTTAATCTGAGGGAATTGTATTCCACGAAAGCTCTTGTATGTTGTGTACACACATTTTTTCCTCATGAATGGGAAAAATGTGCCATCAGCAGCTTTGCATCCGCGTATCTTCATCATCTTGTCAATGATTGGATAATTGAGACCGTGAAACAGTGAGTTGTCCCCCAGGCTATTAACTTGCCTCCAAACGATGACCCCTAGAGGTCTAGTAGAGCTAGGATCTTCTTCAAAAATGTAAACACGAGAGGCATGATATAGGCATAGGTTAGTCATATTTTGAGCACGAGGAATGATTTCACCCTCTTTGCCATGGGCAACCCCCATGCCATACGTTGTAATTATGATCATCAAGCGTTCACCATCTGCCTATCGAGCAAGGAACCACATGCCTGGACAATCATTCAAAATAGGTGCTAGGATTACAAACGGAAGCTCCTTGTTTCCTGCAACATCTGAATTCGAGAAAAAAAGTGCATTACTGGCATACATATTCTAACACCAGCATTCTTCATTGTTCATGCTAACAGTGTGAATAGGCAAATCCTGACAATAATATTACTCAATAAATTAACAACATTAGGAATTGCATTTCTTACTCTGCTATTCTGAATATTTGGATTTATTACTTATCTTAGTTTCCTAGTTGTTGTAAGTTTCAAAATAGGATGCGCCAGTTTTTATTGATATAGAGGCATGTCCACTTGAATTCTTTAGGATTAGATGCCTATAGTATTTTGGATCAAGTGGTGTTTGATAGCACAGGAAAACCAAAGGAATTGTACAAAGAGGTAGGAGTGGATGAAAATTTTCCTCCAAAATAGAGTGCAAAGGAATCCTTTGAAGGAATTCCTAAGGACAATACTCTTTCAAAACAACATTTTATAGGAAAAAAGTTATAATGATCCAAATCCTACAAAAAGCCTACACAATTCCTCTGAATCCTAAGGAAAAATCCAAAAAAGGAAAGATTGGCGTCCTACAAAAATCCTATGTGATTCCTACAATCCGAGGAGAGCCTGGAAGTACAAACAGATAAACAAACCCGACTTCATTGTGTTGCACTCACAATCGAGATGCTGGTTAATAATACCTTTCATATTCTGACAATGAATGAACTTACTAGTGTAGGGACGTCGTTATACACTATATTTTCGGAAGGCATATTACTGGTACTAATTCATTACTAACAATGGTTCATTCATTTTTTTTTAGGACATAAAGCGTGTGCTCATTCAGTCATACGAAAGGTAAAACATAAACAAGGTAGTTAAAGAACAACTTCACTAAATCACTCACAATGTATCATCATGGAACTAGAATTACCTTCTGATGTGGGATCCCAGCAGTAGGTGCCACCTTGACTTGCGACCGCAAAAATGAGGCCACCGTGTTCAGTGGCATCATAGTAGTATTGTCTTCCATGAACTGAATGCTCCAGACATCTCCAAACTTGGCTACCACCTTCTAGGTTGGCGATTTCACCATTGAACAACGTGAGGAGCTTATAGTCTGTGTAAGCCCAGCTTCTGTGGGAACCCTGCAGATTACGATCTTCAAGAGCTCAAGCGATCCATCCCATGACTTATTGAAATTTTCTCCATATCTGCGGCTTCGCTAAAAAAAACTTTTGAAATGTGAATGAGTTCAGAAATGACTACATGTAACTAGGGGAACCCTGGCTGGCTACTAGCATTACAGGTTATATACTAGATGTGAGGCGGCCTCAATGCCACAAGTAACCGTTGATGGAAGGTCGATTACTCGATAGGTGTAGATGTTCGCTAGGCACCAGGCCCTGTGCTGGTCGACGACGGTGAGCCAGTCGCCGTTCATGCCAACCCAGAATTTTTCGTGCATGAAGGGCAGGATGGCGGTGCGCCAAGGATGGTCGAGGGGCACCACGTCGTACACCGTGTCGTGCAAACGATGTACCCTCGTACCATCATAGTGCTCGTCGAACCAATAAGCAGCCTGAGGCATCAGTAGGCATGGTTTATTCCAATGGTGAAATGTCCATTTCGTACCTTCGTTGTTGGCGATATGATTGTACATCAGCTTGTAGCATGCAGCTAGCCTGTCGGTGCTGGAAATGTCCAGACACTGAACGATGAGGTCAACATCGTCCATGCTAAGTTGATCCCACCTGCATCGCCCGCTGAGCTTCGAATCGGCCATCATAGCCAGATGGATTTAGGCGGATGCCAAGTGTGGCTGGGGTTTTCTGCAGGAGGAGGGAAGCGTTAGGAATGGGTAAGAAGAGAGAGCATGGGGGAGATCGCGGGCAGAGTGGGGACTTGGGAAGAAGATGGAGAGCCAAAGAAGAAAAACCGAGGGAGGAGATTTTACTTGCTTTCTCTGTCTAATCAACAGCAGCATCAAGGACACCGCCTCCTAGACTTCATTGTATGTTAGACTAGCACACCACGCAACTACTAATTTGACAATACTCCTACTTACTACTACCTATTAGAGGTGCAGTATTGTCTAGTCACATCAGTTTGACCAGAGGGTTTTCTTTTTCATTTCAACATAGTGTAGTATTTTCAATGGAAAATAGGAGGACGAACTACTACTACTAGTAGTAGCCGCGACATGGACACATGTACTTTCATCTTGTTCCCCTACATGCAGAACTCGTAGCACAGAACCGAAAATATATACACCGGATGTAATGCACAATATGGGTGTGTCCGTGGTATTTTTGGCATGTTGCATATGTTCATATATGTTCTAGTACAAGGTACATGGAATTACACGTGTACAACATGCAACCACGCAGCAAAATGAGAGACGTGCACGGACACCAGATTTCTCTCAAGTCAGGCAACGTGCATGACTATGTGTGGCTTTGATTCACTGACATGTGGCCTTGTTTAGGGTTTAGGGTTTAGGGCAATAAAGAAAAAAGTTAAAAAAAATCAACCATCCACCAAAAGAAAATCCATTGTCTAATGCTTCCCGTTCATTATGAACGGACGGTCGCAATTGCTCGAGCGCCGCGTGGGAATAGTCGTCTGAGCTACTAGTTGTAGCTCTGTGAAAGCACGCGCCTAGAAGTGGCAGAAGAATTTATTCTCTGTCAGTAATGGAAGAAGATCAATGATATACAGTACCAAATCAACAAGGTAGTGGCTTTATCCGTCTGACCAGTGAGAGCGGACACGAGTGGTGAATAGCTTGAAGCGTAGCGGAACAGGTGCCTTTTTAAGGCATACAGTTCGTACACCTCTATTCTAATTTAGGATGGTCACATAGTGCTAAATAACTTAGACTAGTAACTTGCACATGTACCTTCATAGTAGGTAACAACATGTGCATAGTGTCACGCAAAGGCCTAATTAATTAGGTTGTACTCCCTCCGTTTAGAAATATAAGACATTTTAGCTTTGTGAATCGAATATATCTAGATGTCTTTTAGTGTATGGGTTCATAGAGGTTTAGAGTAAACCTATACACTAAAAGGCGTCTAGATACATTCATTTCACAAGGCTAAAACGTCTTATATTTTTGAACGGAGGGAGCAGAATCACATACTACTAGTGTTGGTATGTGTGATGTTATGGTAACTAGCTAAGTTATTACATCAATTTCTTTTTTCATTAATTAACTCTGAAAATACATTTAATTCGAGACAAGTATCTACGCTTGTAGTTCAAGTTTGTCAAGATGTCAAATCTTAGGAAGAATTTGAACCTCTTGTCAAAACTCTCTGTGGTTTCTAATATGGAGTTTATTAATTGACTGTCCGATGGGTGCCTCCAAAATCTTTTTCTTAAAACTTTCACAGAAACCTACAATTTACTTGTAGTTCAAATTTGACCTAATTTTAATGAATCTACATGGAGTCATTCAAGTGGCGGAGTTAGCTAGTAAGTTTGAAACATCATAAAACATAGTAATCGTGAGTACAATATGTTGGTCCACTATATACACTAGTAAGTTGCACGTGCCTTGCACGTGAGACTCAGATAGTACACGTATGACATATCATCACTATATACAATTATAAATGGTAAAGCACAAAAAATTATAAATTTGATCAACATCTATAAAGTATGTGTGTATATTTGGTCCTTGTACTTTGTATCATCATGTAGAAGTCAAAGATTATTAGCTACCTAACACATGAAATTTTTGATAACATGGTCTAGAGAAATAAGGGAGAAGATTCTAGTATGATGGAGAAGTGTCTTTTGAGGTTTGTGCATAGCATTCATTATGCCGAAGACTATCAATAGAATCTTCTAGGTCCTAGAATCGAAAAGAAGATCCAACGGCTAGAAAAGCTGGGATTCGCGTGTCTTGATACAACGGTCAACATTCAAAGTTATTCGTACACTATACATTGGTTTGTAATAAAGACTAGCAATAGAATCTTCAAGATGCTTGAATGGAAAAGAAGATCCAACAACTGGAAATGTTGGGATTCACGAGTCTTGATCCAACGGTCAATATTCAAAGTTGTTTGTACACTATATAGTGGTAAGATCATGTAGAAGTCAACGATTATTAGCTACTAGTAAGTTGCACGTGAGACTCGAATGTTAAACGTATGACATATCATCACTATATAAAATTATAATTGGTAAAGCACAAAAGAATATAAATTTGATCAACATATATAAAGTATGGGTGTATATTTGGTCCATGTACTTTGTATCATCATGTAGAAGTTAAAGATTATTAGCTACCTAACACATGAAATTTTTGATAACATGGTCTAGAGAAACAAGGGAGAAGATTCTAGTATGATGGAGAAGTGTGTTTTGAGGTCTGCGCATAGCATTCATTATGCTGAAGACTATCAATAGAATCTTCTAGATGCTAGAATGGAAAAGAATATCCAATGGCTAGAAATGTTCGAATTCGCGAGTCTTTATCCAATGGTCAACATTCAAAGTTATTTGTACACTATATAGTGGTTTGTAATGAATACTATCAATAGAATCTTCAAGATTCTAGAATGGAAAAGAAGATCCAATGACTGGAAATGTTGGGATTCGCGAGTCTTGATCCAATGGTCAATATTCAAAGTTGTATGTACACTATATAGTGGTAAGATCATGTAGAAGTCAACGAGTATTAGGTACTAGTAACTTGCACGTGAGACTCAGATAGTAGACGTATGACATATCATCACTATAAACAATTATAATTGGTAAAGCACAAAAAATTATAAATTTGATCAACATCTATAAAGTATGGGTGTATATTTGGTCCTTATACTTTTTATCATCATGTAGAAGTCAAATATTATTAGCTACCTAACACATGAATTTTTTGATAACATGGTCTAGAGAAACAAGGGAGAAGCTTCTCGTATGACGGAGAAGTGCGTTTTGAGGTTTGTGCATAGCATTCATTATGCTGAAGACTATCAACAGAATCTTCTAGATGCTAGAATGGAAAAGAATATCGAACGGCTAGAAATGCAGGGATTCGCGAGTCTTGATCCAACAATCAACATTCAAAGTTATTCGTACACTATATAGTGGTAAGATAATATACTAGTAAGTTGCACGTGTCCTGCACGTGAGGCTCAGATAATAGACGTCTAACATATCATCACTATATAAAATTATAAAAGGAAAGTGGAAAAATATAAATTTGATCAACATCTATGAAGTATGGGTGTATATTTGGTTCTTCTACTTTGTATCATCATGTGTAGAAGTCAAAGATTATTAGCTACCTAACACTTGAAATTTTTGGTAACATGGTCTAGAGAAACGAGGGAGAAGATTCTAGTATGAAGGAGAAGTGTGTTTTGAGAGGTTTATGCATAGTGCATTCATTGTGTTCAAGACTATCAATAAAATCTTCTAGATGCTAGAATAGAAAAGAAGATCCAATGGCTGGAAATGTTTGGTTTCACGAGTCTCGATCCAACAGTCAATATTCAAAGTTATGCGTACACTATATAGTCGTAAGATGTCTAAAAAACATGGCCTGTGGCATTCGGATGGATACTCCTCAGACTGTCTTTAGAAAAAGGAACAATCTCGTCATCACTCGGAAAATTAAGAATGATATTTCCTAATATTTGGAAACTCACATCGACGACATTGTTTACTACAATAAGATGCACCCGTCTACCTCCAAAAAGACAATTAATTCAAGAGCAATCTATCGCATTTACTTGTAGCTTAAGTTTGACCTAATTTCGTTAAATTGTCAACATGCAAAATCTTAGCAAGAAGTTGAACTTGTTGTAAAAACTATCGGTGGTTGTTTGTGATATATTAAATCATCCCCCAATGTTTACATCCAAAAAACATAAAACTTTCAATGCAACCTACAATTTACTTGTAGTTCAAAATTGACCTAATTTCAATAAATCGACATAAAATCACTTTCAAGTGGGCAAAGTTAGCTATAGGAATAAGTTTGAAAACTCATAAAACATGGGAATCATAAGTACAACATGACGGTCCACTATATATGTCTGAAAGCTTGGCTTGTGGCATTCAGATCCATATCCTTCGGACTTTGTTTACGAAAACAAACAATAATATCATCATCACTCAGAAAATTGAGAATGTTCTTTCCTGATAGTTGGAAACTCACACCGACGGTACTGATTACTATAAGAAGATGCATCCATCTACCTCCAAAGAGACATTTAATTATTGAAAAATCTATCGCGCTTACTTGTAGCTCAAGTTTGAGCTAATTTTTCGTTAAATTGTCAAGATGCAAAATCTTAATTAGAAAGGAGTTAAATACCTATTGTCAAAACTCTCGGTTGGTTTCTGATATATTAACTAAGCCCCCAATGGTTACACCTCCAAAAGTTTTTTGTAATTCTTTAGAAACAACCTACAATTTAGTTGTTGTAGTTCAAGTTTGACCAAATTTCAATAAATATAGGCATGAAGTCATTCAAGTGGGGGAAAGTTAATTAGCTATATAGGGAGTTTGAAAACTCATAAAACATGGGAATCGTAAGTAAAACACGTTGGTCCACTTAATATATCTAAAAGCTTGGCTTATGGCATTGAGATCCATATTCTTCAGACAGAAAAGAGCCATCTCGTCATCACTCGGAAAACTGAGGATTTTCTTCCCACATAGTTAGAAACTCACACCGACGACATTGTTTACTAGAAGAAGATGCACCCATCTACCTACAAAAATACATTTAATTCAAGAGCAATCTATCACTCTTACTTGTAGATCAAGTTTTACCTAATTTCGTTAAATCGACAAGAAGTCACTGAAGTGTGCAAAGTTTGCTACGAAGCTTGAAAAATCCTAGTACTAAAAACATGGGAATTACATATAAGAAACAATTGGTCTAGTTTGTGTGATAATTGGGGTGGTTGCATTTTCTTTTAACTATGGTAGGTCTTGTAGGAGAGAGGTGCTTGAGAGTTAACACGATCGATGGAAGTATAACTTACATCAAGGACCTCATAAAAAATTAAAATTGCATCCAAGTCCATCCATTTAACACAATGACCCTAAAACTGAATAATGAAGTGTGTGTGTTTTGAGGTTTGCGCATACTAGCGTTCATTGTGCTAAAGACTATCAATAGAATCTTTCTCGATGCTAAGGGAAAATAGAAGATCTAATAGTTAGAAATGTTTGGATTTGCCAGTCTTAATCCAACGGTTAATGTTCCAAGTTAATCCGTACACTATACAATGGTGGTATGGTATTGTAATAGATAAGAGAAGATAAAGCTAAGGTAAGAAGTACCGCGAATGGCCGATCTAATGGTTGGTATCGTAGGACCGAGGTGCTTGAGAGTTAAGAGGGTCGATGGAAGTACAAGTTACATCAAGGACCTCAGAAAAAATGAAAATTGCATCCAAGTCCTTGCATGCATTTAGCACAAGGACCCTGGAACTAAGAAATGAAGTGTGTGTTTTGAGGTTTGCGCCTACTAGCGTCCATTGTGGTAAAGACTATCGGCAGAATCTTTCTAGATGCTAAGAATGGAAAAGAAGATCCAACGGTTAGCAAATTTTGGATTTGCCAGTCTTGATCCAACGGTCAATGTTCAAAGTCTGGATTTGCCAGTCTTGATCCAACGGTCAATGTTAAAAACGGGTTCAAAATTGCCTTCCCTCCCGATGTTTGGCTGATCTTTTGAATAATCTTCCCTCCCGATGTTTGGGAAGCAAGTGAAAATTTCGAAAACTTGAAAATTTTGAATTTTTGTGCCGCCAAGGACCAAAGTGGTTTCCTTCCTATGTACTACTAATACTCCTCGTCCATACTCCACACCAACACGCGGCTGCCGAACACGCCAGAGACACAGAGCCGTTGTACCAAGGCACACGTGCGCAGCGCCATGCCATGGACGAGGGGAGAGAGATCAGTCGGATTGGTGCGCGACGAGAAAGGGAAGGAGAGATTGAGCATAGTGAAGGAGAGAGAAAACAAACGATTTTTTTTGCGTGCATAGGTCATGAAATTTACTACTAGTAGAGTGTACATTGTAAGGCCGCAGGAGTACCTCATGTCAGAAACCCATCATAACTTTGCTCTGACATGGAACCGCCTTCAACTTCTCTTTGCTGCTGCCCTCTTCCCCTATCAATATTTTATTCTCTCAGCATGTACAACGCGTGGACAGAGGTGACCATATGTGTAAGCAAAAAATTTACTACTCCCGCATTGTGCAAACTAGTAAGTTGCACGTGCCTTGCACGTGAGACTCAGATAGTAGACGTATGACATATCATCACTATATAAAATTATAATTGGTAAAGCACAAAAAATTATAAATTTGATCAACATCTATAAAGTATGGGTGTATATTTGGGGCATGTTCGTCTGCAGTACCAAAGTTCGCAGACCAACGCATGGCGGTACCTAAGTTGCCTAAAATTGCCGCGTTTCGAAAAGTTGGCCCGCCAACTACTGAGAGGGGCCATTTCGAGGCAAACTCATCTCACCCCTGCCAAATTCAAACATTCCATTAAACTGTCCCGTGAAGTAGACGGTCGGGACCCCCATGTGGGTCATCTGTCCGTGACACGAGCGCCAACACGGCAACCTCGTAGGCAAATCGAGTAGCTAAGTGGATTGGATGCGTTGACTAATTTCACAAATCCATTCCCACCTTTCCCCTAGCACCGGAGGTGTCGGAATCCACCCTCCAGGGAGGACGATCCCTTCGGACATTTGACTTCTGGTGCCAAGTTTCTGCGCCCAGTCGCTGATCCCGAGCTCCAATGGCGCATGCCATAGCCGCCATTGCGAGGCTCTAGCCTGCCTCCACCGCTGACGAGCCGAGCTGTTCGGAGGATGGCAGATCCTACTATCAAGGAAGAAGAAGTTCTGGCTACAAGCGGGTGAGCTACCCTTCTATTTGCTATTTGCACTAATTATAACTGCTAGCTGGCTACTGAACCTCAAATTGTTTGTTAGCCCAACGCTGACAAACATATTTTGTCCATAGTTTTCTGTCAAGTGGGATCTGCGCAGACCCCCCTTACCTCGTTACGGTAGTCCTCTATAGGTACGACTCTAAGGGCAAGTAGTATGGACACCATTGTTTCACGATGGAACAAGTGCCTGCACAGATCTGCACTATATCTGGTATGGTTGCTACTCTGCGTAATCATGTTGAATTATGGCCGAAGTAGACTGCAAAGTGCAGCTTCATGGATGAACGTGGCATCATGGTTCCTATAACGTGTGACAGTCAGCTAATTGGGTTGATGAAAAGGTATGCTTCGACTACCATGTTTGAGCTGAAATGTGATGTACCGGATGTGGAAGATGCTGCAACTGGGAGTCGCCCTTCTATTCTTGGACAGGGTGGTTGCTCGAACCGAATTAGCTCCTGGTAAGCAAAGATCTCTTGGGGTTCGCATGTTTGTGCTGAATTGTAATTTTTGTTTTATTTACTCTATAGATATTGGGCAGTTATGCAACAGTCTTGTTTGTTTGACAGGAAGTGCCGCAAGGTTAGAAACATGACTGTCGGTCAGTCATTTTGCTGCCCAAAGAAATTAAAAACGAGTGGAAAGATGATGCTGGACATGATTCTGGTGCCCATTGTCCCGGCGATGCAGAGTACGTGAA
This sequence comes from Avena insularis, assembly GCA_023614405.1. Taxonomy (NCBI): domain Eukaryota; kingdom Viridiplantae; phylum Streptophyta; class Magnoliopsida; order Poales; family Poaceae; genus Avena; species Avena insularis. The sequence goes on from CM042690.1 coordinate 459,661,326, forward strand.
GCTAAGAAAATTGGCACCAAGGAAGAGGAAGAAAGCAGGAAATGAAGAAGCCAGTGGACGTGAAGGCTTGGCACCCACGCTGTGGAAGAAGGCTGCTGGCAATGAAGATGCATAGTAATATGTTGAACTTGAACATATATATGTAATTCTGTTAAATTCTGGAGCTTTGTGTGTGGCATGTTGCTGGGTGAAACAATCTACCCACGTTCTCTGAGTAAAATGTACCACGACTTAGGGTTTGGAAACGCCCAAGTCAGTAGTTGAATCCGAAATTGTGATTGTGCCACTGCTATCTGAAAACACGCAGCACCAGTTCCACGATTGCTGAGGGGTAGGAGGTCTCCAAATACGACGAAATGTAAGTGGCACTGAAATAAATTATTTAAGTTGCTACACTCCACGAAGCAGCAACTTATTTCAGCTGCTGCACAAAATGACATGGCAACATAAACAACAATGTTCTCACCGATAATGCCCAGATGAGGAGGAAATCGGTACCACTTTCTGGCCTAATCTTGAGCCCGTCTATCTCACCGCCTATCTGCTCCTGCATCCCCTGCATCTGGCGAAGCTTCTAGATCTCCAGTAACCGGGTGTACGTGCTTCCACTTTATAAATTGTGGTTGTGCCATTTGCATGTTGCACAATCCACGTAGATTACGTTTAAACAAACCACCAATGTCAGAATACACTAGTAGAAAAGGTGTCTTTGGTCCACGGTGACGTTCCCAATCCGGGACAAAGATCTAAATCGAGGCAGAAATTGATCTAAATCACAAATTCTTCCACAAATTAATCGAGACAGAGATCTAAATCAACGCATTTCACTACTTCAATCACAAATTCTTCTAAACAAAGGTGTGATTTCACATCCTACATTAATTCAACCACTAGTAAACAATTTCACTTCTGCTGCCACTGTCCTCTGAGCCGCCGGCTTCCTCGTCGCTGTCGGACGGAACCTCCACGATTTCCGCATTGTTCGCGAGACGGAGCACCTCTTCGCGGCGAGCGGCGGCGATGATGGTGTACTTGGTCCGTCCAAGGGCGGACCAAAATGTCTCCCGCCCTTCTCGGTTGCGGAGATCCCAGTGCACCATGCGCCCATCAACGATGCGGTTGCCAATCTTGGCCTTCCACTCCTTCTTGAATAGCGCCGGCCAGTACGGGCTAGCCGCCGCGTACCGGGGAAGCGCCCTCTTCCACGCGGGCATCTGGCGGCGACGCGCTGCGATTTTGCTCTCCATCTCGGCTTGGCCAGGGAGCGGAGCCACCGGCACCCCCGCAGAGCTGATGCGCCATCCGTGGGGCACCATCGCGGCTGGCGGCGCGAGGATGTCGAAGTTCGCGAACATCACCGCCTTGTAGAAGTTCAGATCGGGCATCTCCATGGCGGCACGGTGGAGATTGGAGAGGGAGCGAGGGGATGGACGACGAAGTGACGGCGCGGTGGAGATTGGAGAGGACGAGGGGATGGACAACGAAGCGACACGCTGTGGCGCCTCCTATTTGTACACGAGTATGATGAAGCGATGGACGGAATATCCAAGGGGCATTGGTCAGACAAAAGAAGTAATGCGGGGTCAGACTAACGGGAGAGCAATTTTTTTCCTCCCTGAACTCCGAGACCAATAGTTCAAACCGCTAGGTCAAAAGTACAACTATTACAACTTAAAAAGGCAGGGATCTTAAGCTAAATAGAACTAGTTATCACACATCTCCTTGATCTTCCTAATCTTAGCCCGATGCACATCTTCCTGCGAGAGAAAGGATCGAATCGTCTGCTCCTTCCTTTCAGCATCTTCCTTGCACAGCTTCAATTGTTTCTCTGCATTTTTCCTCATGCACTTGTCAATACTCGTAGTTGTGAACTGCAGGACTTTGGCCTGGTGGAGATCATTTCTTGCTTGAGTCAGTTCTTGCTCTGCTTTAGCCTTCAGAGCCAACGCCACGTCCCTCTCCTTCTCGACTTTGCTAACCTTGTCTTGCACCCACCTGAGATCTTGCTTATGCTTGGTCGTGTCAACTGGTTCCCATAGCTTCATCTCAACACTGTCAAGAAGTGAGATGAATATGGATTCTTTCAACTCAACAGTCATTTCCCATAGTTTGTCTAGCGTTTTCTGCATCGATTTGGGCTACTCTGGATCTACCCATTTGACAACACCGCAACTTCCGCCTTGCATCATTGCACGATGTCCTTGATACCGTAGAAACCTCCTGCCTGTGTTTCGTCCTTTGAATGCTACAAATTTAGCGGACACATATCCATGTTTACATAGTAGAGGACTGTCTTCATCCGCAAAACCGTGATAGTCGGAGTCATACATCGTCTGGTTGGCCTAACACATCATACGCGCATGAGTAAACATATTAGATCTAGCTCAAAAAAAGATAACCGTTCACAGATGATAGAAATAGAGATGAGACGACTCACATTGAAATCACCATCCCTGTCATCACGACGCGTTTCCTCACCATCTCCCCTTGAACCCATGGCAAGAGGGGAGGGGGGTGGCTGCCGGAGAGGGGATTGGGATGGAGGCACCGTCGGCTTGCGGCTACGACAGGATGGGAGTGAAGTGGGGAAAGTGGCTTTGAGGGGAAGGAAGAGAAGTACGGGGAGGAAGAGAAGTAATGGGGATGTGACGCTGGGATGTGGCCCACTGAAATCGTGAGACGTGAATCTCGCAACAGGGAAGCGCCCGGTGTTGCCAGTTTGTCCAGAGCAAGCATGGCCAATCATGCCTCAGAATAGCCTACTCGTGGATCGCTCTCACAAAGACCATCCCAATCGTCCAAGCGCCCCGATTGAACAGTACGTAACAATCATCAAGCAGAACAACTGTGTACGGGCGTGCCTTCTAGAAGACTCGGTCTAACAGCCACCCATGCAATGACACCTGTGTATCCATGTGTGGTTCATGAAAAGAACAGACATGCAATGACACTAGGCTTGGTTCATGAATAGAACAGACATGCAATGACACTAGTGGATCCTTATGTGGTTCATGAAAAGAACAAACATGCAATGACACTGGTGGATCCTTATGTGGTTCATGAAAAGAAATGACAAGCAATGACACTGGATGTGGTTCATGAAAAGAACAGACATGCAATGACACCGGTGGATCCATGTGTGGTTTATGGAAGTAACAGACATGCAATGACTCTAGCTGCGATTCATGAAAAGAACAGACATGCAATGACACCGATGGCTCCATATGTGGTTCATGAGAAGAACACACATCCAATGACACTGGTGGATCCTTGTGTGGTTCATGAAAAGAACAAACATGCAGTGACACCGGTGGATCCTTATGTGGTTTGTCTAGAGGAACACACATGCAATGACACCAGGTGTGGTTCATGAAAAGAACAGACATGCAATGACTTATGTGGTTTGTTTAGAAGAACACACATGCAATGACACTGGTGTGGTTCATGAAAAGAACAGACATGCAATGACACTAGTGGATCCTTATGTGGTTTGTTTAGAGGAACAGACAAACAATGACACTGGGTGTGGTTCATGAAAAGAACACACATCCAATGACACTGGTGGATCCTTATGTGGTTCATGAAAAGAACAGACATGCAGTGACACCGGTGGATCCTTATGTGGTTTGTCTAGAGGAACACACATGCAATGACACTAGGTGTGGTTCATGAAAAGAACAGACATGCAATGACACTGGTGGATCCTTATGTTGTTTGTTTAGAAGAACAGACATGAAATAACACTGGTGGATCCTTATGAGGTTCATGAAAAGAACAGACATGCAATAACACTGGTGGATCCTTATGTGGTTCATGATAAGAACTGACATGCAATGACACTAGGTGTGGTTCATGAAAAGATCAGACATGCAATGACACTGGTGGAACCATGTGTGGTTTATGGAAGTAACATACATGCAATGACTCTAGCTATGATTCATGAAAAGAATAGACATGCAATGACACCGGTGGATCCATGCGTGGTTCATGATAAGAACACACATCCAATGACACTGGTGGATCCATATGTGGTTAATGAAAAGAACAGACATGTAGTGACACCGGTGGATCCTTATGTCGTTTGTCTAGAGGAACACACATGCAATGACAACAGGTGTGGTTCATGAAAAGAACAGACATGCAATGACTTATGTGGTTTGTTTATAAGAACACACATGCAATGACACTGGGTGTGGTTTATGAAAAGAACAGACATGCAATGACACTTGGTGGATCCTTATGTGGTTTGTTTAGAGGAACAGACATGCAATGACACTGGGTGTGGTTCATGAAAAGAACACACATCCAATGCCACCGGTGGATTCCTAAGGTGGTTTGTCTAGAGGAACACACATGCAATGATACCGGGTGTGGTTCATGAAAAGAACAGACATGCAATGACTTATGTGGTTTGTTTAGAAGAACACACATGCAATGACACTAGGTGTGGTTCATGAAAAGAACAGACATGCAATGACACTGGTGGATCCTTATGTGGTTTGTTTAGAGGAATAGACATGTAATGACACTAGGTGTGGTTCATGAAAAGAACACACATCCAATGACACTGGTGGATCCTTATGTGGTTCATGACAAGAACAAACATGCAGTGACACCGGTGGATCCTTATGTGGTTTTTCTAGAGGAACACACATGCAATGACACTGGGTGTGGTTCATGAAAAGAACAGACATGCAATGACACTGGTGGATCCTTATGTGGTTTGTGAGAAGAACAGACATGCAATGACATTGGTGTATCCTTATGTGATTCATGAAGAGAATTGACATGCAATGACACTGGTTGTGGTTCATGAAAAGAACAAATATGCAATGACACTGGTGGATCCATGTGTGGTTTATGGAAGTAACAAACATGCAATGATTCTAGCTATGGTTCATGAAAAGAACAGACATGCAATGACACCGGTGGATCCATGTGTGGTTCATGAGAAGAACACACATCCAATGACACTGGTGGATCCTTATGTGGTTCATGAAAAGAACATACATGCAGCGACACCGATGGATCCTTATGAGGTTTGTCTAGAGGAACACACATGCAATGACACCGGGTGTCATGAAAAGAACAGACATGCAATTACTTATGTGGTTTGTTTAGAAGAACACACATGTAATGACACTGGATGTGGTTCATGAAAAGAACAGACAAGCAATGACACTGGTGGATCCTTATGTGGTTTGTTTAGAGGAACAGACATGCAATAAGACTGGGTGTGGTTCATAAAAAGAACACTAATCCAATGACACTGGTGGATCCTTATGTGGTTCATGAAAAGAACAGACATGCAGTGACACCGGTGGATCCTTATGTGGTTTGTCTAGAGGAACACACATGCAATGACACTGGGTGTGGTTCATGAAAAGAACAGACATGCAGTGACACTAGGTGTGGTTCATGAAAAGAACAGACATGCAATGACACCGGTGGATCCATGTGTGATTTATGGAAGTAATAGACATGCAATGAATCTAGTTGTGGTTCATGAAAACAACAGACATGCAATGACAATGGTGGATCCATGTGTGGTTCATGAGAAGAACACACATCCAATGACACTGGTGTATCCTTATGTGGTTCATGAAAAGAATAGACATGCAGTAACACCGGTGGATCCTTATATGGTTTGTCTAGAGGAACACACATGCAATGACACTGGGTTTGGTTCATGACAAGAACAGACACACAATGACACTTGTGGATCCTTATGTGCTTTGTGAAAAGAACAGACATGCAATGACACTGGTGGATCCTTATGTGGTTCATGAAAAGAACTGACATGCAATGACACTGAGTGTGGTTCATGAAAAGAACAGACATGCAATGACACCGGTGGATCCATGTGTGGTATATGTAAGTAAGAGACATGCAATGACTCTAGCTGTGATTCATGCAAATAACATACATGTACTGGCACCGGTGGATCCATGTGTGGTTCATGAGAAGAACACGCATCCAATGACACTGGTGGATCCTTATGTGATTCATGAAAAGAACAGACATGCAGTGACACCGGTGGATCCTTATGTGGTTTGTCTAGAGGAACACACATGCAATGACACCGGGTGTGGTTCATGAAAAGAATAGACATGCAATGACTTATGTGGTTTGTTGAGAAGAACACACATGCAATGACACTGGGTGTGGTTCATGAAAAGAATAGACATGCCATGACTCTGGTGGATCCTTATGTGGTTTGTTTAGGGGAACAGACATGCAATGACACTAGGTGTGGTTCATGAAAAGAAAACACATCCAATGACACTGGTGGATCCTTATGTGGTTCATGAAAAGAACAGACATGCCGTTACACCGGTGGATCCTTATGTGGTTTGTCTAGAGGAACACACATGCAATGACAGTGGGTGTGGTAATGAAAAGAACAAACATGTAGGGACACCGGTGGATCCTTATGTGGTTTGTCTAGAGGAACACACATGCAATGACACTGGTGGATCCTTATGTGGTTCATGAAAAGAACAGACATGCAATGACACTAGGTGTGGTTCATGAAAAGAGCAGACATGCAATGACATCGGTGGATCCATGTGTGGTTTATGGAAATAACAGACATGCAATGACTCTAGCTGTGGTTCATGAAAAGAACATACATGGAATGACACCGGTGGATCCATGTGTGGTTCATGAGAAGAACACACATCCAATGACACTGGTGGATCCTTATGTGGTTGATGAATAGAACAGACATGCAGTGAGACCGGTGGATCCTTATGTGGTTTGTCTAGAGGAACACACATGCAATGACACTGGGTGTGGTTCATGAAAAGAACAGACATACAATGACACTGGTGGATCCTTATGTGGTTTGTTTAGAAGAACGCACATGCAATAACACTGGTGGATCCTTTTATGGTTCATGAAAAGAACAGACATGCAATGACACTGGTGTATCCTTATGTGGTTCATGAAAAGAACTGACATGCAATGACACTAGGTGTGATTCATGAAAAGAACAGACATGCAATGACACCGGTGGATCCATGTGTGGTTTATGGTAGTAACACACATGCAATGACTTTAGCAATGATTCATGAAAAGAACAGACATGCAATGACACCGTGGATCCGTGTGTGGTTCATGAGAAGAACACACATCCAATGACATTGGTGCATCCTTATGTGGTTCATGAAAAGAACAGACATGAAGTGACACCGGTGGATCCTTATGTGGTTTGTCTAGAGGAAGACACATGCAATGACACCGGGTGTGGTTCATGTAAAGAACAGACATGCAATGACTTATGTGGTTTGTTTAGAAGAACACACATGCAATGACACTGGGTGTGGTTCATGAAAAGAACAGAAATGCAATGACACTGGTGGATCCTTATTTGGTTTGTTTAGAGGAACATACATGCAATGACACTGGATGTGGTTCATGAAAAGAACACAAATCCAATGACACCGGTGGATTCCTAAGGAGATTTATCTAGTGGAACACACATGCAATGACACCGGGTATGGTTCATGAAAAGGACAGGCATGCAATGACTTTGGTGGTTTGTTTAGAAGAACACACATGCAATTACTATGGGTGTGGTTCACGAAAATAACAGACATGCAATGACACTTGTGGATCCTTATGTGGTTTGATTAAAGGAACAGACATGCAATGACACTAGGTGTGGTTCATGAAAAGAACACACATCCAATGACACTAGTGGATCCTTATGTGGTTCATGACAAGAACAAACATGCAGTGACACCGGTGGATCCTTATGTGGTTTGTCTAGAGGAACACACATGCAATGACACTAGCTGTGGTTCATGAAAAGAACAGACATGCAATGACACAAGTGGATCCTTATGTGGTTTGTTTAGAAGAACAGACATGCACTAACACTAGTGGATCCTTATGTGGTTCATGAAAAGAACAGACATGCAATGACACCAGGGGATCCTTATGTGGTTCATGAAAAGAACTGACATGCAATGACACTTGGTGTGGTTCATGAAAACATCAGAGATGCAATGACACTGGTGGAACCATGTGTGGTTTATGGAAGTAACAGACATGCAATGACTCTAGTGGTGATTCATAAAAATAACAGACATGCAATGACACCGGTGGATCCATGTGTGGTTCATGAGAAGAACACACATCCAATGACACAGGTGGATCCTTATGTGTTTCATGAAAAGAACAAACATGCAGTGACACCGGTGGATCCTTATGTGGTTTGTCTAGAGGAACACACAGGCAATGACAACGGGTGTGGTTCATGAAAAGAACATACATGCAATGACTTATGTGGTTTGTTTATAAGAACACACATGCAATGACACTAGGTGTGGTTCATGAAAAGAACAGACATGCAATGACACTTGGTGGATCCTTATGTGGTTTGTTTAGAGGAACATACATGCAATGACACTGGATGTGGTTCATGAAAAGAACACAAATCCAATGATACCGGTGGATTCCTAAGGTGATTTGTCCAGAGGAACACACATGCAATGACACCGGGTATGGTTCATGAAAAGGACAGGCATGCAATGACTTGTGTGGTTTGTTTAGAAGAACACACATGCAATGACTATGGGTGTGGTTCATGAAAAGAACAGACATGCAATGACACTTGTGGATCCTTATGTGGTTTGTTTAATGGAACAGACATGCAATGACACTGGGTGTGGTTCATGAAAAGAACACACATCCAATGACACTAGTGGATCCTTATGTGGTTCATGACAAGAACAGACATGAAGTGACACCGGTGGATCCTTATGTGGTTTGTCTAGAGGAACACACATGCAATGACACTAGGTGTGGTTCATGAAAAGAACAGACATGCAATGACACAGGTGGATCCTTATGTGGTTTGTTTAGAAGAACAGACATGCACTAACACTAGTGGATCCTTATGTGGTTCATGAAAAGAACAGACATGCAATGACACTAGTGGATCCTTATGTGGTTCATGAAAAGAACTGACATGCAATGGCACTTGGTGTGGTTCATGAAAAGATCAGACATGCAATGACACTGGTGGAACCATGTGTGGTTTATGGAAGTAACAGACATGCAATGACTCTAGCGGTGATTCATGAAAATAACAGACATGCAATGACACCGGTGGATCCATGTGTGGTTCATGAGAAGAACACACATCCAATGACACTGGTGGATCCTTATGTGTTTCATGAAAAGAACAAACATGCAGTGACACCGGTGGATCCTTATGTGGTTTGTCTAGAGGAACACACAGGCAATGACAACGGGTGTGGTTCATGAAAAGAACAGACATGCAATGACTTATGTGGTTTGTTTATAAGAACACACATGCAATGACACTAGGTGGATCCTTATGTGGTTTGTTTAGAGAAACAGACATGCAATGACACTGGGTGTGGTTCATGAAAAGAAAACACATCCAATGACACTGGTGGATTCCTAAGGTGGTTTGTCTAGAGGAACACACATGCAATGACAACGGGTGTGGTTCATGAAAAGAATAGACATGCAATGACTTATGTGGTTTGTTTAGAAGAACTCACATGCAATGACACTGGGTGTGGTTCATGAAAAGAACAGACATGCAATGACACTAGTGGATCCTTATGTGGTTTGTTTAGAGGAACAAACATGCAATGACACTGCGTGTGGTTCATGAAAAGAACACACATCCAATGACACTGGTGGATTCCTAAGGTGGTTTGTCTAGAGGAACACACATGCAATGACACCGGGTATGGTTCATGAAAAGGACAGACATGCAATGACTTGTGTGGTTTGTTTAGAAGAACACACATGCAATGAGTCTGGGTGTGGTTCATGAAAAGAACAGACATGCAATGACACTTGTGCATCCTTATGTGGTTTGTTTAGAGGAACAGACATGCAATGACACTGGGTGTGGTTCATGAAAAGAACACACATCCAATGACACTAGTGGATCCTTATGTGGTTCATGACAAGAACAGATATGCAGTGACACCGGTGGATCCTTATGTGGTTTGTCTAGAGGAACACACATGCAATGACACTAGGTGTGGTTCATGAAAAGAACAGACATGCAATGACACAGGTGGATCCTTATGTGGTTTGTTTAGAAGAACAGACATGCACTAACACTAGTGGATCCTTATGTGGTTCATGAAAATAACAGACATGCAATGACACTAGTGGATCCTTATATGGTTCATGAAAAGAACTGACATGCAATGACACTTGGTGTGGTTCATGAAAACATCAGACATGCAATGACACTAGTGGAACCATGTGTGGTTTATGGAAGTAACAGACATGCAATGACTCTAGCGGTGATTCATGAAAATAACAGACATGCAATGACACCGGTGGATCCATGTGTGGTTCATGAGAAAAACACACATCCAATGACACTGGTGGATCCTTATGTGGTTCATGAAAAGAACAGACATGTAGTGACACCGGTGGATCCTTATGTGGTTTGTCTAGAGGAACACACAGGCAATGACAACGGGTGTGGTTCATGAAAAGAATAGACATGCAATGACTTATGTGGTTTGTTTATAAGAACACACATGCAATGACACTAGGTGTGGTTCATGAAAAGAACAGACATGCAATGACACTTGGTGGATCCTTATGTGGTTTGTTTAGACAAACAGACATGCAATGACACTGGGTGTGGTTCATGAAAAGAACACACATCCAATGACACTGGTGGATTCCTAAGGTGGTTTGTCTAGAGGAACACACATGCAATGACAACGGGTGTGGTTCATGAAAAGAATAGACATGCAATGACTTATGTGGTTTGTTTAGAAGAACTCACATGCAATGACATTGGGTGTGGTTCATGAAAAGAACAGACATGCAATGACACTAGTGGATCCTTATGTGGTTTGTTTAGAGGAACAAACATGTAATGACACTGCGTGTGGTTCATGAAAAGAACACACATCCAATGACACTAGTGGATCCTTATGTGGTTCATGACAAGAACAGACATGCAGTGACACCGGTGGATCCTTATGTGGTTTGTCTAGAGGAACACACATGCAATGACACTAGGTGTGGTTCATGAAAAGAACAGACATGCAGTGACACAGGTGGATCCTTATGTAGTTTATTTAGAAGAACAGACATGCACTAACACTAGTGGATCCTTGTGTGGATCATGAAAAGGACAGACATGCAATGACACTGGTGGATCCTTATGTGGTCTGTTTAGAAGAACATACATGGAATGACACCGGTGGATCCATGTGTGGTTCATGAGAAGAACACACATCCAATGACACTGGTGGATCCTTATGTGGTTCATGAAAAGAACAGACATGTAGTGAGACCGGTGGATCCTTATGTGGTTTGTCTAGAGGAACACACATGCAATGACACTGGGTGTGGTTCATGAAAAGAACAGACATACAATGACACTAGTGGATCCTTATGTGGTTTTTTTAGAAGAACGCACATGCAATAACACTGGTGGATCCTTTTGTGGTTCATGAAAAGAACAGACATGCAATGACACTGGTGGATCCTTATGTGGTTCATGAAAAGAACTAACATGCAATGACACTAGGTGTGGTTCATGAAAATAACAGACATGCAATGACACTAGTGGAACCATGTGTGGTTTATGGAAGTAACAGACATGCAATGACTCTAGCGGTGATTCATGAAAATAACAGACATGCAATGACACCGGTGGATCCATGTGTGGTTCATGAGAAGAACACACATCCAATGACACTGGTGGATCCTTATGTGGTTAATGAAAAGAAAAGACATGAAGTGACACCGGTGGATCCTTATGTGGTTTGTCTAGAGGAACACACAGGCAATGACAACGGGTGTAGTTCATGAAAAGAACAGACATGCAATGACTTATGTGGTTTGTTTATAAGAACACAATTGCAATGACACTAGGTGTGGTTCATGAAAAGAACAGACATGCAATGACACTTGGTGGATCCTTATGTGGTTTGTTTAGAGGAACAGACATGCAATGACACTAGGTGTGGTTCATGAAAAGAACACACATCCAATGACACTGGTGGATTCGTAAGGTGGTTTGTCTAGAGGAACACACATGCAATGACAACAGGTGTGGTTCATGAAAAGAATAGACATGCAATGACTTATGTGGTTTGTTTAGAAGAACTCACATGCAATGACACTGGGTGTGGTTCATGAAAAGAACAGACATGCAATGACACTAGTGGATCCTTATGTGGTTTGTTTAGAGGAACATACATGTAATGACACTGGATGTGGTTCATTAAAAGAACACAAATCCAATGACACCGGTGGATTCCTAAGGTGATTTGTCTAGAGGAACACACACGCAATGACACCGGGTATGGTTCATGAAAAGGACAGACATGCAATGACTTGTGTGGTTTGTTTAGAAGAACACACATGCAATTACTATGGGTGTGGTTCATGAAAAGAACAGACATGCACTGACACTTGTGTATCCTTATGTGGTTTGTTTAGAGGAATAGACATGCACTGACACTGGGTGTGGTTCATGAAAAGAACACACATCCAATGACACTAGTGGATCCTTATGTGGTTCATGACAAGAACAGACATGCAATGACACTGGTGGATCCGTATGTGGTTCATGAAAATAACTGACATGCAATGACACTAGGTGTGGTTCATGAAAAGAACAGACATGCAATGACACCGGTGGATCCATGTGTGGTTTATGGTAGTAACACAATGCAATGGCTTTAGCTTGATTCATGAAAATAACAGACATGCAATGACACCGGTGGATCCATGTGTGGTTCATGAGAAGAACACACATCCAATGACATTGGTGCATCCTTATGTGGTTCATGAAAAGAACAGACATGAAGTGACACTGGTGGATCCTTATGTGCTTTGTCTAGAGGAAGACACATGCAATGACACCGGGTGTGGTTCATGAAAAGAACAGACATGCAATGACTTATGTGGTTTGTTTAGAAGAACACACATGCAATGACACTGGGTGTGGTTCATGGAACGAACAGACATGCAATGACACTAGTGGATCCCCATGTGGTTTGTTTAGAGGAACATACATGCAATGACACTGGGTGTGGTTCATGAAAAGAACACAAATCCAATGACACCGGTGGATTCCTAAGGTGATTTGTCTAGAGGAACACACATGCAATGACACCGAGTGTGGTTCATGAAAAGGACAGACATGCGATGACTTGTGTGGTTTGTTTAGAAGAACACACATGCAATGACTATGGGTGTGGATCATGAAAAGAACAGACATCCAATGACACTTGTGGATTCTTATATGGTTTGTTTAGAGGAACAGACATGCAATGACACTGGGTGTGGTTCATGAAAAGAACACACATCCAGTGACACTAGTGGATCCTTATGTGGTTCATGACAAGAACAGACATTCAGTGACACCGGTGGATCCTTATGTGGTTTGTCTAGAGGAACACACATGCAATGACACTAGGTGTGGTTCATGAAAAGAACAGACATGCAATGACACAGGTGGATCCTTATGTGGTTTGTTTAGAAGAACAGACATGCACTAACACTAGTGGATCCTTATGTGGTTCATGAAAAGAACAGACATGCAATGACACTAGTGGATCCTTATATGGTTCATGAAAAGAACTGACATGCAATTACACTTGGTGTGGTTCATGAAAACATCAGACATGCAATGACACTGGTGGAACCATGTGTGGTTTATGGAAGTAACAGACATGCAATGACTCTAGCAGTGATTCATGAAAATAACAGACATGCAATGACACCGGTGGATCCATGTGTGGTTCATGAGAAGAACACACATCCAATGACACTGGTGGATCCTTATGTGGTTCATGAAAAGAACAGACATGCAGTGACACCGGTGGATCCTTATGTGGTTTGTCTAGAGGAACACACATGCAATGACAACGGGTGTGGTTCATGAAAAGAACAGACATGCAATGACTTATGTGGTTTGTTTATAAGAACACACATGCAATTACACTAGGTGTGGTTCATGAAAAGAACAGACATGCAATGCACTTGGTGGATCCTTATGTGGTTTGTTTAGAGGAACATACATGCAATGAAACTGGGTGTGGTTCATGAAAAGAACACACATACAATGACACTGGTGGATTCCTAAGGTGGTTTGTCTATAGGAACACACATGCAATGACAACGGGTGTGGTTCATGAAAAGAATAGACATGCAATGAATTATGTGGTTTGTTTAGAAGAACTCACATGCAATGACACTGGGTGTGGTTCATCAAAAGAACAGACATGCAATGACACTAGTGGATCCTTATGTGGTTTGTTTAGAGGAACACACATGCAATGACACTGCGTGTGGTTCATGAAAAGAACACACATCCAATGACACTGGTGGATCGTTATGTGCTTCATGAAAAGAACAGACATGCAGTGCCACCGCTGGATCCTTATGTGGTTTGTCTAGAGGAACACACATGTAATGACACTGGGTGTGGTTCATGAAAAGAACAGACATGCAATGACATTGGTGGATCCTTATGTGGGTTGTGAGAAGAACAGACATGCAATGACACTGGTGGATCCTTATGTGGTTCATGAAAAGAACATACATACAATGACACTGGTGGATGCTTATGTGGTTCATGAAAAGAACTGACATGCAATGACACTGGGTGTGGTTTATGAAAAGAACAGACATGCAATGACTCTAGCTGTGATTCATGAAAAGAACAGACATGCAGTGACACCGGTGGATCCATGTGTGGTTCATGACAAGTACACACATCCAATGACACTGTGGATCCTTATGTGGTTCTAGAAAAGAACAAACATGCAGTGACACCGGTGGATCCTTATGTGGTTTGTCTAGATGAACAAACATGCAATGACACCGGCTGTGGTTCATGAAAAGAACAGACATGCAATGACTTATGTGGTTTGTTTAGAAGAAAACACATGCAATAACACTGGCTGTGGTTCATGAAAAGAACAGACATGCAATGACACTGGTGGATCCTTATATGGTTTGTTTAGAGGAAAAAACATGCAATGACACTGGGTGTGGTTCATGAAAAGAACACACATCCAATGACACCAGTGGATTCCTAAGGTGGTTTGTCTAGAGCAACACACATGCAATGACACTGGGTGTGGTTCATGAAAAGAATAGACATGCAATGAGTTATGTGGTTTGTTTAGAAGAACACACATGCAATTACACTGGGTGTGGTTCATGAAAATAACAGACATGCAATGACACTCGTGGATCCTTATGTGGTTTGTTTAGAGGAACAGACATGCAATGACACTAGGTGTGGTTAATGAGAAGAACACACATCCAATGACACTAGTGGATCCTTATGTGGGTAATGAAAAGAATAGACATGCCATGACACCAGTGGATCCTTATGTGGTTTGTCTATAGGAATACGCATGCAATGACAACGGGTGTGGTTCATGAAAAGAACAGACATGCAATGACTTATGTGGTTTGTTTATAAGAACACACATGCAATTACACTAGGTGTGGTTCATGAAAAGAACAGACATGCAATGCACTTCGTGGATCCTTATGTGGTTTGTTTAATGAAACTGGGTGTGGTTCATGAAAAGAACACACATACAATGACACTGGTGGATTCCTAAGGTGGTTTGTCTATAGGAACACACATGCAATGACAACGGGTGTGGTTCATGAAGAGAATAGACATGCAATGAATTATGTGGTTTGTTTAGAAGAACTCACATGCAATGACACTGGGTGTGGTTCATGAAAAGAACAGACATGCAATGACACTAGTGGATCCTTATGTGGTTTGTTTAGAGGAACACACATGCAATGACACTGCGTGTGGTTCATGAAAAGAACACACATCCAATGACACTGGTGGATCCTTATGTGGTTCATGAAAAGAACAGACATGCAGTGCCACCGCTGGATCCTTATGTGGTTTGTCTAGAGGAACACACATGCAATGACACTGGGTGTGGTTCATGAAAAGAACAGACATGCAATGACATTGGTGGATCCTTATGTGGGTTGTGAGAAGAACAGACATGCAATGACACTGGTGGATCCTTATGTGGTTCATGAAAAGAACTGACATGCAATGACACTGGGTGTGGTTCATGAAAAGAACAGATATGCAATGACACCGGTGGATCCATGTGTGGTTTATGGAAGTAACAGACATCCAATGACTCTAGCTGTGGTTCATGAAAAGAACAGACATGCAATGATATCGGTGGATCCATGTGTGCTTCATGAGAAGAACACACATCCAATGACACTGGTGGATCCTTATGTGGTTCATGAAAAGAACAGACATGTAGTGACACCGCTGGATCCTTATGTGGTTTGTGTAGAGGAACACACATGCAATGACACTGGGTGTGGTTCATGAAAAGAACAGACATGCAATGACTTATGTGGTTTGTTTAGAAGAACACACATGCAATGACACTAGGCGTGGTTCATGAAAAGAACAGACATGCAATGACACTGGTGGGTCCTTATGTGGTTTGTTTAGAGAACAGACATGCAATGACACTGGGCGTGGTTCATGAAAAGAACACACATCCAATGACACTAGTGGATCCTTATGTGGTTCATGAAAAGAACAGACATGCGGTGACACCGGTGGATCCTTATGTGGTTTGTCTAGAGGAACACACATGCAATGACACTGGGTGTGGTTCATGAAAAGAACATACATGAAGTGACACCGGTGGATCCTTATGTGGTTTGTCTAGAGGAATACACATGAAATGACACTGGTGGATACTTATGTGGTTCATGAAACGAACAGACCTGCAATGACACTGGGTGTGGTTCATGAAAAGAACAGACATGCAATGATACCGGTGGATCCATGTGTGGTTTATGGAAGTAATAGACATGCAATGACTCTAGCTATGGTTCATGAAAAGAACAGACATGCAATGACACTGGTGGATCCATGTCTGGTTCATGAGAAGAACACACATTCAATGACACTGGTGGATCCTTATGTGATTCATGAAAAGAACAGACATGCAGTAACACCGGTGGATCCTTATGTGGTTTGTCTAGAGGAACACACATGCAATGACACTGGGTTTAGTTCATGAAAAGAACAGACATGCAATGACACTGGTGGATCCTTATGTGGTTTCTGAAAAGAACAGACATGCAATCATACTAGTGGATCCTTATGTGGTTCATGAAAAGAACTGACATGCAATCACACTGGGTGTGGTTCATGAAAAGAACATACATGCAATGACACCGGTGGAACCATGTGTGGTTTATGGAAGTAACAGACATGCAATGACCCTAGCTGTGGTTCATGCAAAGAACAGATATGCAATGACACCGGTGGATCCATGTGTTGTTCATGAGAACAAAACACATCCAATGACACTGGTGGATCCTTATGTGGTTCATGAAAAGAACAGACATGCAGTGACACCGGTGGATCCTTATGTGGTTTGTCCAGAGAAACACACATGCAATCACACTGGGTGTGGTTCATGAAAAGAACAGACATGCAATGACACTGGTGGATCCTTATGTGGTTTGTTTAGAAGAACAAACATGCAATAACACTGGTGGATCCTTATGTGGTTCATGAAAAGAACATACATACAATGACACTGGTGGATGCTTATGTGGTTTGTCTAGATGAACAAACATGCAATGACACCGGCTGTGGTTCATGAAAAGAACAGACATGCAATGACTTATGTGGTTTGTTTAGAAGAAAACACATGCAATAACACTGGCTGTGGTTCATGAAAAGAACATACATGCAATGACACTGGTGGATCCTTATGTGGTTTGTTTAGAGGAAAAAACATGCAATGACACTGGGTGTGGTTCATGAAAAGAACACACATCCAATGACACCGGTGGATTCCTAAGGTGGTTTGTCTAGAGCAACACACATGCAATGACACTGGGTGTGGTTCATGAAAATAATAGACATGCAATGAGTTATGTGGTTTGTTTAGAAGAACACACATGCAATTACACTGGGTGTGGTTCATGAAAATAACAGACATGCAATGACACTCGTGGATCCTTATGTGGTTTGTTTAGAGGAACAGACATGCAATGACACTAGGTGTGGTTAATGAGAAGAACACACATCCAATGACACTAGTGGATCCTTATGTGGGTAATGAAAAGAATAGACATGCCGTGACACCGGTGGATCCTTATGTGGTTTGTCTAGAGGAATACGCATGCAATGACACTGGGTGTGGTTCATGAAAAGAACAGGCATGCAATGACACTGGTGGATCCTTATGTGGCTTGTGAGAAGAACAAACATGCAATGAAACTGGTGGATCCTTATGTGGTTCATGAAAAGAACTAACATGCAATGACACTGGGTGTGGTTCATGAAAATAACAGACATGCAATGACACTGGTGGATCCATGTGTGGTTTATGGAAGTAATAGACATGCAATGACTCTAGTTGTGGTTCCTGAAAAGAACAGACATGCAATGACACCGGTGGATCCATGTGTGGTTCATGAGAAGAACACACATTCAATGACACTGGTGGATCCATATGTGGTTCATGAAAAGAACAGACATGCAGTGACACCGGTGGATCCTTATGTGGTTTGTCTAGAAAAAAACACACATGCAATGACACCGGGTGTGGTTCATGAAAAGAGCAGACATGCAATGACTTATGTGGTTTGTTTAGAAGAACACACATGCAATGACACTGGGTGTGGTTCATGAAAAGAACACACATCCAATGACACTGGTGGATCCTTATGTGGTTTGTTTAGAGGAACATGTTGGGGTACCGTGTATGAAAACAATAAATTTTACTCTATGCCCCTGAACCCCTAAAGCTGCCAAGACCTATCTATTAGTAATAAAGTAACGGCAGGGGATTTTCGCGAACTTACCCTCAAAGACCGAAAAGCGTTGTCAACGCTCAGGAGAGCGTGGTTGATGTAGACCAGCCGAAGCCGACCTCAAGGTCGTGATGAAGTCCTTGCGCTCCTTGGCTCCAATGACTTGAGAGCCTCAAGTGCGATACATCACAGGGAGTTACACACGTCCGGTGCCTGACAATGACTCCCGTCTCCCCGATCCAGCAGCAGTTGTGGAAGTAGAGCTCCTGGATCTGAATCCCACAGCGCGAGGCACTCCGCGGTGAAGATGTCTCTCATTCGCGCAGTCCAGACTTGGGACCACGGTCAAGTGAGAGAGAGGGGGAGAGAGAAAATATCAACTGGAGGTCCTCCCAAAAGTGAGAAGACCTTTATTGATTATTGGTGTATTTTCTTTGGCCAAACACCCCCACTATGTATAGGGGGGAGGTACTACCTCCCTCAAATTCCTGGGGTGGGACTAAAGGAGAGGAAGGGGGAGGGGAGGCTGTCGGCCACCTAGTGGGCCCCACGTGGGGGCTAGGCCCCGCCGGACAGCCCCCTTGCCCCTACTCCCTCTCTCCTTTCCCCTAACGGGCCCTCTCCCTCCGGAAATTGGCCCATTAAGCCTTTGACCATTTAAATTGATTTTATCTTCATTAAATAATTATGAATAAATTATTAAATCAATATTTAACATTCATTCACATATTATTCAACCTCCATGGCTATGGAATACCTTCCACCTCCACTCCGGACTTACCGAAACCCTTCCGGTTTTCTCTCTACAACTCTTCGGTGATTCCATCGATCCTATAAACACTCTCTAAGCATCATCAAACCCTTAAGCGTGATACCCCATGGTTCGGGAACACTCCAGACATGGTCGGGACACTCCCGCACCAATGATCGATAGAGGGACCTGGATGGCCTTGTGACCCCTGTGTGTTCCACGAAGATCTTTCGTTGTTTGAACCGGGACAGTCGTGTCTTATTCCCTTTGTCACTCAATACTTGCATTTCCCGAGATCTAATCAACGACATCGCCATGTCGTGTTCAATCTCGTTACTGAACAATGCTACTTGACTCGTTCCGACAAGTGATATCCCCATGATCAAATCACACGCTGCACAGCTATTGGATATAACTTCTCCGAGTGGGCCCTTGAGTATCTTCCCGTCACATGGATGGACAAATCCCGCTCTTGACATATATTGCCTCTACGGTTTCCTCCGAATACCTGAACACACCTTTATAACCACCGTATTACCAGATGGCGTTTGATGCTATCTAAGCACCCTCAAGAGACATTGATTGATATAGCCTCACGGTCTAAGGAATAGTCTACAAAGATCCATTACTAATCATCATAACTTGAACTTCGTGACATGATCGGGTCATGATGTTTAGGTTGGGTATTGGTTCATCATCTCATTTTCGGAATGAGATGACTCCATTTCCAACTAGCATAAATGCCACATGATTAGGAAACACGATCATCTGTTGACCAATGAACCAGTGACTAGAGTTTCACTAGGAACCCCTGGTTGTTTATATATCACACGTGTATTGATGTTTCCACTCAATACAGTTATAGCATGATATGGAACTTAATCATAAACTATATGAAATATGATAATAGTCCTTACTACTATTTGTCTCTAGGGCATATTTCCAACAGTCTCCCACTTGCACTAGAGTACAAATACACTAGCTGCATTTGTTCTCAATCATTGGCACCATATATCCTGCACTGAACATGCTTGCTCATGGAAGAGGTTGAGTCTTGAGATGCATGCTTTAGTCCCAAATCCTTTGCAACTTACTAATGTCACCTTGATTGACATTAATACTTTATCATCACATGATAGCATCTGTGTGTATGCATCGTCGTTATGGCAGCAGAACAAGGCCTGATTCCAGGAGCCTACAGTGACTTTAGATCAATCTCGAGGGCTTTCTCATAGGCACTGTGCCCTGGGACACATCATTCTACGTTAAAAGCAAACTAGCCCCACCATAACATTATACAACACTTTAGATGGTACCCTTAAATGTATTCATAGAAACACTAGTGCACTCTGTGCAACTTTCAATGTTTTGTTCACCTTGCTTCCTACTTGACTTTAATTGGTATTTACAGGAGTTTCCAACATATTCCCTTATAACATAACCCCTTATGTTTTAAGATATGTCATCCTTTATGGATTTGGAAAATATATCCACAGTTCTCTACTAGACACTGCAGACAAACTCAGCTCAACGTTCTGTGATTCGGACTTAATCACTTTCAAATGTTCCTTCTTGGATCACATATTATGTTAAGTTATCATCATGGTTTACAAAGATAGAACTTATGTCTCAACATAGTGGATGACGATCATCCTTTTCTTTCTTTCAACCATTGATGTTTAACTTAGTATTATTCCCAATTTGAGTTATTAAGGACCGTCTCCTTAATTAACTTCTATTCTAAAAACCCCTTTCGGAATCCCTTAAGGAACACTACATAATATCATAATACACCTATTATCAACTTCTGCATCTTATAAATCATTTATTTATAATTATTTGCGCTTTCATTCTTAACACACTTAAGAATTACTCCTATAAGCTCCCACTCAAAAATATGTCATTCACATATTTGAATTTGAGACTTATATTGCTCCCACTCAAAAATACGTCATTCACATATTGTTTTAGGAAGACTTTCATAGCTCCCACTCAATTTTATGCAAATTGCATATCCACTCACTATTTTGAACAACTTCGAAATCCTTTGATCAAATATCAAAGTTGGAGATTTACTATGAGATACTAGTACTGTTACTAGTTCTAAATCCTCTAGATTTTTAGCACACTTGAATCAAATTCATTTGAATTTATCCAATACTCGAGAAATTGTGCTTTTGTCATTCACCCCCAGGAGTTGAGATCGGCTTCCACTCCCATTAGTTGTGATCGAGTCGCTTCCATTTCTTCAGTTTTTCATAGGATTTATCGATGATTTCCACTGCCAGATCACCCATGCCATCCTTCGCTGGGTATGGTTTGATCTTGTACAGATTTTGGACGTCGATGTGGTGCTTATCTATGATTTTTATCAACGCATGAGAAAGCATAATTGTGTCATTTGTGATATCCACGCTAGTGAAAGTTATCCCTTTCCTACACAAGAACTCGACCAGAGCCGGACAATGCATCTCAGTTGGTTTACTCCTGCACTTAGATGGTTCTAGGGATGTAAGGGAACAAGGGATGCAAAAGTGGTGATCTCAAATTTAAATTTCACATACCTGCAGAAGTGGTAAACGAGGACCTCCTCATGTATGGCGATTTGCACGACAGCGATCTCTTGTGGAGGATTTTTTCGCTTATTTGCATGGGTGTACTCCAAGTCTAGCCCCACAAACTTGTGCTTCTCTTTCTCAAGCAATTGCTCAAACCTGGCAAGAGTTGTCTCCATAGTCGCTACATCATTTGTGTACACCACTGTCAAAGTCGTGGTGCCATGGGCAGGGACCAAGTGGGTCTCTGTTGTGCGTTTCCCATCGTCCATGCCTGCAAGGAAATGGGTGAAAGGAAATGCCTGCAAGGAACTGCCTGCGAGAGGAAGAAGAAGATGAACCGACGGTTCCAGAACAGAGGAAGAAGAAGCGCCTAGGAAAAACTGCAGAGGAATGACTGAGGAAGAGGAATGACTGCATAAGAAACATGGTAACTGCAACTTTCGGTTCGAGAAATCACCATGGTTACATGGAGATCGTGGCAGTGCCGCCGGTTCAACAAGTGGGGCCAGTTCCTGCGAGAATATGAAATTAGCTATGCATTTTTCTATGCGAGAAATTGAGAGAAATCATTTATATTTTATCTTTCATAATTAAACACAATGAAGTTGGTATAGCCCAAGAGATTTGAACAAAAGAGATTTGCTAGTTTAACATACAACAACACAAAATTTCTGAGCATGTATTCTTGAAATTTAAATTCTGATGATTTATTCAGAAGTTCTGAGCTACAACTGACATTACAGAGCCAATGCTCTCGTCTTCGTCCTCCTCGTGCTGCTCGTCGTTGTCGTCTTCCGCATCCTCCTGTTTCCTTTGCCGGACCGGTGACCACCTCAATAATTAGCTTGATATAGTGCCTCATCACCTTGACCTGGACGACAAGCAGATCATCAAGGCAAATTCTATTTTTAACAAAGAATTCAGCCCAAGGGTCGGTGAACTCAATGCAATCGTCATGTACTTCCGATATGCAATATCGCCCCAAGATTTTCAGGCCTTTGTTACAATTATTCTTCATGCATACACAATAGAACCCTTACGGGCCCAACATGGCAGAACTTGAGCTACCACAGAGACCTCGGCAGAGGTGGCAGAATTGGTGCGGGTGCAACCACGGCAACAGCGAGCTTAGATTCTAGAGGAGGAAAACATAACCGAGCATGGTCGACAAGGTGATAGATCTCACCGGGAACCAATTCTCGTCCCCGCACTGTGACATGGGTGCATCCACGGTGAGGGCGATCTCCAACTCGGGATGGGGAGGAGAGCGGGGCCGAGCAGCTTCGTCACGTCCCAGCTCTGCGCCATGGCCGCGACCACAAATTGCCGCTCCGGGGAAGAAGACGTGTAATGGATATAGGCGCCAACACTGCAAGCCTACAGGGAGGAGAGTTGGGCCGAGCAGGTTCGTCCACGTCCCAGCTCCATGCCATGGCTGTGACGCCCCATAGATTGCCGCTCTAGGGAAGAGGAAGACGCGTAATGGATGCAGGCGTCAACGCTGCAAGCCTAATTGACACCTAAGCGATAGGAGCGATAGGAGCGACATAACAGCGAGAACTGACAAGGGGGGCCAACTTGACGGTCGTTAGCCTGATTTTTTGTATTGAAACATAAAGTTCAATTCGTGTCGAAAAAGACCCTCTGAGTATTTGGCACACCAACTGTAGTCATCGCGGCTGATTTTAGGGAACTTGGGTACCACGTTGCCTGGACATCCCAACTTTCAGGCCGCAAAATGATATTCTCGTATATTTAGTCCTTGTACTTTGTATCATCATGTAGAGTCAAAGATTATTAGCTACCTAACACATGTAATTTTTGATAACATGCTCTAGAGAAACAAGGGGGAAGATTCTAGTATGATGGAGAAGTGTTTTTTGAGGTTTGTGCATAACATTCATTATGCTGAAGACTATCAATAGAATCTTATAGATGCTAGAATGGAAAAGAAGATCCAATGGCTAGAAATGCTGGGATTCGCGAATCTTGATCCAATGGTCAACATTCAAAGTTATCCGTACACTATATAGTGGTAAGATAAGATAAGATAAGATAAGACAAGATAAGAGAAGATAAGATAAGATCATGTAGAAGTCAATGATTATTAGCTACGAGGGAGAAGATTCTAGTATGATGGAGAAATGTGTTTTGAGGTTTGTGCATAGAATTCATTATGTTGAAGACTATCAATAGAATCTTCTAGATGCTAGAATGGAAAAGAAGGTCCAACAGCTGGAAATGTTGGGATTCACGAGTCTTGATCCAACGGTCAATATTCAAAGTTATTCGTACAATATATAGTGGTAAAATATGTCTACTACTATAGTGGAGAAGTTTTGAATTGGATCCATAGCACCAATATTGACCGTTGGGCTGTTGGATCCAATGGTTCAAATAATTTGTATTCGTGTTGAATAGTACCTAGAGAAAACTCCACCATTCATGTTCTAGAACCATCATGTCACCACCCCCAAAATTTCATAGCACAGTAGGCCGTATTCTCTCTACTACTATAGTGGAGTAGATTTGAATTGGATCCATAGCACCAATCATGACCATTGGGCTGTTAGATCCAATGGTTTAGAGCAACTAGATTCCTGTTGAATAGTACTCCCTCCGCCAAAATATAATGCGCCTATGGATTAGTCAAAATTTAAAAAAATTTAAGTTTGACCATGATTATACACAAAAATATAAAAATTTATAATACTAAATAAATATCAATAGATTCACCATAAAGTATATTTTCTTAATATGTCCATTCAATACTGTAGATGTAGATATTCTTTCCTAATATTTGGTCGAAGTTAGTAAGGTTTGACTTTTGACCAATCCTTAGGCGCCTTATATTTTGGGACGGAGGGAGTACAGACCTACAGCAAACTCCACCATGTTCTAGAACCATCATGTCACCACCCCCAAAATGCATAAACTAAGTCTATCAATAATAACTATCTACACATATTGAGAGTACAACCTATTGTGCTTTGAAATTTTGGGTTGGTGACATGATGGTTCTAGAACATGGTGTAGTTTTCTCTAGGTACTATTCAACACGAATCCAGCTGCTCTGAACCATTGGATCTAATAACCCAATGATCAGGATTGGTGCGCTATGGATCCAATTCAAAACTGCTCCATTATAGTAGTAGATAAAAAGCACACCTTAATAAGGCCTACTATGTGGCATCCGCTATGGTTCACCTTATACATAGTGGAAACTATAAAGTATATTTAATCCTAAGGTGCACCTCAAGCTTGTGTGTTGACCATAGAGCATCATTTCCCCTCTCTCCTTATTTCATGTGATTGTTTTAAAAAGAGGTTCAAAATTTTGAAAATACAAAATCTTAGTAGCTAGAAGTCGAACAATATGAACTAATATATTAATTGACCGCTTGATGGATACCCCCAAAAGCTTTTTACATAAAACTTTCAAACCAACCTACAATTTATTGCTTGTACTTCAAACTTGACCTTTTATTTCGATACATCGACATAAAGTCATTTAACAAGTGGATGGGGTCAGCTAGGAACCTTCAAAACTCATAAAACATGGGAATCGTAAGTAAAACACATTGGTCCACCTTACTAATATGTCTAGAAGCTAAAGTTTGACTTAATTTCATTAAATTGACAAGAAGTCACCGAAGTGCGTGAAGTTAGCTAGGAATCCTAGTACTAAAAGCTAGGGTATTACGTATAAGAAACTGTGGTCCAGTTTTTGTGATAATTGGAGTGGTTGCATTTTTTAAACCTTGGTAGGTCTCATAGGAGCGAGGTGCTTGAGAGTGAACACGGTCGGTAGAAGTACAAGTTACATAACGGACCTCATAAAGAATGAAAATTGCATCCAAGTCTATGCATTTAGCACAAGGACCCTAAAAATGAGCAATGAAGTAGTTTGTTTTGAGGTTTGCGCATACTAGCATTCATGGTGCTAAAGACTATCAGTAGAATCTTTCTAGATGCTAAGAATGGAAAAGAAGATCCAACGGTTAGCAATGTTTAGATTTGCCAGCCTTGATCCAACTTTAACGTTCAAAGTTAATCTCTACACTATATGTAGTTGTTACATCCCAATTTATAGAATTGGTACTTCATATCATACATGGCATTGCATCATGTTCATCTTTGCAAAAATTCAGTTTAAAAGCCTTTTTCTAAAAACACCACACAATTGCTTGTTCATCCATATAAAGTGACCACTAGGGTTTTTACCTTGCATCTGCTATAATGGCACTATATAAACATTCTAGAGACATAGGTGCATAGAGTATTCCAATACAAAACTGTAGGAACTTGTTTCGCTTGAATCGGAGCTGTAGAACAGAAGTTATGGATAAAACAGTTTCAGGTTTTATTAAGTTTCAGAAAGTTCAGAACAGGCACTGGATAAGAGTCAGTTAACAAATTAGGGAAAAGAATAAATAAAGGAAGAAAAAGAGAGAGAATCGACATAGCTCATCGCGGCTAGCCGAGCCGGCCCAGCCACGGTGGCCTGCCCAGGCCTAGCAGCCTCAGCAGCGCTATCCGCCGCACACTCGCCCCGCACGCAGCGCATAGCCAGCCCAGTAGCTAGCGACCACCTCGCCTTGTGCCGCCGACAGGTGGGGCCCATCTGTCAGCCACCACCGCCACCTGTTCATGCTCGACACGGAGAACACCGCAACCGCAGCCCGATTCATCTCCGATTTCTAGGCGAGTTCGGCCACCCCTCACGTGCTTCTCTACCCACTCATAAAGCCACCGCCACCCCTGACTTTCCCCCTCTTTCGGACCTATCTATCGCGCCTCCACCCCGCGACGATTTCTCGCCGGAGTACGTCCGCCGCCGCCGCCATTGTCGACGGTACGAGCTTGAGCTTGCTTTTCCGCGCCTCTCCTCTTGCCTAGCATCACTGCAGCATTGCACCGCACTTTTTCTAACCTTCGTTTTTCCCTACAGCCGCCGGACCGCCTCGCCGGAGCGCCGCCGCCACCGCCGCTGGACCAACCCCGCCGTAGGACCAAGGTGAGCAAGGATGACTCACGTCGGCCGTCCGATGCGAGACGAATGGTCGCGATCGACCGCTGACTAGTCAGCGCCGCGTCGGTGGGACCCGCCTGTCAGTGGGAATATTCCCCGGAATATTTCTCGGAGTTTCTGAAAAACAGATTAAAAGCCAGAAAATTGATATAATTGTAAAAATCATGGAGACTAATCTACTGGTCCAAAAATAGCAAATGATAGGTTTTTGGAAAGCTATTTTCATGTAGATTATTGTCATATCTTTGGTTCAGGCAATTAATGTAAGTTTTTGCCGTAGTTATTTAAATAATTTAATATCTTTTTTGGAGTAATAAATTCATAAGAAAATAACTACTATTCCGAAAATTGCAATAATACGTCTATGGAATCACAAGAAAGTGTAGAATTTGTGTCTGAATTAAAATTGTAAGTTTACTGTACGAATATTTTTGAGTTTAATTAAAGGTATATTGCACTATAAAATTTATAGGAAAAGATCTGAAACTCCTTTTTGTGTGATTCCAACTGCCCCTGGCCTTAAATTGGATTTACTGCACAGTAGCATTTTTACCAGATTTTAAAACACTTATATGACCTGAGCTTAATATTTGCTTAAAACCCTATTAAATTGGATGAACGATTCTTAATAAATAGAGTAATGTATCAAAGCTTTTCCATGCATGTCATCAGTATCACAATGACTACTGAATCCTTGTTTAACTTGCCATGCATGCATTTGTGCACTTGTTTGTGATTGTGTATGAATTGTTTATGTGCTGCTATTGTGTCGTATAGATTGTGACGAGTGCAACGCTTGCTCGTGTGAGGATTGTTTGTTCGACAAACGCAGCCAAGGCAAGTAGATGCTATTTTGCTCATGTTATTGTCCTACTATTTTCCTTGCATATGTTGTGTATTTTGTAGATGCATGAATAAGATCTACTACTGCTATGCTATGTCCTATACTATGTGGTAGGAATCTCCTGTAGTTGAGCCACCGTTGGTAGATGTGCTTAGGCGTGCTACGATGGATGAGGGCTGGATTACATCATTTGAAAGTGTTAACTAAAAACAACATAATCAATGAATTTCCTGGGTGTGATGGGATTGGCATTTTTTGGTGGTATTAATGCGGAAAGACACCCAGATATCTAGAGAAAATAATTGGCTTCTTTATTTGGTAGCTTACGTGTGCAACCATATGCTAGTAAGAAATGGGTGGCTACTTTTGCGCTTACGTGCAACCATATGCTAGTAAGAAATGGTGCTTCTGATGACGTGTCGCTTATATTGCGCTCTGTGAGTAGCCCCAGCGTATGGTCCCATCGATCAGTGACTGCGGATGGACTCCCCTTGGTGAGGAAAGTCCAAGCGTTTTCCTAAATTCTAAAATAAATCCAGAATATTGTTTAAATCTCATAAATTCATATCTAATTCAATATTTAGAATTTGACAAAATGTCTAAAATGAACTCTGTTTCAAATTCAAATATGAATTCAAATCTAGTTTCAGAATTTTTCCACTATGCCCCTGACTATTACAACTAATGACCATAATGCCCTTTTGGCTATTTAAAATGCCTAATAATAAATTTAAATCCATATTTTTAAATTTTGCAAATGATATATGTTTTGGGATCAGAAAAATGTGAGGAATTCAAATATGCCATCCAAAATATTTTTTGAGAAAATTAAAATTTTGAAATTATTTAAATGTCAACAAATGTCTTTCCTTAATAAATCCATAACTTTAAATCCGTAACTCCAAATTCGACAAATTATATGTCTAAATTAATCAGTGCGATGAGCCCGTTCAATATATACATTCCATGTCATGAATTGAAGCATGCATCATATAAATATTAAGTATACATCAATGTATATGGGAGTAAAACATGATTAAAAACTTAATAAAATATTTTGTTCTTGTACCCCACACCTCACCCATGCCATGCTATGCTATGCCATGTAAATTGTGCATCATTCCATCATAGCATACTTGTTTTCTTGTTGCATATGATTTATATGATTATGCTATATATTTATTTCGGCCCCTTGTGTGTTTGGTTTTTATCCGGATAGACACTGAGCAAGGAGAATACCAGGAGCCTCAAGAGTAATACCTGGATCCTTCCTATTCGGCAACAGAATTGCCAGACAAGAAATTCCCCATGCTTGCATACATATAGTACCTATTCTTCTATCTTACTCTTGCATCATTGAGTCGCGATTGCATTAAATTGAATCCCAAGCACTTCAT
This sequence comes from Avena insularis, assembly GCA_023614405.1. Lineage (NCBI taxonomy): Eukaryota > Viridiplantae > Streptophyta > Magnoliopsida > Poales > Poaceae > Avena > Avena insularis. The sequence continues at coordinate 459,690,739 of CM042690.1, forward strand.
AGCCTTTACTTTTAAACCCCATCGAAGCTTGTTCCTCCATCCCATGAGCCATTACTACAGGAGTTGATTGAGCCATGCGAGTCATAGAATTGTATGTGTAGGGTTTGTGCGAGTCTTTGGATAACGAGGTACCTAAACAACTTAATCTGAGTAGTAATGGGATAACTAATGAAAGAGGCATCGGTGAGCATTATCTGCTATTTTGTTCTTTAAGCTCACTTGTGTCCCGTAGGACCCCGAGTAATTGATTCCTGTTCCTTGAATATTTGCATTATCCACATATGGGAGACCCTATGAATCCCCCTTTGCGTGAGCTTGATTCACACTTTATTTTTTGGGGCCACAAACTATTTTGGGGCTTTATTACTATCCTGTACTTATGCCATGCTTTACTGCTTTATTTACGATTGTGCGTGGAGCACCTGTACTGTTTAGGAATTGCGGAGTGTTTTCGCGGTATCGACAAGCCTAGTCACACTTTCGGGTTCCCAGTCGTTTACAGCCATTGGCGCAAACCTTGGGTCCGTCTCGGAGACGACCAACTTCGTTGCGGGTAGCTTAATGGGGTGACCCCCTAAAATAATTTATGAATACTGTGAATGCTTTGTCGTGAGGCCTCGTTGCGTTTTATTTGGTTCTTCACGAGGTTGATCATGTGTGTGTTGCTATTTGTGCACCCCTGCAGGGTCAATCTTTCTGAAAGTCGTGTCCACGGTTATGGACGACTTGGAGCACGGTTTCTCGATCATAGACAAGCATAACTAAAGTACCTCCTATAATTTGACTAAGACATGACTAGTAAATAGAACAATACTCATGGAATGGTTAATAAAATTGCCAACAGATGGGACGTTCTTCCGCCTTCTCGTCGGTAAGCGAGAAGAAGGACGAGCGAGGTTATTATGTTCCTTATATAACTGTTGCTATTAATTAACGGGCATCCGTCCATCTCTGGTTGGACAGATGTGTAGCGAGTCTCTATAGCTCTTTGTAGATATTATCTTTCGCTGCAATTGCATCATCCCCAGGTTGTTCCATTTAGATGCATTAAGACTTGTTGAGTACCCCTAGAGTCTCACATGATAAATATTTGGTTTAGGTGGACATGTATACTCTTAGGAAGGCTACTGGGTCGAAGAGACCGATGATGGTGGCAATGACCATCAGGTGTAGAGATTCCGGGGATGGAGATCCGTGAGATCTGTGGGCGGGATGTGCTTCTTTCTGTGGCATCTTATGCCGATTTGCTTCTTATCCATACTCAGATCTTGTATTCTGCTTCTACTTGATACTCTGTTGCGTGATGTATGAGGAGATATCCTAAACTATTATATCTATTTAGGATATTTGGATCTTGCTCTATGGCGTTGAATATTTCTGTTTCTATTGTTTCTAGATGGTGTGCTCTGATGTCTATTGTAAGTCGCAGACATACATGCTCATTCGTGTATGTCGTGGTTGCGTTACCTGTCACTTACGCCGCTCGCTCTTGTCCTGGTGTTCTTGAAAGTGGATAAGGGGTAGGCCGGTACCGTGCCCTGCTCCACTTCGATGGGGCCACACGTGGGTGGCCTTGGGCCTCCGCAGTAGAATCCCTTGTCCACTTTTGGGTTCGTCCAGGTTTGAACTTAGAGCATAATGTCCGAGGTATTATACTAATGCTAAGTGCAAGGAAGTGGTGTATGAGATTGGGGATCGAGCCTACCTCAGAGTTTCGCCTCTATGTGGAATTAAGCGATTTGGAATTAAGGGCAAGCTGGCACCTCGGTTTATAGGGACCTACAAGGTCCTAGCAAGAAAAGGAGAGGTTGCGTATCAGTTGGAGATGCCAGAGGCTCTATCCGCTATTCATGACGTGTTCCATGTCTCCCAGCTAAAAAAGTGCCATCCGGAGATGGTGGATACACCATTGAGAGACACCGTGTCACTAGAAGAGGTTCAGCTGGAGAATGACTTGACTTATGAGGAGAAGTCGGTCAAGATATTGGAAACAGCGGAGAGGTTTACACGCAGCAAGACGATCAGGTTTTGCAAGTTACAATGGAGCCATTACACCAAAGAGGAAGCCACTCGGGAGCGAGAAGATAACCCCTAAGAGGACCACCCGCACCTATTTGCTAGCCACGGTGAATCTCGAGGACGAGATTCATCTTAAGACGGTTAGTCTTGTCACATCCCAATTTCTTGAATTGGTACTGCATATCATACATGGCATTGCATCATGTTCATCTTTGAAAAAATTCAGTTTAAAGCCTTTTGCTAAAACACCATACAGTTGCTTATTCATCCATATAAAGTGACCACTAGGGTTTTTACTTTGCATCTGCTAGAATGGCACTATATAAACATTCTGGAGGCATAGGTGCCTAGAGTATTCCAACACAAAACTGGAGGAACTTGTTTTGCTCGAATCGGAGTTGTAGAACAGAAGTTATGGATAGAACAGTTTCAGGTTTTATTAAATTTCAGAAAGTTCAGAACAGACACTAGATTAGGGAAAAGAATAAAGAAAATAAGAAAAAAGAGAGAATCGGCGCAGCCCACCACGGTCAGCCGAGCCGGCAAAGCCATAGCGGCACTTGGCCCAGCCCAAACACGCGAAAAGAACGCAGCAGCTATCCATTGCGACACTCGCCTCGCGTGCGGCCGACCGCGCCGCCCAGAGCCAGCAACCATCATGTCTTAGCCGTGATGGGCCCCATCTATCAGCCGCCACCGCCACCCGTTCGTGCTTGACACGGAGAACACCGCAACCGCCGCCCGATTCATCTCCGATTTCCATGCGAGTTCGGCCACCCCTCACGTGCTTCTCCGCCCACCCATAAAGCCGCCGCCACCCCTGACTTTTCCCCTTTTTCGGACCTATCTATCGTGCCTCCACCTTGCGATGATTTCTCGCCGGATTACGTTCTCTGCCGCTACCATTGTCGACGGTACGAGGTCGAGCTTGCTTTTCCGCGCCTATCATCTTGCCTAGCATCACCACAGCGCCACACCGCACTTTTTTTGACCTTCGTTTTTCCCTACAGCCGCCGCCACTGCCGCTAGACTAAACCCGCCGTCGGATCGAGGTGAGCAAGGACAACTCGCGTCGGCCGTCCGATGCGAGACGAATGGTCGCGATTGACCCCTGACCACTGACTAGTCAGCTCCGCATTGTCGGGACCCGCCTGTCAGTAGGAATATTCCCCAGAATATTCCCTGGAGTTTCTGAAAAACAAATTAAAAGCCAGAAAATGGATATAACTTGTAAAAATCATGGAGACTAATCTAATGGTCCAAAAATAGCAAATAATAGGTCGTTGGAAATCTATTTTCATGTAGATTATTGTCATGTCTTTGGTTTAGGCAATTATTGTAAGTTTTTGCCATAGTTATTTAAATAATTTAATACCCTTTTTGGAGTAATAAATTCATAAGAAAATAACTATTAATCAGAAAATTGCAAATAATATATCTACGGAATCACAATAAAGTGTAGAATCTGTTTCGGAATTAAAATTGCAAGTTTATTGTATGAATATGTTTGAGTTTAATTAAAGGTATATTGCACTATAAAATTTATAGGAAAAGATCCGAAACTCATTTTTGCGTGATTCCAATTGCCCCTGGTCTTAAATTGGTTTTACTACATAGTAGTATTTTCCCAGATTTTACCACATTGTACACGACCTGAGCTTAATATTTGCTTAAAACCCTATTAAATTGGATCAACGATTCTTAATAAATGGAGTAATGCATCAAAGCTTTTCCATGCATGTCATCAGTAGTCACAATGATCAGAGAACATACAATCACTATTGAATCCTTGTTTAACTTGCCATGCATCCATTTGTGCACTTGTTTGTGATTGTTTATGGATTGTTTATGTGTTGCTATTGTGCCGTGTAGATTGTGACGAGTGTAACGCTTGCTTGTGTGAGAATTGTTCGTTCGACAACCGCAACCAAGGCAAGTAGATGCTATTTTGTTCATGTTATTGTCCTACTATTTTCCTTGCATATGTTGTGTATTTTGTAGATGCATGAATAAGATCTACTACTGCTATGTTATGTCCTATACTATATGGTAGGAATCTCCTGTAGTTGAGCCACCATTGGTAGATGTGCTTAGCCGTGCTATGATGGACGAGGGCTAGGTTACATCATTTGAAAGAAGTGTTGGTTTGCAAAAACTAAAAACAACATAATCAATGAATCTCCTGGGTGTGATGGGATTGACATTTTTTGGTGGTATTAATGCGGAAAGGCACCCAGGTATCTAGAGAAAATGATTGGCTTCTTTATTTGGTAGCTTACGTGTGTAACCATGTGCCATTAAGAAATGGGTGGGTGGCTGGAATTAGTATGTTGTGGCGACTTGAACCCACGTAGCTAGAGATGTAGAATTTTGGTAGGTTGGTACGGTGCATGTCGGGTTTGGGGAGCTGCTTCCCGAATGGTCTAGTCTTGGATTTCTCCCTATCATAACACAATATGAGTGTTATGGTACGAGCTAGGCTGTCCAGGTCTCATGGGTAAAGTGTATAAACCCCTATAGGGTGTCTAATCTAAGTACTTATCCGTGTCCTTGGTTATGGACAATTGAGTTGCTTAATTTTGAGGTTCATGACATGTTTCTCATTCATTCTAATTTCCTAATTGTTTAATATTGATGGGTTACTTAATTGGGATCTTTTCAAAGAAAATCTAAAACTGATTATGAAAGTAGGACAATTGCTATTGAAAATGCAAGCTAGCCAAATCCCTACTTGGCCAAATAAGCATGTAGTTGCTATTCTTATTGTCTCCTTACTTAGCTCTACTTGCCATACATTCCATGTATTCACCCTTCGAGGCTGCTATGTTTCATGTTGCCGGGTATTCCAATTCCGAGTGATCGAATAGGTCGTGGTACTCCACTCGACACTTGTTACCTTGTGGGCAATTTGAAGATGGAGTATTTATCTTTATTTATGTTGCTACTTGAATAATTTGAGCTAGCCCTCGAGCTAAGCAAATATTGTAATGAATTAAATATTCTAGATCTTCGTTATTTATGATACATGGATTATTACTTTTTTATTTCATCTATGTTGTATGTAAGCCAATAAACCGATCCAGGGATTGGCATGTTGCATATAAGCTACAGTCTTTTCAATACTGTAGTGTTACAGTAGTGGTATGGTATTGCAAGAGATAAGAGACAAGATAAAAATAAGAAATACTGCGAATGGCCGATCTAATGGTAGGTCTCGTAAGAGAGAGGTGCTTGAGAGTTAAAACGGTTGGTGGAAGTACAAGTTACATTAAGGACCTCATCGAAAATGAAAATTTCATCCAACAAGTCCATGCATTTCGCACAAGTACCCTTAAACTGAGAAATGAAGTACTATGTGTTTTGAGGTTTGCGCATACTAGTGTTCATCGTGCTAAAGACTATCAGTAGAATCTTTCTAGATGCTCAGAATGGAAAAGAACATCCAACGGTTAGCATTGTTTGGATTTGGCAGTCTTGATCCAATGGTCAATGTTCAAATAAGTTAATCCCTACACTATGTAGTGGTGGTATGCATGGTATTGTAAGATATAAAAGACAAGACAAAGGTAAGATAAGAAGTACTGCCAATGTCTGATCTAATGGTAGGTCTCGTTGGAGCGAGGTTATTGAGAGTTAACACGATCGGTGGAAGTACAACTTACATCAAGAACCTCGTAAAAAATGAAAATTGCATCCAAGTCCATGCATTTTAGCACAAGGACCCTGACACTAAGCAATGAAGTATTGTGTGTTTTTAGGTTTGCACAGACTAGCGTTCATCATGCTAAAGACTATCAATAGAATCTTTCTAGATGCTAAGATAGGACAAAAGATCCAACAATTAACAATGTTTGGATTTGCCAGACTTGATCAACGGTTAATATGTTCAACGTTAATACCTACACTATGTTTTGGTATGGTATTGTAAGAGATAAGAGACAAGATAAAAGATTCGATAGAGGTGGTATACTTTCACCACAAGATTCGATACATCTGTCAGGGATAACCCTGAATCATCATACTTAGTATGCAGATAATCAAACATAACTTTCCCTTTACACACCCTAGTATAAGCACCTCTCCTATGAGCATGGCCTCCCAACCATGACCATCAGTCATCTTGGGCACTGCATAGGTGGACATCATGAGAGGTAGCCTCAGATCAAACCTCTCCCGCGAAGGAACTAATACTAATGCATATAAATTTCCATCTGAGCCTTACCCAATTCAGGTAGTGTGGTTGTACGGTAAATTTGGAATGGTATCGCATCCGAATCCAACCATCAGTATTATAAAAGGGCTAAGGCTCATGCCTCAATATTTTCATCATCATAAACCATTTGTGTTTCTCAACACATGTCAAAACATCTCAATAGAATGACTCATCATTCCAAGGTTTTCAGAATTCATTTTCACCAAGTGTTCCCATCTAAAGTGACTCAAGTTTTGATCTACTCGAAACTACTAAGTTAAGAGTGTTCACTAAGGTGGAAAGATGATGGGTTCAATATCATGCCATAGAATGACATCTAAAGCTTATCTAAATAGGTCAAGTTTTATACTTTTTATGCTACCTTCAAAACAAGTAAGGGACTTTGTGTAAACTAAAGGAAGTAAAGCTTGTAAGGTAATACCTGGGGTAGTAATAGTCAAGGTGGTGTGACCAAAGCATGCCCAAGGCATCTTTGCTCATTCATCTAGCTTAATTTTGGCTTGCTAACAATAGCTTGCAAGTGCTAGCTTGCATTGTTAGTGGTGGCTTGCCTTGGTTGGTGTAGTGGTTGAAGTTTTCTTCTTCTTCTTCTTCTTGGTAGAACTCCTCCTCCTCGTAGACTTGGTCGGTACTATCGCCTATAAATACATACGGAGTACACAATCACCAAACAATACTTAACTAGTCTAATTAGCATTCTAAGACACACATTTGATGATCTATTATCATCACAAGCATCACAAGTTTAATTCACTAGTTTCATTCTTTTTAATTTAGAAAGGTAATTTCTACTCATTGAAAAATTAACTATGATTTAATATTCACCACTTAAAATATGGGATCATGTGGACACATGTCATCACCACATATTCTAACATGGGGGAATGTGATTTAAGGGTTGGATCATAATTACTTTGGGTTAAGTTCAATATTTAATGATTTTATAAAAATGTTGGAAGGTGCAAATGCTTTTGTTTTATTATTTTTACTAGGATAGATCTATAACTCTAATTGAACTAAATCCAACGGGCTTGGATAGATCATTTCAATACCTTTTAGGCAAAATTGGTTTCATGCAATTTGGATTTCTAAATCTCTCTAAATTGATTTTCAAACTCAGAGACATAACTAAGTTTAAACTAAATAGGAAAATCCTAATTCAAACTAACTAGGTCGCGCGGGAAACTCTAACAGGCCGACCCAGTGTCACTCTGCGGTGCAGGGCTCAACTGATGGGGGGGGGGTCCACAAGTCAGCGGCTCATAACGCGCGAAGCGGTACGGGGCGATGTGGGCCGTTAGATTAGACTGAGGATCAACGGCTGTGGCTTGTCATCGACGACGGAGTTGTTGCCGGCGAGCTCGAACCCTAGCGCCTCGGTGGGGGTGCATAGGGGGCGTACCAGGGCTCCAGAAGGTCGGTGAGGCGGGCAAACGGACTGGTGGTCGATGGCGAGCTCAGGGACTATCAAGGCAGCTCCGGGGGTGGTCGCAATCAATGGCGCCCCTTCCTCCTCTGCTGCGGGCTACTCCGGCCAAATTCCGGCGAGCAAGTGCTCGCGCTACTCCGTCTAGAGGTCGGGAATGGTTAGTGAGGTGAGGGGAGTGGAGTGGTGTGCTTCAAACGGCTGGGGGTGTCCTCCTTTTATAGGCTCGACGGCGAGACCGAGAGGGATGGGCAGGTGACGGTGGCGACATGGCTACGGGCGGCTAGCGGCATGGCTGGGGGTGGAAATCGATAGGCGGTCTCCTGGCGGTGCTCTAGGAACTCAATGCGGGCATAGGGGCGGTGGTATGCGGTCGGGGGCAGCTGGCGCTCTGAGTGGCAGAAGCGGCAATGTCCATGGCGAGCGGTGGCTGTGGTGCATTGGGCGGCAAACGGGCGTGTTCGTTGTGTTCCCTGGGTTTTGGTGGAGCCGTGGGCACGGGCTGCGGTCGAGCGGCGGCTTGTGCACGAGTGCCGGGTGTGACGCTCTGGCGCGTGCTCGACATGGCTCGGTGGCACTGGGCGCGGGCTCTCCTCGCTGGTCCACTGCTGGGCTTGGCTTGGGGAAGGGACAGAGGGTGGCGGTGAGGTCCTGGCTAGCTCCTAGACATGGCGAGAGAGAGGGAGGTGGTCTGCTGCGGTGATGCATGGTCGGCCGGCGAGCTAGTGCTTTTGGTGGCTCGGCACTATGGCTAGGGACAAAGGGGAGGGGTGCTAATGGTATGGTTAGATCATGAGGGGACCAAAGGATTAAATGGAGATCAAATGGGGCCAACACCCTGTTCAAAATAGTGAGCTATGGTTTAGAGTTTAACCCTGCCTGCCAAGTGTTTGATTAAATGGCTGCAAGAAATAAACTTTTGAATTTCCAAAATATTTTTGGTGGGTTTGCTAGGCATAAGCTTGAGACTCTGTGGTTGATTGGGTTTTGAAAATTGAGCTTGTTTGAGTGGTTTTTGAAATAGTGGGATCTTCCCATATGAATTAGATTCAATTTTAAACTGTCATTTAAAATTAGCATTTGAAAGATTTTAGCAGATCACAAAGTTGGCCTTGGTACCTCATTATGTCTACTATCAAGGGGTGTAAAGATCCACACATGTTTCTGTTAAGTTTGGAGTACTAGGAATAGCCAAAGTAGCCATGATAGTTAATTTGGCCAAAATGACCATTCACTTCCATTATTCATTTTGAGTTGTTCTTCTTTGGGAAAAGTTTGGGAATGATGTAGATGATGTTTATTTCACCTAAGAAACATTTTACAAGCAAAGAATCACATAACCATGGCAATTCAAATCAAATCCTAATTTAAATGCAGATACACATGAATGCTTTCATTTTTACTTTGGAAAATTTTTGTTAACCCTAATTTTGATGATTTGGATCTTGATAAGCTTGGATTAAAGTTTTGGGATGTTACAAACCTTCCCCCCTTAAACAAAATATCATCCCGAGATTTACAAAGAAAACTAGGAACTAAAGAGATCTGGGAACTTTGTCCTAATGTAATCTTCGCGCTCCCAAGTGGCTTCCTCTTTGTTATGGTTGCTCCACTGAATCTTGAGAAACTTGATGCTCCTGGTCCTAGTGGTTCTGTAGGCCTCTTCTAAGATACGGATGGGTACTTCCCGATAGGTCAGGTCAATGTTGATCTCTACAGCTCTGTGATCAATGTTCTTGAAAACTTCAGTCTTCTCGGGCACTTCCAAGCATTTGCGAAGTAACGAGATATGGAACACACTGTGGATGGATGACATCTCTTTAGGAAGTTCCAGTTGATACGATACTTCTCCTCGATGGTTCAGAATCTTGAATGGCCCGGTATATCTGGGGGCTAACTTTCCTTTCAGACTAAAGCGTTGGGTTCCCTTCAATGGTGAAACCTTGAGATATACAAAATCTCTGACATTGAAAGTCAGGTTTCTCCTTCTCTTGTCAGCATAACTCTTACATGCAGATTGAGCGGTCTTGAGGTGCTCACGGACTTTGTGAACTTTCTCTTCTGCTTCCCGGAGAATGTCGGGTCCAAAGATCTGACTCTCTCCTACTTGCGACCAATTTAAAGGGGTACGACACTTTCTTCCATATAGGAATTCAAAGGGTGCCATCTGCAAGCTAGCTTGATAACTATTGTTATATGAGAATTCTGCGAAAGGCAGGCAGTCTTCCCATTTTGATATGTATTCCAACACACAAGCTCTAAGCATATCCTCTAGGATCTGGTTGACTCTCTTAGTCTGTCCATCGGTTTGTGGATGATAAGTGGTACTGAAGTTCAACTTGGTTCCCAATCCTTCTTGAACTTTCTGCAAAAATCTCGAGGTAAACTGGGTTCCTCGATCTGATACGATGGTCTTGGGGGTTCCATGCAGACTAACAATCCTAGCAATATATAGCTCTGCTAGCTTCGCACTCTGGTAGGTAGTCTTGACAGGTACGAAGTGAGCTACCTTGGACAGTCTATCCACTATGACCCAGATTGTGTCATTTCCCCTACTGGAAGTAGGCAAACCGGTGATAAAGTCCATTCCTACGAAATCCCATTTCCATTCCAGAATCTGCAATGGTTGCAATAGTCCTGCAGGTCTCTGATGCTCTGCTTTGACTCTTTGACAGATGTCACACTTGGCGATGTAGCTTCCGATTTCTCTCTTCATCTTGTGCCACCCAAATTGCTCTTTCAAATCCTGATACATCTTTGTCCCTCTAGGGTGGATAGAATAAAGAGTATCATGAGCTTCCTTCATGATAATTTCCTTTAGCTCGGAATCTGCTGGCACATAGATATGTCCCTTGTACCACAGTACTCCTTCTTCGTCTTCAGTGAATCCTGGTACCTTTCCTGTACCAATACGACGTTTGATTCCGTCGATACTTTCATTTCCCTTTTGGGCTTCCTTGATTTGGCTAATCAATGTGGGTTGAAGTTCAATGCTAGCTAAGAATCCTTTGCTAACTAATTCAGTCCTGAACTGCTCCAACTCCTCATACAAACTTGGCTGCTTCTCCTTGATCATGGTGTTTAGCCGACACGGCAATCTGCTAAGAGCATCCGCTACCACATTGGCTTTGCCGGGGTGATAGTGAATGTCAAGGTCATAATCCTTGATTAACTCTATCCATCTCCTTTGCCTCATATTCAGCTCCTTATGAGTGAAGATATATTTTAAGCTCTTATGATCTGAGTAAATCTCACAGCGACTACCCATCAGATAATGACACCATGTCTTCAATGCTAGAACCACAGCTGCTAGCTCCAGATCATGGGTCGGATAGTTCTGCTCATGCTGCTTTAGTTGTCAAGACAGATACACAATGACTTTGCCTTCTTGCATCAATACACGTCCTAGACCAATCTTGGATGCATCACAATACACATCAAACGGCTTCTTGATGTCTGGCATGATTAATATTGGGGCTGATATCAATCTCTTCTTCATCTCCTGGAAACTGGCTTCACATTTGTCAGTCCATTCAAACTTCTTGTCCTTCTTCAACAATTGGGTCATGGGTCGGGTGATGCTCGAGAATCCTTCTATGAACTTGCGGTAGTATCCCGCTAATCCGAGAAATGCACGGACTTGGGTTTGAGTGGTTGGGGCTTCCCATTCTTCGACATCTTTGATCTTGGCGGGATCAACAGAGACTCCTCCAGCAGACACAATATGTCCAAGGAATCCTACTTCTTTCAGCCAAAACTCACACTTGCTGAACTTGGCATATAACTGATGCTCTCTCAGGGTTTCTAGGATGATTCTCAGATGTTGCTCATGCTCTTTTTCTGACTTGGAGTAGATAAGGATGTCATCGATAAATACAACTACAAACTTATCTAGGAAATTCATAAAGATCTTATTCATGAGATTCATGAAATAAGTAGGGGCATTGGTTAATCCGAAAGACATAACCGTATACTCGTATAAACCATAGCGAGTAGTAAAGGCGGTCTTCGGAATATCCGTTGCACGAATCTTAAGTTGGTGATAACCAGTCCTAAGATCAATCTTTGAGAATACCTAGGCTCCAGTCAATTGATTAAATAGATCCTCTATCTTTGGCAAGGGGTACTTGTTCTTGATGGTGACGTCATTCAACTTTCTGTAATCTTTACACAGACGATTGCCTCCATCTTTCTTGTCTACGAATAACACTGGTGATCTCCATGGCGATGCGCTTGGTTGAATCAAGCGTGTTGCTAACATGGCATCTAACTGCTTCTTCAACTCAACTAACTCTGAGGGGTTCATGCTATAGGGTCTCTAGGCTATGGGTCCGGTTTCGGGGATTAGTTCGATAATGAACTCAATATCCCTATCCGGGGGCATACCTGGCAATTCATCTGGGAATACGTCGGGTATTCACAGACTACTCTGACCTAGTCAATGGTGGGTGGGGCTCGACTCTTGTTGCACTTGAATTGACGGGGTAAGGTTTCAGAGATATGCTCTACTGTTACTCCAGAACTACTGGTCATGGTGATGGCTTTCTTAGCACAGTCTATCAGTCCTTTATGCCTTGACATCCAGTCCATACCTAGTACTACTTCCAATCCTTTGGTTCCAAGTACTATTAGGTTGGCATAAAAATCTATCCCATGTATTCTGATAGGCACAACTTTGCAAATTTTTCTAGCTTTGGTTATTGAACCGGGGATTTGAACTATCATGACATGCTTCAGGTTGGTTGCGGGAATCTTACTAGTGCATGCAAATTCTTCGGTGACAAATGAATGTGATGCTCCCAAATCAAACAATACTCTTGCTAAATCTAAGTTGACAGAAAACATACCCAGCACTACATCTGGCGCTTCCTGAGCTTCTTCTGCGTTCATGTGGAAGAGACGACCGTTGCGGTTGTGAGGGTTCCCTGGGGCAAATCTTCTTCCTAGTTGAACACGACACTGCTGCTGAGCTGGGGCATTCACATTGGTATTGGCTGCAGTCTTCTTGGGACACTCATTAGAGTAGTGACCCTTCACTCCACACTCGAAACAGGTGATCTAGGACTTGTCCTTGACTGCGACAGGTACAGTATTGCTGCCAGTTCTGGGTGCAGTGTTGTTGTTGTTGTTGTTGCTCTTGGGAGGTGCACGGTTGAAATTGTTGGCATTGCCGGAGTTGTGATTGTTCCCTCCGGACTTCACATTGCCTCCGCTACGGTTGGGATAGCTTGGGCGAGACATTGGGGGTCAGTTGTTCCTTGGTGCATATCCCGATGAAGGGTTGGGACGGTACTTCTGGTGACTGCTGGATCCAGATTGCTGCATCATACGATGCTTGCGGTTGTCATTTGCTTGATTAATCTTCCCTTCCATCTGAATGGCAGAGTCGACTAGCTCTTCGAGATCCTGAAAATGGATGTAGATGAGGAGAGTCTGCATCTCATCATGCAGTCCGTTCAAGAATCTCTCCTTCTTCTTGGCCTCCGTGTAGATTTCATCCGATGCATATCTGGCAAGTGATAGGAATCTGTCACGGTATTCCACCACAGTCATTCTTCCTTGCTTCAATTCGTGGAATTCATCTCTCATCCTGTTGATTAGACCTTACGGCACGTGGGTGCGGCTGAACTTGACTTTGAATGCTTCCCATGTCATCACTTGACCATGGTACATATTGCGGATACTATTCCACCAAGCTCTTGCATCTCCCACCAGATAGTGGGTGGCAAAGAGAACTTTCTATTTTCATCAACTCTTGCAACTTCGAGGTTGTTTTCCATCGTCTGTAACCAGTCGTCAACATCTAATGGGTTTTCAGATTGGTTGAAGATTAGGGGATTGGTATTCTGAAATTTTTTGAGTTTGGATCCATGGTGATCCTGATTTCCATGCCCTTGGTTGTTGAGAGCCATCTGGGTGATCTGATGTAGTGTTGCTAAGTTGGCTTGACGTTCTGCCCTGCTTGCTTCACGGTCGGCGATGAGATTCTGCAAGATCTGCAGCATCGGGTCCTGCGACGAGCTGCTCCCTCCTTGGTTTCCACGAGTCATCTGAAGATTGAGATACATCTGAAGATTGAGATAGATATAGGGGTAAGATGGAAAGTCTAAGGTTCATGGTTTCGGTTTTTCAAAGCTAAAACTTTGAGTTAGACTCAGGTTTTTCAACTAACTTCATTTTCATTCATGCAAGCAAGCACATGATACAACACACACCACAACAACAAAAGAACATAGATGGTTTGAAGAACCATTCTGCCAGCTATGATACAGTGGGACCGATACATCTCGTGCTACGACAGTGCTCTAGTGCATATACTCATCGTCGATGAAGTCAGAGTCCACATCATCAGTGTAGAAGTCCACTGCATCTTCCTCCAGAAAGTCATGATCGTTGCTGAGGTAAGAATCCATGTCTCCCTGGATGTCTTCACCCTCCTCTTCTTCCTCCTTTGCTGCAAGCTGAGCTTCCTGCTCCTTGACAGTCTTCTCGAGGTCGGCCACCTTCTTGCGAAGACGGGCGATGGTGCGATCCTTCTTTGCATGCGGGCGGCGAAGAGACTGGCAATCCTGGACGAGCAGTGCGAAAGTCTGGGCCTTCTTGTCGGCAATGGCACGGTTCTGGTTGGCTAACTCCCTAGCATTGTCCAATTCCTGCTGTCTGTCGTGCAGCAAGAAGTCAAGATTCTCCACTTGACGCCTTAACTCTGGGTGACTTGGCATCTCCATCGGCATTCCCATGAAGTCACGTCTTGCATAGTGGGAAAAATGGGTTCCTTGGATCTTGTTGACGCTGAGGGCACATAGACGTGCGAGAGCTTCATGCATTGCCCTGGCTAATCCATCTTGCCAGTTGTTCTATCTCACGGAGAACTGAATTCTCCCAGAAGTTGGTGCTTCGATGCTTCCTCTAAGATCTACGGTGACTAGCCACTGTAGGTCTCCTCCTGGGGGTCCTGGAAGTTGAGCTCTAAGAAACTCCGGATGTGGGCGTCCCAAGAACTCTGACAGTGAATCCAGATCCCTCTCGAAGATCAGCTGACCTCCGTTTCCCAACTGGTAAAACTTGCTAAACTGAGTCTCCATCTACAAGAATTAAGGATGAGAAAATTAGTGAAGTGATCAAGTGTGTCAATTTTTAAGTAGTAATGTAAGAATTTGAGGAACATGAATTTTTGAGAAAGCAAGAATTCCCAAGGATAAGAGAGGAGATAGTTTTTCTTAAATACTCACTTTGGTTTTGAAACTAAGTTTTTGTTGGGACGTCCATTCTAACTAGGGTCTCCTATGGTCAGGATGGCTCTGATACCAACTTGTCAACACCCGGATTTTTAATCACAGATGCCCGTTATGCCATACCTCGCAATCCCAGGATTACCATTTTTGCGAGACATAATGGATTGGATATCACAGTACATCATCCATTACAAACCATACATAAGGTCTTACACAAATAAGGATCTCATGATCCATTCTTTAATACAACAAGCAGCGGCAATAAAAGATAAGCGTAGCGGTGGGGTCTATCTTCATGGGCACAGGCAATGCTGACGAAGGCAGATAGTCCTAGTTATCATAGCCGTCCTGTTGGCCATCATCTTGATTGTCTCCTTCATAGTCTGGCCATGAGAATAGCCAGGGACAAAAGCCATGTGTACTCTTTAAGTACTCGCAAACTACCACTAACAAGTAAGTATAGTTCTAAGTCAAAGTGCTAACTCTATGTTTAACTAGAAGGTTAAGTTTGAAACCTAAGCTGAGTTCAGAAGCAAAGAAAGATAAAATAAAGTTCTAGAATCACTTAAGTTGGGAAGCTATTGCAATAAACACAACCCTATTGTGGTCAAGTCAAGATTCATCATTCATTTCATAAGTCATTTTGAAAACATCTAACAACGAAACAGTATGGCCATTCCAACTGTCCATAACCGCGGACGCGGCTATTCGAATAGTTGACACTCTATAGAGGTGGTACACTTTCACCACAAGATTCGATACATCTGTCAGGGATAACCCTGAATCATCATACTTAGTATGCAGATAATCAAACATAACTTTCCCTTTACACACCCTAGTATAAGCACCTCTCCTATGAGCATGGCCTCCCAACCATGACCATCAGTCATCTTGGGCACTGCATAGGTGGACATCATGAGAGGTAGCCTCAGATCAAACCTCTCCCGCGAGGGAACTAATACTAATGCATATAAATTTCCATCTGAGCCTTACCCAATTCAGGTAGTGTGGTTGTACGGTAAATTTGGAATGGTATCGCATCCGAATCCAACCATCAGTATTATAAAAGGGCTAAGGCTCATGCCTCAATATTTTCATCATCATAAACCATTTGTGTTTCTCAACACATGTCAAAACATCTCAATAGAATGACTCATCATTCCAAGGTTTTCAGAATTCATTTTCACCAAGTGTTCCCATCTAAAGTGACTCAAGTTTTGATCTACTCGAAACTACTAAGTTAAGAGTGTTCACTAAGGTGGAAAGATGATGGGTTCAATCTCATGCCATAGAATGACATCTAAATCTTATCTAAATAGATCAAGTTTTATACTTTTTATGCTACCTTCAAAACAAGTAAGGGACTTTGTGTAAACTAAAGGAAGTAAAGCTTGTAAGGTAATACCTGGGGTAGTAATAGTCAAGGTGGTGTGACCAAAGCATGCCCAAGGCATCTTTGCTCATTCATCTAGCTTAATTTTGGCTTGCTAACAATAGCTTGCAAGTGCTAGCTTGCATTGTTAGTGGTGGCTTGCCTTGGTTGGTGTAGTGGTTGAAGTTTTCTTCTTCTTCTTCTTGGTAGAACTCCTCCTCCTCGTAGACTTGGTCGGTACTATCGCCTATAAATACATACGGAGTACACAATCACCAAACAATACTTAACTAGTCTAATTAGCATTCTAAGACACACATTTGATGATCTATTATCATCACAAGCATCAAGTTTAATTCACTAGTTTCATTCTTTTTAATTTAGAAAGGTAATTTCTACTCATTGAAAAATTAACTAAGATTTAATATTCACCACTTAAAATATGGGATCATGTGGACACATGTCATCACCACATATTCTAACATGGGGGAATGTGATTTAAGGGTTGGATCATAATTACTTTGGGTTAAGTTCAATATTTAATGATTTTATAAAAATGATGGAAGGTGCCAATGCTTCTGTTTTATTATTTTTACTAGGAAAGTTCTATAACTCTAATTGTACTAAATCCAACGGGCTTGGATAGATCATTTCAATACCTTTTAGGAAAAATTGGTTTCATGCAATTTGGATTTCTAAATCTCTCTAAATTGATTTTCAAACTCAGAGACATAACTAAGTTTAAACTAAATAGGAAAATCCTAATTCAAACTAACTAGGTCGCTGGCAAGTGTGGCTCAACTGATAGGGGGGGTCCACAAGTCACCGGCTCATAACGCGTGAAGCGGTACAGGGCGATGTGGGCCGTTAGATTAGACTGAGGATCAACGGCTGTGGCTTGTCATCGACGACGGAGCTGTTGCCGGCGAGCTCGAACCCTAGCGCCTCGGTGGGGGTGCATAGGGGGCGTACCAGGGCTCCAGAAGGTCGGCGAGGCGGGCAAACGGACTGATGGTCGATGGCGAGCTCAGGGACTATCGAGGCAGCTCCGGGGGTGGTCGCAATCAACGGCGCCCCTTCCTCCTCTGCTGCGGGCTACTCTGGCCAAATTCCGGCGAGCAAGTGCTCGCGCTACTCCGGCTAGAGGTCGGGAATGGTTAGTGAGGTGAGGGGAGTGGAGTGGTGTGCTTCAAACGGCTGGGGGTGCCCTCCTTTTATAGGCTCGACGGCGAGACCGAGAGGGATGGGCAGGTGACGGTGGCGACATGGCTACGGGCGGCTAGCGGCATGGCTGGGGTGGCAATCGATAGGCGGTCTCCTGGCGGTGCTCTAGGAACTCAATGCGGGCATAGGGGCGGTGGTATGCGGTCGGGGGCAGCTGGCGCTCTGAGTGGCAGAAGCGGCAATGTCCATGGCGAGCGGTGGCTGTGGTGCATTGGGCGGCAAACGGGCGTGTCCGTTGTGTTCCCTGGGTTTTGGTGGAGCCGTGGGCACGGGCTGCGGTCGAGCGGCGGCTTGTGCATGAGTGCCGGGTGTGACGCTCTGGCGCGTGCTCGGCATGGCTCGGTGGCACTGGGCGCGGGATCTCCTCGCTGGTCCACTGCTGGGCTTGGCTTGGGGAAGGGACAGAGGGTGGCGGTGAGGTCCTGGCTACCTCCTAGACATGGCGAGAGAGAGGGAGGTGGTCTCCTGGGGCGATGCATGGTCGGCCGGCGAGCTAGTGCTTTTGGTGGCTCGGCACTATGGCTAGGGACAAAGGGGAGGGGTGCTAATGGTATGGTTAGATCATGAGGGGACCAAAGGATTAAATGGAGATCAAATGGGGCCAAAACCCTGTTCAAAATAGTGAGCTATGGTTTAGAGTTTAACCCTGCCTGCCAAGTGTTTGATTAAATGGCTGCAAGAAATAAACTTTTGAATTTTCAAAAGATTTTTGGTGGGTTTGCTAGGCATAAGCTTGAGACTCTGTGGTTGATTGGGTTTTGAAAATTGAGCTTGTTTGAGTGGTTTTTGAAATAGTGGGATCTTCCCATATGAATTAGATTCAATTTTAAACTGTCATTTAAAATTAGCATTTGAAAGATTTTAGCAGATCACAAAGTTGGCCTTGGTACCTCATTATGTGTACTATCAAGGGGTGTAAATATCCACACATGTTTCTGTTAAGTTTGGAGTACTAGGAATAGCCAAAGTAGCCATGATAGTTAATTTGGCCAAAATGACCATTCACTTCCATTATTCATTTTGAGTTGTTCTTCTTTGGGAAAAGTTTGGGAATGATGTAGATGATGTTTATTTCACCTAAGAAACATTTTACAAGCAAAGAATCACATAACCATGGCAATTCAAATCAAATCCTAATTTAAATGCAAATACACATGAATGCTTTCATTTTTACTTTGGAAAATTTTTGTTAACCCTAATTTTGATGATTTGGATCTTGATAAGCTTGGATTAAAGTTTTGGGATGTTACAAACCTTCCCCCCTTAAACAAAATCTCATCCCGAGATTTACAAAGAAAACTAGGAACTAAAGAGATCTGGGAACTTTGTCCTAATGTAATCTTCACGCTCCCAAGTGGCTTCCTCTTTGGTATGGTTGCTCCACTGAATCTTGAGAAACTTGATGCTCCTGGTCCTGGTGGTTCTGTAGGCCTCTTCTAAGATACAGATGGGTACTTCCCGATAGGTCAGGTCAATGTTGATCTCTACAGCTCTGTGATCGATGTTCTTGAAAACTTCAGTCTTCTCGGGCACTTCCAAGCATTTGCGAAGTAACGAGATATGGAACACATTGTGGATGGATGACATCTCTTCAGGAAGTTCCAGTTGATACGATACTTCTCCTCGATGGTTCAGAATCTTGAATGGCCCGATATATCTGGGGGCTAACTTTCCTTTCAGACTAAAGCGTTGGGTTCCCTTCAATGGTGAAACCTTGAGATATACAAAATCTCTGACATTGAAAGTCAGGTTTCTCCTTCTCTTGTCAGCATAACTCTTCTGTCTGGATTGAGCGGTCTTGAGGTGCTCACGGACTTTGTGAACTTTCTCTTCTGCTTCTCGGAAAATGTCGGGTCCAAAGATCTGACTCTCTCCTACTTGCAACCAATTTAAAGGGGTACGGCACTTTCTTCCATATAGGAATTCAAAGGGTGCCATCTGCAAGCTAGCTTGATAACTATTGTTATATGAGAATTCTGCGAAAGGCAGGCAGTCTTCCCATTTTGACATGTATTCCAACACACAAGCTCTAAGCATATCCTCTAGGATCTGGTTGACTCTCTTAGTCTGTCCATCGGTTTGTGGATGATAAGTGGTACTGAAGTTCAACTTGGTTCCCAATCCTTCTTGAACTTTCCGCAAAAATCTTGAGGTAAACTGGGTTCCTCGATCTGATACGATGGTCTTGGGGGTTCCATGCAGACTAACAATCCTAGCAATATATAGCTCTGCTAGCTTCGCACTCTGGTAGGTAGTCTTGACAGGTACGAAGTGAGCTACCTTGGACAGTCTATCCACTATGACCCAGATTGAGTCATTTCCCCTACTGGAAGTAGGCAAACCGGTGATAAAGTCCATTCCTACGAAATCCCATTTCCATTCCAGAATCTGCAATGGTTGCAATAGTCCTGCAGGTCTCTGATGCTCTGCTTTGACTCTTTGACAGATGTCACACTTGGCGATGTAGCTTCCGATTTCTCTCTTCATCTTGTGCCACCCAAATTGCTCTTTCAAATCCTGATACATCTTTGTCCCTCTAGGCTGGATAGAATAAAGAGTATCATGAGCTTCCTTCATGATAATTTCCTTTAGCTCTGAATCTGCTGGCACACAGATATGTCCCTTGTACCACAGTACTCCTTCTTCGTCTTCAGTGAATCTAGGTACCTTTCCTGTACCAATACGACGTTTGATTCCGTCGATACTTTCATTTCCCTTTTGGGGTTCCTTGATTTGGCTAATCAATGTGGGTTGAAGTTCAATGCTAGCTAAGAATCCTTTGCTAACTAATTCAGTCCTGAACTGCTCCAACTCCTCATACAAACTTGGCTGCTTCTCCTTGATCATGGTGTTTAGCCGACACGGCAATCTGCTAAGAGCATCCGCTACCACATTGGCTTTGCCGGGGTGATAGTGAATGTCAAGGTCATAATCCTTGATTAACTCTATCCATCTCCTTTGCCTCATATTCAGATCCTTCTGAGTGAAGATATATTTTAAGCTCTTGTGATCTTAATAAATCTCACAGCGACTACCCATCAGATAATGACGCCATGTCTTCAATGCTAGAACCACAGCTGCTAGCTCCAGATCATGGGTCGGATAGTTATGCTCATGCTGCTTTAGTTGTCGAGACAGATACACAATGACTTTGCCTTCTTGCATCAATACACGTCCTAGACCAATCTTGGATGCATCACAATACACATCAAACGGCTTCTTGATGTCTGGCATGATTAATATTGGGGCTGATATCAATCTCTTCTTCATCTCCTGGAAACTGGCTTCACATTTGTCAGTCCATTCAAACTTCTTGTCCTTCTTCAACAATTGGGTCATGGGTCGGGCGATGCTCGAGAATCCTTCTATGAACTTGCGGTAGTATCCCGCTAATCCGAGAAATGCACGGACTTGGGGTTGAGTGGTTGGGGCTTCCCATTCTTCGACATCTTTGATCTTGGCGGGATCAACAGAGACTCCTCCAGCAGACACAATATGTCCAAGGAATCCTACTTCTTTCAGCCAAAACTCACACTTTCTGAACTTGGCATATAACTGATGCTCTCTCAGGGTTTCTAGGATGATTCTCAGATGTTGCTCATGCTCTTTTTCTGACTTGGAGTAGATAAGTATGTCGTTTATAAATACAACTACAAACTTATCTAGGAAATTCATAAAGATCTTATTCATGAGATTCATGAAATAAGCAGGGGCATTGGTTAATCCGAAAGACATAACCGTATACTCGTATAAACCATAGCGAGTAGTAAAGGCGGTCTTCGGAATATCCGTTGCACGAATCTTAAGTTGGTGATAACCAGTCCTAAGATCAATCTTTGAGAATACCTAGGCTCCAGTCAATTGATTAAATAGATCCTCTATCTTTGGCAAGGGGTACTTGTTCTCGATGGTGACGTCATTCAACTTTCTGTAATCTATACACAGACGATTGCCTCCATCTTTCTTGTCTAGGAATAACATTGGTGATCACCATGCCGATGCGCTTGGTTGAATCAAGCGTGTTGCTAACATGGCATCTAACTGCTTCTTCAACTCAACTAACTCTGAGGGGTTCATGCTATAGGGTCTCTAGGCTATGGGTCCGGTTCTGGGGATTAGTTCGATAATGAACTCAATATCCCTATCCGGGGGCATACCTGGCAATTCATCTGGGAATACGTCGGGTATTCACAGACTACTCTGACCTAGTCTATGGTGGGTGGGGCTCGACTCTTGTTGCACTTGAATTGACGGGGTAAGGTTTCAGAGATATGCTCTATTGTTACTCGTAACCATCGATCATGGTGATGGCTTTCTTAGCACAGTCTATCAGTCCTTTATGCCTTGACATCCAGTCCATACCTAGTACTACTTCCAATCCTTTGGTTCCAAGTACTATTAGGTTGGCATAAAAATCTATCCCATGTATTCTGATAGGCACAACTTTGCAAATTTTTCTAGCTTTGGTTGTTGAACCGGGGATTTGAACTATCATGACATGCTTCAAAGTTGGTTATGGAATCTTACTAGTGCATGCAAATTCTTCGGTGACAAATGAATGTGATGCTCCCAAATCAAATAATACTCTTGCTAAATCTAAGTTGACAGAAAACATACCCACCACTACATCTGGTGCTTCCTGAGCTTCTTCTGTGTTCATGTGGAAGAGACGACCGTTGCGGTTGTGAGGGTTCCCTGGGGCAAATCTTCTTCCTAGTTGAACACGACACTGCTGAGCTGGGGCATTCACATTGGTATTGGCTGCGCCTTCTTGGGACACTCATTAGAGTAGTGACCCTTCACTCCACACTCAAACAGTGATCTCGACTTGTCCTGATCGCGACAGTACAAGATTGCTGCCAGCCTGGGTGCGGTTGTTGTTGTTGTTGCCCTTGGGAGGTGCACGGTTGAAATTGTTGGCATTGCCGGAGTTGTGATTGTTCCCTCCGGACTTCACATTGCCTCCGCTACGGTTGGGATAGCTTGGGCGAGACATTGGGGGTCAGTTGTTCCTTGGTGCATATCCCGATGAAGGGTTGGGACGGTACTTCTGGTGACTGCTGGATCCAGATTGCTGCATCATACGATGCTTGCGGTTGTCATTTGCTTGATTAATCTTCCCTTCCATCTGAATGGCAGAGTCGACTAGCTCTTCGAGATCCTGAAAATGGTTGTAGACGAGGAGAGTCTGCATCTCATCATGCAGTCCGTTCAAGAATCTCTCCTTCTTCTTGGCCTCCGTGTAGATTTCATCCGGTGCATATCTGGCAAGTGATAGGAATCTGTCACGGTATTCCACCACAGTCATTCTTCCTTGCTTCAATTCGTGGAATTCATCTCTCATCTTGTTGATTAGACCTTACGGCACGTGGGTGCGGCTGAACTTGACTTTGAATGCTTCCCATGTCATCACTTGACCATGGTTCATATTGCGGATACTATTCCACCAAGCTCTTGCATCTCCCACCAGATAGTGGGTGGCAAAGAGAACTTTCTATTTTCATCAACTCTTGCAACTTCGAGGTTGTTTTCCATCGTCTGTAACCAGTCGTCAGCATCTAATGGGTTTTCAGATTGGTTGAAGATTGGGGGATTGGTATTCTGAAATTTTTTGAGTTTGGATCCATGGTGATCCTGATTTCCATGCCCTTGGTTGTTGAGAGCCATCTGGGTGATCTGCTGTAGTGTTGCTAAGTTGGCTTGACGTTCTGCCCTGCTTGCTTCACGGTCGGCGATGAGATTCTGCAAGATTTGCAGCATCGGGTCCTGCGACGAGCTGCTACCTCCTTGGTTTCCACGAGTCATCTGAAGATTGAGATAGATATAGGGGTAAGAGGGAAAGTCTAAGGTTCATGGTTTCGGTTTTTCAAAGCTAAAACTTTGAGTTAGACTCGGGTTTTTCAACTAACTTCATTTTCATTCATGCAAGCAAGCACATGATATAACACACACCACAACAACAAAAGAACACAGATGGTTTGAAGAACCATTCTGCCAGCTATGATACAGTGGGACCGATACATCTCGTGCTACGACAGTGCTCTAGTGCATCTACTCATTGTCGATGAAGTCGGAGTCCACATCATCAGTGTAGAAGTCCACTGCATCTTCCTCCAGAAAGTCATCATCGTTGCTGAGGTAAGAATCCATGTCTCCCTGGATGTCTTCACCCTCCTCTTCTTCCTCCTTTGCTGCAAGCTGAGCTTCCTGCTCCTTGACGGTCTTCTCGAGGTCGGCCACCTTCTTGCAAAGACGGGCGATGATGCGATCCTTCTTTGCATGCGGGCGGCGAAGAGACTGGCGATCCTGGACGAGCAGTGCGAAAGTCTGGGCCTTCTTGTCGGCAATGGCACGGTTCTGGTTGGCTAACTCCCTAGCATTGTCCAATTCCTGCTATCTGTCGTGCAGCAAGAAGTCAAGATTCTCCACTTGACGCCTTAACTCTGGGTGACTTGGCATCTCCATCGGCATTCCCATGAAGTCACGTCTTGCATAGTGGGAAAAATGGGTTCCTTGGATCTTGTTGACGCTGAGGGCACATAGACGTGCGAGAGCTTCATGCATTGCCCTGGCTAATCCATCTTGCCAGTTGTTCTATCTCACGGAGAACTGAATTCTCCCAGAAGTTGGTGCTTCGATGCTTCCTCTAAGATCTACGGTGACTAGCCACTGTAGGTCTCCTCCTGGGGGTCCTGGAAGTTGAGCTCTAAGAAACTCCGGATGTGGGCGTCCCAAGAACTCTGACAGTGAATCCAGATCCCTCTCGAAGATCAGCTGGCCTCCGTTTCCCAACTGGTAAAACTTGCTGAACTGAGTCTCCATCTACAAGAATTAAGGATGAGAAAATTAGTGAAGTGATCAAGTGTGTCAATTTTTCAGTAGTAATGTAAGAATTTGAGGAACATGAATTTTTGAGAAAGCAAGAATTCCCAAGGATAAGAGAGGAGATAGTTTTTCGTAAATACTCACTTTGGTTTTGAAACTAAGTTTTTGTTGGGACGTCCATTCTAACTAGGGTCTCCTATGGTCAGGATGGCTCTGATACCAACTTGTCAACACCCGGATTTTTAATCCCAGATGCCCGTTATGCCATACCTCGCAATCCCAGGATTACCATTTTTATAGACATAATGGATTGGATATCACAGTACATCATCCATTACAAACCATACATAAGGTCTTACACAAATAAGGATCTCATGATCCATTCTTTAATACAACAAGCAGCGGCAATAAAAGATAAGCGTAGCGGTGGGGTCTATCTTCATGGGCACAGTAATGCCGATAAGGCGTATAGTCCTAGTTATCATAGCCATTCCTGGCCATCATCTTGATTGTCTCCTTCATAGTCTGGCCATGAGAATAGCCAGGGACAAAATCCATGAGTACTCTTTAAGTACTCGCAAACTACCACTAACAAGTAAGTATAGTTCTAAGTCAAAGTGCTAACTCTATGTTTAACTAGAAGGTTAAGTTTGAAACCTAAGCTGAGTTTAGAAGCAAAGAAAGATAAAATAAAGTTCTAGAATCACTTAAGTTGGGAAGCTATTGTCATAAACACAACCCTGTTGTGGTCAAGTCAAGATTCATCATTCATTTCATAAGTCATTTTGAAAACATCTAACAACGAAACAAGATGGCTATTCCAATCGTCCATAATCATGACGCGCTATTCGAATAGTTGACACTCTATAGAGGTGGTACACTTTCACCACAAGATTCGATACATCTGTCAGGGATAACCCTGAATCATCATACTTAGTATGCAGATAATCAAACATAACTTTCCCTTTACACACCCTAGTATAAGCACCTCTCCTATGAGCATGGCCTCCCAACCATGACCATCAGTCATCTTGGGCACTGCATAGGTGGACATCATGAGAGGTAGCCTCAGCTCAAACCTCTCCCGCGAGGGAACTAATACTAATGCATATAAATTTCCATCTAAGCCTTACCCAATTCAGGTAGTGTGGTTGTACGGTAAATTTGGAATGGTATCGCATCCGAATCCAACCATCAGTATTATAAAAGGGCTAAGGCTCATGCCTCAATATTTTCATCATCATAAACCATTTGTGTTTCTCAACACATGTCAAAACATCTCAATAGAATGACTCATCATTCCAAGGTTTTCACAATTCATTTTCACCAAGTGTTCCCATCTAAAGTGACTCAAGTTTTGATCTACTCGAAACTACTAAGTTAAGATTGTTCACTAAGGTGGAAAGATGATGGGTTCAATCTCATGCCATAGAATGACATCTAAAGCTTATCTAAATAGGTCAAGTTTTATACTTTTTATGCTACCTTCAAAACAAGTAAGGGACTTTGTGTAAACTAAAGGAAGTAAAGCTTGTAAGGTAATACCTGGGGTAGTAATAGTCAAGGTGGTGTGACCAAAGCATGCCCAAGGCATCTTTGCTCATTCATCTAGCTTAATTTTGGCTTGCTAACAATAGCTTGCAAGTGCTAGCTTGCATTGTTAGTGGTGGCTTGCCTTGGTTGGTGTAGTGGTTGAAGTTTTCTTCTTCTTCTTCTTGGTAGAACTCCTCCTCCTCGTAGACTTGGTCGGTACTATCGCCTATAAATACATACGGAGTACACAATCACCAAAAAATACTTAACTAGTCTAATTAGCATTCTAAGACACACATTTGATGATCTATTATCATCACAAGCATCACAAGTTTAATTCACTAGTTTCATTCTTTTTAATTTAGAAAGGTAATTTCTACTCATTGAAAAATTAACTAAGATTTAATATTCACCACTTAAAATATGGGATCATGTGGACACATGTCATCACCACATATTCTAACATGGGGGAATGTGATTTAAGGGTTGGATCATAATTACTTTGGTTTAAGTTCAATATTTAATGATTTAAAGTGACTAGAAATGCCTATATAGCATTATTTTGGTACAAGTCCAAACTCACTGCATGTAAAACTTAATATTATTACATATTTAGATAGGTATGGTGAAATGTGATTTTTGAGAGTTGGAATCAACTCAAAACCTATCTTGGTTGATTTTATAAAAATTTTGCAAGGTGCAAATGCTTCTGTTTATTATTTTTACTAGGAGAGATCTATAACTCTAATTGAATTAAATCCAACGGACTTGGATAGATCATTTCAATACCTTTTAGGCAAAATTTGTTTCATGCAATTTAGATTTGTAAATCTCTCTGAATTGATTTTCAAACTCAGAGACAGAACTAAGTTTAAACTAAATAGGAAAATCCTAATTCAAACTAACTGGGTCATGCGGGAAACTCTAACGGGGCCCCCAGTCACTCAGGGTGGGCTCAATCGATGGGGGTCCACGAGTCACGGCTCATAACTCATGGTTTATAGGGGCGATGTGGGACGTTAGATTAGACTAGGGATCAACGGATGTGGCTTGTCGTCAACGACGGACCTGTCGCCAGCGAGCTGGAACCCTAGCGGCTCGGTGTGGGTGCATAGGGGGCGTACTAGGGCTCCAGCAAGGTCGGCGAGGTGGGCAAACGGACTGGTGGTCGACGGCGAGCTCAGGGACGGTCGAGGCAGCTCCGAGGGTGGTCGCAATCAGCAGCGCCCCTTCCTCCTCTGTTTGCAGGCTACTCCGGCCAAATTCCGGCGAGCAAGTGCTCGTGCTGCTTCGGCTAGAGGTGGGGAATGGTCAGTAAGGTGAGGGGAGTGGAGTGGTGTGCTTCAAACGGCTAGGGGTTCCCTCCTTTTATAGGCTCGACAGCGAGACCGAGAGGGATGGGCAGGAGACGGTGGCGACATGGCTACGGGTGGCTAGCGGCATGGCTAAGGGTGGCGATCGACAGGCGGTCTCCTGGCGGTGCTCTAGGAACTCAATGCAGGCATATGGGCGGTGGTATGCAGTTAGAGGCAGCTGGCGCTCTGATCGGCAGAAGCGGCAATGTCCACGGCGAGCGGTGGCTGTGGTGCATTGGGCGGCGAACTTGCGTGTCCGTCGTGTTCCCTGGGTCGTGGCGGAGAGGTGGGCACGGGCTGCGGTCGAGCAGCGGCTTGTGCACACGTGCCGGGTGCGATGCTCTGGCGCGTGCTCGCCATGGCTCGGTGGCACTAGGCGCGGGCTCTCCTCAGTAGTCCACTGCTGGGCTTGGCATGGGGAAGGGACAGAAGGTGGCGGTGAGGTCCTGGCTACCTCCTAGACATGGCGAGAGAGAGGGAGGTGGTCTGCTAGGCGAGTGCATGGTCGGCCGACGAGCTAGTGCTCGGGGTGGCTCGGCACTGTGGCTAAGGACAAAGGGGAGGGATGCTAATGGTATGGTTAGATCATGAGGGGACCAAAGGATTAAATGGAGATCAAATGGGGGCAAAACCCTATTCAAAACAGTGAGCTATGGTTTAGAGTTTAACCTTGCGTGCCAAGTGTTTGATTAAATGTCCGCAAGAAATAAACTTTTGAATTTTGAAAAGATTTTTGGTGGGTTTGCTAGGCATAAGCTTGAGACTCTGTGGTTGCTTGGGTTTTGAAAATTGAGCTTGTTTGAGTGGTTTTTGAAATAGTGGGATCTTCCCATATGAATTAGATTCAATTTTAAACTGTCATTTAAAATTAGCATTTGAAAGATTTTAGCAGATCACAAAGTGGGCCTTGGTACCTCATTATGTGTACTATCAAGGGGTGTAAAGATCCACACATGTTTCTGTTAAGTTTTGAGTACTAGGAATGGCCAAAGTAGGCATGATAGTTAATTTGGCCAAAATGACCATTCACTTCCATTATTCATTTTGAGTTGTTCTTCTTTTGGAAAAGTTTGGGAATGATGTAGATGATGTTTATTTCACCTAAGAAACATTTTACAAGCAAAGAATCACAGAACCATGGCAATTCAAATCAAATCCTAATTTAAATGCACATACACATGAATGCTTTCATTTTTACTTTGGAAAAGTTTTTGTTAACCCTAATTTTGATGATTTGGATCTTGATTAGCTTGGATTAAAGTTTTGGGATGTTACAATTGTTTTCACTATTGCCATCTAAACTTCGAAACACACTTTGCTATCCTTTGTGTATATACTGTAGTCATGGCAGCAGAACGAGGCCGGATTCTAGGAGCTTACAGTGACTTTAGATCAACCTCGAGGGCTTTCTCATGGGCACTGGGCCCTGGGACACATCATTGTACATTAAAAGCGAACTAGCCCCATCATAACATTATACATCACATCAGATGGAGCCTTTATACTTCTGTATCTATGTAGATCCTAGTGCATGAAATGCAACTATGCCACTAACTTTGCTTCTTTCCATTTAAGTACAAACTTAATTCTGGTTCAATGATCAACTAAGGAATCACTTAAAGACACGTTCTTACAGTTAAGACTTTTGGTCACATTACGTCGAGTATACAACATTGTTATATGGAAGAACCTATGACTGAGGCATAGGAGATGCAACGCATCTCTTTGTTTCAACCATAGTTGCAATACTAACTCAATGCTTAATATAGTAAGAACTACTTTCTCACCTTGTTCCATTCTGAGCTTCTTCAGAATCTTGCTTAGGACATTCTGAACATCTTTTAGAATCAAGTTCGGGAAGCATTCGACATTCAGTGTTTATTAAACTCACCAATCTATCTCGATAGATCTTATTGTTTAATAACTTCAACTTCATCCTTATTTATCTAACCTAAATATTATTAACACCAATCACATCATTCACATATGTCGTCCACATATCCCAGAATGATTTCACGCTCCCACTCAAATATGACATTCATGTTTGAGATCCAAGGATTTCACTTAGCTCCCACTCAAAATATGTTAGCTACATATTATGATTTAGCCAAGCTAATTTGATCCCACTCAAATCTAGGTCCTCTCGATAATCTTGGACATTCCAAAATTCTTTGATCATCATCAAACCAAGAATTCCACTAACGAGATTTCAATGACTATTCATTTCTCGTACTTAGGTCCATCACGCTTCTTTGTAATTCGTAGGTATGTCTTGTTCAAAACATGACAAGTGAATCAACAATATAATTCCACAAACTTGTAGAATATATAGTTGAATCCTACTTCCTTTAGAAAAAGTTTTCACTGAAACTTTATGATCATTATCATTGGTTTCTCCTCTATTTGTAGAGTTTGGTTTCACGAAACAAATTCCGCTGCGCCACTCAACAATCCAGAGGTAAGGCAAAATACCTTGTTTTGACCTTTTACTTTCTTCCACCTGTATCTTCATCAAGAAACATCGACTTTGGACAACAACAGGTTTGCCCCTTTTGTGGAAGATGCATTCATATCTTCCTAAGAATGCTCTACAAAGACTTGTTTATTCGCCACGACTTCGACTTATCGAAATCTCTAGAAACTCGAACTTACCATAACACTTATGGTGTTGTTTCCACGAATCTTTAGATGTTCCTTTGCATTTCAAATGAGTGTTTGCTTATTTTGATCTCTAAGTCTAAATGACAACTATAACCCCTATAAGAGATAATACTATACCATATGTATCTTAATACATAATGATTAGGATGTTTAGACATTTCAACCTAGTTTGAATTCATCTAGTTATCATAATTTGTGAAACATCTTTCACAAGTTCCTTTTATGCTAAACTTAACTTGAATATATTAGTCATGTCGATCAAATTGAAGAGACTTGTTAATTCAATATCCTCCTTTGTTGCGAACTCATTTGAACAATTCAAATCATTTTGAACTCATGTTTCATTAAGTAAATACACTTATTCACTTAAGTCCACAATAAATGATTTCCACTACTTGTTGAAAATATGATACATCACTATGTATAAGATTCAACATTTCTTCGCATATCAACATTTTACCAGAATGCGGAGTTTTAGTCATTATGCCCAAGAGGCATGGTTTTGGAAAGTCTCTAGATTAAGCATCTAGGACCCCGATCTTCATAAAGAACATGCAATAACCAAAATGACTTAAACTATAGTGTCATTTCATTATTAAACTTTGGATATCTTTTAGCATTCTAATCCTTTATAAATGTTTAAACCATTATCATTAACATAGTGATGAAAATAACTTGTTTGTAATCGTAATGTGACCATGACGGTATTGTTCATAAGAATAGTACAAACTGGCTTGTAACTTGTTCATATGAATAATCATCTCGCCAAAAGCAAGACACACAAACAAGGATTAAAAATTATATTCAAGTCCACTAATCCAAATGAGAAAGTTTGAGGAAAGAGGTGATGTCGGCCATCAACTGTTTTGCTTGCCGTCATCAAGTCATGCTGCCTCAAAAACAACAATTCTCAAGAAGATCCTCCTGTTTTCACAAAACGGGACAAGTATCAAATACTTTGCAAACTGCAACGAGTTGTGCAAGAACCACATTTATAATTTGTATATCTTGCATATACCTTTTCATCCATGACCTTCATTGCAATCAAGCCGTTCTAAGAGTTCTCAACTCTAATGCAAGATCGCTAAGTATTTTTCCAAACATTCTCTTTTCATCCACGATGGAGGAAAACACATCCAATGGCTCATACTCTATGTGCCTTATTCTGTAGAATACAAAATGTAGCCCAACTGTCAATCGAATGGAGAATGGCTTATTGGATGATTATGGAGAAAACACAAACATTCCGGAGTCATCGAATTATCTCCTAATGGTTATTGTACCAAGAAGAGAAGATCACCTTTTACGAGGATATCCCTTAGGCGTGGGTATTAATCTATGAAGTTGGACCCGTTTGCTAAGTTCCAAATTAAGCAATAAATTCCCATGGTCGCAAAGGACCTCAATGGGATAGGCCAAGATCTACTAAGATATTTGCAAACAGACATCTAGACTAAGTTTATAAAAAGAGATCAATTTATAATTGGTCTCCACTAAAATTGTCATCCCCTGGACGATTTTAGTGATCACATGATCCCTATCCTCAGCACCTCCCCCGATCATCATGGCCATCAGTGCATTATCAAAGGTAGACATTCAATAATGCCAATCACAACATCCATGTGACTCATGCTCGATCTTTCAATCTCTTGTGTTCCGAGGCCATGTCTGTACATGCTAGGCTCGCCAAATCTAACTTGTGTGTATTCGCTGTGCAACATGGCTTACACCCACTATATGCGAACGTATATATGTCTGACCCCCGATCATCACGGCCAGCCTCATAACGAAGAACTTTCTTGGTGGTGCACACACAAGGGGAACACGAAACATTGGAATTAAATAGGGATTATCTTATTTGCTACCGTTGAGTATCTAATACTAGCACACAATAAGATGAAAAACAGGTATCAACATCATATCTATAATGTGATATGGTATGGTGCTTGTTCTTGTGCTTGATCTCCATCGAGTGCTCCGGCATGATCTCCATCCTGCCACCGGTTTGACGCTAAGTCCATGACGCCTCCACCAGGTCGTCTGTCGGAACGATGACTATTACTATCCTAGTTAGTAACAGAAAAGTAAACTACTTTACCTTCGTAAAGATCAATGCCATATCATAATCACATGCCCTCCTGCAAAATAAAGTTAGACGCCTCTACTTTATATATTGCAAGTTTTACTTGGTTGTTAGGGCTTTCGCAATAGAACCGGTTCTAGTCTACGAACTTTCCAACCACAACATGGATCCAATAGTTATCTATACTACACCCCTTTCGGGGCCCTACATTGTAAATGCTAAATCAACTATTGAATGAGAGATAGACACCCGCTAGCCACTTATAAGGTACAAGACGTAAGTTCAGCGTGGAACCAGTCTCGCGTACGAATACGCGTAAGGTCTGTCCGGGCCGCTTCATCAAACAATACCGCAATATAAACAAGTACATGTTAGAGGGTCACAACTAAGGGATCAATGCCTGCACAATACATGTGCGTACTAGCCGTACAACACTCCTATGCATAGATCGGCTCTGATACCACTGAAGGGGATCCGCAGCAGAAAACAAATTTTTTCCTACGTTGGAACCCCAAAAACTGCCTAGGATCTATCTATGTAGTAATACGATAACGGCCAACGCGTAGAGAATACATACCCTTGTAGACCGTACGCGGTTAACGTTTCGAGGGGAACATGGTTGATGTAGTCGTACTTGCAGCTCTGTCTCACGACATTCAAGCGCCACAATTGTTGCGCCTCGTGTCTTCGTACACATCTGGTGCACGATGAGACCTCCGGCTCCCCGATCCCACCGGGAGTGCGGAAGGTGATATCCTGTTAGGAATCCCTGCAGCCCAACGATGTACGGCAGATGTGCCTTGTTCACACAACCCAAACTTGGGGCCCCGCGCTCCTGCATGGGCCGGGGTCGAGATGGCCAGCCCGGCGGCCGTTTGGCTGCTGTCCGCCAGCGCTCGCCCAAAGTGGGCCGCCTGGCCCATAGCGGTAGCAGCTGCCCTATTTCCTTTTTCTTTTTCTGCAGCTTTATTTCTAGTCCTTTTTCCTCCGGGATTTGGCCTAATATAAAAGTTGCCTTTTATAAATCTTAATTTAAATATTATTAAATGTATATTTAAATTCCCATTTATCCGAAAACACTTTTCCGGTCTTTTCCTTTATTCTTTCTTCAAACAAATTCGGATCTCTCCGCGGAACAATTCCGGCTTTCTCTTTCTCTAGTGTGATTCTGTCTTACGAATGATCGCTCTCATCGTACCCTTAAGTGTATCCTCTCACAGCTCGGGAATGCTCTAGACATGATCTATATCAATGATCAACAGAGGGACTAGGGATATCCATGTGACCCCTATGCATTCCTGATGACAATGTCGTTTGAACCACTAAATGTAGCATCCAATTCCTTTTGTTTCTTGATACGACTTGTCCGAGATCTGATCATTGGTATCACATACTCTTTTAAATCTCGTTCACAACAAGTTCTGTTTTCTTGTTACCGTGATATTACATCCTTGTGACCGAGTCACATGTTGCAACATTTATGGATGTAATCTCACCAAGCCGGCCGTATGTATCTTTACCCATCATGTGGGTGAACAAATCCCGGTCTTGCAGTCACATGTCATCTACTGTTCCTTTGGAATACCCAACGTACACCTTTCTGGCCACCGTATTACCAGATGACGGTTGATGCAGTCTAAGCAGCCTCGAGAAACAGTGAGTAATATGAGCTCACGGTCTAAGGAAAAGGAGTCTAGGTATAGCTGTTACAATAATGAACTATATGACTTGATCGTGTTGCAATACTTCGAGGAATGTCCATCACATCATTCTCCAATGATATGACCCTGTTGTCAATTGGCATAAATGCCCATGATCTTGAAACCTAGATCATCCTCACGACCAACGAACTAGTATGAATAGAGGCTATTAGGGACTTGGTTGTTTCATACCACACATGTACCAATGTTTCTACTTGGCATAGTTATAGCACAATATGAAACTATTATAAACTAATTGAGATATGAAAATAAAAACCTATTTATTATTTGCCTCTAGGGCATATCTCCTTCAGTTCATACATGGTTATGACCATATTGTGTAGCAAGTTTTTTGAAAGTTGTCCAAATCCATGTTTGTAGTTTTCATCCAAACAAGCACAAATATAAGTGGACACCATTTTAGTTTCAACTATGTACCATTACACCCCCTCCCCCAAAAAAACTATGTATCATTACACACATTGAAATAAGTAATTTCATATAGTACTAACATGCGGTGGGAATTATTTATATTTTGCTAGAATACAGTGAGGGCACTCTAGGCCAAATTATCCGGACGTACTTAATTACTTAAAAACAAATCCTATCACTTGGAAATTGAAAAGCATTTTCCTAAAAGTTCAGAACTCTCATTGACAACATTATTTACCAAAGCCAAGATGCTTCCTAGAATGAGATATAGTACACTGCCCGCCTCTTCTCTAGACGCCATTTAATTTTGCACCCGGGCACACTTCTTTGGGGTGGGGGAAGAGACCTCCTTGTCGTCATCCTCGGCCTCCTCCCCATCATTGTCCTCAGCCTCCTCCCTGTCGTTGTCTTCGGCCTCCTCCTCAAGGTTGACCTCAAAATCATCCTCTTCCTCAGTCTCATCTTTCGTCTTATCGGAGTCGCTCGGCGTTGGTGGTGGCGTCCTTTCTAAAAAGCACTGCCAGTGGCTATCTTCTTCATTAGAGGAGTCAGGCAGTGGCGGTAGCCATGGCCCGTCGACTGAGTCTGGGATTCCAGGCGGAGTTTCAGGGCCTTTCCCATTTCTCAGGTCAATCGAAGTGTTCTGGAGAGAGTTGTCATACGAAGTTTTGGAAGGAAATAGAGAGAGATCGAGTTCTAAGCAACAGTAGGTTGGGTGTTTTGGGTGAAAGTAGGGGTGTGTACTGTTGCAATTTATAATGTCTATTTATAGTCGTTCTTGTGTTAATACCCTGAAAACTATCCCAAAATATCATAAATAGATTGTACCAGACTCGTCCCATCAACATAAAAGGGATTATACCAGACTTGTCGATTCTTGATTTTTCTTGGCCCAGAGAATTCAGGAGGCGCCCTGCTTTATCCAAAAATGAAGAGAATCATGCAGA
The DNA here is from genome assembly GCA_023614405.1 of Avena insularis. NCBI lineage: Eukaryota > Viridiplantae > Streptophyta > Magnoliopsida > Poales > Poaceae > Avena > Avena insularis. The sequence continues at coordinate 459,725,764 of CM042690.1, forward strand.
TCCTGCTGAATTACTTGGTGTCTCTTACTTCCTCTTTTAAAAATTAAGTGTCTACAGTAGTACATGCTTATCTAGCTACAGTACTACTAGTATACATATACTCTTCACAAAGTTGTGTCACCGAACATGATTGATGGTGATATGGTGCGAGCCTCGTATTTTTTTGCACTGCTGCATCTTAGACTAGAAGTAATAATCATTGCATAAAAGCTTTCATAAGAAGGAAGGAGAAATGGAGAGGATAGTGGATGGATGGTGAGAGGGGGCGAAGGAGAGAGAAAATCTACTAGTAGTATGTGTACTAGTACCATGTTTCATGACCCATCATAATATGTACTAACTTTTATGTGGAAGTTAGACAGGAACCATGATCAACTACAGTATGTGTGAAACCTTTGGCATGTGGCATTCTGAACCATATTATTTGGACTTTCTTCACAAAAAAACATCACCGTCCTCACTGGGAAAATTGAATTTCGTTTTTCCTAATTGTTGGAAACTCCCACATGCAACACTGCTCACTACGCCAAGATGCACCCATCTACCAAACTATCGTGGGAACTCTATCAAATTGTAAACTATGATGTCAATGTGGCCTTGATGAACTTAGTCGTTCGGGTTGAGATAAACCCGATAATGTCCATACACATGGTAGGACAATATTGTGAAGTTATTTTTCCAAAACTTATGTAATCCCATGATTACAGTTTTCATTGCACGTGATGCACAAGACATGATAGAACATCATGAGTAAAACTTTTGTTTTTTGTTTTTCATTTATTCAATGTGATCAATGTTCAAAAAGGGTTCAAAATTGCCTTCCCTCCCGATGTTTGGCCGATATTTCGAATAACCTTCCCTCCTAATGTTTGGGAAGCAAGTGAAAATTTCAAAAACTGGAAAACTATGAATTTTTGTGCCGCCAAGGACCAAAGTGGTTTTCTTCCTATCTACTCCTCGTCCATACTCCACACCAACAACCGGATGCAGAACATGCCTAAGACACAGAGCCGATGTACCAAGGCACACATGCGCAGCGCCACACAGTGGACGAGGGAGAGATCAGCCAGGCCAGTGCGCGAGGGGAAAGGGAAGGAGAGAGGGAGGATAGCGAAGGAGAGAGAAAACATATGATTTGTTTTCCGTGCATCTGTCCTGAAATTTACTAGTAGTAGAGTGTAGTACACTGTAAGGCTGCATGAGTACCTCGTGTCAGAAACCCATCATAACTTTGCTCTGACATGGAACCGCCTTCAACTTCTCTTTTCTCCTACCCTCTTCCCCTTCCAACGTTTTATTCTCTCAGCATTTAGAGCGCGTGGACATAGGTGACCATATGTCTAAGCAAATAAATATACTACTCTCGCATTGTGTAAACTAGTAAGTTGCACGTGACTTGCACGTGAGACTGAGATAGTAGACATATGACATATCAGTAGTATATAAAATTATAACTGGTAAAGCACAAACAATTATAAATTTGATCAACATCTATAAAGTATGGGTGTATATTTGGTCCTTGTACTTTGTATCATCATGTAGAAGTCAAAGATTATTAGCTACCTAACACATCAAATGTTTGATAACATGGTCTAGAGAAACAAGGGAGAAGATTCTAGTATGATGAAGAAGTGTGTTTTGTGGTTTGTGCATAACATTAATTATGCCGAAGACTACCAATAGAATCTTCTAGATGCTAGAATGGAAAAGAAGATCCAACAGCTAGAAAAGCTGGGATTCACGAATCTTGATCCACCAGTCAACATTCAAAGTTATTCGTACACTATATAGTGGTTTTTAATGAAGACTATCAATAGAATCTTCAAGATGCTAGAATGGAAAAGAAGATCCAACGACTAGAAATGTTGGGATTCGCGAGTCTCGACCCCAATGGTCAATATTCAAAGTTTTTTGTACACTATATAGTGGTAAGATCATGTAGAAGTCAACAATTATTAGCTACTAGTAAGTTGCATGTGAGACTCAGATAGTAGACGTATGACATATCATCACTATCTGAAATTATAATTGGTAAAGCGCAAAAATTATAAATTTGATCAACATCTATAAAGTATGGGTGTATATTTGGTCCTTGTACTTTGTATCATCATGTAGAAGTCAAAGATTATTAGCTACCTAACACATGAAATTTGTGATAACATGGTCTAGAGAAACAAGGGATAAGATTCTAGTATGATGGAGAAGTGTGTTTTGAGGTTTGTGCATAACATTCATTATGCCGAAGACTATCAATAGAATCTTCTAGATGCTAGAATGGGAAAGAAGATCCAATGGCTAGAAATGCTGGGATTCGTGAGTCTTGATCCAACGGTCAACATTCAAAGTTATTCGTACACTATATAGTGGTTTGTAATGAACACTATCAATAGAATCTTCAAGATGCTAGAATGGAAAATAAGATCCAATGAATGGAAATGTTGGGATTCACGATTCTTGATCCAACGATCAATATTCAAAGTTGTTTTTACACTATATAGTGGTAAGATCATGTAGAAGTCAATGATTATTAGCTACTAGTAAGTTGCACGTGAGACTTAGATAGTAGACGTATGACATATCATCACTATATACAATTATAGTTGGTAAAGCACAAAAAATTATAAATTTGATCAACATCTATAAAGTATGGGTGTATATTTGGTCCTTGTACTTTGTATCATCATGTAGAAGTCAAAGATTATTAGCAACCTAACACATGAAATTTTTGATAACATGGTCTAGAGAAACAAGGGAGAAGCTTCTAGTATGACGGAGAAGTGTGTTTTGAGGTTTGTGCATAGCATTCATTATGTCGAAGACTATCAATAGAATCTTCTAGATGCTAGAATGGAAAAGAAGATCCAACGACTAGAAATGCAGGGATTTGCGAGTCTCGATTCAACGATCAACATTCAAAGTTATTCGTACACTATATAGTGGTGATATAAGATACTAGTAAGTTGCACGTGAGGCTCGGATAATAGACGTCTGACATATCATCCCTATATAAAATTATAATAGGTAAAGTGGAAAATATATAAATTTGATCAACATCTATAATGTATGGGTTATATTTGGTTCTTCTACTTTGTATCATCATGTGTAGAAGTCAAATATTATTAGCTACCTAACACTTGAAATTTTTGGTAACATGGTCTAAAGAAACGAGGGAGAAGATTCTAGTATGATGGAGAAGTGTGTTTTGAGAGGTTTATGCATAGTGCATTCATTATGTTCAAGACTATCAATATATTCTTCTAGATGCTATAATGGTAAAGAAGATCCAATGGCTGGAAATGTTAGGATGCACGAGTCTCGATCCATCGGTCAATATTCAAAGTTACTCGTACACTATATAGTGGCAAGATGTCTAAAAACATGGATTGTGACATTCAGATCCATACTGTTCAGACTGTCTTTACAGAAAGGAACAATCTCATCATCACTCGAAAAATTAAGAATGATATTTCCTGATATTTGGAAACTCACATCGATGACATTGTTTACTACAAGAAGATGCACCTATCTACCTCTGAAAAGACAATTAATTCAAGAGCATTCTATCGCATTTACTTGTAGCTCAAGTTTGACCAAATTTCGTTAAATTGTCAAGATGCAAAATCTTAGCAAGAAGTTGAACTTGTTGTAAAAAATATTGGTGGTGGTTTGTGATATATTAAATTATCCCCCAATGGTTACCTCCAAAAAACGTAAAACTTTCAATGCAACCTACAATTTACTTGTAAATCAAAATTGACCTAATTTCAATAAATCGACATAAAATCACTTTCAAGTGGGAAAATTTAGCTATAGGAATATGTTTGAAAACTCATAAACATGGGAATCATAAGTACAACAATACGGTCCAATATATATGTATGAAAAATTGGCTTGTGGCGTTCAGATCCATATCCTTCGGACTTTGTTTACGAAAACGAACAATAATCTCATCATCACTCAGAAAATTGAGAATGTTCTTTCCTGATAGATGGAAACTCACACCAACGGTACTGATTACTACAAGAAGATGCATCCATCTACCTCCAAAGAGACATTTAATTAAAGAAAAATATATCGCGCTTACTTGTAGCTCAAGTTTGAGATAATTTTTCGTTAAATTCTCAAGATGCAATATCTTAATTAGGAAGGCGGTTTGTTTCTGATATATTAATTGAGACCCCAACGGGTACACCTCCAAATTTTTTTTATAATTCTTTAGAAGCAACCTACAATTTAGTTGTTGTAGTTCAAGTTTGAGCATATTTTGATAAATATAGACATGCAGTCATTAAAGTGGGGAAAATTTAATTAGCTATATAGGGAGTTTGAAAACTCATAAAACATGGGAATCGTAAGTAAAACATGTTGGTCCACTTAATATGTCTAAAAGCTTGGCTTATGACATTGAGATCCATATTCTTTAGACTTTCTTTACAGAAAAGAACCATCTCATCATCATTCAGAAAACTGAGGATTTTCTTTCCTCATAGTTCGAAACTCACACTAACGACATTGTTTACTAGAAGAAGATGCACCAATCTACCTACGAAAATACCTTTAATTCAAGAGAAATCTATCACGCTTACTTGTAGCTCAAGTTTGACCTAATTTCATTAAATCGACAAGAAGTCACTGAAGTGTGCAAAGTTTGCTAGGAAGCTTGAAAACTCCTAGTACTAAAAACTTGGGCATTACGTATAAGAAATCATTGGTCCAGTTTGTGTGATAATTGGGGTGGTTGCATTTTATTTTAACTATGGTAGGTCTCGTAGGAGAGAGGTGCCCGAGAGTTAACACGATCAATGGAAGTACAACATACATCAAGAACCTCATAAAAAATTAAAATTGCATACAAGTCCATCCATTTAACACAATGACCCTAAAACTGAATAATTAAGTGTGTGTGTTTTGAGGTTTGCGCATACTAGCGTTCATCGTGCTAAAAACTATCAATAGAATCTTTCTAGATGCTAAGGGAAAATAGAAGATCTAATGGTTAGCAATGTTTGGATTTGTCAGTCTTGATCCAACGGTCATTGTTCGAAGCTAATTCGTACACTATACAATGGTGGTATGGTATTGTAAGAGATAAGACAAGCTAAAGATAAGATAAAAAGTACCGCAAATGGCTGATCTAACGGTTGGTCTTGTAGGAGCGAGGTGCTTGAGAGTTAAGACGGTCGGTGGAAGTACAAGTTACATCAAGGATCTCGTAAAAAATGAAAATTGCATCCAAGTCCATGCATGCATTTAGCACAAGGACCCTATAACTGAGCAATCAAGTGTGTGTTTTGAGGTTTGTGCATACTAGCGTCCATTGTGCTAAAGACTAATGGTAGGGTCTTTCTAGATGCTAAGAATGGAAAAGAAGATCCAACGGTTAGCAAAGTTTGGATTTGCCAGTCTTGATCCAACGGTCAATTGTAGCATCCCAATTGTCTAACAATTGCAATGCTACTAGCCTAGTCTACATAATGCTACTTCCTATATATAATTGTTGCATCATAATTATATCATGCTCATGTCATCATGCCACCTTGCATTTGAGCATCATATAAAACCCCTTTTCATTTGGTTCTTATCTCATATGCATTATTAATTGTATTTGCCTCTTGATATTGTATTTGGATATTGATATATTGTTTAATGCCCAAGTTGAGTTGGGGGCATATCTTTTATTCCATTCCACCACCTTTTCTTTCACCACCTTATAATTCCACCATTCCATTATCCATGAGCTTGCATTTGTTTTTCTTTTGGTATTTAACCTAGCTCATGGGAGATAGGATGGATATACTTCTACAATTCTTTTGCTTGGCTTTATTCCACCTTTGGGAATGCATAAGAATAATGCATGTAAATATTATTGTTTTCACAAGAATAAACATGGCATTAATTATTTTGCATGGGCCATGCAACCATCTCCAACTTTGTTCCTCCTTTGCTTTTATTTGGATTTTTGGGTGAACCATCTCATCTCTCCCTCTCTCTACCCCTCTTTTGGCTTGATCTAGATTGGTTTTGCCAAAGTCCTCCACCACACCTCTCTTGTGGATCTAGCTAGATGCATGCAAGTTTCTAAACCAAGCCCCATCTCTCTCCTCTCCTCTCTCTAGCCTAGTTAAAACCCTAACACTAATCATCTAACCCTCTTCCACCATCTACCATACCACCCCCTCTAACCTAAACCGAGCCAACCCCTAACTTTAACCAAAACCCTAAACCAAGTCCCCTCTCTCTCGGCCCCTCTCCCTTTTCTCTCTGCCTTGCAGGCCCCACCAAGCCACCCCACCTCCCCTGGTCGAGCTACCTATCTACCCCATCTACCTCTCCTCTTTAAACCCTAAACCGAGCCTAGATCCTATCCTAGCTCTCCCTCTTTTTCTCTCCCTGCCATGAGGGCCACCCATCCCGAGCCTCCCCACCCGAGCTTGGCCGCCATCCCTACCTGCCTGCTCACCCTGGACCAGCCCCAGGCCAAGCCTGCCCGAGCACGTGAGGAAGGGAGAAGAAAAGGTGGCCGAGCCACCTTTTTCTCTCCACCGATCCCCACGGCACCCTCCCCTCTCCCTCTGCCATCTACCTCCCTCTCGCGTCGCCTCTGCCCCGCCAGATCTAACCCTGGTCGCGCCCTTCCTCCCCAGCTGCACCCCTGCTTCCCTACCTCCTCCCACTCCGGCGTGCTCCGTCAGCCTCCACCTCCCCTCCTCATACCAGCCGGTGGCGTGGCGATCACGGGCGTCGAGGAAGACCGCGCGGCTCCCCTGCTTCGCCCTGTACGTGCCGACGCGAAGGAGAAGCCCCAGGAGCGCCAGTACCGCGCCGTTCCGTCGAAACCCTAATCTCGCCGGAGCTCCTGCCTCGTCGATGATCCGCCGTACCTCGCCCCGATCCGACGCCAGCGGCCTCCCCGCGGTAAGCCCCTCCACCCCCTAGACAACGTCCGTGCCGCCGAACCGCCCTAGCCAAGCTAAGCCCGAACGCCTTGCTCAAGGCCAGCTCGCTCGCCGGCGTCTGCAACCTCCCCGCACCGCGTCAAGCTTTAGCTAGGCCCCAGACCACCTCCTGTCAGCTCCCCTAGCCCTACCGCAGTGGCTACCGCCGCCAGCGCGCACCCGCACGTCCCCGGATCGAATCCCCACCCCGCGCGGTCGATCACCGACCCGTCCGCGCGCTTGCAGGGAAGATCCACAGTGGCCGTGGCAGTTTAGCGAAAACCCCCCACCCTTTTTCTTTCATCAACCCGCGGTCCCTCCAGCCTCCCTGTCTTTTTACAGATAGGCACCTGGTTTTCCCAGATCCTCAACCCGCAGTCCCCCCGCCGTGCCGCGTGGCAGCCCCGCACTCACCCACTGGCGTGTGGGTCTGCGTGTACTCCGGCCCCACCTGTCATTCGCTGAGGCTAGCTCAACCCGCGGTGAGAAAAGCTTCTCCGCACGCTATGCTGCTGAGTCAGCGCTGGACCCACTGGTCATTGTCTGTGACTAACTTAACCTGAGTAGAAAAAGTATTTCTGTGTTTCTGTTTTAATTCAAACTTTTTCAAATTAATTTAAATTTAAATTTTAAATCTGTTTTAAATAACTTTTAAATTATAAACCCAAATAATACAAGTAATATATGTTTTCAAATCAGAAAAATGTGAGGAATTCAAATATGGCCTTCAAAATATATTTTGAACATTTAAAATTTCAAGTTGATTAAAATTACAATAAAATGCCCTTTTCCCTTAATTAATTAATAACTTTTGTTTTATAACTCCAAATTTATCAAATAATATGTCTAAAATGATTAGCTCGACGAGACCTTTCTGTTTATGCATTCCATTATCTGTTTTGCAGCATGCATCATATAAATTTAAAGTATACAACAACTAATATGAGGATAAAATGGGGCCAAAACTCAATAAAATGATTTATTCTTGTATTCCACACCTCACCCATGCCATGCTACTTTATTGCCATGCAAATTGTGCATCATTCATCATGGCATGATTGTTTGCTTGTCGCATTTTATTCATATGCTTGTGCACTTTATTTATGTTGGCCCTTGTTTGTTTGGTTCTTCTTGAATAGGCAAAGGCGGGGATATATCAAGAGAACCAGGAGCACTACCCAGATCCATCCCTTGCTTCATCTGAGCTGCCAGGCAAGCACTACCACATGCTTGCATACATATAGTACCTATTGCCTCTATCTTATTCTTGCATCATTGAGTCGCGATTGCATTAAATTGAATCCCAAGTATTGCATAGCCTTTACTTTTAAACCCCACCGAATCTTGTTCCTCCATCCCATGAGCCATTACTACAGGAGTTGTTTGAGCCATGCGAGTCGTAGAACAGCATGTGTAGGGTATGTGAGTGTCTGATGGATAACGAGGTACCTAAGCAACTTAATCTGAGTAGTAATGGGATAACTAATGAAAGTGGCATCGGTGAGCCATATTTGCTATTTGTTTTTTCAGGCTCACTTGTGTCCCGTAGGACCCTGAGTACTTGATTCCTGTTCCTTGAATACTCGCGCTATCCACATCCGGGAGGCTTATGAACCCCCCTGAGCCAGAGCTTGATTCATTCTTATTTCTTGGGGCCACAAACTAGTTTGAGGTTTTATTTACTATCTTGTACTTATGCCATGCTTTACTGCTTTATTTAAATTGTGTGAGGTACTGCACCTGTACTGTTTAGGGCCGTGACCCGTTTTCGCTGTATCGTCAAGCCCAGTCACACTTTCGGGTTCCCAGTCGTTTACAGCCGGCAACACCAACCTTGAGTCCGTCTCGTAGCCGGCCAGCTTCGTTGAGGGTAGCTTAATGGGGTGGCCCCCTAAAATATTTCTGAATCCTGTGATCGCTTTGTCGTGACTGCCTCGTTGGTTTTGATTTGGTTTTTCCGAGGTTGATCGAGTGTGTGTTGCTATTTGTGCACCCCTGCAGGGTAAAACTTTCTGAAAGCCGTGTCCGCGGTTATGGACGACTTGGAGCATAGTTTCTCGATCATAGACAAGTATAACTAAAGTACCGCTTTAATTTGACTAAGTATCTGACTAGTAAATAGTGCAACTCTCATGGAATGGATAATAAAACTGCCAACGGATGGGGGTTGTTCGTCCGCTTCCTCGTCGGTAAGCGAGGAGGAGGATGGATCTGTTAATATTACCGTTATAACTATTGTTATTAATTCACGGACATCCGTCTATCTCTGGTTAGGCGGATGGTTAGCGAGAATCTATAGAATTGTTAGAGTTTATCTTTTGCTGCAATTGCGTCACCCCAGGTTGTGTCCCCTTTAGCGGCATAAAGACTTGCTGAGTACCCCTAGCGGCAAGATGGATACTGGGTGGAGGAGACGGACGATGTGGGCAACGATCATTCGGTGTAGAGATTCCGGGAACGGGGATCCGTGAGATCTGTGGGCGGGATGTGTTTATTTGTGGGGCATCTTATGCCGATTTGCTTCTTATCCATACTCGGATCTTGTTTTCCGCTTCCGCTTGATACCCTGATGTTTGATGTATGAGGAGATATCCTAAACTATTATATCTATCTAGGATATTTGGATCTTGCCGTATGGCGTTGCTATATTTCCTTTCTTTTAGATGGAATGACTCTAAGAACCATTGTATGGTGGCTTGCATACATACTCATTTGTGTATGTAGTTGATCCCTTCGCCTGCCGATTACGCCACCCGTTCTTGTCCCGATGTTTGGAAATGGTTAGGACGGCCGAAAGGTCTACCTGTGGGTGGCATTTGGGCCCCACCGTACTATTTTAACCATTTCCGCTCATCCAGGCTTGTAACTAGGAGCGTAATTCACCGAGGTAGTTACAATTGGTATCAGAGCCATCCCACCCTTCAGGGTCTCAGCCAAATGGTCGTTGTCAGTCTAGCAAATATTTTGGTAGCTATGTATACTAGGGAAAAACAAAACGCGAGAGTAGGATTTCTTCCACTTTTCTTCTTACCCACCCACCACCCTTTTCTGTAAGCAAGTGTAACGTTTTCAATCCTCTTCTTAAAATTCAAACTAGGATTCACGTGTTCTGGGTTTCCGTAGTACCATAGAAAGTGTGTGTGTGTGTGTAATTCCTTGTCTATCTGTTGCATCCAATTTGTTATCACAATCTGCCTTTGGTCATCAACTGTTGGTACATTCCATACTGACAGGCTTTTGAAAACCGGCGCGATCTATCTGACTCCTTGTTAACCGGTGCCATCTTCTTAAGAGTGTCCTTCCTTCTAGCAACTCCACATTCTGTGAAACCATCAGTTGCTAATCTCTTCGTTATAAGTGATTTTGCGCATCTATTGGTATTTTAATGCCGAAAAATGCGGAAAATTTTTCTTTGATACATCTGTGTTTCCACACTCCTTTCCAGTCGTGTGTGAAATATTACCTATCTCCCTTTTATCAGCATGTCCATGCTAACTCATTCTTTTGTCACCGGCGCTTAATCCTGGAGTTTCTTTTCATCTCCAATTCTCTTGGGCTAATTACATAACATGTGTCGATACGATGCTGGTGATTGTAATTTGGTTCTCGGCATAGCTATATGACACTTATCATGAGTGGAATATGGAAAATGCTATCAACTCTATCCTCCAAATGGTGACGGTTATCTCCTGTGATTTTGAGTACACCGTGATCATATCTATGCATATTCAAGCATCTTTGGCAATCCGGAGTTTCTCAAGGCACTACAGCGGTCTATCATCTTTTCTTTATCCAAGGTCTCTTTATCTTTGTAACCGGTGATCCAATCGACAATGTGAACCAGGTGACATCTCTTTTTCTTCCGAAGGACCAGATAATCTATTCTTCTAGTGCATCTTCTTCAACATGAACCTGTGCTCCAATATTGATCTTTCTAAGAGCGTTGAGCTCAGAAAGTGTTTCGAGCATTTGTTCGTTTCTTCCGCCTCGTGAACTTGATATTCTGGGTATATCCTGTTAAACCATGGTGGTATATGTTGATAATATGCTCGCCTATTCCATATCAATGGAAGAACATGGAAGATCATCTATGTCTCTTTCTCTCAAGCTTCGAGGACACTGCCTGTGTGCAAAGTTCTCAAAGTGAGAACTCTGACTTTTTGAAGTCACCTATCTCGGCCACGTCCTTCTGCTAAACAGATCGCTTCAATTCTGGAATCAGCAAGTCCATTGTTAATTCCATCCTTCATCTTCAACCAATCCGGAGTTGTTCCTTGTTGGCAAGTTATCATCGTCGTCCCGCCGAAGTTTTCCTCAAGACAGCTAACCTCTCTCTATCTTTTCAAGAAGAACATGGAGTTCTTTCACCTCTATCTCGTTAAGTAATCTCTTGAAACCCTCTCGTTCTATCGTCTATGCTCAATCCACCGGAGGCCATGAAGACCTTCCAGATCTTGTATTCCTTTCGTTCAAGTTGGTGCTATCTTTGCTGTAGCTGTTGAATCTTGCAGTTCTTCTCCGTAATCTTCCTTCATATCTTTCCGATGGCTTGGTACTTCCGATATGACGACAACATCATCACCCTTATCTATCTTGGATCCGGTGAATCGTTTCCATCAATCTTTGTTTTCTTACGAAGTTCCATGAGCTATTCTTATCAATACCTTCAGTCTGTTTCGGTAGTTGGGTTGCATGGTTTTCTTATTCATGTGCGGAGTAATGCTTTGAGTGCGGGATGGAGTAGCTACCATACCACTACCTTATCATTCGCTCTTGTACATTGAATGGGTGAATTAATGTGATTCCACTCATTCCACGGAAGTTAGAAGTGGCCTTTATCCCTCGATACTTTTACTTCCGTCTTTGTTTTACCGGAGTGCTCTCTCGAAGAAAGTAATCAATAATCTCTTGTTGGTGGGCTAGATGGAGCAAAATCTTCAATTATCTGGTGGAAACAAACGCAAACTCTTTTCTATCCTCGTCTTTCTACCAGTGCTTGACATCCCCAAACAAGATGAAAGGAAACTATCTCTCTCTTTGTTTCATCAATTCTTCTTTCTGTGGTAAAGCCAATTATGGTTGATGCCATCAGCCGCAAATCTATTGCGTTAGCCTCAAGGCTAAAGAAAGCAATAAGTATCTCTACAATAAACTCCAGATCCTCCATATTCTTTGCTTCTCGGGTTTACACCATGATCTGGCTTCACATCCGTCTCTGGAAGTTATATCCGCGCACCTCAATTGCGTGATCCTTTGGTTCTTACCAGCGCAAGAAGAATCTAATCCGACAATGTCTAACTAAATCTTTCTGTTGATATCAAGGGACTCTATTGTTTGAAGGCAATATTGTTTCCGTACTTCATTTCTCAAATCCGAGAGAAGATACGATGCTATTGTCATAGTGGTTCAAACCTCTCCAATCTAGCTCTTTTTCTTCCGACGAGATAAAGGTTCATCCTCTCTTGTATCAGTAAATCGTTAATCTTAATGGTGTGTCTTTCGTTATCCATGATACATCATCTCGTCCTTCTTTCACAAGTGGTTCTATTCTTTTATCATGTTTCTTGAGAAAACCGGAGCTATGTCCATCCTATCCTTCTTGTCTCACGACAATCCTTCAACTCTTCTAACCCGTTGTTTCTCAAGCAAAACGCAAGACTCGCAACAAGTCTAGCAAGTTTTGCAAGGTGTAGTGGTCGCGACCTTTCCGTTGTTCATCAACTTGGGAACGTGAGGGTCACCTTCGTTCCGAACACCCGCCTTTCCTTGTGTTGTTTTCTTTTTCCTAGGAATCTCGGGGCGAGATTCTTGTTTAGTGGGGGAGAGTTGTAGCATCCCAATTGTCTAACAATTGCAATGCTACTAGCCTAGTCTACATAATGCTACTTCCTATATATAATTGTTGCATAATAATTATATCATGCTCATGTCATCATGCCACCTTGCATTTGAGCATCATATAAAACCCCTTTTCATTTGGTTCTTATCTCATATGCATTATTAATTGTATTTGCCTCTTGATATTGTATTTGGATATTGATATATTGTTTAATGCCCAAGTTGAGTTGGGGGCATATCTTTTATTCCACTCCACCACCTTTTCTTTCACCACCTTATAATTCCACCATTCCATTATCCATGAGCTTGCATTTGTTTTTCTTTTGGTATTTAACCTAGCTCATGGGAGATAGGATGGATATACTTCTACAATTCTTTTGCTTGGCTTTATTCCACCTTTGGGAATGCATAAGAATAATGCCATGTAAATATTATTGTTTTCACAAGAATAAACATGGCATTAATTATTTTGCATGGGCCATGCAACCATCTCCAACTTTGTTCCTCCTTTGCTTTTATTTGGATTTTTGGGTGAACCATCTCATCTCTCCCTCTCTCTACCCCTCTTTTGGCTTGATCTAGATTGGTTTTGCCAAAGTCCTCCACCACACATCTCTTGTGGATCTAGCTAGATGCATGCAAGTTTCTAAACCAAGCCCCATCTCTCTCCTCTCCTCTCTCTAGCCTAGTTAAAACCCTAACACTAATCATCTAACCCTCTTCCACCATCTACCATACCACCCCCTCTAACCTAAACCGAGCCACCCCCTAACTTTAACCAAAACCCTAAACCAAGTCCCCTCTCTCTCGGCCCCTCTCCCTTTTCTCTCTGCCTTGCAGGCCCCACCAAGCCACCCCACCTCCCCTGGCCGAGCTACCTATCTACCCCATCTACCTCTCCTCTTTAAACCCTAAACCGAGCCTAGCTCCTATCCTAGCTCTCCCTCTTTTTCTCTCCCTGCCATGAGGGCCACCCATCCCGAGCCTCCCCACCCGAGCCTGGCCGCCATCCCTACCTGCCTGCTCACCCTGGACCAGCCCCAGGCCAAGCCTGCCCGTGAACGTGAGGGAGGGAGAAGAAAAGGTGGCCGAGCCATCTTTTTCTCTCCACCGATCCCCCACAGCACCCTCCCCTCTCCCTCTGCCATCTACCTCCCTCTCGCGTCGCCTCTGCCCCGCCAGATCTAACCCTGGTCGCGCCCTTCCTCCCCAGCTGCACCCCTGCTTCCCTACCTCCTCCCACTCCGGCGTGCTCCGTCGGCCTCCACCTCCCCTCCTCATACCAGCCGGTGGCGTGGCGATCACGGGCGTCGAGGAAGACCGCGCGGCTCCACCCCGCGCGGTCGATAACCGACCCGTCCGCGCGCTTGCAGGGAAGATCCACAGTGGCCGTGGCAGTTTAGCGAAAACCCCCCCACCCTTTTTCTTTCATCAACCCGCGGTCCCTCCAGCCCCACCGGTCAGCCTCCCTGTCTTTTTACAGATAGGCACCTGGTTTTCCCAGATCCTCAACCCGCAGTCCCCCCGCCGTGCCGCGTGGCAGCCCCGCACTCGCCCACTGGCGTGTGGGTCCGCGTGTACTCCGGCCCCACCTGTCATTCGCTGAGGCTAGCTCAACCCGCGGTGAGAAAAGCTTCTCCGCACGCTGTGCTGCTGAGTCAGTGCTGGACCCACTGGTCATTGTCTGTGACTAACTTAACCTGAGTAGAAAAAGTATTTCTGTGTTTCTGTTTTAATTCAAACTTTTTCAAATTAATTTAAATTTAAATTTTAAATCTGTTTTAAATAAATTTTAAATTATAAACCCAAATAATACAAGTAATATATGTTTCCAAATCAGAAAAATGTGAGGAATTCAAATATGGCCTTCAAAATATATTTTGAACATTTAAAATTTCAAGTTGATTAAAATTACAATAAAATGCCCTTTTCCCTTAATTAATTAATAACTTTTGTTTTATAACTCCAAATTTATCAAATAATATATCTAAAATGATTAGCTCGACGAGACCTTTCTGTTTATGCATTCCATTATCTGTTTTGCAGCATGCATCATATAAATTTAAAGTATACAGCAACTAATATAAGGATAAAATGGGGCCAAAACTCAATAAAATGATTTATTCTTGTATTCCACACCTCACCCATGCCATGCTACTTTATTGCCATGCAAATTGTGCATCATTCATCATGGCATGATTGTTTGCTTGTCGCATTTTATTCATATGCTTGTGCACTTTATTTATGTTGGCCCTTGTTTGTTTGGTTCTTCTTCGAATAGACGCTGAGTAGGGGATATATCAAGAGAACCAGGAGCACTACCCAGATCCATCCCTTGCTTCATCTGAGCTGCCAGGCAAGCACTACCACATGCTTGCATACATATAGTACCTATTGCCTCTATCTTATTCTTGCATCATTGAGTCGCGATTGCATTAAATTGAATCCCAAGTATTGCATAGCCTTTACTTTTAAACCCCACCGAAGCTTGTTCCTCCATCCCATGAGCCATTACTACAGGAGTTGTTTGAGCCATGCGAGTCATAGAACAGCATGTGTAGGGTATGTGAGTGTCTGATGGATAATGAGGTACCTAAGCAACTTAATCTGAGTAGTAATGGGATAACTAATGAAAGTGGCATCGGTGAGCCATATTTGCTATTTGGTTTTTCAGGCTCACTTGTGTCCCGTAGGACCCCGAGTACTTGATTCCTGTTCCTTGAATATTCGCGCTATCCACATCCGGGAGGCTTATGAACCCCCTGAGCCAGAGCTTGATTCATTCTTATTTCTTGGGGCCACAAACTAGTTTGAGGTTTTATTTACTATCCTGTACTTATGCCATGCTTTACTGCTTTATTTAAATTGTGCGAGGTACTGCACACTGTACTGTTTAGGGCCGTGACCCGTTTTCGCTGTATCGACAAGCCCAGTCACACTTTCGGGTTTCCCGGTCGTTTACAGCCGGCCACACAAACCTTGAGTCCGTCTCGTAGCCGGCCAGCTTCGTTGCGGGTAGCTTAATGGGGTGGCCCCCTGAAATATTTCTGAATCCTGTGATCGCTTTGTCGTGACTGCCTCGTTGGTTTTGATTTGGTTTTTCCGAGGTTGATCGAGTGTGTGTTGCTATTTGTGCACCCCTGCAGGGTAAAACTTTCTGAAAGCCGTGTCTGCGGTTATGGACGACTTGGAGCACAGTTTCTCGATCATAGACAAGTATAACTAAAGTACCGCTTTAATTTGACTAAGTATCTGACTAGTAAATAGTGCAACTCTCATGGAATGGATAATAAAACTGCCAACGGATGGGGGTTGTTCGTCCGCTTCCTCGTCGGTAAGCGAGGAGGAGGATGGATCTGTTAATATAACCGTTATAACTGTTGTTATTAATTCACGGACATCCGTCTATCTCTGGTTAGGCGGATGGTTAGCGAGAATCTATAGAATTGTTAGAGTTTATCTTTTGCTGCAATTGCGTCACCCCAGGTTGTGTCCCCTTTAGCGGCATAAAGACTTGCTGAGTACCCCTAGGGTCTCACACGATAAATTGTTTGATTCGTATGAGCAGTAAACTCGCAAGATGGATACTGGGTGGAGGAGACGGACGATGTGGGCAACGATCATTCGGTGTAGAGATTCCGGGAACGGGGATCCGTGAGATCTGTGGGCGGGATGTGTTTATTTATGGGGCATCTTATGCCGATTTGCTTCTTATCCGTACTCGGATCTTGTTTTCCGCTTCCGCTTGATACCCTGATGTTTGATGTATGAGGAGATATCCTAAACTATTATATCTATCTAGGATATTTGGATCTTGCCGTATGGCGTTGCTATATTTCCTTTCTTTTAGATGGAATGACTCTGAGAACCATTGTATGGTGGCTTGCTTGCATACTCATTTGTGTATGTAGTTGATCCCTTCGCCTGCCGATTACGCTGCCCGTTCTTGTCCCGATGTTTGGAAATGGTTAGGACGGCTGAAAGGTCTACCTGTGAGTGGCATTTGGGCCCCACCGTACTATTTTAACCATTTCCGCTCATCCAGGCTTGTAACTAGGAGCGTAATTCACCGAGGTAGTTACATCAATGTTCAAAGTTTGGATTTTTCAGCCTTGATCCAACGGTCAATGTTCAAAACAGGTTCAAATTTGCCTTCCTTCCCGAGGTTTGCCCGATCTTTTGAATAACCTTCCCTCCCGATGTTTGGGAAGCAAGTGAAAATTTCGAAAACCGAAAAAGTTTGAATTTTTGTGCTGCCATGGACCAAAGTGGTTTCCTTCCTATGTACTACTACTACTCCTAGTCCCTACTCCACACTAACGCGCGGCTTCCGAACATGCCAGAGACACAAAGCCCCTGTACCAACGCAAATGTGCGCAGTGCCACGCTATGGACGAGAGGAGAGAGATCAGCCGGACTGGTGCGCAAGGCGAAAGGGGAGGAGAGATGGAGCATAGGGAAGGAGAGAGAAAATACTTGATTTGTTTTGCATGCATAGGTCCTGAAATTTACTACTATTAGAGTGTACACTGTAAGTCCGCAGGGGTACCTGGTGTCAGAAACCCATCATAACTTTGCTCTGATATGGAACCGCCTTCAACTTCTCTTTGCTGATGCCCTCTTCCCCTACCAATGTTTTATTCTCTCAGCATGTACAGCGCGTGGACAGAGGTGACTGATGGCTCAGTATTGATGTAGAGCTTGTTGGGAACCCCAAGAGGAAGGTATGATGAGCAGATCAACAAGTTTCCCTCAGTTATGAAACCAAGGTTTAATCAAACCAGTAGGAGCAAGGAAACACCCCAAAGGTGTTGCTAGCTGAGCCTTGGCAGGGCGCACTACCGGTGCTAGTAGCAATGTGGAGACCTGCAGAACACAACCACAGAACTTTGTCCCCAACTTGCGATGAGGTTGTCAATCTCACCGGTTTTGCTGAAAACAAAGGATTAAACGTATCGAATGGAAGGAAGTAATAGTTTGCAGAAAGTAAACACAAAGCAGTAAACAGTTTGTAGATTGGATGTAAAAGAAAGGACCGGGATCCATAGTTCACTAGTGGTGGCTCTCCTTAAGATAGATAACATGGTGGGTGAACAAATTACAGCGGGGCAATGGACAAACATCGAGAAAGCAATACATGCATATACTAATCATCTTGACTCCTTTGGAACTTGATTGGGCATTACAACATTATACATAGACCGTCATCCAACTGCATCTATGACTAATAATCCACCTTCAGGTTATCACCCGAACCCCTCCAAAGATTAAGTTGCAAGCAACAGATTATTGCTTCTACAATTGCTGTAAAGTAAACAATACAATTGTTCTATGAACAAAGGATTGTTGTTTTCTCCTAGTAGCAACAACACATCTAGTACCTTAGAGATTTCGATCACTTCCCAGTTACGGAGGCATGAACCCACTATCGAGCATAAATACTAACTCTTGGAGTTGCTAGCATCTACTTGGCCAAGATAGCTACTAACAACGGAAAGCATGCAAGATCACAAATAACAAAGACATGATAGAATCAATAATCAATCTGAAATAGCATCTCAATATCCATCGGATCCCCGCAAACACAACATGCAGAATTACAAATAGATGATCTTGATCATGAACGGAGCTCACAAGATCTAGACATGAAAGCACAAAGGAGGAGAACCAGCCATCTAGCTACTACATGGATCCGTAGTCCAGAGATGAACTACTCATGCATCACACCGGAGGCTTGCATGATGAAGAAGAAGGCCTCTAGGGTGAATTCCCCTCTCTGGCAGGGTGCCGGGAAGAGCTTCAGATCCCTCCCAATCTAGGGATGGAGATGACGGCGGCTACAGACTCTTTCGTGGATTTTTGAACGGGTCCTTAGGGTTTTCGTCCTGAGGGCATCTTATAGGCGGAAGGAGAGGCCGAGGGGGTGTTGGGGTCGGCCAGACCACCCCCTGGCGCGGGCCAAGCCTGGCCGCGCGGGCAGGTGGTGTGGCTGGCCCCCAACCCTTCTCCGTCTTGTATTCTGGCATCTGAGGACTTCTAGAAAAATAGGCACTTTGGCTTTTGTCCCGTCTAATTCTGAGAATATTCATTTTCTGACTTTCCTGGAACCAAGAACAGCAGAAAACAGGCAGCTGGCACTGTGGATCTTGTGAATAGGTTAGTCCAAGAAATCATATGAAAAGTACTCCAAAGTGTGGACAAAACACAAGAAAGTGGATAAAACCAAGCATGTAACATCAAAAATTATAGATACATTTTTCAATGTATCAACATTCACAAGCTTAACTCCTGCTCGTCCTCGAGTAGGTAAGTGATAAAAGGAAAGAATAATTTTTGAGGTGACATGCACCATCATAGACTTGATCAAAGTATTTGTAAAACATTCAAAGCTGGGATCATAGTACTTCAATCATAACATGAAAGAAAAAGTTCTAGCAATAAGACAAAGATACTATGATGCAACATGAAAAGGCACAAACAAAAGATTCATGAATAACAATGCTTTGCAAGACGTTTGTTTGTTTCACATAAAGAAAACATAGCATAATAGTATTCAGCTTGTCCCTCATAGAGTAGCAAATATAAATGCATAGGACACCTTCAAAGTTCATAAGAGTGACTAGATACAAATAGTTTAAAACAAGCAATATCAAGTTATGCATCAATCAACTAGTCTTGGGACAATGCACATAGAACTAAGAATGGCCACTATGCTCTCAAAGTAGGTGCATAAAGGTAGAAGGTGGAGACTCAATAATGGTGGAAGAAAGGCCTTCATAAAAGGAAGTAGGGATTCAAGTCTCATAAAGAGCTTCCAAAAATTATGGTACTTATAGCTTTCAGCTCGCATTGCCCCTATCATAAGCATGTTGAAGTGATTAAGGTTAAAGTGAACAAACTACGGTGTACATGCTTGACGAAGTATAAGTTAGAAATCTTGTATACGAGGGCCGCTCCTCATGCTACTCAAGTTTAGTCACCGGTAAGTTCTTGTCATCGTAAGTACATGTGTATCATAGAGAACCACCAACGGGGTACCCCTTGCCCGATGATACAGAAGAATCCCCATATCAAAATGACAAGGCATTCAGACAACGAGCATCTCAACAATCTTCTTATTTACCATCGTAATATGGTGCTTTTTTCTCTCTTTCCTCTTTTCGTAATCTTTTTTTTCTTTTTCTCTTTTTTTCTCAATATAGGACTCTTTTTTATAAGAAGAATGCTTCATAGACAGCTCATTATGGTTACCCTGCAGGTTTCCACCATGTCAGCATGGATTAGACCAGTGGCTCAGGTGTTTCTCTAACACATATACATAACTCCATGGACTTACAAGCTCCCCTTTCATTTCACACCGACGACATCCATATACAAAAGAGCATGATATCAACTAGGTACAAGTACCCATGCAATGTTGAAAGCGTTCCCCATGACATCATGGTTCTGCTAATTCCCAACAAATAAGTGCAAGCATATACAACATAGACGACAGAATGGTTCAAGTTTATTAAGGGCAAGAAAAGTAAAGTATGCCATCAAGTTCGTGAGAGCTTTAATCACTAGTTTTCTCATAACAAGTTTAATTTGGAAGGTAAACAAAAACATGAATATACTTGGAATAGCATAAGCTAGTAGGTAGGTATGGTGGACTCTTTGAAATAACTTGGTTTAGGGAGTTGGATGCATGAGTGTAACTCATACTTGGTTGTGGAGGCTAGCAAAAGACTGGGAGCGACAAACTAAGAGAGCAATAATGGCCATAATCATGTAGAGCGACAAAACATCATTGGTCAAAGAATAAAGTGATACTAAAAGTTTAAAACTAAAGGATCATCAAGGCTATGGTGACTTGAGATAGTCATAACATGCTATGAGCATGCGCCATGTCAACCCAAATAAAGCATCAAAGGAGAATACCACTATACTATGCTTTAATATGCTAAAACAACGCATGATTCATCCAAGGCACATTAAGAAATCTCAATTGTTTATAACAATTCATGCTATAGCAAATAATACTAAGCATAAAGCCAAAACAATATCAAGCATGGCATGACAAAGCATATGCCACGGTCAAAAACAAGCTCTCTTTACCACATAAGCATGAACTTTCCTACTCTTTTCCAATCCAAACCAAACTATTTGAAAACCAATGTATGAAAGAGGGGGTCCAACCAATTTATTCAGAAAACTAAGAAAACTAAGCAAACAAAAAACTAAAACAAAAACGAAAAATAAGACTCTCCAAGAACAACACGAGTGTGCATGAAACAATAAAAATGAAGCGTTTGGAAGAAACCTGGGATTTTTATTGATGAAGAAGGGGATGCCTTGGGCATACCCAAGCTTTCATGCTTGTACTTCTTGGATATTTCTTGGGGTGACACGCGTGGCATCCCTAGGCTTGAGCTTTAGTCCATCCTTCATCTCATTACTCATTCCTTCCATAACCTGAAATTTTTCCTTCATACAAAACTTCACACAATCTTTATTAGCAACATTAGTGCACTCAAGATAATAGGTCTTAAGGTTCAGTTCTAACACAAAATAAACTTCCATTAGAACACTAGCTACTGTATCACTTCCCTCAAAAAGCTCAATT
This sequence comes from Avena insularis, assembly GCA_023614405.1. Lineage (NCBI taxonomy): Eukaryota > Viridiplantae > Streptophyta > Magnoliopsida > Poales > Poaceae > Avena > Avena insularis. The sequence continues at coordinate 459,747,142 of CM042690.1, forward strand.
CCCCATAAGAACTCAAAAAGGAACCAACAACAAGCAAATGCAGAAAATGGCAGAAATCTGTCAAAACAGACCAGCAGGTAAAGACAAATTTTTTAGAAGCCCTTCTGTTGCTCAAATAAAAAAGTTCTGAGCTAACGAAAGTTAGATAACATCCTGGGGCAGAAGCACAAAAATTCACACCTTAAAAAGACGTTCAGATATTTTACAAGAATTTTTACGGTGAAGCACAGAAATCTGTTTCAGGACAGCAACTTTCCCAATCATTACTTCTCTCTCATTAGAGGTTACTCTTGGCACAAAAAGCAAATAAAAAGAACAAGGAGCGGTTATTACTGAAGTAATAACTTCCAAGACTCATCTAAAACTTTTGGGTTATCTCCCAATAAGTACTTTTCTTTAATGCCTTTAAGTTAGGCATAAGAAGCAAGAAAGAATCAAATGAAGAAGCATTAAGACCAAATTTTGTTTTCATAGGAGAAGCAAAAGAAATCTTCTCTCTTTTTTTGGGGAAGTGTTCTATACCTTTCTTGAGTGGTAGTTGATATTTAATGGTGCCTTCTTTCATATCAATAATGGCACCAACAGTTCTAAGAAAAGGTCTTCCCAAAGTAATAGGACAAGAAGCATTCCATTCAACATCCAAAAAATAGAAATCAACGGGGACATACGCAAACCATAATGAGAACATCATTAACACTCCCCATGAGTTTCTTTTTAGCATTATCATCAAGTGGGACATTCAAATAACAATCTTCAAGTGGAAGCAAATCAAGCATATCATAAATCCTTCTAGGCATAATAGAAACACTACTATCAAGATCACATAAAGCTTTGAAATCAAAGTCATTCACTTTCATATTAATGATGGGTTCCCAACCATCTTCTTGTTTTATAGGAATAGAAGCTTTATGTTTCATCTTTTCTTCTTTAATCTTTATGAGAGCATCAGTAATGTGTTTTGTAAAGGCCATGTTCATAGCACTAGCATTAGGACTTTTAGCAAGCTTTTGTACAAACTTAATAACTTTAGAGATATTGCAACCATCAAGATAAAAATCAAATTTATCATCTAGAGTAGTAGAACTATTACTAGCCTGAACACTAGTGGTGGTAATAGTAGAAACACTAATATTTTTAGCAATTTCTTCTTCTCTTTCCCACTTAGCATGTAATTCAACTAATAGTCTAACATTTTCATCAATTCTTACTTGTATAGCATTAGTAGCTACAAAGGGATTATCATTAGTTTCAGGTTTAGAAGCCATTTTATTAATCAAAGAGGATTGGGCTTCAGACAAAGATGATATATTTCTTTTAGCATTAGAAAGTTTTAGTTGTAAACTAGGTGACGAGGGTTTATCTCATCAATTCCCATTGTTATGGACTTGGGTTTTGGAGAAGGAGGGAGCGCTGGAGACATCTATCGGCTAGCAAACAAGCACACAGGGGACAAAGGATTTACCCAGGTTCAGGCCTCGTAGAGGTCCCTACTCCTGCTTGTCTGCTCATGGAATTATCGAGGGAGTCGAAAGTTACAACGGTGCGCAGATGCAATCTGGCGTGGGTTTGTGGAAGCTAGGGTTGCATGTGTCCTCCTCGCCGCCCCCTCCTAGACCTTATATAGATAGGCTAGGTCTCGGGTAGCAGGTCGAGAGTCCGCAGGTTACTTGAGTTAGGGTTTTCCCCTTCAAACTTTCTATCTTTAGATTTTTCTTGATCTTCAAGCAATCGAGAGTCCGCAGGTTACTTGAGTCCTTCTATCTGGGCCTTGGCGACACCGTGGGCCTATACGTACTTGGACCGTATATACCAAGCTCGAGTACCTATAGGGTATACCCATGTCAGTAGCCCCTGAGTGTCCAGTGGAATCGCAGATTCGACTAGGGACTTTTTTGAAGTCTTCGAGTGCCTGAATGAGTACATTTTCGACTGCTTTTATTTATGTCATAGGGATTGTTGATATACGTGCCTGATATAACCGAAGTATCGGTATCAATTAACCACCTTAGGGTGAAACAACGCAATCTACTCAAATTCGAGTCCACGGACTCGAATCCGGAAAAGTGCTGGTGTAATTCGACTCACGCCGCGGAGGTCTTACAGGAGTCGAATTCCAGTTATATGGGTGTGAGCACTCGACGCGTCCGTCAAGGCATGTCCATCATGCCTGTAGGCACGGATACATTTCTGGTAGTGCGCAGTTAAATGTGTTGCCAGGACTTATTTAGGTCTTACCTTCACGCCGTAAGCATGGCATCCGAATTTTATCATCGCGGAGACGATTCGGGTGTCCCAGGAGACGTAGTCTCTTTGTAGGGAAAATTTGTGAGGTGGTGTCGCCAAAGGTTGCGAGTACGGATGTTATCAACACACAGTTTTTGTGCAAATAATCATAGGGTGCGCGACCAGCGCTCCCTATGGGAGTAGCCCCCGAGTGCCTGGTTGAGTCGAAGACTCAGGCAGGGACTAAAGAACTTTTGCATCGCCGTCTTTTTGCTTATTTGTTTCAGTCGATGACTCAGGCAGGGACTAAATATTTTCACGACTGCTGTCGGCTTTTGCGTGCTTGTTTCAGTCGAATTTGTTTCCGATGCTCCCTATGGGAGTAACCCATGTCCATAGTCAAATTGTGTTTCGAGTGGTTGGGTTTGCCTTTGTGATTGTCTTTGTGCTTGCAATAAGAAAAGAAAAAGTCGTAGGGTGCGCGGCCAGTGCTCCCTATGGGAGTAGCCCCTGAGTGCTTGGTGGAGTAGAAGACTCCAGCAAGGACTAAAAATAGTCGAAGTTTTCCACTGCATAGCCTTGGTGACGTCAGTGCTGACGTTTGCATGACCTCAGTTGCCTGCGTGAGCGATTTTGACGGGACGTGACAAGCGGTGGGTCCCACTTTCTGACTTTGATTTGACTGGGCGTGCGTAATCTTATTTTTAACTGTGCCTCCTCGATTTCCGCGCGTAATGGTAGAAGTAGGGGGACGGTTCGCGCTTCCTCTTCTCCACGTGTCCAACGTGATGCACTCCACGCGTCTAATAGGGTTTTTGTCAACCGTTGGATTGCATCTTCCAGGGATTAAATTGTGGCGCTGTGGTGGTAATTTTTCATCTGCACTTTTTCGTCCTCATTGCCATTGCCATTGCTGCTGTTCTTCTGCTTTCCTGCGCTCGTCTCCTCCATAGCACTAGACCACCTCCATTCGTTTCCAAGTTACTTTCCGCGCTCTCATCGCCGCCGCGCAATGGGAAACAAGAAAGGAGGTGCTGCCACTGATTCCGCAGCCACCGTTGCCACGACAAAGAAGAAGGGTGGCTCCGCTGCTACGGGCACCAGCGCGGCTGCCGGCGGGAAGAAGAAGGTCGCGGGCACCCGTGTGACCAATGGCGCATGGCTCCCTTCTATCATCAAGGCATTGGATCTCCGTCTTCTTCGCCAAGACGCAGTTATTTCTGCAGCAGTCGCCGATTCGCGCGTCCCTAGCGGTGAGACCATTCCTGTGCCTCCCGCTGGTTTTCGAGTGATGTTTCTTGCATTCGTCATTCGCAGCCTTTCTTGCCTCTCCACCCCTTTCTTAGGGGTGTTCTTTGTTTCTACGGGCTCCAGCTCCATCAGCTGTCCCCAAACTCGATTCTCCACATCACCTGTTTCATTAGTCTTTGCGAGTGCTGGCTCAGAATCGAGCCGCACTTTGGCCTTTTCAAGCGCTTGTTTAAATTGAAGCGCCAGTCCGCCTCTGGCTCTTTAGTTTATGACGTAGGTGGTTGCGGTATCCATGTCGACCAATCCGCCACCTACTTCGACATCAAGCTTGCCAAGTCCGTCCAGGGATGGAGGGACAAATGGTTCTATGTTCGCGACCACAAGGCCAAGGACGAGCATTTTGGACTCGCGCCTTTCGATCCCGCGACTCCCTGCAAGAAGATGCATTCTTGGAAGAACGTGGTCATGCCTGCCGAACTCGCGGAGACAGACGTGTTATATCAACGCATCTGCGACCTCGAGAGTCGCATAGGCGCAGAAGAGGGAGGTTGCGCCCTTGTCAGGACTTGGCTGCATCGTCGCGTCCAGCCTCTCTAGGCCAGAGTCCATCCCATGTTTCAATGGGGTGGCGCTGATGATGCCACTCACGTGTATGCTGATGGCATGTCCGCGAGTGAGGTAGATAAGAGGGTGCGACTGGTCACGAAGTACACCTTCAAGGATGTGCTTCCGAACGAGCCAGTCGTTCCTCCTTTCGATGCTTCGAATCCTCCTCCTGAGGTACAGTTGTGCTACGCAGTAGCTTATTTTCGCGATTGCGTTTTCTGTTGCTCACCTGTTATGTTTGATGATCTTCACTGTTTGTATGCAGTATTGGGCGGTGTCGCCTTGTATGCCTCCTCTCCCTGAGGGGGTTATTCCTCGTGAAGCTTTGGAAGAGGACGAGTCTGAGTCGATTGTCCCTTCTGATGTGGAAGAGGAAGCCCCCGAGTCCAAGAGCCCGGATACTCGCAAGCGTTCGCGTAGCAAGGACTCCGACGCGTCGACTCCTTTGACTCCAGGAGGCGCGGCTGTTGGCGCGGAGTTGCCAATTCCAGCTGTTCCTGTGAGGGCTATGGCGCCGTCTTCTCGCAAGAAGATGCGATTGCCCAAGGAGTCTTCGTCAGAATCGGCGGCTGCCACGTTTGATCTTGACAACTTTAACCGGTAAGTTTGCTGGGTCGTTCATTCTTTCCTGTTTTCTTCTTGTTGGTTTTGCCCTAGAGTTTTCCCTTTTCTCAATGTGGACTTGGTCTTGTAGTCAAGAGGCATCGTCATCTTCTGGCAACGTCGAGTTTTTGAAAGAATCGGGAGTCGCAACTTCAAGGGCCAAGGTAGAGGTCGAGCGCGCTCCTTCTCCTCTAGCGGCGCCCCACTCCGGGCACAATTCTTCGAGCTCTCCTCACGTAGGGGAGCATCGAGTGGTTGCTCGAATGACGGTTCAGCAAACTTCTTCGGAGTCGCTAGAGGACCATGTAAGTATATCGTTCCTTCTTTTTTAATGTGGTAGTCAATGCCTTGTGCTGCCCTCTTCTGACTCCTTGTTTTGTGTGACAGCTCCTTGTAAAGGAAGCCGCGCAGGTGGCGGAGCAGGTGATGGCGATGGGTCGCCAGGATGCAATGTTGGAGACGCGTCACCGCGTGGTCGAATGTGAGTGCTCTACACTTATTCCTTTTGTCTTCTCTCTGTTTTGGTATAATCGACTGATAGCCAATTATTGACTGCCATGTAGCTGAGCATAACGCTTAAATGCGCAATGTTGCCACGTTGGAGAAGACATTAGCTGCAGCTGTGAAGGGGCGCGACGAGGCAATCGCGGCTCGTGATGATGCCCAGAAGCGTGAAGAGGATCTGCGCGCCTCCTTTGCAGCTAGGGAGAAGTTGTTCGAAGAGCAACTGTTCTCAGTCGCCAAGGCCCTCTCAGGTACCTTTACTGGTAGATATTTTATTGATGTTCTTCTCTGCATCTAGAGTTTTTGCCGGTGGCGCTAGAAGTTTGATCCATGTGTGTATTTTCGGTGTAGATGCTGGCGACTTGAGTTTTGATCCGCAAGCCCTTTGTCGTGATGACGCTCTGGCGGGCGCGGTGTCTGCGGTCGAGGATCCTAGCGCCGCTGTCCAAAATACGTTGTCCAAGGCCAAGGTTACTCTTAGTCGCCTTCGGGAGGAGTTGATGCCGAAGGCGGAGCTGGTCGACAATGTGGAAGAGCTGGTGGAGTCGCTTTCCGGGGGTGTGCCTGCCACGTACAAGAACTCCCTCCGCGCGGCTGGCGCGACCATGTCACTTGCCATGGTGCAAGCCCACGGAGTCGAAATAGATCCTTCTACGGTGTCGAAGACGATGCCTGTTGGCGCGGATGGTCAGCAGGTAGTATTCGCTCCCTTTGCGACTGCCTATGCCAAATATGGCCATTCCTTGATAAATACTGTTGCCAAGAATTCGGATGAGCTCCAGTGTGCTAAGAAGATCGCGAAGGCTTCCGCCTAAAGAGCTGGCGGAAAGTCTGTGGTGTCTGACGCTGCCACAGACTTGATGGAGAATCCATCGAAGTCGAAGAAGCCAGTTGCCCCGTAGTTAATTTTTGTAATAGTTGATGAATTGGCCTTTTGATTGGAGAACATGCCTGCTGGCGAGTGTGTTTGTAAACACTTATGCTTATCTTGAATGCGTCTGTTCCCCTTGCCTTTGTGTTGATTTGGTCGCCTTATTTGCTTTTGTCTTGACTTGTGGTAGGGCACATCGAGTGGTCCTGTGGGGGGAAACCAGGATTCGCCATCTCTTGATGAGACAGTGGCACCACCGCGCTCCAGGGTAGAGGAGCTATCCTTGCTGTCGCGACTTTGTGATCGCGTGAAGCAGCTGGAGCGTGAGTTGCCCCTGATCCGTGGTAATGCAGACGTGTGGAATTCGAAGGCGGAAAATCCGCCGCCCGCGAGCAATATCTGCTTGGCGAGGTGACGCGGCTGGGCGACCAGTTTAAGTGTTAGTTTGCTTGTCCTCATCTTTTCCTTTGTAGTCAGTTGCAAAGGTACGTTGTACTCATGCTGTTGGTGTTGCTTCGTGTAGATGTTAGCGCATGCCGTCCGCGGGAGGAGAAGGATAGGATTGCCATCCGCCTTCATGATCTCACCCAGGAGCAACTTCAAGAGAGTGGATACTTCTGGGTAGATCATGATCGTGCGACTACATTGGTGACCCTGCAGGATCGCGCTTCGTGAGTGCTGCTCGTCCTGAAGAAGTCGCAGTCGTGTTTGAAGAACGTCTATCGGGCGATGTTCCCGTTGGATGAGACTCCATCAAGCCTGCTAGCTCTCCTGGCCAAATTTCAAGATATGTCCGCGGTTCGCGAGTGCATGAGGCAGCAGTTGGTGGCTGGTGCCAAGGCTGCCCTCTCGATGGTGCGATTGCATAGGCCTGACGTGGATGTCGCCGCCATTGCTTCCGGGCCACCAGCGCCGCCAGCCGGATCTGCTTGGGATATGGTGCCGCACTATCAGGCGGTGGACCGTCCAGCAGAGGAGATTGTCGACTTCTTCGAGGAACAAACCAATGTTCTTCTGTTGCAGCAGTAGCTAGATTTGTATCCTGCACATAAGTGTACTTGTGTTGTATAGTTCATATATATTTGTAGATAATTTTTTGTTGAATGTGTACAAACAACTTTGTCAGCGTCAGGTGCGTTGCACTATGCGATTCCTTTTCGTTAGCCTGGCCATCCCTTTGTCAACCTGCCAGGCGCATTGCGGTTGGGTTGAGTTTGCGTTAAGGGGTTTGATTGATGTGCCAGCTACTCGGGATATCGCGTTTATTGGTTCGAAGAACGGATGTAGGTAGGTGGCGTAGCCCCCGAGTATAAAATAGACAAAAGTGAAAGAAAAACACAGAGTTTTGGGGCACTTAGCTTTTATTTATTTGAAGAGCAGTACAAGTTACAATGTGTGGCTAAGTAGCCTTGGATGAGTAGCCTTACTTGCGATGTAAAAAGTAAAACAACCAGGGGTAGAAGCGTCGCAGTTGTGCGACGTTCCAAGGGTTGGAGTATGCGACTCCTGTCTCTAAATCTTGAAGGCGATAGGCGCCACCTGGGATTACTTCTGTAATCACGTACGGTCCTTCCCAGGGGGACTCGAGCTTGAGATGCCCTCTTCGCTTGATCGCAGGACCAGGTCACCTTCGACGAAGGATCTGGGGCGAAGCCTTCTGCTGTGGTAGTTGCGCAAGTTCTGCTGGTAGATCGTGGATCTTTCTGTGGCGATTTCTCTTGCCTCGTCGAGGAGGTCGACGGAGTCTTCGAGTGCAAGAGATGACTCTTGTTTGCTGTAAGCGACTATGCACGGTGCCTTGTATCGCACTTCGGCGGGTAGTACTGCTTCTGGTCCGTGCACCATAAAGAATGGCGTGTAGCCCGTGGCGCTGTTTGGAGTTGTTCGTAGACTACAAAGTACGGATTGGAGCTCATCTAGCCAGCAACCCGCGGCTTGTTCGAGTGGTCGAAGGAGTCGCTTCTTGATGCCACTGCAGACGAGCTCGTTTGCTTTTTCCACCTGACCGTTGGTCTGTATCTTGTGACGCGTGGCGATGTTGATCCCCAGGTTTCCGCAGAATTCTTGGAACTCCTTGGATGTGAAGTTTCTCCTGTTGTCAGTGATGATGTTGTGCGGCACACCGAAGCGGTAGACAATGGATTCGAAGAACCTGACCGCGTTGTGCCCTGATTGCTTGGTCACTGGCATGGCCTCAATCCACTTGGTGAACTTGTCGACTGCAACCAAGAGGTAGACGTAGCTTCCTTGCGAGGACCTTGGGAGCTTGCCCACCATGTCAAGCCCCCATTGTGCGAAGGGCCAGGCCAATGGAATGGGCCGTAGTTCTACGCCTGGTGCGTGTGGCTTGTCCGCGAATCGCTGACAAGCGTTGCACTTTTGGACTATGTCCTTGGCATCGCGCATGGCCATGGGCCAGTAAAATCCAGCTCGTAGAGCTTTGGCAACGAGGGCGCGACTGCCGGCGTGGTACCCGCAGGTCCCTTCATGGATGTCGAGTAGGACTGCTCTTCCATCGGCTAGGAAGACGCATCGTTGTAACACGCCTGTGATGCTGCGTTTATACAGTTCGCCGTTGATAATAGCGAATGCCTTGGAGCGTCGCGCGATGTGCCGTGCGTCTATCGGGTCGTCCGGTAGGCGCTTGCTGAGGAGGTACGTAATGTACGGATGTGTCCAGGATTGTTCGATCATCATGACGCTCATTGGTCCCTCGAGTCCTGTGTCTAGCTCCAAGTCATCGAGTGCCATTGGCTCATTGGGTGGCGTAGCCCCCGAGTCCGTTGCTGTGCTTGTTTTCTTCTCTGCGGCCTTTGGCTTGATGGAGCGTTCGCATATGCGCTCGAGAAATACGCCAGGTGGTATGGGGGCGCAGGTGGAGCCTATGTTGGCGAGTGTGTCCGCCTCCTCGTTGCTTTCGCGACCTATGTGTCGCAACTCGCAACCATCGAAGTCTCCTTCGAGTGTTTCGTAGAGGTCGGGGTATGCGATCATGTTGTCGTTCAGTGCGTCGCACTCGTGCATTGTTTGGTTGATGACCAACTTGGAGTCTCCATATATGATGAGCCTCTTTGCGCCGCAGGCTTTTGCCATCCTCATCCCGTGCAACAGGGCCTCGTATTCAGCCTCGTTGTTTGAGGCTGTGAACTTCATTCGCAGGATGTATTTCAGCTTGTCCCCTTGAGGTGATGTCAGTATGACACCTGCTCCTGCTCCATCTTTCTGTTTGGACCCATCGAAGTGCATTGTCTAGAGGTAGGACATATCTGGCTTGTCCGGGAGTTGGTTTTCCATCCAATGCACGAGGAAGTCAGGGAGCACTTGCGACTTGATTGTGTCACACTTTTCATATGTGATGTCTCGTGGAGACAGTTCGATTCCCCAAAGCGCGACTCGCCCCGTGGTGTCGGGGTTATTGAGGATATGTCCCAATGGGGCGTCGTTGACTACCACGATTGGGTGTTCCTAGAAGTAATGGTGCAGTTGCCGGGCGGTCATGAAGATGCCGTACACCAGCTTCTGGTAGTGCGGGTACCACTATTTTGTTGGCGTGAGGACCTTGCTAACATAGTATACCGGGCATTGTACGCTGTGGACCTTGTTTTCCTCGGCCCGCTCGACGAAGAGCACTGTGCTAACCACTTGGTTGGTAGCGGAGATGTACAGCAGTAGTGGTTCCCTTTCTCGTGGAGTCACCAATACTAGCCAGGTGGATAGCAGGCGCTTGAGATCTTCGAATGCTTGTTGCGCTTCATTGGTCCACTCGAATTTGTCAGCTTTGCGGAGGAGCTGATAGAAGGGCTGTGCCTTTTCTCCCATTTGACTGATAAATCGACTGAGGGCCGCAATTTGTCCGGCTAGTTGCTGGACGCCTCTTATGTTCTTTGGCTTCTCCATAGCCAGTATGGCCTTTATCTTTTGCGGGTTTGCCTCAATCTCTCTCGCGGAGATGAGATACCTGAGCAGCTGCCCAGATGGTACGCCAAAGGCGCATTTGTCTGGATTGAGCTTTATCCGGTAACGATCGAGATTGGAGAAGGTTTCGCGCAAGTCGTTGATTAGAGAGCCTTCTTCCTTGGTTTTGATTACTATGTCATCGACATAGACTTGGATGTTGCGACCCAGTTGTTCCTTGAGGCAAGCCTGCATGCACCGCTGGTATGTGGCTCCCGCGTTTTTTAGCCCGAAGGGCATTGTGTTGTAGCAGAACACACCGAAGGGCATTATAAACGCGGTCTTCTCCTGGTCTTCCTCCTTCATTTGAATTTGGTTATAGCCTGAGTAGGCATCGAGGAAGCAGAGGCACTCGCATCCAGCGGTGGAGTCGATGATTTGATCGATCCGTGGTAGCGGGAAGTGATCTTTTGGGCAGTGCTTGTTTAAAGAAGTGAAGTCCACGCACATCCATAGGATATCCATGTCCTTTTTTGGTACCGGCACCATATTGGCGAGCCAAGTGCTTTCCTTGATTTTGCGTATGAATTTGGCCTCGAGGAGTCTGTTGATATCCATTCCTACTGCCTGCGCTCGTGGCTCAGACAGTCGCCTGATTGTTTGCTTGACTGGCGTTGCGTCAGGGTTGACGTTGAGTGCGTGCTCGGTGAATTCCCTGGGAACTCCTGGCATGTCCGCATGTCACCAGGCAAAAATTTCCCAGTGCTCACGGAGGAATTCGACGAGCGTGAGTTCCTATGCGGGACTCAAGTTGTTGGCGATGAGGGCTGTTTTAGAGGGATCTGATGGATGGACCTGCACCTTCTTTGTGTGCACAGATGATCGAAGGAGAGGTCAGGTGAGCTTGGCCTACTCAGGGGAGGCAGACTATTGTCTGTCGTTTCCTTCAATCGCGTGAGCTCCTCCTGCATGCCGAAGGACTAGGAGATTCTGTTGAATTCCCTGTCGCAACTGTCAGATCGGTCGAAGCTCCCGTTGATCGTGATGACGCTGTTGGGACCTGGCCTTTTCATCTGCAGGTAGGCGTAGTGGGGTACCGCCATGAACCTAGCGAACGCGACGCGTCCGAGGATGCAGTGGTATTGTGAGGGCCAGTCGACGACCTCAAAGTCGATGCGCTCACGCCGGAAGTTCCTTGGCGTGCCGAATATGACGTCGAGGTTGATTTTTCCCATGGGGTATACGCCTTTCCCTGGGACGATGTCGTGGAACGTTGTGTTCGATGCCTCCAAGCAGGTTAGAGGTATCCTCATTGCTCCCAAGGTACTCGCGAATATGAGGTTGAGGCCGCTTCCGCCATCCATGAAGACGCGACTCATGTCAAAGCCTCCAATTTGCGCCTCGAGTACGAGGGGGCAATGACCTAGGCGAGGTACTTGAGGCGGGTGGTTGCGTTTGTCGAAGGTAATGCACGACTCACTGCCACTAAGGTACTCAGTGGTGGATGGTGGCGAGTGCATGGCCAAGTTTACTTGGCGAGTGATGGCCTTCTGCACCATATTGGAGGGGCGCCCCTTTTGGATCATCATGGTACCCATGGCCCGTGGGTACGGTTCGCCTCCGTGGTGCTGGTCCGGGGCAGCTCCGTTCCGGGGTGGCCCAGGTGGTGGTGGTGGTGCGCCATGTGCCACGGCGCCTGGAGCGGCTCCGTAGCCTCTTTCGACTGCATTGCGGTTCATCCGAACCATTCCCTTATGTAGCTTGAGGAACTCGCAGCAGTCCTTGAGGAGGTGGCTGGACTTTCTCTTGCCATCATGCTTGTCGATGTAGAAGTGTACCGTGCATGGCCCGGATAGTTTGTCCTCGATGGAGGTCGCGGGTGCTTCATCGCGAGTGCGGCGTTGCCACACTTGTGTGGTTTTCCCGGAGTCACAATATCCGCCGCTACGGTATCCGCTGTTGCGGTTATCGTCACGTCTATCGGCGTAGCCAGCTCCGACCATGTTGACGTCATCGCGATTGTCGTAGATGCGCATGCGACGCTTACTCCGGCGGTCGCGTCTTCATTGGAGTTCTGCCTCCTCGTCAGAGTGAACGTGATTCTTCACCGAATCTTCTCCATCTGCCCACTGATTTGCGATCTCCATCAGGTGGTCGATGTTCTAGGGCTTTGAGCGGCCTAGCTCCTCCCTGAGTTCCATGTGGCGGACACCACCGTTGAATGCATCAATCGCGCGGTCTTTCGAGATGTCCTCCGCGGAGTTCTTGATGATGGACCACCTTTGGATGTAAGAGCGCAGCGATTCGCCAGATCTTTGCTGGCAGCACCTCAGTTCTTCGATTGAGGCGGGGCGTTTATACGTGCCCTTAAAGTTGCGCACGAAGCTGTAAACTAGCTCATCCCAACTGCGAATGGATCCGCGTGGGAGGTTATTGAGCCATGCTCGGGCGGCGCCCTGCAGCTATAGCTGCAAGCATTGCATGGCAGTACTTTGACTGCCTCCATGTAGCCTGACGGAGGAGATGTGATCCTCCAGCGAGATCTTGGGGTCCTGCAGACCGTCAAATTTCAGGTTATCCGATGGGAGTTTAAACCCTTTAGGCATTCGCTTTTGCCTGATGGATCTGCTGAAACATCGGGCGCCGTAGAGCTCCCCATATTCTTCTTCCAAGTCAGTCGACCGAGCACGTCGTGCCCTTGACTTGTCGATCTTGCGCTGCATGAGTTCGTCGCGTGCATCATAGTCACGATCGTGTCGCCGTGAGCGGCGGCGACGAGACAGGTCATGAATGTCATCGCTGGACGAGGGCGAGGAGTAGCGCTTTGCTAGTGCTTTCCTCTTTTTTGGGTCTGGTACCAGTTCCTTGTCGAGGGCGGCCTCGATTAGCCCCAGGCCCGCGATCGTAGATCGGTGCATGGCCGTTCGGGGATCTCCAGCTGGTGGCTGGTTATTAAGAAGGTACATGGTGGCTGTTGTTACCGTGGCCTGCGGTGTCCTGGGACCCACGTTGCCTCTCGTGTCAACTGTCATAGAGCCGAAGTCGAGGACTTTTGCGGCGTCTATGCGCTCTTGTTCGGTGAGGTGAGCCATCCGTGATTGCCTCTTCTTGGCGAGGTGCTCGTTGCCTCTTGAGGAGGATCCTCCGTAGGAGGAGAGCCCAGCGCGACAAAGGCTCGACTTGTCCGCCACCTTTTTACGCGCCTCAAGTTGCGCGATTGCTTGTTTTTGGCGCTTGAATTCCTCTCTTAGGAGCCAGTGGTAGCCCATCAGCAGTTCCTGCGGGGACCCGAAGGGTAGAGGTGCACCTCGTAGGGCTTCACGGCAGCGATCCCACTCTTGCTCGTTGAGCCTGATCACGATGCGTTCGCCGGTTTGCTCGTTGATCATGCTAGGAGGTTCGACTGCTCCTCTGTTGCCACCATTACCGCCGTTGCCGGCATTGGGTGGGTCGGTGCTGTTGCTGGTGTTACCACCGTTGCCACGATTGGGTGGATAGGTGCGGTTGCTGGTGTTGCCACCGTTACCGCGGTTGGCGGAGGTGTCGCCCGCGTTGATGATGGTGCACATGAAGTGATTAGGGAAGCTATTGCTTCCACAACTTTCAGATCCGAAACCGTAGGTTCCATCTTTAGTGGCCAGATCGCTTAGATCGGAGTCGCGACTGCTGTCGCTGACCATGCTCCCATCTGCCACCGGAGCATTGAGCTCGCTGAGGGTGCCGATCGATGGAGGGAACCATGATGCCGGGGCAATCGCCGGTGCTGTCGGATGATCAGGCATGCGAAGCGTGCCCATCTGGGCAACTTGGAAGCGGAAGCTCCCAATCGCCAGGCTGATTCCGTTGCCCACGGACTCGAAGGTCGGGCGAGTAGTCGGCATGTGGACGGTGAAGTCGAAGGCGCCAAAAAGCTGGCGAATCTCCGCTGTTGCAGAGTTGTAGATCGCAGTTGATGGGGCCGAAGAAGCCGCAACATCAGCACTCCCAATTCCCACAGACGGCGCCAATTGACGAGTATTTAACTCATCAATGCCCATTGTTATGGACTCGGGTTTTGGAGAAGGAGGGAGCGCTGGAGACATCTATCGGCTAGAAAACAAGCACACAGGGGACAAAGGATTTACCCAGGTTCAGGCCTCGTAGATGTCCCTACTCCTGCTTGTCTGCTCGTGGAATTGTCAAGGGAGTCGAAAGTTACAACGGTGCACAGATGCAATCTGGCGAGGGTTTGTGGAAGCTAGGGTTGCATGTGTCCTCCTCTCCGCCCTCTCCTAGCCCTTATATAGATAGGCTAGGTCTTGGGTAGCATGTCGAGTCGGTTACAAGTTAGGGTTTTCCCCTTCAAACTTTCTATCTTTAGCTTTTTCTTGATCTTCAAGCAATCGAGAGTCCGCAGGTTACTCGAGTCCTTCTATCTGGGCCTTGGCGACACCGTGGGCCTATACGTACTTGGACCGTATATACCAAGCTCGAGTTCTTGTAGGGTATGCCCATGTCACTAGGAATTTCCGTATTTAAACTATCAAGTTGAAGGCTAATGTTCTTCAAAATGATAGATTGTTCCTCCATAGTTTTAGTAAATAGTTGATTTTTCTCATATTGCATTTGCATGAAGTTCTTAGTGGCTCTTTCAACTTCTAAAATTCTTCCTTCACTAGGTAATCCAGATTTACCATTATAACCATAAGTATTATTAGAAGGGTAGGGCCTATAGTTGTTATTACCATAAGTATTGTTGCCAAAATTATTATTTCTTATGAAGTTCACATCAACTTGCTCTTCTTGAGCACCCAAAGAGGCTAAAGTAACATTATTTGGATCAATATGGGCTTTCCCATTAACAAGCATAGACATAATAATATCAATCTTATCACTCAAGGAGGAGGTTTCTTCAACAGAATTTACCTTCTTACCTTGTGGAGCTCTCTCAGTATGCCATTCAGAATAGTTAACCATCATATTATCCAGAAGCTTTTTTGCATCACCCAAAGTAATGGTCATGAAGGTACCTCCGGCAGCAGAGTCCAATAGGTTCCTCGAAGAATAGTTCAATCCTGCATAAAAATTTTGGATGATCATCCAAGCAGTCAGTCCATGAATGGGACAATTCTTAAAATAAGATTTCATTCTGTCCCAAGCTTGAGAAACATTTTCATTATCAGATTGTTTAAATTTCATTATTTCACTTCTCATAGATATAATCTTAGCAGGGGGATAGTATTTTCCAATGAAAGCATCTTTGCATTTAGTCCAAGAATCAATACTATTCCTAGTTAAGGAATTCAACCATTCTTTAGCTTTTCCTCTCAAAGAGAAAGGAAACAGTTTCAGCTTAATAATATCACCATCTACATCCCTATGCTTTTGCATCTCACAAAGTTCAACAAAGTTATTTAGATGGGAAGCAGCATCTTCATTACCAATACCAGAAAATTGTTCTCTCATAACAAGATTGAGTAAAGAAGGTTTTATCTCAAAGAAAGTATCTTCAGGCACAGGTGGAGCAATAGGTGTGCTCATAAAATCATTGTTGTTGGTGCTATTGAAGTCACACAACTTAGTGTTTTCAAGAGTGGTCATTTTTTGTGTTTTTTGATAAAGAAAGCAAACTTGTAAAAATATTTTTTTTGTATTTTTGATAAAGAAACAAGCAAACAAAGCAAAAAGAAACTAAGCAAAACAAAAATAACAAAGTAAAGAGATTAGTTATGAGGGAATCCCCTTGTGAAGAAGTCCTTGACTCCCCGGCAACAGCGCCAGAAAAGTGCTTGATGGATCAGTATTGATGTAGAGCTCGTTGGGAACCCCAAGAGGAAGGTATGATGAACACAGCAGCAAGTTTCCCTCAGTTATGAAACCAAGGTTTAATCGAACGAGTAGGAGCAAGGAAACACCCCAAAGGTGTTACTAGCTGAGCCTTGGCAGGGCGCACTACCGGTGCTAGTAGCAACGTGGAGACCTGCACAACACAACCACAGAACTTTGTCCCCAACTTGCGATGAGGTTGTCAATCTCACCGGTTTTGCTGAAAACAAAGGATTAAAGGTATCGAATGGAAGGAAGTAATAGTTTGCAGAAAGTAAACACAAAGCAGTAAATAGTTTGTAGATTGTATGAAAAAGAAAGGACCGGGATCCATAGTTCACTAGAGGTGGCTCTCCTTAAGATAGATAACATGCCGGGTGAACAAATTACAGCGGGGAAATTGAGAAACAGCAAGAAAGCAATACATGCATATACTAATCATCTTGACTCCTTTGGAACTTGATTGGGCATTACAACATTATACATAGACCGTCATCCAACTGCATCTATGACTAATAATCCACCTTCAGGTTATCATCCGAACCCCCTCCAGTATTAAGTTGCAAGCAACAGATTATTGCTTTACGAATTGCCTGTAAAGTAAACAATACAATTGTTCTATGAACAAAGGATTGTTGTTTTCTCCCTAGTAGCAACAACACATCTAGTACCTTAGAGATTTCGATCACTTCCCCAGATTACCAGAGGCATGAACCCACTATCGAGTATAAATACTAACTTTTGGAGTTGCTAGCATCTACTTGGCCAAGATAGCTACTAACAACGGAAAGCATGCAAGATCACAAATTACAAAGACATGATAGAATCAATAATCAATCTGAAATAGCATCTCAATATCCATCGGATCCCCGCAAACGCAATATGCAGAATTACAAATAGATGATCTTGATCATGAACGGAGCTCACAATATCTAGACATGAAAGCACAAAGGAGGAGAACCAGCCATCTAGCTACTACATGGATCCATAGTCCAGAGATGAACTACTCACGCATCACACCGGAGGCTTGCATGATGATGAAGAAGGCCTCCAGGGTGAATTCTCCTCTCCGACAGGGTGCCGGGAAGAGCTAAAGATCCCTCCCGATCTAGGGATGGAGATGACAGTGGCTACAGACTCTTTCGTGGATTCTTGATCGGGTCCTTAGGGTTTTCGTCCCGAAGACATCTTATAGGCGGAAGGAGAGGACGAGGGGGTGCTGGGGTCGGCCAGACCACCCCCCTGGCGTGGGCCAGTCCTGGCCATGTGTCCAGGTGGTGTGGCCGACCCCCAGCCCTTATCCGTCTCGTATTCTAGCATCTGATGACTTCCGGAAAAATAGGCACTTTGGCTTTTGTCCCATCCAATTCTGAGAATATTCATTTTCTGACTTTCCTGGAACCAATAACAGCATAAAACAGGCAGCTGGCACTGTGGCTCTTGTTAATAGGTTAGTCCAAGAAATCATATGAAAAGTACTCCAAAGTGTGGACAAAACACAAGAAAGTGGATAAAGCAAGCATGGAACATCAAAAATTATAGATACATTTGCAATGTATTAGTGACCATATGCCTAAGCAAAGAAATATACTACTCCCGCATTATGTAAACTAGTAAGTTGCATCTGCCTTGCACGTGATACTTAGATAGTATATGTTTGACATATCATCACTATATAAAATTATCATGGTTAAAACACAGAAAATCATAAATTTGATCAACATCTATAAAGTATGGGTGCATTTTTGGTCCTTGTACTTTGTATCATCATGTAGAAGTCAAAGATTATGAGCTACCTAACACATGAACTTTTTTATAACATGGTCTAGAGAAACAAGGGAGAAGATTCTAGTATGATGGAGAAGTGTGTTTTGAGGTTTGTGCATAGCATTCATCATGACAAAGACTATCAATAGAATCTTCTAGATGCTAGAATGGAAAAGAAGATCCAACGGCTAGAAATGCTGGGATTCGTGAATCCTGATCCAATGGTCAACATTCAAAGTTATCCGTACACTATATAGTGGTAAGCTAAGATAAGATAAGATCATGTAGAAGTCAACAATTATTAGCTTTGAGGGAGAAGATTCTAGCATGATGGAGAAGTGTGTTTTGAGTTTTGTGCATAGCATTCATTATGCTAAAGACTATCAATAGAATCTTCTAGATGCTAGAATGGAAAAGAAGACCCAATGGCTAGAAATGTTGGGATTCACGAGTCCTGATCCAACAGTTAATATTCAAAGTTATTCATACACTATATAGTGGTAAGATAAGATATCTCTACTACTATAGTGGAGCAGTTTTGAATTGGATCCATAGCACCAATCCCGATCGTTGGGTTGTTAGATCCAATGGTTCAGAGAAGCTTGATTCGTGTTGAATAGTACCTAGAGCAAACTCCACCATGCATGTTCTAGAACCATCATGTCACCACCCCTAAAATTTCATAGCACAGTAGGCTGTATTCTCTCTACTACTATAGTGGAGCAGTTTTGAATTAGATCCATAACACCAATCACGACTGTTGGGCTGTTAGATCCAATGGTTCAGAGCAACTGGATTCGTGTTGAATAGTACTGCCTCCGCCAAAATATAAGGCACCTAAGGATTAGTCAAAATTCAACACTTTTAAGTTTGACCATGATAATACACAAAAATATAAGAATTTATAATACTAAATTAATATCAATAGATTCACCATAAAGTATATTTTCTTAATATGTCCATTCAATATTGTAGATATAGATATTTTTTCTAAATATTTGGTCAAAGTTAGTAAGGTTTGACTTTTGACCAATCCTTACGTGCCTTACATTTTAGGACGAAGGGAGTACAGACCTAGAGAAAACTCCACCATGTTCTAGAACCATCATGTCACCACCCCCAAAATGCATAAATTAAGTCTATTAATAATAACTATCTACACATATTGAGAATACAACCTACCATGCTTTGAAATTTTGGAGTTGGTGACATGATGGTTCTAGAACATGGTGGAGTTTGCTCTAGATAATATACAACACTAATCCAGCTGCTCTGAACCGTTGGATTTAATAGCCCAATGGTCAAGATTGGTGCTATGGATCCAATTCAAAACTGCTCCATTATATTAGTAGACAAAAAGCACACCTTAATAAGGCCTACTATGTGGCATCCGCTAAGGTTCACCTTATACATAGTGGACACTATAAAGTATCTTTAAACCTAAGGTGCACCTCAAGCTTGTGTGTTAACCATAGAGAATAGAAAAATCATTTCCCCTCTCTCCTTATTTCATGTGATCGTTTTCAAGAGGGGTTCAAAATTTTCAAGATGCAAAATCTTAGTAGCTAGAAGTTGATGTTTGGAAAAGGAGATCCAATAGTTAGCAATGTTTGGATTTGCCATTCTTGATCCAATGGTCAATGTTCAAATAAGTTAATCACTACACTATGTAGTGGTGGTATGCATGGTATTGTAAGAGATAAGAGATAAGAGACAAGATAAAGGTAAGATAAGAAGTACTACGAATGGCCAATATAATGGTAGGTCTCGTAGGAGCGAGGTGCTTTGAGAGTTAACACGGTGGGTAGAATTACAATTTAAATCAAAGACCTCATAAAAAATCAAAATTCCATCCAAGTCCATGCATTTAGCACAAGGACAACCTTGAAACTAAGCAATGAAGTGTGTGTTTTGAGCTAGAGGATTATGCATACTAGCGGTAATCGTGCTAACGACTATTAGTAGAATCTTTCTAGATGCTAAGAATGGAAAAGAAGATCCAACGATTAGCAGTATTTGGATTTGCCAGTCTTGATCCAACGGTCAATTTTCAAAGTTAATCCGTACACTATATGTAGTGCGTGGTATGGTACGATATTGTAAGAGTTAAGACAAGATAAAGTGTAGTGACCTCGGATCGGTAAGGATCCTAAGTCCCTGTGATTATCATGCTAGTCCCTGGATCAATAGCTAGCACTCACAGTCGATGAAATATCATGTAAAACACAAAGTCTTTATTACACGGAGAATCCAGAGTATGAAATTATTACAAGGATTGCTTAGCATTATGCTAGCTCAAATAACAGCAGAAAACATAAAAGCAGAATGAGTCCATCAACGCCCCAGGCTTGTCGAGTGTAGACCCGCGATCCCTACGCACCTTTCAATCTTCGGATTCTGCACATAAGACGTGCAGCCAACAAGTTGGGTCAATACTTTGAATGTATTGGCAAATTACACCAAGGAGAGAATAGACTATCTCTACATGCAAGGCTAGTTTAGGCTTTGGAGTTCTTTTGCATAAAGCTAGTTTTCTTAAGTAGAGAGAAGAAGAGAGGATTGTCCTACTTTGTAAACTTTTGCTTAGATAAATTAAGGTCGAGTGGCACACGAGGATATTACGCACCAAGTGTCCAAACAACCAAACACTTGGATATTACGCACCAAGCGTCACTTGGATATTACACACCAAGTTCCCAAATTCCCACTCATTAGCGATATTACGCACGCCATGGGGTTTCAAAACTTTGTTTTTAGAAAAGAGAGAGGAAGATCCTTCAGAGGCTCCATCCTTCAGACGCTCATTGTTGTTCACATACGTGAACACGGCGATCGATCAGTTGCAATACTCTCGAGTTTGTGCACTTTACCCACAATCCACGATCAAGTCCTTTTACGCACTGCACCATGGCGAGGCTTTCCTTAGTAGCCCCTCTACCTTCGGATCCAACCGTGCCAAGAACCTCCAAATGTTGGTACCTGTGAGGTTTCCCACTAAGTACTAGGCCAAGACAGAGCCCATAATGTATTGTGGTTGCACTGGAAGCTTCTGAATTCTGAAACATGGCAGACTTCTTTGATTCCTGGGCGGCCGTCCTCCACCAAAATCTCACTCGTTGACCCGATAACCATTCCGCCCAGAAGAAAACTTAGTTTTATTTTGAAGTGGATTTGAGAAGAAAAGTTTGCTCTAGAGAGCCTTTATACTTAGAAAAATTCTTTGTCTTTCGAACCCCCCCAACGGTACTTTGTATATATATAGCATAGCAAGCAATACTTAGCAAAAACAGGGGTAACCTATTAGGATGGGAAATCCTAAGTATAGAGCTACTCATGGCATACTACAAAATCATCGCATTTGCAAAATAATACTAAGGAAAAATTCTACTGGAACATCCTACACATGCATACTACAGAATTTTCAAGACCACATGCATAGAATCAAAACTGGGACAAAATTATGAACAAGTGGTGTAACTTGCCTTGATCCGAGCAGCACTCTACACAATAGCACTCCTTAGCGCACTCCGGGCAATCTAACGAATCACAAACATAGATCCGATCACAACTTGTTCAAAGCATAACACAAAGGAAATCATGCATGCATGCAACATGGTAGTTTATGCAAGGTTGGTTAAGTTGATCAAGGTAGCAAGTTTGTGTTGTGATAGTGTAAAGGTGTCACTAGGATTGATTTCCCAAAGGTTTAGATCTAATAGAGTCACTAAACAAATCCTGGGATTATAAGAAGGTCAAACCATCTAAATAGCCCCAAGTTAGATCTAATGATCCTAAGCAAAGCTTAAAGATTTGGATCAGTAGGTATTGTGGATTCAAAGTTATTGCAACAAGAATCAATTAAAACAAAATTTCAATTAATTTTTTTATAGGATAAAACACCCTAATCTAATGATCAAAATCTACACCTAAAAATTTACTGTGAACCTGGGATATAATTGCAGATTTGGATTCTACTCAAAATTAGGAATCCAACGGTATATTATAAGCTAAGTTTGGCCAAAAATTCAATTTGATATGAATTTCGCAAGTTTTACTTCAAATCTGCTAACAGATCTAAAAGAGCTTGCCAAGTGGCAGCTTCTGATTGGCTCCAGATGGGTGACGCGGAGCTGGCGTGTGCGTGCTGACGCGCACAGCCACGTGGCACGCTGCTACTCGCCGATACCCTTTCGGTAATCTTCTAATCCTACGCGTTCAACCTCAATCCGACGGTCAGGAGGAGCGGCGGCGACTTACAGGGCGTGACGGCAGCGAGGGGCGGTGATGGCGTCGGCGATGATGGCCGGCGGCGCTCTGGTGGCTCCCCGCGGTGGTGGCGTGGTCGACTGGGAGCGCCTGGTCCTCGTGGTCGCGTTCGTGGCCTCTTCAAGCCTCCTTGCTTCCTCGTCTGGCGGTAGTGTCTTGCCGTTCTTCTTCGTCCCCGGCGAAGCTCCAGCGAGCAATCGCAAGCGCGTCGCTGCGAGAGAGAGGGGGAGGTTAGCGCGAGGAGAGAGAGTCGAGGGTGGGGGGGGTCAGCGAGGAGAAGAGGTGGGCGAGGCTCGGAACCTCTGCTTGAGTTACTCGGCGAGATCCGTGGCTGCGTTCATGACGGGCGTGTTGGCGAAAGCAAAACTTTAGGGCTTCGGCGGTGGGTTTGCGGCTTATATGGCCGTCGGATTCTTGGCGAGGGTCACGGTCTCTGCTCGATTCGGCCGAGTCCGGTATAACAGGAGTCCGTGGCCGGCAGTGGCAGCCGGCCATGGTCTCCAGGAGGGAGACGACGGGGTGGGGCCCCCACTTCAGTGGTGGAGGGGGAGAAAGGTGGGCCGGCGTCTGGTAGGTTTCTGCGCTGGGCGCTTGGGGGGGTCTGTCTGGCGAGCCGCCCAAAGGGTAGGGTTAGCTGTTGGCCCTTGTCCTCTTTTTTTTTGTTTAACAATTTTCCCTTTTTCTGTTTTAGAAAAACTCCAATATCTTTTGCAAGCCAAGTCCAAATTTGATGAATCTTGTTTCTAAATTTTTATAAAATTGAGGTGGTCAACATAGGCCATAGTTTAGTGTTTTACAAGGTTTTTAGAAGGGTCAAAACTTGACCTTGACAAAAAAGCTTACATAAGGCAACCACTATTAGGGTTTTCTAGGTTTAGGTGTTTAGGATTTTTATTTCAACTTTTAATTGTAGGATGCAAAGATGCAAGGATGATGCATGGCACTAATAACATCCTAATGCAAAATCTGGGATGTTACAAACCTACCCCCCTTAAGAAGAATCTCGTCCTCGAGATTCGGGTTGGCTAGCAAATAGGTGTGGGTGCTCTGTCCTCATGTCTTCTTCATGCTCCCACGTAGCTTCTTCCTCGGAGTGGTGGTTCCATTGTACCTTGCAGAATCTTATAGTCTTGGTGCGGGTAACCCTTTCGGCTGTTTCCAGTATTCTGATGGGTTTTTCCTTATAGGTAAGGTCATTCTCCAATTGAACCTCGTCTAGGGGAACGGTGTCTCTTAGCGGTGTTTCAGCCATCTCCGGGTGACACTTCTTTAGTTGTGACAGATGAAACACATCATGAACAGTCAGTCCTTCCGGTAGCTCCAACTGATACGCAACTTCTCCTCTACGGGCCAGAACCTTATACGGTCCTATGAATCGTGGGGCTAACTTGCCCTTGATTCCGAACCTCTTAACTCCACGTAGGGGTGAAACTCGGAGATCATACGGTCCCCTATTTCATAAGCCACATCTCTGCGTTTGGAATCAGCGTAGCTCTTCTGTCGGGATTGGGCTACCTTTAGCCTATCCTGAATCTGTCGCACCTTTTCTTCGGCATCCTTTATCAAGTCAGGTCCAAAAAGACTGTGTTCACCAACTCCATTCCATAGAAATGGAGTCCTACACTTCCTGCCATATAGAACTTCAAACGGAGCCATCTTGATACTTGTCTGGTAGCTGTTGTTGTATGAGAACTCAGCATATGGCAGGTTATCGTCCCAACTAGACCCATAGTCTAGTGCACAAGCTCTCAACATATCTTCCAAAATTTGATTCACCCTTTCTGTTTGGCCATCTGTTTGAGGGTGGAAGGTAGTACTGAATTCTAGTCGGGTTCCAAGAGACTCATGTAGTTGCCAAAACTTTGAAGTAAACCGGTGCCTCTGACACAATTCCCTTGGGAACACCATGTAGGCTTACAATCCTTGACATGTATATCTTAGCGAGCTTAGCACTTGTATATGTGGTCTTTACGGGAATGAAGTGAGCCACCTTAGTGAAATGGTCCACCACTACCCAGATAGAATCAAATCCAGAACGAGTCCGGGGCAATCCCGTGATGAAATCCATGCCTACCTTGTCCCACTTCCGATTGGTGTGTAGTGGTTGTAATAATCCTGCGGTTTCGATGTTGGCTTTAACTCTGTTGCACACATCACACAGAGAAATATACTCTGCAATGTCTCTCTTTAGGTTATTCCACCAGAATCTATCCTTCACATCCATGTACATCTTTGTGTTACCTGGATGAATTGAGTAAGGCGAATCATGAGCTTCTTGTAAAATTATCTTCCTGATATCGGGGTCATTGGGAACGCACAAACGCTTCCCATACCAGAGGGTTCCTTGTTCGTCCAGACGAAATTCTTTAGTCTTTCCTTCATTTATCCTGACTCTTATTTCTTCCAACTCTTTATCCACCTTTTGTGCTTCTTGGATCCTTTCTTGGAAGGTGGACACTAATTCCATAGTTGCTACGTGTCCTTTCGGGACTATCTCTAGCCTGAGGTCCCTGAATTGCTTGCATAAATCCTCTGGAAGTTCCCCTGCGGTAAGTCCATTTACATATACCTGACGACTTAAGGCATCAGCCACCACGTTTGCCTTTCCGGGGTGGTACTGTAAATCCAAGTCATAATCCTTAATTAGCTCAAGCCATCTTCGTTGTCTCATATTCAGCTCTTTTTGGGTGAAGATGTACTTCAAACTTTTATGATCTGTGAACACATCACAATGTTTGCCCATGAGGTAGTGTCTCCATACCTTGAGTGCATGAACCACAGATGCAAGTTCCAAATCATGTGTGGGATAATTGTGTTCGTGGTTCTTAAGTTGTCGGGAGGCATAGGATACCACCTTCCCATCCTGCATCAATACACTTCCAAGTCCTTGTCGAGAAGCGTCACAATAGACTTGAAAATCTTTACGGATATCTAGGCGGAACCTGCCGTTACAAGGCGTTTCTTTAACTCTTGAAAACTTGCCTCACATGCCTCGGTCCATAGGAATTTCTTTTCCTTCTTTAATAGTTCCGTCATGGGTTTTGATATCTTGGAAAAGTTTTCGATGAACCTCCGGTAATATCCGGCGAGGCCCAAGAAACTTCTAATATCTCCACATTCTTGGGTGACTCCCATTCCATCACGGAAGCTACCTTGCTAGGATCTACGGCAACTCCTTTAGCTGACACAACATGACCAAGAAATCCCACTTCCTTTAACCAGAACTCGCACTTGCTGAATTTGGCATACAACTTGTGTTCTCTTAGCTTCTCCATAATAAGGCGCAGATGTTTCTCATGTTCCTTCTCATCCTTTGAGTATATGAGTATATCATCTATGAATACTACGATAAACTTGTCCAAGTATTCCATGAACACCTTGTTCATCATGGTCATGAAGTATGCTGGGGCATTGGTTAGACCAAAAGACATCACGGTGTACTCATACAATCCGTATCTTGTGGTGAATGCTGTCTTGGGCACATCCTGTTCTCGAATCTTTAGCTGAAAATAGCCTGATCGTAGATCGATCTTTGAGAACACACTGGCTCCTTTTAGCTGGTCAAACAGGTCGTTGATGTTGGGCAGAGGATACTTATTCTTAATCGTCACTTCGTTCAACGAGCGGTAGTCCACAACCAGCCTCTTGGTCTTATCCTTCTTTTCCACAAATAGAATGGGTGCTCCCCAAGATGACGCGCTGGGTTGAATGAACCCCTTGTCCAATTGTTCCCTAAGCTTTTTCTTGAGTTCCTTTAACTCGTCCACATCCATCTTGTATGGTCTCTTAGCTATCGGCCTCGTGCCTGGCATTAAGTCGATGAGAAACTCGATATCACGGTCGGGTGGCATTCCGAGTAGCTCCTCTGGGAAGACATCTGGGTATTCCTTTACAATAGGTACCTCCTCCAAGCTAACCCCCTTAAGAGAGTTCACCATGACTTCTTTAAGTGCGAAATTCGACTTGATACGAATCCTCTTCCCTTCCGGTGTTGCGAGCAAGACAGTTCTCTTGGCACAATCTATGACTCCTTCATATTCGGTCATCCAATTCATGCCCAAGATTATGTCTAATCCTTGTGATTCCAGAACTACTAGGCTGGTGGGAAAAATGTGTGTCCCAATCCTTAGTTCTAAATTCCGGCAACCGGAGGTTGCCACTATTTCTCCCCCAGGAGAACTTACCCTTAGAGGAAAAATTATAGTCTCCGTTGGTATCTTGCCTCTATCCACAAATACCCTTGATATGAATGAATGCGATGCACCGGTATCAAAAAGAACAACTGCGGGAATAGAATTGAGTTTGAACTTACCAATCACGGAGTCTGGCGCATCACAAGCATCCTGCATAGAAACATGATTCACCGTGGCTTTGACAAACGGATTTGGCTTCTTCCCGTTCCCATTGCCATGGTTGTGTCCATTTCCATTCCCATTACCATTGCCATTCTTCCTCTCGGGGCAAGAGGTTGCATAGTGCCCTGTCTTGTTGCACTTGAAGCATGTCACCTCACTGAGATCCTTTCCATTGCCGCCATTTCCATTGCGGTTTTTGTGCCCATTTTGTTTGTGGCCACCATGGTTATGACCGTTATGGTTGTGGCCATTATTGTTATAAGGTGGTGGTGAGGAATTGCACTGCTTCTGGTACGGAACAGAGTGTTTGTGAGGGTTAGATTTCCTCTTGCGATTTTCTATGCTCTTCCTCTTTGATTCAACCACAATGGCTCTGTCCAGGAGTTCCTGATAGTTGTCAAATTTCTGAGCCACAAGCTGAATGGATATCTCATCATTGAGCCCTCTTAAGAACTCCTCCTGTCTCTTGGCATCAGTGGAAACATCATCGGGTGCATAACGGGCTAGCTTATTGAAAAGCTCACCATACTCGGTGATAGAACGGTGCAGCTGGTGTAGGTCGTGAAACTCGCGCCTCTTTAGAGCCATGACACCAGCAGCCACATGATGAGTGCGAAAAGCTAACTCAAACTGTTCCCAAGTGATAGCATCAATATTCGGGTGGGTGACTTGGTAGTTATCCCACCATTCTGCAGCAGGTCCTTCAAGCTGGTGTGCGGCATAACGCACCACTTCGGCTCACAGCTTGCAGTGTCTAGCTTCTTGTTGATCGTCTGTGACCGATCATCAGCAATGATTGGTTCAGTGCTGCTAGTGAAGGTAGGTGGGGTTCAGCCTCAAAAACCGAGTCAAGCGATCCTGTTGAGGAGGTGGCGGAGGTGGTGGTTGTGGCGGGTTGTTGTTATTGTTTTGCATGTTCTGAGTGAGCAGTTGGATCAGCTGGTTCTGAGTGGCCAAAAGTTCTGCTATTTCTGGCGGGATTTCGGGGTTCTCACGTCTTGGCGGCATCTGTGGGGTTTAAGAAAATAGTTAAGAAATAGACAGAAAGACTAAGTAGTAAACTCCTACCCTTATGAAAACACACCAAGCACACAAGGCATAACAACACAAATTTAACACAGGAAACAACCAAGTATAACTAAACCAAACTTGTCTTGGTATTTATTACATTTGCGAATAACGTTCTACTATAGAATTAAAGATGGTCCAACTACTACACATCCTCCACGCCTTCCTCTTCCTCGTCCTCGAACGAGTAGCCTTCTTGCTCTAGAGTTGTCTTGTACAACTCCATCTCCTTTGTGGTGGTTTCAAGGTTCTCTTGGAGGTCCTTTATCTCATCTTGTAGCTTCTTGGTAGTGGCTTCCAGCTGCTCCTGAAGTCCCTCCTTCTCGCTTTGTAGTTCCTCCACTAAACTTGACTTCGTTGCGGCTTCAAGTTGCTTTGCCAAGTCCCTCTTGGAAGCACGCACATCATCGATTATCTTGCAAAGGCCTTCAGTTTGCACTTCATCTCCATCGATCTACTGTTTAAGTTCCCTAATTCTCTTGTTTTTATTTATCACCCTCTTCTCTTGGTTAGCGAACTTCTTCTCTTGGTCCTGGAATTTTATCTCTTGGAGCTTCATTGCCTCTTCCTGCTGCTTGATCATTTCTTCCTTCTCCTTGATGAGGGCGCATAGCTCGTCGTTCTTCAACATCTCGAGGAAGGTACCCTTTTCATGGTCATGGATGTGGCACTCCAAGTATTGATATTGTGTTCTTCGGCGCTTGGTAGAAGTTCTTTCCTCAAAGGTTAACTCCATGGGAATCCCTTCCTCATCTCTTCTTCCAAAGAGGCCGCCATAGTGTCCTTGGAGAGTTTCATGATGACGTCCACATAGGCGACCAATGAGTTGCTGCAAGCTAATGCTAAGGGCCTTCTCCTTGGAATCGCTAACAATGTGGATTGCTATGTCTTCCTCCGGGTTCTTGCCTCGCTCTTTTCCTGGCTGGATGACCTTGACTCCCCAACAGCCGTCCTTGTGGAGTTTCTTCATTGTGCTCCCTTGGATTGTTGGGAGCGGAAGATCCAAACGTGTGAGTAGATCCATGAGGCATCCTCCAAAGCGAAGGGGCTCGATGTCCGCGACGGTGTCGTAGAGGAAGCTTGTCATCTTTGAGTTAGAAGAATGAGGGTTAGATTCTTAAACAAGTAGAGGAAAGCAGATACTAGATGTGCGGAAAATAACTTAGTAGAAACAAGTAAGGCACTAAAGTTAGAGGTGGTTCAAATCCTAGGGTCACGTCCCATGTGCAACGATGTGCTCTGATACCATCTGTAGTGACCTCGGATCGGTAAGGATCCTAAGTCCCTGTGATTATCATGCTAGTCCCTGGATCAATAGCTAGCACTCACAGTCGATGAAATATCATGTAAAACACAAAGTCTTTATTACACGGAGAATCCAGAGTATGAAATTATTACAAGGATTGCTTAGCATTATGCTAGCTCAAATAACAGCGGAAAACATAAAAGCAGAATGAGTCCATCAACGCCCCAGGCTTGTCGAGTGTAGACCCGCGATCCCTACGCACCTTTCAATCTTCGGATTCTGCACATAAGACGTGCAGCCAACAAGTTGGGTCAATACTTTGAATGTATTGGCAAATTACACCAAGGAGAGAATAGACTATCTCTACATGCAAGGCTAGTTTAGGCTTTGGAGTTCTTTTGCATAAAGC
This sequence comes from Avena insularis, assembly GCA_023614405.1. Taxonomy (NCBI): domain Eukaryota; kingdom Viridiplantae; phylum Streptophyta; class Magnoliopsida; order Poales; family Poaceae; genus Avena; species Avena insularis. The sequence continues at coordinate 459,776,010 of CM042690.1, forward strand.
TAGTTTTCTTAAGTAGAGAGAAGAGAGGATTGTCCTACTTTGTAAACTTTTGCTTAGATAAATTAAGGTCGAGTGGCACACGAGGATATTACGCACCAAGTGTCCAAACAACCAAACACTTGGATATTACGCACCAAGCGTCACTTGGATATTACACACCAAGTTCCCAAATTCCCACCCATTAGCGATATTACGCACGCCATGGGGTTTCAAAACTTTGTTTTTAGAAAAGAGAGAGGAAGATCCTTCAGAGGCTCCATCCTTCGACTCATTGTTGTTACATTACGTGAACACGGCTGATCGATCAGATTGCAATACTCTCGAGAGTTTGTGCACTTTACCCACAATCCACGATCAAGTCCTTTACAGACTGACCATGGCGAGGCTTTCCCTTAGTAGCCCCTCTACCTTCCGGATCCAACCGTGCCAAGAACCTCCAAATGTTGGTACCCAGGTGAGGTTTCCCACTAAGTACTAGGCCAAGACAGGGCCCATAATGTATTGTGGTTGCACTGGAAGCTTCTGAATTCTGAAACATGGCAGACTTCTTTGATTCCTGGGCGGCCGTCCTCCACCAAAATCTCACTCGTTGACCCGATAACCATTCCGCCCAGAAGAAAACTTAGTTTTATTTTGAAGTGGATTTGAGAAGAAAAGTTTGCTCTAGAGAGCCTTTATACTTAGAAAATTCTTTGTCTTTGAACCCCCAACGGTACTTTGTATATATATAGCATAGCAAGCAATACTTAGCAAAAACAGGGGTAACCTATTAGGATGGGAAATCCTAAGTATAGAGCTACTCATGGCATACTACAAAATCTTCGCATTTGCAAAATAATACTAAGGAAAAATTCTACTGGAACATCCTACACATGCATACTACAGAATTTTCAAGACCACATGCATAGAATCAAAACTGGGACAAAATTATGAACAAGTGGTGTAACTTGCCTTGATCCGAGCAGCACTCTACACAATAGCACTCCTTAGCACTCCGCAATCTAACGAATCACAAACATAGATCCGATCACAACTTGTTCAAAGCATAACACAAAGGAAATCATGCATGCATGCAACATGGTAGTTTATGCAAGGTTGGTTAAGTTGATCAAGGTAGCAAGTTTGTGTTGTGATAGTGTAAAGGTGTCACTAGGATTGATTTCTCAAAGGTTTAGATCTAATAGAGTCACTAAACAAATCCTGGGATTATAAGAAGGTCAAACCATCTAAATAGCCCCAAGTTAGATCTAATGATCCTAAGCAAAGCTTAAAGATTTGGATCAGTAGGTATTGTGGATTCAAAGTTATTGCAACAAGAATCAATTAAAACAAAATTTCAATTAATTTTTTTATAGGATAAAACACCCTAATCTAATGATCAAAATCTACACCTAAAAATTTACTGTGAACCTGGGATATAATTGCAGATTTGGATTCTACTCAAAATTAGGAATCCAACGGTATATTATAAGCTAAGTTTGGCCAAAAATTCAATTTTATATGAATTTCGCAAGTTTTACTTCAAATCTGCAAACAGATCTAAAAGAACTTGCCAAGTGGCAGCTTCTGATTGGCTCCAGATGGGTGACGCGGAGCTGGCGTGTGCGTGCTGACGCGCACAGCCACGTGGCACGCTGCTACTCGCTGATACCCTTTCGGTAATCTTCTAATCCTATGCGTTCAACCTCAATCCGACGGTCAGGAGGAGCGGCGGCGACTTACAGGGCGTGACGGCAGCGAGGGGCGGTGATGGCGTCGGCGATGATGGCCGGCGGCGCTCTGGTGGCTCCCCGCGATGGTGGCGTGGTCGACTGGGAGTGCCTGGTCCTCGCGGTCGCGTTCGTGGCCTCTTCAAGCCTCCTTGCTTCCTCGTCTGGCGGCAGTGTCTTGCCGTTCTTCTTCGTCCCCGTCGAAGCTCCAGTGAGCAATCGCAAGCGCGTCGCCGCGAGAGAGAGAGGGGGAGGTTAGCGCGAGGAGAGAGAGTCGAGGGTGGGGGTCGCGCGGAGGGGGAGAAGAGGTGGAGGCGAGGCTCAGAACCTCTGCTTCGAGTTACTCCGGCGAGATCCGTAGCGCGTTCGCGACGGCGGTGTTGGCGAAAAGCAAAACTTTAGGGCTTCGAGGCGGTGGGTTTGCGGGCTTATATGGCCGTCGGATTCTTGGCGAGGGGGTCACGGCCTCTACTCTGATTCGGCCAGAGTCCGGCGCAAACAGGAGTCCGGCGTGGCCGGCAGCCGTGTCCGCCGCGGTCTCCAGGAGGGAGACGACGGGGTGGGGCCCCCGTGTCAGTGGTAGAGGGGGGGAAAGGTGGGCCGACGTGCGCGGGCGCTTGGGGTGGGGTGGGCTGGCTGGCGAGCCGGCCCAGCTAGGGTTAGCTGTTGGCCCTTGTCCTCTTTTTTTGTTTAACAATTTTCCCTTTTTCTGTTTTAGAAAAACTTCAATATCTTTTGCAAGCCAAGTCCAAATTTGATGAATCTTGTTTCTAAATTTTTATAAAATTGAGGTGGTCAACATAGGCCATAGTTTAGTGTTTTACAAGGTTTTTAGAAGGGTCAAACTTGACCTTGACAAAAAAGCTTACATAAGGCAACCACTATTAGGGTTTTCTAGGTTTAGGTGTTTAGGATTTTTATTTCAACTTTTAATTGTAGGATGCAAAGATGCAAGGATGATGCATGGCACTAATAACATCCTAATGCAAAATCTGGGATGTTACATAAAGATAAGATAATAAGAAGTACTACGAATGGCCTATCTAATGGTTGGTCTCGTAGGTGCGATGTGCTTGAGAGTGAACACGGTCGGTGGAAGTACAAGTTACATATCAAGGACCTCATAAAAAATGAAAATTGCATCCAAGTTCATGAATTTAGCACAAGGACCCTAAAACTAAGCAATGAAGTGTGTGTTTTGAGGTCTGCGCATACTAGCGTTCATCATTCTCATCAAGACTATTAGTAGAATCTTTCTAGATGCTAAGAATGGAAAAGAAGATCCAACAGTTAGCAAAATGTTTGGATTTGCGATTCTTGATCCAACTTGTCATCAAAACTTTTGTTGGATGGTTTCTCAAATATTAATTGTGACCGCTCGATGGGTACCTCCAAAAGCTTTTTCGTAGAACTTCCACAGTAACCTAAAATTTACTTATACTAGTTCAGATTTGACTTATTTTCGATAAATTGACTTAAAGTCATTCAAGTGGGTGGAGTTAGTTAGGTAGTTTTGAATTGGATCCATAGCACCAATCATGACCATTGGGCTGTTAGATCCAATGGTTCAGAGCAGTTGGATTCATGTTGAACAGTATCTAGAGCAATCACCACCATGTTCTAGAATCATCATGTCCACCTTAACCCCCCACCCCCGGCAAAAAAATTGATATCATAGTAGGTTGTATTCTCAACATGTGTAGATAGTTATTATTAATATAGTTACTGTATGTCTTTTTCTCTAACAAGAATATTCGTTAATAACAACTTAATGTTCATTAAATCACATTTCATACAGTATATACGAGTGTGGCACGTGCTTGTGTGTGTGTGTTTGTGTGTGTGTGCGCGTGTGAAAACTTTGGCTTGTGGAATTTATTTAGATCAATATTCTTCAAACTTCCATTATGGGGGAGAATGATCATGACATCACTCGGAAAATTGAGAATGTTCTTTCCTGATTCTTGGAAACTCACACCGACAACATTGGTTACTACAAGAAGATGCACCCATGTACCTCTAAAAAGACATTTAATTCAAGAGCAGTCTATCACACTTACTTGTAGCTCAGCGCTAACTTAATTTCATTAAATTGATGCAAAATCTTAGCAAGAAGTTGAACCATACCCATATATCATCAAAACTCTTGGCGGTTTTCCATATATTAATTGACCCCCTCCCCCTGATATATGGGTACCTCCAAGAGAGACCTTTCATCAAACTTTCAAAGCAACCTACAATTTACTTGGGTTAGTTCAATTTGTACCTAATAATTTTGATAAATCGGCATAAAATCAATCAAGCGGGCGAAGTTAGCTAGGAAGTTTGAGAACTCATAAAACATGGGAAATCGTAAGTACAAGATGTTGGTCCACAATATATGTATGAAAACTTGCCTCATATGTCATTCAGATCCATATTCTTCGAACTTGCTTTATGGGTAAGAACAATCTCGTCATCACACTCGTAAAATTGAGAATGTTCTTTCCTAAGATAGTAGGAAACTCATACTAATGGAATTGTTTACTACAAAAATATGCACCTATAGACCTCCGAAAAGACATTTAATCCAAGAGCAATCTATATCGCGCTTACTTGTAGCTCAACTTTGACCTAATTTTGTTAAATTGTCAAGATGCAAAATCTATCTTAGCAAGAAGTTAAATCTATTGTCAAAACTCTTGGTGTTTTGTGATATATTAATTGACCCCCCGATGGGTACCTCCAAAAGCTTTTTTGAAAAACTTTCAAAGCAACCTACAATTTTCTTAGACACGAGGCTAGTAAATTTCTAAGCTACGTATAGTAAGGGCATGTGTAGTGTCTAGAAGTATCTATGCAAACTACTTTTGGTCCAGCGTTTAGAACTGAAGTGGATCCACACAACCATGCTAAAAAGAAAAGCAGACTATTATCCACTAACTAGTGGGCCCTCCCAATTGATTCTCTTCGACATAAGTCTAGCACTAGAATCACCTTGAAGAATTGTTTTGTTAGCACTACCCACTCCACTGTTAAGATATATGTTTAAGACCTGACACCGTGCTTTCTCTAATGTCTAGGGATAATGGGCTCACTACCGTAGGGCCCGGTTGTTATTAGTGGTCTAGTTATATCCTATAGCAGCCAACGAATATGAGCTCTGACTCCTCTAGCTCTTCCTTCTCGATGAAGCCTCGACGCTCGGCTTTCAAGGATGGTTATGAGGGCAGTAGGAGGCGATGTTCCCTTCGATAGCGAGGTGCCGATGGTGACTTCGTCAAGCTCAAGCCCCCCACCGGACAGTCTGAAGAAACAATCTTTCGGAGGTGCTCATAGGGGTAGGATGTGCGTTCATGCGTTCATAGGGGTAAGTGTGTGTATGCATTTGTGAGCGTGTGCGTTTTGTAGTGGATATTCGCAAAAATGAGAGAGATGGGCCTTCCGTTTATATTTTTTTTCTCGGTTTTCCCAAAGTAATTGTAATGGTCACTGGTGTCTAGGGTCTATGGGCTCACTACCGGGGGGCCACATTATTAGTTATTTAATTACATCCCATAGCAGCCAATGAATGTGAGCTCCGACCCCCTAGCACTTCCTTCGCCATGAAGCCTCAGCGCTCGACTTTGAAGGATGGTTATTAGGGTAGTGAGAGGTGATGTTCCCGTCAATATATAGCGAGGTGCCTATGGTGACTTCGTCAATCTCAAGCCCCGCGAGATCAGTCTCAAGATCCAGTCTTTCTGAAGTGCTCATAGGTCTAGGGTGTGCGTACCTGCATTCATATGGGTTAGTGTGTGTACGCATTTATGAGCGTCTCTATTTTTTAATGGGTTTTTGCAAAAAGAGAGGGGGGCCTTTGGTTTATTTATTTATTTATTGAGTTTTCATCTGTTTTCGAAAGGTACTCCATGTAATGCAAGCCAAACTAGGTGAGTGATGTTTGGGGGCCCATGGGATCTCTAGCGCGGGCCCTAGTTATCAGTGCTCGAGTTAAACCCAATACGGAGTAGTAGCCAGCGAATGTGAGGACCGGCTCCCCTACCTCTTCCTTCTCCACGAAGCCTCTACGCTAGGCTTTGAAGGCGCGCTCTTTTTTCGAGCAATGTCGGCGGATTCAGTCATGCCGGTCCGGCGAACGACCAGGGATCTTGATGCGCAAGGCGGCCAGGTTAGCGTAAATACGCCAGAGTTCACGGTCTCAGTTTATTTTCTCGAATTTAGCTTGTGGGTTCTCTCCTTTTGGGTTTTTTCTCTATTCTGCCCGTCTCGATCTATGATGTTTCCTGGGTTCAGATGCCGACACGGATGGTATACGTGGATTGGCACAACATTGTTACCGATGTGGATCTCCACCTCTGGTGCGACTGCGCCCTGGTGCCCTGTCATCGCGTCGCGTTCGAGGGAACAAACTTCGGCCGCAGGTTCTTGGCGTGCAACTACGAATGTGAGTACAGATTCGTCCACTAGGTAGATCTACCGCACTCACTTTCGCTGCAGCACGCGATGATGTCACTTTGGTTATAGCTCGAGATCCGCAATGACCTCGAAGAGGAGGAGCAGGAGTGCCATCAGATGCATGCCGAGGATATGGATGCAGAGTTAACGGATGTCTCCAATTCACTGCACTCGGTCGTAAATAGGATAGATGCTCTTAGATTTGAGTAATTAGAGCTGGACATTAGGTTCTTAACCAAGTATGGTCTGCAATCTAGATATTTAGCATGCTCATGATGCTTTTGGTGATTGGCTGTATATTCCACTAATAATTAAGTAATCCCCTTTTGTTTACTAGTACTCACCATCTCATAGTACTGCCACGTTAAATTACACTAGGTTAATTAATATGGGAGTAGTTGACAGTCTACTTACAGCCTGTCTGGAGTTTGTGGTTACTACTAATTGATCTGGTTTATGTGTTACTATTATCTCTATCTACATACGAGTATTGCTACATTTTTTGCACATTTGTGCACCTTCCCCGTTGCGCACCTTCTTTACCTTGCAGCGTCCACCTTTCCATCGCATCAGTGCAATCTCTGGTGAGTCCGCAACCATATGGATAGTTATTTAGGTGATTGCTATTTGAAATAGTAGATCTATAGGCCACATTAGGAAGCTGGGATCACCATGGATGTAGCCATGAAAATAGTTATAAGGTCCACTGAAAATAGGTAAGTATATGCTAACAAGAAGAGTCTTATGAGGATGGGAAGCTTGCCCCTAGCTTTATTTCACAAAATGGTCCTCTGCTAAACAATGCAGATGTAATTTGCTGCATATCGTTCATAAACAGATTGTTGTTTGCCGGTGTCCTGCATTGCTAAGTTCTTTAAATTATATTTTTCGTTAAAGGGGAACACGCCCAATCCTTGGCATCAGATTAATGCACGTATCCTTCTTTGCATTACAAAGTTGATGTGTTCTTTCCTAAAATTTACTGGTTTTGCTGCATTTCATTTAGCATCATGCGCATGTCCCACCCATGGAGGAGGTATTATCGAGTGACAAGTGTTTTTATGTATCCAACTACTTTGCTGGAATTTCAGTAACCTATGCTTTGTCCCTGAAAACATTTTTTTTCGATAAAGAGCGGTTTATTACTTAAAATGTCCCCTATAATATATTGATCATTTTTGTTGCATCATGATCTACAGAAATGAAGTCATTCTAAATTGTTGCCACTTATTAAGGCTAGGACTGCTCATGTGCCAGCTAAGAAGGCAAACCCTGAAGTACGGCCCTTTTCATGTTGGTTCTGTTTCCCATGTTTTGGGAATATGCCTCTTTGCCATTTGCTGTATCACTGTGGAGCTTGCACGATGTGTGCAGCTGAATTTGGATTTTTTTTGTGAAACTAGAATTTGGTTTATTTTTTGAAATGATAATATGGTTTAATTTTCGATTTGTTATCTGTAGTTTCCACCTTACTCATATTTCTCATGGCGTAATGGTGTTGGTCACTACAAGGATTTGACAATTGCCCATCTCCGAGAGAAATACAAAGCTCATAGACACAAGATTTCGTGCCTTCAAGAGAAAGTGAAACACCAGGACAAACAGATTAGGTGCCTGAAGGAAGAAGTGTCCACATCCACTAAGAGGATAGCTGATTTGACTGCAGAATGAAATACATCAATTTCAGTTGCTCATGATGCTGTTGTTGATTTTCAAAAGTCTGTGATTGACAACTTAGTTCCCGAGTTGCATGATATGGATGGTGACGAGCTAATTGTCCAGGTGTACGACCAGATCTTGGAACAGGTGGGAATATGGGCTGACAATCTTTTCAATTTGGCTCTAGAAGCAAATGAGACCCTGATAGAAATTTGAGATTCTCCTCGCCCATATATTCTTGATCCTGCAAAATATGAGGAAATCTATAAACCATATTGACCGCTCTACTTTCATTTTTGAAGGGTTTGGGTCTTGTGAGGATGACTGTTTGTTAAGTCAGGTATTATATCTTTCTTTTTGCTCTGCTAGTGTGTGGTGTCCACGAATCTATATATTTGATCTACTATTATGACATATATATTGGACCTGGCTTTATATGACTATATTTGGCAACAATATTCATCTTATGCGAACTTGTGGTGGTTTTTTATCTTTCAATTATTTTCCTTCTGAGATCTGTCAATGATGATGTTAATGCCAGTTGCGAGTGATTTGTTAGCATGTTTCTGGTAGTAAACCAAAACTTGTAGTTGTAGATTGTGGAATTTCAGGTCGATGTTTGAACTCTAGATCTTGATGTCATAGAAAGTGCAGGATAAGTGCAAAAACCTAATGTTTGTATGCGGGAAACTAAGCAACACAAGTACACAAACTTGTATCATTCGTGTGGTTGCTACTATTAATACAGTGGATGTTTCCCCTAAAAAGCAGGATTGACAAAAAATAATATAGTGGGGCGAAAGTTAGTTTCGAGTTCGAGGAAGCTCAGTCGTGTACCCATCGACCCCATCATCATCTTCTCCATCTGGCCGCCCTGCCTCGACCAAACCGTCCCCGCGATGCACCATTGAACACCATCGCACGGCCGTTCGCTGGTATGTATGTCCCCAGCCTCGAGCCATTATGGGCTTTCTGAAGGACAGAATGCATTTATTTTTTGGCATTGCAAGCTAAATAAGCTGGTGGCGTTTACAAGAAATGGAATCGGCATTGGCGGATGCATTTGCTGCGTCAACGGATGCTTTTAAAGCAGAGGTGGATGCTGAAGCAGCACCAGCGGATACATGTGAAGCGGATGCGGAGGCCGATGCTTGTACCACATCGGAGTCTTGGGCAGTGTTGAGTGATACTTGGAGAGCGGTGGAGGCGCAGTCGAAATCCTCGTCGGCTGCTACTGGAACAAATTCGGCTATGTTGGCTGCCGCTACCAAAGCGACGGCTGTGTGGGATGCTAGGAATGCGACAGATCGTGGTCGTGCTTCTTCAGCGTCAACGGCTGTGGCTCGTCATTCATCGGCGGCGCCTGCTCCATCTACTCAAAACTCGTTGACACCATTGTAAGTTCTGCGTTGGATTTTGTCTCCCTGACTTCATCCCTCTTTTGTGTATGCTGCTCCGGGGTTTTTTCTGGACGTAGTGGATATTAGTTTAAACTAGTAGTACTGGGAACATAAAAATCTATTTAATCACAAACTAGTGATCCGAATGGGATGAAACTTTCACAGGATTCAAACCTAGGCACCGATGATTTACTGATTTTTTGTCAATTTTTTCGAATATTTTTACTTTTTAGTTCAAATTCTGAGCTACTGCCATACGTTTCATCTAAGATGGAAGGTGGATCCTAGGAAAAGTCATTGTGAGACTTAGGTTCACCAAGTCACTAAAGCTGCATTCGTTTTTTCTCCCCTTCTTTATGATAAAACCAGAAAATTCAGGTGGGGGCCATTCTGTCCTCCTCGGTGACGTAAAAAAAGTTCTTCATTTCCTTTGCCCAGTTCTGACATGCTGAAGCATTTTGCGGTGCTTTCGTACTACTCTGGTTGATTCCTTGTGCTATTTAGGTTATTTTGTTGACAGACTCTGCTTTTTAGGTAGTTTTTCAAATGCTTGCAGTTTAGGATATTTCGATGATAAATTTTCCTGTCAAATTGTATGATACATTGTGGTGTTTACTTAATTATTTTTTTAGGCTTGTGCATTGTGTATTGTGTTATTTACTTAATTTTGATGATGCACTTGTGCTATTTGCATCATCCTACTAGCTTCGGTGGAAGAACATATGCAACAATCAATGACTTGCCAGGCGATGTATTTGGTCAGATTCTTGTTAGGCTTCCTCTGCACCCATCCTGCATACTGAGTGCATCCGTCGCCCAAAAATGTTGGATAGACTTCATGGGAAGCATTTCAAAAGGCTAACCCTGTCACACAATAGAGGAATGCTGTTACTTGGGTTTTTCACCAACAGCTCCGAGGACGCTTGATTCTTAACAGGTCATAATCTTGACCAATCCATCTTCTAGAAGCTAAACAGGCTGGTGAAAGTACATAAAGCCTACAAACCATATGTACTCAGATGTTGCAATGATAGGGTGCTACTTCATTATCCGCAAGGGTCTAACATGATAAAGGCCTAGGATCTAATCAGTGGAAGTGAAACAGTGATACCAGAACCACCAATTTGGCCGAGACGTGAGTATGATAGCGGCACAATTCTCTGTTCGAGAAATCACGGGCAATTGTCTTCACACCGTTGCAGCAATTTCTGGGTTGCTTGGATAGTAACCAATGGTAACCGAGCACTAGTGCACAGGTACTCATCAGAGTTAGGAAAATGGGAGGACTGGGTTGAACCTGCTGAGATGCTGGCTAAGATTGATCGTAGGCCGTCAACTCTCATAGGGGAGATTTTGTACTGGCCAACCATGAAATCGAGATATATAATTTCCTTCGACAATGTGACAACAAAACTATGTTATATTGATGCCCCCATGAGACACATGATATTTCCAGACGCAATTTTGTCATCTCTAAGGGGCATAATGCAGATATTACCCTTGCGGTTTGTGACACCCCCGGGATTAAGGCTAGACAAATCCCAGACCTCCGTCTGATATAAGCCTAACCTAAATCTCAGAAGCGTACAGAGAGTAATCGGTAACATTACAGTGACCCTATGACACAAAAGCTATTACAGCAAGCTCATAACTAAGCAGAGAACCAAAATATTACAAGCAGAGACCACTTGACCACAAACAACAAACAACAGAAGGCAAATTATGCTATTAAGTATAACAAACTTAACAAATGGCCAAAGAGGCCTGAAGCATAACGATGACGTCCTATTCCATAGATTCCAGGCTGCCAACCGGGAACCCCAAGCTACTCGTCAATGTCGATGTTGTAACAAACTCTTCTTCTATGGTAACACTTACCTGCTGCAAAAGTATCAACAAAGCAAGGTTGAGTACAATGTGTACTCTGTGAGACTTATGGCTGGTGGGGTTATTTTGCATAAAGCTAACTTTCTTTGTAAAAGAGAGAGGAGAAGCTCGACTAAATAGATCATTTTAAAAGGGGATAAGAAAGCGATATCACTAGCTTCGATCTTCTTTGATATCCACCGTCTCTTTATCAGCTGAACCTACTAACTAGGATCACCCCCTCAATCCTCGAGGAAGCATCATTAAGCACACCTCACTTCTCTTAGCAAGTTTTACGATTAGGTTATTCTTCTCTATGATCTTAGAATCTGCTCCCAAGTCATCCATAACCGTGCACATGGCTTTTTGAAAAGATTATTACCCTGCAGGGGTGCACTACTTTACCCGCACATACCAACCGATTCTTAATGCCACTTAAGATTAGCCCTCTTCCTTGGAAGGCCGGCAGAGAGTGGTTGACCACGACCTTTACCTTGCTTTCACCGACACCATGAGTCACTCCCTAAGGAGATGCCGCTGTAACGGGTCAAGTCCCGAAGTCGGTCCCTAGAGATGTGAACAGGGTTTGAGATTACGTAAGCCATGCCTCTCCCATTCCCTGCCACGCGTACCTACCCGTATGAATGCACCTCCTCCACCTCCTTTGAGAACAACCAGAATGCATATGTCGAATGGAATGCCCGAACTATGTGACTCATGAAATCTACTAGGCAAGTTAGTTGGTCGAGGGGGTTTCCAGGCCCCCATGTGGTTGTACGCTTGTCTTGGTTCAAGAGGCAGGAACTCAGGTCCTAGTGGTGGCAAGTATGGGAATACAAAACCACAACCCGACGTGGCCTCCCATATAAGCCTTAGCATGTTTAACTTCCATCTCTGATCGTACCATGTCATCCTGTCATACTAGGTTCATTCGTAGCTCTGATTCATCAACCGGATGGATCAGCGGTAACAGCTAAGCATGGCTAAGCACAACGGATATAGCAGCTCTAGCGAAGCTCATAAGCCAAACCCTAACTATGCTAGGAGCAGTGGATCAGGGAATATAGGATACAAAGGAAACATGCATCACATAGGATTGAACTAACTATCATAAAATACGTTGGAATCGTATGCACATGGCAAGAATAAAATACTTTGAATGTATAGGATTTTATCATGTGTGGGGCTTTGCTTGCCTTTGCCTGTTGATATGCAGATATAGAACTTCAGGTTCATCTGCTTGGCTTTGTTCACCGTTGATTACGTACGTCTCTTCGATGGTGTCAATCTCGATCTTCAATCTTCGACTGGATATCATTGCTCACATCAACTCCTAGGTCTACCGAGAAGAAGCAGAAACACCGGAAAGGAAAGCAACAATCAACACATGGCATCGATGCAATGTTCAATCAAGGATGATGATATGACAAGTTAAATTGTATTGAAATTAAAGCCTATGACATGCTTGGCAAATTAAACGGGGTCTGAGGGCTACAAACCCTAAAATAGGGGGAACCTCGGAGTCACCTATGGGGTTGCTATTGTTCTTCTAATTAAACTTGTCGTTAAAGTTGTTGATCAATGCATGATTATGAGTCTATTGGATAGATCTCATTTTTCTGAACATTTTGATATATCATACAAATTTTTCTGATTTAAAATGAATTAGATATGATTTTTCTCATTTGAAATCCTTTTTTAAATATTTTTTGAATTTATTAAAATTATTTCACCACTTGGACCCACATGTCATAAGTTTAATCATTTCAGAAAATATTTATGAAAATAATAAAAACCTGATAGATGGGGCCCACAGGGGTATTTATATTTCAGAAAAGAATTACAAAACATTTAAATAAAAAGAAAAGGCATTATTGCGACATGCTGGCGTCATCATGACGGCAGCAATGGGGGTGCCCACTTCTGGGGTTCGAATCCGGCGATTGAGGGCGCGCGGGGCAGCGAGAAGGGTCGCGCTCGACTCAGCGCGCCACGCTGAGCCAGCCAGTGGTGGCGCCGCCAAATGTTGGCCACCGGAGCTTGGACGGCGACGACCTTCTGCAGCGGCAGACGGTGGCTCGCGTCAGGAGGCCAGCATAGAGCAAGAGGGCAACATAGGAGAGGGTTCCGAGAACCGGTAGCTCACCGTGATTCCCGTGGACGATTCAGACCGAGAAGAGGAGTTCGGAGGCAACGGCGATGTCACGGCAGAGCTTGGTTGGCCGCGGGGAAGACGGCGTTGATTGGCCTGATTCCGAGCTCTCGTGGATACCTCCTTCGACTAAAAGATAGAGGACGGGGAGAGGGTTCTTATGGTGGCCTCATCTTGGCTTGGGATGGCCGGAACTAGTGGGGTGCCGATGAGGTATGAGGCTAGGGTTTGGTCGGAGATGTGGAAAACGAGAGAAAGGAAAGCTAGGGTTCGTTCGTGGCGCGGCAGAAGATCTTGTAGACATCGGCGTGTCGGTAGCGGTCATCGCGGTGCTAGCATGAATCATGGTGCAGACGAGCGGCAGAGGCGGCGACACGGAGGAGGTTCCCACGTTAGAATCGAAGACGACAACAGGAAGGGACGATGTCGAAGGGCTACAGGCCAGTAATTTGGCGAGGCTGCGATTGGGCCATTGTTAGAAAGCTAGAGGCGACCTGCTATTGTCGAAGTCTTGTTGAGCGAAGGACATGAAGAGAAATGGGTTGGGGCCTAGTTAGATTTAGAAACAATTTTTTCTTCGAGAAATCTTTTTCTATTTTCTATTTCCCTCTTTTGTATTTTCAATTTATTTTCTGTTTTAAACAGTTTGAAAATACTAGGGCTTTGTAAAAGTGTTAAAATACTCGTGGGGCCCTATTAATCCATTTGGGTTCCACAAGTTTTGATAATTTCCAAAATACAAAACCATTTTGAAGGTTTACAAAAGGGGACAAAAATAGGGTTTTGTGATTATTTGTTGCATGCCTTTTAAGATGATGCCCATGCTATGCACAAAACAAACCCTACTTAGAGACTAAAGAAACTAGGGGTGTTACAGCTCTATCCCCCTTAACAGAATCTCGTCCCGAGATTCCTAGGTAGGAAGATAGAAGGAACAGGGTTACACTAAACTTCTACGATCTTCTCGGAGAGGTTGATCCATGCCACCATTATTGAATGAATGAAATGCTTCACTTCTTTGAGATAGCTGCACATGCTAAAGAAGAGAGGGAATGACACAAAACATAACTGAGTATCTCATGGTCAACTTGTGGATAGATGTTTCACGAACATCTCTGGACCCAATGAACATGAAACACGTCAAGGTAAGGAGTAAATAAAAGGAGATGGTTTCAAGATGTTAGGTAACTGGTCTTCATAAGGGTTGAGACCATGGAGATTCAAAAGAGTTTGAGCTTCTGAATAGGAGAGCTTACAAAGGGAAGAACATGACCACAGACTTCGATAGATGAAACTCTACTAGACGGCTTAAGTAGAGCTTCCAGGGATACAAAGATGTGGAGAACCAACTTATTGAACTACTTTTGATACAGAAGGATCACTCTTCATTCAACAGAAGGTCAAGACAGAAAGGTTGTTTTATGGAGAGGACTCGTAAGAGTCACAAAGAACATGTAACAAGAGGAACTTATGTTTATCAAACCCATAGTCGCTCTTTGAAGATGGTAGAGGAACCGAAGGAAACTCTTTATTCATCCAGGATTATCAGAATCTTTGCCAGCGATTATGATATCGCTTTACACCACTAAAATGAATATATAAGAAGATTCTTTATGACACGAGGAAAAAGAAACTTCATTCTTAGACTTCAATTACTTGGCACAACAAGATGCTTGCCAACATAAAAGGGTCTGGAGGATCGACCGAGAGACATTTAGCATCACTACTTTAAATGTTCTCCTTGATGTTTGAGACACGGGACATCAAGTGAAAGGTCGGACTTCGGATACAAAGGGAACCATGAACACAAATCCTACGGTAAAGCATAGAAGAAGCTCATGAAGAGTGGTTGTTATTGCTGGTTCAAAAGTTTATGACAATAGGCCTTCCGACTAATTGTGTCAACCACTACATTAATCTTGCCGGAATTTCGAAGAGACTTATGTCAAAAACCTCGATGAACACTAACCATCATTGTTGCTTGAGATTCAGATTTGGTTAAGTTAAGAGCTACTTTAGACTCAGCATGTCTAAACAGAAAGGTTGCAACATTTACCACAAAGGTAAAGTCACTAGATTCTCAAGACATGGACTACGTTTTCAAGCTCCAAAAGGTGAGCTAGGTTGCAAAACCCATTCATCAGCAAGTTATCAAAAGATAATTTCTCCTACATGAATTGGTTGCAACAAAACACAAATGCATCCTTATTGTTGAGAAACATTTAGGAGGATACTGAAGTTTGTAGAACTTCTTCTCTTCCATGACAAATCAGTTAGTAGCTTTGGGTGCATAAAGAATCTTCTCGAGATGTGAAGGTATCACCCTGTCATATCAATAATACTTCACACATGCTTGACTGACTTGAAATGATTCCCGGGGAAACAAGGATAAATCTTCTTGAATTCACGGTGACAATTTTCAACCATTGCACGTGAACCGGAGAAGGTTACTTCTAACATCCAGAACACATACTTCAAGATGACACGAAGATGGTTCTCAGAGGTTTCCAACATTAATACCAACTGTTCCATACGAATCTAATCTAGCATGGAGAAGATAAGAATGTCATCGATGGGCTCAATAACAAACTTATCAAGACACTCCAAGAAGATGGACTCATATACTATCAGAACATGACATAGCTATTGGTCAGACCAAAGAACATGAAGATGTACCCAGGTGAAACATCACAAATAGACACACCATCAGGATAATCCCTGGGACTGAGTTTGATTTGACGATAGCCCATATCAAATCAAAGGTGGGGACGATAACATTTCCACGAAGGAAACACTATCTTTCTTCAGCATGAACGAAAACTAGACATCCCTTGAGAATGAACTAAGTCTGATAGAACTTTTGTCTTACAACTCTCCAAGTTGTTGTTT
Source organism: Avena insularis (assembly GCA_023614405.1). Taxonomy (NCBI): domain Eukaryota; kingdom Viridiplantae; phylum Streptophyta; class Magnoliopsida; order Poales; family Poaceae; genus Avena; species Avena insularis. The sequence continues at coordinate 459,792,122 of CM042690.1, forward strand.
AAGATCAACCAACTAGTTCAGGGGTATAAAGTACAGATTCTTGGAGGAAGGAGCAGTTCAAAGAACTAGCTTGCTCAAGAACTTGACTAACACGGTCACGTGGCAACAAGGCGATACTTCTAGATAGACTTCTAGAATACCATGAACCACCGATATGTCACTTGGTTCAAAAGGAAACATGCTTGGTAAGGCAAGTAGACATAGTCTTAGAGCTTCGGCACAAGCCTAACTCTTTGACCGAGGAGAGTGTACCTGAATAATGGACTTGGTAGCACATTAAAACTTCGCTTAGTGATAGGTTAACCATCACACTAAGAATGACACAAATGTCCTTGTTGAGGTCCAAAGCAGTAATGATCGCTAAGAATCTCAGATGGCCACATTATTACACACACACGTCATTCACGAGCATGAAAGCTCGGAGGAAGGGTGGGTAAATATGTGTAAGAGCATCACTTCATTAAGGGGTCACGAAACTCAGCACGACCTCTTAGTATAAAGGAGTGTGATACCTTAAGGTAGAATAGATCAGAAGCTAATCAATGCTTATCGATCTGCAGATTACAACATTTTGTCCTGGTCCTAGAAATGACGAGGTACTGGAGTTTGTTTCTCCTGACATCCCGAGATGGTTTATCGGGCAGACCACAAGAGATCTTGCATCGAAAGACACTGATGCACATTTACTACTTGGCTACCAACTGGTAGACAAAGGTCGGGAAACAACAAGGGAAAAGAGGAACATGCTCAGGATAGAATCCTGAGATGTGGATGCATAAGTCAACAATCTTCCGAGGACCGATGCAGAAAAGTAAGATGTGGCAGAGTCATGAATATAGAAGTGGGTCTGACGAGGAGATATTTTGTCGTGATCTATTTGGTTCCATTAAAGAACATCTTCCATAGCATGTGGTAGGGGAAGTCCTTAATTGTCACAACTAAATCATGACAATCACCACGAGCTTGAAGGCTATACTAGAAGGTACTAGCCATCCAAGGTTAATGTTTGAATATTAACAACGGAGATCAACGAAATGGATCTTGGGTTAAAGGTCAGCTTCATGTACAAGATTCACAACACGAGAATCCATCACAATCTGGGATCTTCGATTCAAGTCCAACGGTTAAAACCCAAGAGATGAGTAACTACTATCTTAGTAATACAGAGGGTATTACAAGGTAGTAACCACGAGGTAGCTTCCAAGAGAAGAAATAACTTCTGAAGTACCCAAACAAATGAAAAGTTGGTACACGAGGCTAAAGGAAACCTCGAGACCTAGAAAAAAACACTATGGAACATCAACAGAATGTTGTGAACCCATAAGATAGAGAGATCATGATGGGAAGAAATCTCTCAACTGAAGAACAGCAAAGGGAAACAAGGAACACACACACAATTGACTTTAGAGACTCAACACTAGGTCAACTGGTTGAGAAACGACATGCCTAAAAGGCACCTAAGTTTTGAAAGACGAGACGAGATAGCAACATCTTTTCCAAATCAACACAAGATAAGATGACCCATAGTTAGAGCGAAACTGGATAAGGAGAAAAAGAAGCATACCAGAGTTTTCACAAATACTTTTCAGCGTTAAAATAGTTTTCACAAGCACTAGACTCAACATCGACCAGTAGAAAGGTTTTCCTACAGTCGTACTGCTCTGATACCAAAACCTGTGACACCCCCGGGATTAAGGCTAGACAAATCCCAGACCTCCGTCTGATATAAGCCTAACCTAAATCTCAGAAGCGTACAGAGAGAATCGGTAAGATTACCGTGACCCTACGACACAAAAGTTATTACAACAAGCTCATAACTGAGCAGAGAACCAAAATATTACAAGCAGAGGTCACTGACCACAAACAACAAACAACGGAAGGCAAATTATGCTATTAAGTATAGCAAACTTAACAAATGACCTGCTGCAAAAGTATCAACAAAGCAAGGATGAGTACAGGGTGTACTTCGCAAGACTTATGGCTGGTGGGGTTATTTTTCATAAAGCTAACTTTCTTTGTAAACGAGAGAGGAGAAGCTCGACTAAATAGATCATTTTAAAAGGGGATAAGAAAGCGATATCACTAGCTTCGATCTTCTTCGATATCCACCGACTCTCTATCAGCTGAACCTACTAACTAGGATCACCCCCTCAATCCTTGAGGAAGCATCCTTAAGAACACCTCACTTCTCTTGGCAAGTTTTACGATTAGGTTATTCCTCTCTATGGTCTTAAAATCCGTTCCCAAGTCGTCCATAACCGTGGACACGGCTTTTCGAAAAGCTTATTACCCGGCAGGGGTGCACAACTTTACCCACACGTACCAACCGATTCTTAATGCCACTTAAGATTAGCCCTCTTCCTTGGAAGGCCGGTAGAGAGTGGTTGACCACGACCTTTACCTTGCTTTCGCCGAGACCATGAGTCACTCCCTAAGGAGATGCCACCGTAACGTGTCAAGTCTCGAAGTCAATCCCTAGAGATGTGAACAGGGTTTGAGATTATGGAGGCCATGCCTCTCCAATTCCCTGCCACGCTTACCTACCTGTATGAATGCAACTCCTCCACCTCCTTCGAGAACAACCAGAATGCATATGTCGAATGGAATGCCCGAACTATGTGACTCATGGAATCTACTAGGCAAGTTAGTTGGTCGAGGGGGTTTCCAGGCCCCCGTGTGGCTGTACGCTCGTCTTGGTTCAAGAGGCAAGAACTTAGGTCCTAGTGGTGGCAAGTATGGGACTGCAAAAACCATAACCCGACGTGGCCTCCCATACAAGCCTTATCATGTTTAACTTCCATCTCTGATCATACCACGTCATCCTATCATACTAAGTTCATTCGCAGCTCTGATTCATCAACCAGATGGATCAACAGTAACATCTAAGCATGGCTAAGCACAACGGATATAGCAGCTCTAGATAAGCTCATAAGCCAAACCCTAGTTATGCTAGGAGCAGTGGATCAGGGAATATAGGCTACAAAGGAAACATGCATCAGATAGGATTGAACTAACTATCGTAAAAGATTTTGGAATCGTATGCACATGGCAAGAATAAAATACTTTGAAAGCATAGGATTTTATCATGTGTGGGGCTTTGCTTGCCTTTGCCTTTTGATATGCAGATATAGAAGTTCGGGTTCATCTGCTTGGCTTTGTTCACCGTTGATCAAGTACTTCTCTTCGATGGTGTCAATCTCGATCTTCAATCTTGGACTCGATATCGTTGCTCACATCAACTCCGAGGTCTACCGAGAAGACGCAGAAACACCGGAAAGGAAAGAAATAATCAACACATGGCATCGATGCAATGTGGTTTTGGAAAAGAACACATGCAATGATGCCAGTCCAGCATGTGTCCAACCATGTCAAGGAACCCTAGCAGCTTGCTGGGATTCAACTAGAACATGCCGTGGAGCACCGATTTGAAAGATGATGCATCATCACAACCACTTGGATGTGTATGTATATTATTGTGCATCATTGTGGTTTTGGAAAATAACACATGCAATGATGCCACTCTAGCATGTGTACAACCATGTCCAGGCACAATACCAGCATGTTGGGATTCAACTAGAACATGCAATGGAGCACCAGTTTGAAAGATGTTGCATCATCACACCCACTTGGATGTGTGTGTACCAATTTGCATCATTGTTGTTTTGGAAAATAACACATGCAATGATGCTTGTCTAGCATGTGTCCAACCATGTCCAGGTACCCTAGCAGGATGCTGGGTTTCAACTGCCCCATGGAGTGGAGCACCAGTTTGAGAGATGCTGCATCACCATACCCACTTGGATGTGTGTGTATCAATGTGCATCATTGTGGTTTTGGAGAATAACACATGTAATGATGCCACTACAGCATGTATACAACCATCTCTAGGAATCCTAGCAGCATGCTGGGATTCAACTGCCACACCGAGTGGAGCACCAGTTTGAAAGATGCTGCATCACCACACCCACTTGGATGTGTGTGTATATCAATGTGCACCATTGTGGTTTTGGAAAAGAACACATGCAAAAATACCACTCTAGCATGTGTACAACCATGTCCAGGAACCCTAGCAGCATGCTGGCATTCAACTGCCACATGGATTGTAGCACCTGTTTCAAAGATGCTGCAACACCACACCCACTTGGATATGTGTGTGTGTATCAATGTGCATCATTGTGGTTTTGGAAAAGAACACATACAATGCTACCACTAGCATTTGTACAACCATGTCCAAGAACACTAGCAGCATGCTGGGATTCAACTGCCACATGGATTGTAGCACCAGTTTGAAAGAAGCTGCATCACCACACCCACTTGGATATGTGTGTGTGTGTATCAATGTACATCATTATGGTTTTGTAAAATAACACATGCAAAGATGCCACTCTAGCATGTGTCCAACCATTTCTAGGAACCCTAATAACATGCTGGGATTCAACTTCAAGATGCAGCGGACCACCAGTTCGAAAGATGATGCATCACCACACCCACTAGGATGTGTGTGTCTATGTATCAATTAACATCATTTTGGTTTTGGAAAAGAACACATGCAATGATGCCACTCTATCATGTGTACAACCATGTCTAGGAACACTAGCAGCATGCTGGGATTGAACTGCCACATGGAGTGGAGCACTAGTTTGAAAGATGATGCATCACCATACCCACTTATATGTGTGTGTGTATGAATGTGCATCATTGTGGTTTTGGAGAATAACACATGTAATGATTCCACTCTAGCATGTGTACAACCATGTCCAGGAACCCTAGAAGCATGCTGGGATTCAATTGCCACATTGAGTGGAGCACCAGTTTGAAAGATGCTGCATCACCACACCCACTTTGATGTGTGTGTGTATATCAAGGTGCATCATTGTGGTTTTGGAAAATATCACATCCAATGATACCACTCTAGCATTTGTACAACCGTGTATAGTAACCCTAGCAGCATGCTGGGATTCAACTGCCACATGGATTGTAGCACCAGTTTGAAAGATGCTGCATCACCACACCCACTTGGATATATATATATATGTGTGTGTATCAATGTGCATCATTGTGGTTTTGGAAAAGAACACATGCAATGATGCTACTCCAGCATGTGCCCAACCATGTCTAGGAATCCTAGCAGCATGCTAGGATTCAACTGCCACATGGAGTGAAGCACTAGTTTGAAAGTGTTGCATCATCACACCCACTTGGATGTGTGTAACAATGTGCATCATTGTGGTTTTTGTAAATAATGCATGTAATGATGCCACTCTAGCATGTGTACAACCATGTCCAGGAACCCTAGCAGCATGATGGGATTCAACTGCCACATTGAGTGAAGCACTAGTTTGAAATATACTGCATCACCACACCCACTTGGATGGATGTGTGTATATCAATGTGCATAATTGTAGTTCTGGAAAAGAACACATGCAATGATACCACTCTAGCATTTGTACAACCATGTCCAGGAACCCTAGCAGCATGTTGGGATTCAACTTGCCCATTGATTGTACCACCAGTTTTAAAGATGCTGCATCACCACACCCACTTAGATGTGTGTGTATATCAATGTGCATCATTGTGCTTTTGGAAAAGAACACATGCAATGATGCCAGTCCAGCATGTGTCCAACCATGTCTAGGAATCCTAGCAGCATGTTGAGATTCAACTGCCACATGAAGTGGAGCACCAGTTTGAAAGTGCTGCATCATCACACCCACTTCGATGTGTGTGTGTGTGTCTATCAATGTGCATCATTATGGTTTTGGAAAAGAATACATGCAATGATGCCACTCCAGCATGTGTCCAACCATGTCAAGGAACCCTAGAAGCATGCTGGGATTCAACTACAACATGCTATGGAGCACTAATTTAAAAGATGTTGCATTACCACACCCACTTGGATGTGTGTGTGTATATCAATGTGCATCATTGTGGTTTTGTAAAACAACACATGCAATAATACTAGTCTAGCATTTGTACAACCATGTCCAGGAACCCTAGAAACATGCTGGGATTCAACTACCACATGGATTGTAGCACCAATTTTGAAGATGCTACATCACCACACCCAGTTGGAAATGTGTCTGTGTATTAATGTGCATCATTGTGGTTTTGGAAAATAACACATGCAATGATATCACTAGAATTTGTACACCATGTCCAGGAACCCTAGCAGCATGCTGGGATTCAACTGCCACATGGATTGTAGGACCAGTTTGAAAGATGCTGCATCACCGCACCCACTTGGATATATGTGTGTGTATAAATGTGCATCATTGTGGTTTTGGAAAAGAACACATGCAATGTCATGGTATTGCCGAAGAGTACGCCATGGAGGGGGTCCTCATAGTGCGTGTTTAGAGACGTGGGGTAAGGCAGAAAGTTGGTGGGTACGAGGTAACACAGCTTACCCAGGTTCAAGTCCCACAATGTGGCGGAACTCTACTCTTGCTATAAATCACTATAATGGCAATATGCCAAGTTAAGGAGATAGGTTCGCTGTGCGAGGTGTCGCACGTTGTACGTAGCAATCTAGGTTGTTCCCTCAAGGCTCCCATAGGTCTGGTTTATAAAGGCACTAGAACCTAGGGTTACAGGGGAAAGACCTTGCCCGACAAGGTAAAGAGTCCTACACTAATACGAACTAGTCTTTTGTGTGTTGCACTCCAAGGCTCCGAGTATCTCGGTGACTCCTGCGTAGCCTTCCTTTATCCGGCATGGGCCTCCCTTCTGGATCCGTCTAATTGGGCCGCCCAGCAGTAGGCCACAGGCCTTGCTACCATCTATGGGCCACCCAGGTTAGCCGGACTAAGCACGTGCTATGGTGATACCCATTTAGCATATCCCCAACAGTATACCCCAGAGGACTTCGAGATCTTGCCATGTCTTGCTTATAGTCTTGAATGCTCCGTCTAGGTGATGCCGGCAATTCGTCAAGCAATATCTCAAAGGACTCCCAAAGAACCCTGCAATCCTCTCTGGCTTCGCGATGTAGCCGGAGATTCCATGAGTCTTCGTTTCCAGAGCTGGATATTTTTCGCCTTCGATGGATCTTTAGACGTGACCCTTTCACTGCAACTATCAGGAGGATGACGTAGGGTATATCCTACGCTACCTCAAAACTCATAGAAGGCAGAGAATTAATCATTAGCTAATTTTACACGCGCGAAATCTGAAATGGTATAGCGGCAAAGACGGAGGACGTGGCAAAATTACCACGCACGTTCATCTCCACGTGGGCAATGCTCCATCCATCAGATCCTTTTGCACGAATCTTGACGTCAGACCTACATATTTCAACTGCAGCTAGGTTATTTTATTTTTACCCGCATTCACTCCATCGTCTTCGTCTTCCACCAGCCGTGCGCCTGTTTGAGCTCCTCCTCGGAAAACCCTAGCCAGAGCCTCCTCTTTCTCCACCCTCTTCCATCATCGCAATGGCCTCCAGTAGCTTCACCCCTTCGACAATGACGACCCTCGAGGCTACACCAGAGCTATCCGAGGGGGTGATTGTCCCTGTCCCCACCGTTGTGGAAACCACTAATGACGACCAAGAACGGGCGGCACCAAAAGCCACTAAAGAAGACAATGACTCCCACAAGGGAGTGTGGAGGGGCTCTGACCTCTCCTTTGAAGACTTGCAAGAATTGGTCACCGAGGGGTATCTCCCTGAAGTGAAGGATTTGGTCAGCGGCCAGCACCGGCCGACGAGGTGGATCCTTCTCCCCAAGCTAGAGAGACGGTGTACCTCAAAGCCCAGCTGGTAGGAGGCATAATCCTACCAGTTTCCGACTTCTTCCTGGACGTCCTCCAACACTTCTAGGTACTTCTCCACAACCTTTCACCTAACATCATCCTCGTCCTTAGCAACTTTGTAGCTTTGTGCGAAGGATATCTAGGAATCAAACCTAGATTAGATCTGTTTGTATTCTTTTTCACCGTCAAGAGAGAGTTTCTAGAGTCCAAGGACGAATTGCGGACTTGTGTAACCATTAGCTTTAAGATCCGTCCTAGCCAGTGCTTCCCCGACATCGTAGGGCATGAGTCATGCAAGAACTGGCAGCACACATATTTCTATGGCCCAGATATTCCCTTGTCTGACCGTCTTGAGATGTATCCCGACTTTGTCGACGGAGTCGCCGCCAAACTGCCTGCCCAAAGGACCCCAGCCTCCCTTCTGTCTGACGATGAGGCCAACCGCGCCATAAGGCGGATTGAATGGCTCGTGGACGGAGGTTTGACGGGCATGGACCTAGCCATGTGCTATTTTTTTAGGCGGATCCAGCCTCGGCAACATCGCGCCGATTTGATGTGCAAGTACACCCAGGACAGGAGGGATCCCATGTGAATTTCACGGGACAACTTCTCCATGGACTCTGTCAAACTCCGTCTTAAGGATAGCGTTAAGGTGAAGGACAGGAAGCGTGGATTCAAGATCACCTATGACATGTTCGATTGCGACAAATGCCTAGAGGTAGCTTTTGTTTTGTTTGTTGCTCGTTGTATACTCTAAGGTTTTTCCGTCTTGAATTTGTCAGTCTAACACTCCTTTATTTCCTAGATGGTGACCTTGGCACAAGATCAGATGACCTCCCAGGTCTATGATCCCAAGCTGAAGGATATCCAAGTGGTGTGCGATGATGACACTGAAGGGAATATGCCCGAGAGGCACTAATAAAGTGATTATTATCTTATTCCATGTTTATGATAAATGTTTATTTTTCATGCTATAAATTTATTAATTGGAAACGTTAATACATGTTTGTTTAATAAACAAAATACAAAGTTCCTAGTAATGCCTCTCATATAAACTAGCTCGTTGATTAGCAAGATGATCAAGGTTTCTCGATCATGGACATTGGATGTTGTTAATAACGCGGTCACAACATTGGTGGAATGATGTGATGAACATTCATCTGAAGTATAGCATTACGATCAGAGTCATTAAGTTTATATTGCTATAACATCATACGAAGTAATCTTAGTCCTTAGACCATGAGATCATGTTAATTGCTAACACTGGAAGAGTATCTTGATAACATCAAACGTCACACCATAACATGTTGAGGCGTAGGTTGTTCGGTGGACCGAACATGTGTGCGATCACGGATGCACCGCTAATTTGCGATGCTGGACTTGATGGTGCTGGACCTGATGGTGCTGGAACTACTGGACGTGAAGGACTTCATCACGATCTTGAGATCGGCAAGTGTACGACTACATCATCCACGAGTTCCAACTCGTTAACAAAGCTTTGTTGCCTTTGAGGTTAAGTTCTCTATGGATGTATATCCACTCGTTGCTTGTATCTAGTAGATAGATCTTGGCGTATAGTTCCCATCGTAGGAACTTTTTGTTTTCTATGTTGCGAACCCAACAGACACCCCCAAGGATCCGCCAGCTCTAGCAGCATGAAAGCGGAAGATCTCCACCTCTAATGCTACTGCCGAGGCCAAGAAGAAGAAATTGGAGAGTGGAGTGTCTAGACAATCCACCGCCGCCTTAGAGGTGGAGAAGAAGAAATCCACCGCCATTCCCCTTAACAAGGCTCCTGCCATGGAGTAAGTATATTCATTCTCCAACTTGTATTTTTAGCTCATACCTTTTTCAACTCTTGTAATTATACTATGTACGTTTTACGAGGAAAGCCGGTGCTAGCTCGAAACGATCCTCCATAGATGCTGGAGGATCAAAAAACATTCGTGACATGTTGACCAGGGATGTGGCTGCCAAGCCTTCTCCCGCTACTGCTCCCCCTACTCCTGCCGCCAAGCCCTCTATCGGCCTAACTGGGCCTTCGTTCCCTGTCATCCCTGAGATCTCCACCATGGAGATAGATGTTAATCCAATCTTTGATATCTCAGGCTCTATCGAGGCGAACATCGCTCCCAGCGGTCCGGCAACACAGGAGAGTACCTCCTCCAAGGTGGCTAAAGCTCCGGCTAAGGATGCCACCGAGAAAGGGAAACATGTAATGGAAGGAGAGGAGGCGGAGGCAGCCGTGGCAACAGACAAGGCGGGAGACTCTAAGCCACTGACTGCTATGCTAACACAGCAGGCAGCTAGGGCATCATCCATGCCTTCGGCTTCCATAACTCCTCTTGCCGCGACTCCTTCGACGCTGTGCTTGGATGACCTTATTGCATAGGCAGATGCCGTGTATAACAATGCTGGCATCTTCCATACTGCATATGCCAATCTGGCCAATAATCTCAAAGTTATTGCCATTGTAAGTTTTTGAACTTCACTTCTTTTACTTTGTGCAACATATCCCTCTGTAGCCCCCTAGCTCTTAGGCAGATAAGCAGAAGTTATTGTCCTGAGTGCTCTAGAGAACTAAGAGTAGAATTTGTCCATGTAGCCCCCGAGTTTCTAGTTTAGAATGATAATTCTGACTAGACACTCTAAGAGAGAACACTAGTGGATTAAAATCTTATATTGTAGCCCCCGAGCGTGTAGTCGAAACTAGATAGTTCCGACTATATGATCTAGACAAACTAAGCATGTTTACTTGTTGCAGAATGAGAAGAGACGGAGGATAACTACCAATGAGAGGTTTGCTGCCTTGAGGAAGGAACTGGACCTTGAACAGGGTAAAACAGCCTTCCTAAAGCAACAGATCAAAAATAGCCAGAGTCCGTTTCCTTTAAGAGCTCCTTGTTTTTTCTCATGGATCCATTTCCTCCGTCTTCTCATAATGCTTTCCTTTTTCCTCTTACAGAGGCCATCGCAAAAGCCAAGAGCATCATCGAGTAATCCAAGCATATTCCAGAGCTTGACAATGAAAATAAAATGTTGAAGAAAGACCTGGCTGATGCTTTCAAGGGCCATGAGGATGCAATGAAGGTGCTACAAGAGTCTACTAACACCGATATGCAGTGCTTAAAGAACGAAATTGCACAACTCAAGGAACAGAACCAAGCTGCCAAAGAGCAGAATGAGAGGAACCTTGACGTGTACAAGACAGTTCAGAAGGAGCGGACCGTCTTGGCGGAGACATGCAAGCAAGATGAGATGAGCATCTTTGGTAACTTCCCCCGTCTTGGTCAATTCTATAGTTTGGACAAAATTTTGATTTCCTTGTATTCATGATCCTTGTATCTTATGCAAACCGCAACTCCCATTGGCTTGGCCAACTTGGGTGAAGGTGCTCCAGGTCCCAAGGAATGCATGATTCTTGCCGGCAACTTCGTCAGCACCGCCATTGCCCAGGCCAAGGATATAGCACAACCTCTAGGAATAAACATCAAGGTGACAGACTCAGCAGCCAAGTACTCGGAAATCCTACGCCGAGATCCCGAGAAAGTCAAGGATTGGAAAGCCTCTTGCATCCGGGCTACTGCAAGGATGATCTTATCCTTGATAAAGGCACACTACGACAACACCGACATCAATCTGGTGACTTCTGGCATGCCCAAGCTGGACAAGGAAGGAAAAGAAATTAGCGAAGCTATTTGGAATTCCCTCGCTGGCTTCGACACCAAAATTGCCATAATGCTAAAGGCAAACGTCTTCATGCCTGCTGAGATCCTTGATGAAGACATGGCTTTGTCTGAGTCTAGCCCATCTCCTTCCGAGTTTGATGAGCTATCCCGGCCTGGCTCTCCTATTGCTAATGATGGCACCACAAAGTCCCCTGCAATAGAGCCATGAAAAACAATGTTTGTATTAAATGTATCTCTGCAATGTGTATGCGGAAAAACTTATGTGTTTTTCAAAGGCAGAAAAACTTGTACTCAAGTTTCCTGCTACTTACCTGTTTCCAGCATGTATATATTTTTAAGAAAGTGCTGGCTTATCCATTATTCTTGTTCCTATGCTTGACCTTTCGTGAGATGGAAGACTCGCAGTGCAGAACTATGCCCTTAGGTGATGATGCTTAATAGCATCGTCAAGAACCTAAGAGCAAAATCGTCGGCTTTGAGTGCTGAGAAGTGACTACTCTGGAATCCACATAAAAACTTCAGAAATACATGTAGGCCTGAAAACTTAAGCTAGCGCCCGTAGGAAGAATTTTCACAAGTGCAAATGCAAACTTGCACATAAAGGGTTTATATGATCCAAAAATGAACAACTAAAGGAGGTAAAATACAGAGAGAATATGAGTGAACCAAATGCTTTATTTCATTGATCATATAAGAAACTTATTACATAATATAAATATGCTAGGTGTAAAAGGGACATAGTTGTGCTATGTTCCATGGCCGATCTGTCTCCGGGTAATCATCATCGGAGTCATGTTGCTTGCGCTTGCGATTTTTTGGCCTCTCCTTCAACTTGGGAATATCGACGAGGTAATAGGAACCATTTAGCAATCCTTTGCTTATGATGAACAGTCCTTCCCAAGGCGGGGATAGTTTGTGTGATTTCTCCTGCTTGAGTCTAAGCACCAGATCCGCCTCTTTAAACGAGCGATGCTTTACACATTGACTGTGGTAGCCACGTAGCTTCAGCTGGTAGATGGCGGATCGCTGGCATGCCAGCACGTGCTCCTCCTCGAGTAGGTACAGAGATAGGCGTCTGGATTCTTCAGCGTCATCCTCTTCGTAAGCGGTGACTCTGTTGGGTGTAATGAAGGAAGGAGTCAAGCCGGTGGATCTGTTGGTTGTTGTACGTAAACTCAAAAAGACACATGGTAATTCCTCCGCCTAGGCTCCAGCTGCTCTATGTAGAGGTGCTTCTAAGCATGGCTTGATACCGTGTAGAATTAGTCCATTATCCCTTTCAACTTGCCCATTTGACTATGGATGTGCCACATATGCTAGGTCAAGGTGGATTCCTTTTTCATGATAGTACTCCTCAACTTCTCCGAGAGATAAATTTCTACCGTTGTCGGTGATGATGCTGTGTGGGAGACCAAATCTCACCACAAGATCCCGGACAAATTTCAGGGTTGTTGCCCCATCAAGCTTTCTAATGGGTTTAGCTTCAATCCATTTTGTGAACTTATCCACTACTACTAGCAAGTGTGTAAATCCACAGGGTGCTGTCTGCAAAGGTCCCACCATGTCTAGCCCCCAGACTGCAAATGGCCAAGTTATTGGTATTGTTCACAATTCTTCAGCTGGAACGCTTGGTTGTCTTGCATAGAACTGACACCCAAGGCATGTTTGTACCAACTTTTCAGCATCCGCCTTGGCAGTTAGCCAGTAGAATCCTTGTCAGAAGGCCTTAGCCACCAACGATCGGGGAGCGACATGATGCCCGCAATATCCGAGAGGTATCTCTCTAAGGATTTCAATACCTTGCTACTGGGAGACGCATTGAAGGAAAACTCCTATGGTACTTTTGCCCTACATACTATTTGCCGGCTTTTGACTTCGTCGGCGGGCAAAGTTCCATCTTGTAGATAGTCCATGAATGGTTTCGTCCAAGCCAGAGAGGTCACTATCATTGTATTAACAAATGAGTCTACTCTATCCAGGTTGTCAGGGTCCGCTCCCTTCATGGATGGGGTCCATAAATTCTCCAGGAAAACGCATGGCAGAATTGGTCGGCTGGCTAACCCAAGCTTTGAAAGCAGATCTGCCGCCTCATTTTCTTCCCTTTTGACGTACATGACTTCGTAGCCATGAAAGCACTTGGATATTTCTTCTACTTCATCTCGATCCTCCATCATAGGGTTCCGCATGTTCTAGGTGCCAGCTACTTGCTAGGCAACCAAGTCGGAATGTCCACAACAAACTATGTGCTAGATGCCAATATCCTTGGCTACTCGAAGTCCGTGAATGAGGGCCTCATATTCCACCATGTTGTTGGTAGCGTTGAAGTGGATCTATATGATGTATTGCAACTTCTCTCATGTTGGTGATTATAGTAATACACCAGCCCCCGAGCCGTTGAGTAGCTTTGATTCGTCAAAGTGCATAACCCAATATTCTGGCTCTAGCATAGGAGTGTCTCCTGGCAGTTCTGTCCAATCTATAATACAATCCACCAATGCTTGTGACTTTATAGCGTCGCGTCTCTTGTAAGTGATTTCAAAGGCAACAAGTTTAATGCCCCACTTTGCCACTCTTCCTGTAGCATCGCTGTTGTTGATGATGTCGGATAGTGGAGCTTTGCTCACCACTGTGATGGGGTGCTCTTCGAAGTAATGACTTAGCTTCCGTGAAGCAAGTAAAACTCTGTAAGCTATCTTTTGGTAGTGCGGGTTATGCTGCTTGCATTCCGTCAAGACCTTGCTTACGTAGTAAATTGGTCGCTGAACTCCGTATTCATGCTTTGGATCCTTGCGCTCCACCACGATGACGATGCTGATGACTTGGTTGGTTGCCGCCATGTAGACTAACATAGGCTCCCTTGACACTGGTGATGCAAGTATTGGTGGGGAGGAGAGTATTCTCTTCAACTCCCGAAGTGCTGCGTCAGCTTAGTCTGTCCATATGAATTTATCCGCCTTTTGAACAACTTGTAGAGCGTCATATCCTTCTCCCCAAGTTGGCTGATGAACCGGCTTACTGCTTCTATGCAGCCTGTGAGCCTTTGTATGTCCTTCAGGCATGTCGAATGTTTGATGTTGAGGATGGCATTGATTTTCTCCGGGTTCACCTCCATTCCGTGGTGCGAAATGATGAAGCCCAACAGCTTGTCGAAAGGTACCCCAAAGATGCACTTCTTGGGGTTCAGCATCATGTTGTATTTCTAGAGATTGTTAAAGGTTTCCTACAAGTCGGCAATAAGATTGTTTTATTTCTTTGACATTACTGCGATATCGTCCATGTAAACGTGTACGTTGCGACCTATTTGGTCGTGTAGGCAGCATTGCATTGTTCGCTGGCAGGCAGCACCAGCGGTTTTCAACCCAAAGGGCATCGTAACATAGCAATATGTGTCGTAGGGCGTGGTGAATGAAGTGGCCAATTGGTCTGACTTTCACATCCGGATTTGGTGGTAACGTGAGTAACATAGAAGTTCCGAGCCAGCCATCGAGTCAATGACTTGGTCAATGTGAGGCAAAGCAAACGGATCCTTCAGACACGCTTTGTTCAAGCATGTGTAATCAACACACATTCTTAATTCATTAGTTCCCTTTTGGGGACAAGTACAGTTTGCTAAACGCTTGGGGTGCTGAGGGTGTAGAATCACTCCTCTGCTGGCCATGGCTAGCCCCCCGACCATGTCCACGCTGTCCGCGTCTACCTCTGCCAGTTATCGTAGTGGCGACCATTTCGGCTGTTTGCTTTTCTTCAAGAAGAGTCTTTTGCTTATTATTATTGTTCTTTCTAGCCTGGGTAGGGATTGCTATTGCCGACAACAATCTGCGTGCATCGTCATTAGCAGCAGTGAACTCGCTAGCCATGGCAATCATTGCATTGAGGTTGAACTCATTGTTGTCTTGCTTGCGCTTCAACATATGCTGGAGCAAAGTTCCCTTCTCTAGGACATCGATGAAGGTGGCCATAGCGGTTTGTTCATGCACCCCTGTGCATGAATTTTTCATATCCAGCCAGCAAGAAAGGTAGGCACGAGAGGTTTCATCCTTTTCTTATATGCACTGCTGTAGGTCTCTGACAGTGCAGGGATGCTTGTACGTACCCTCAAAGTTCTTGCTCAACGCTTCATGCATGTCCAACCAATTGCATATTGACTTCTCCGGCAAGTCTTCAATCCATTGTCGGGTGGTACCAGTGAGCATGAGTGGGAGGTACTTGAAGGTGACATTGGGGTTTGCCCCTGCGATGTGAATCACTTCACTGTAGTCCTGCAACCATGTAACTGGTCTGGTGGTGCCGTCATAGGGATTGATAGTCTTGTCTATCCGGAGGCCCTGGGGTTAGGTTGTGGCCCATATTACGGGTCCAAAACAACGTGGCCCAAGGTCTAGGAGCTCCCGAGCTTCTTGTATATTGTCCAGCCGTGAACGTGTATTGTACGACTCTTGTTGCTTCCCTTTTCCGTCATAGGGAGGGGAATTGTGGTGCGATCTATGAGATCCACCGTGTCCTCCGCCATGATGGCTGCTAGGTGGCGACGGTGGCGGTGGAGGCGGTGGGTTAGCTTTCTTGCTATTACCCTCCTGCGACTCCTCACACCTGTCGTGGTTACTTTTCAGACGTGGCAGTTCCTTGTGGGACCTACTCCTATGTCCTTCAATGCTGCTGCACTCTCCGGCATGCCGGGGCTGCTCGCCCTGGTCACGTATAATGATGCTAACCTGGGGACACCAAGGCGGTGGCATGATTGTACGGTGGTGTGGCTGTGGTTCCTCGTGATGCCGGGATGGTGGTGGAGGTGGTGACCGACGAGGGTGAGCCTTTTCTCCATGATCGGAGGATATGGGTATGGCGTCAGTCCTGTTGCGCGCCTCCCACCATCTTTTCTCCGTAGAGCTTGTGTGATATCCTTTGTCACGGGGAGATCTTGGCCTTCTACGGTTGTTCAGGGTTGACTGGCAAAGCTCCGGGTTAGACTCAAGCCTCTGTGAGGTGGCCTTTTCTTGTTGCTTGTATGCCTTGGCAACAAGGTCACACCTGAGAAACTGCTTCTGGCGACCTGTCCTACTCCAGGAGGATCTTGGCGATGGCAATGTTGAGGGCATGAGTTGGCATGACTTGCCTCCCCTCTAAATAAATGTAAGGGGTGGCTTTTGTTGGTTTAGATCCGCCATACCCCAACCTGCGCCCCATTCCGGGGTCTTCGACGACCTGAGTTGGTACTTTCTTTGACTTGTGCTTCAACAACAACTACTTGTATTCAGCCTCCATAGCTCTTGCCACCTTGATAGATTTCTGCGCCTTTGCCATATCTTCATCTAGCTTAGCACCCTGTTCTGCGATGCACTTGGCCTCTGCTAGGATTGTCGCACGCTTCTCATCAAGCTCTGTAATGCTCCGGATATGGGCGACGCTAATGGGCTCAAAGAGGAGTGCACCATAGATTGCCTTGTCGGCGGGAGTAACCAATGGGTTGCCAGTTGTAGACGTTGATGGTGGCATTGGCGGCTGGTTTTACTGCCTGGCAGTACTGGGGGTCGTGGTGACTTCCTGTGCCGGTTGTGGGTGGATAACCGTAGGGGGCTAGGCCTTGGCCTAAGCCGGAGGCTCGGCGGCTTTCTTGGCTGCTGCTGCTCTGGTGACCGTTGGATTGGGTGGAGCTCTCTCACGACTCGGTTCCTCTCCGTCTTCTTCCATCACACCCCCAATGGAGACGAGGACCTGGTGGGATGTGTTGGCCTTCTCGGCGCGCTCCTCCTTCCCGATCTCCTACTCGATCTCCCTCATAACAGCATTGTATTCCTCCGAGTTAGCGTCCGAGCCACTGCCATCCATATTGATGTCAGCATATCGGGCATGAAGGACAGAGTCAGAGTTTTCTTCGGTGTTTTTGATGGTGGATGTGGAGGGTGATGGAGGCGGGCCGTTGTTGTTGTTGTTGTTGTTGTTGTTGTTTCCTCCGGCTTTAGGCCTAGGCATAGCTTGGGTGTTCGCCTCGGCGTCTGCGTATTCATTGACGATTGCGACCATCTCGCCAAGGGTGAGAGTTCCTGCGGCCTACCATCTTCGGAGGGTATGCCCGAGGAGTGTTCCAAGCGTGAGCCCTTACACGAAGTGGTAGACAAGTTCATCGGCGTGATCGCCCTCTAGGGTTCCCCTCACCCTCATCCATCTGGCAAGGTATTCGCGGGGAGGCTCTCCATCCCTTTGAATGCATCTGGCCAGATTGAAGATGGTGATGACGCTGACAAAGTGTGACATGCGCATGTTTAATGCTCGGGGAAGCCAAGCGGATTTGCAGGGTCCTTCCACCTTTATATCCTACACAGGGGCGGTTTGGGTGGGCCTTGAATTTTCTTGATCTGAGACACCATAATCCAGAGAGAGGTACGACCCAGATTCTTCTGCGGACGTGTCCTGCCCGTAGGCAGTCCGTGCGGGGCTTGACGAGTTTCTGACTTCCTGGGAGCTGGGA
Organism: Avena insularis; assembly: GCA_023614405.1. Taxonomy (NCBI): domain Eukaryota; kingdom Viridiplantae; phylum Streptophyta; class Magnoliopsida; order Poales; family Poaceae; genus Avena; species Avena insularis. The sequence continues at coordinate 459,810,029 of CM042690.1, forward strand.
CCCGAGTCGGTTTCGCCAATGAAGATGTGGATGTCTCCGAAGGGGATGACGGAGCAGCGCGTAGGGTTCGTCTTCGCCAACACCTAGAACTCATCTGGAGGGACGATCAGGATGTTGCCGGAGAAGAGAGCGCATCCCGCGAAGAGATTGGACCTCGTCCGGTGTAGAGCTCGAAGCGCCTCTTGCCCCAAAGTGGGCGCCTACTGTCGTGGTATTGCCGACGAGTACGCCATGGAGGGTCCTCATAGTGTGTGTTTTAGAGACATGGGGTAAGGAGGAGAGTTGGCGGGTACGAGGTAACATAGCTTACCCAGGTTCAAGTCCCACAACGGTGGCGGAAGTCTACTCCTGCTGTAAATCACTATAATGGCAATACGCCGAGTTACAAAGATAGGTTCGCTATGCGATGTGTTGCACGTTGTACGTAGCAATCTAGGTTGTGCCCTAAAGGCTCCCATAGGTCCGATTTATAAAGGCACCAGAACCTAGGGTTACAAGCGAAAGACCTTGCCGGACAAAATAAAGTGTCCTACACTAATATGAACTAGTCTTTGGTGTCTTTCACTCCAAGGCTCCGAGTATGTCGGTGACTCCTGCGTAGCCTTCCTTTATCCGGCATGGGCCTTCCTTCTGGATCCGTCTAACTGGGCCGCCCAGCAGGCCATAGGCCTTGCTACCAACTATGGGCCTCCCGGGTTAGCCGGAATAAGGACGTGCTATGGTTATACCCATTTAGCATAACCCCAACGTGCAATGATGCCACTCTAGCATGTGTCCAACCATCTCTAGGAACCCTAGCAGCTTGTTGCGTTCAACTACAAGATGCAGCGGAGCACCAGTTTGAAAGATGATGCATCACCACACTCACTTGGATGTTGTGTCCATGTGCATCATACTGGTTTTGGAAAAGAACACATGCAATGATGGCACTCCAGCATGTGTCTAACCATGTCTAGGAACCCTGTTGATTCAACTACAACATGTAGTGGACCACCAGTTTGAAAGATAATGCATCACCACACACACTTGGATGTGTGTGTGTGAATGTGCATCACTGTGATTTTGGAAAATAACACATGTAATAATGCCACTCCATGATGTCTCCAACCATGTCTAGGAACCCTAGTAGCATACTGGGATTGAACTGCAACATGTATTGGAGCACCAGTTTGAAAGATGCTGCATCACCACACCCACTTGGATGTGTGTGTGTATCAATGTGCATCATTGTGGTTTTGTAAAAGAACACATGTAATGATGCCACTCTAGCATGTGTCCAACCATGTCCAGGAACCCTAGTAGCATGCTGGGATTCAACTTCCACATGGAGTGGAGCACCAGCTTGAATGATGCTGCATCACCACACCCACTTGGATGTGTGTGTTTGTGTATCAATTAGCATCATTGTGGTTTTGTAAAACAACACATGCAATGATGCAACTCTAGCAAGTGTATAACCATGTCTAGTGACCCTAGCAGCATGTTGGGATTCAACTGCCACATGGAGTGGAGCACTAGTTTGAAAGATGCTACATCACCATACCCACTTGGATGTGTGTGTATCAATGTGCATCATTGTGGTTTTGGAGAATAACACATATAATGATGCCACTCCAACATGTGTACAACCATGTCCAGGAACCCTAGCAGCATGCTGGGATTCAACCGCCACATTGAGTGGAGCACCAGTTTGAAAGATGCTGCATCACCACACCCACTTGGATGTGTGTGTGTATATTAATGTGCAGCATTGTGGTTTTGGAAAAGAACACAGGCAATCATACGACTCTGGCATTTGTACAACCATGTGCAGGAACCCTAGCAACATCCTTGGATTCGACTGCCACATGGATAGTAGCACCATTTTGAAAGATGGTGCATCACAACACCCACTTGGACATGTGTGTTTATCAATGTGCATCATTGTGGTTTTGGAAGAGAACACATGCAATGATGCCACTCCAGCATGTGCCCAACCATGTCTAGGAACCCTAGAAGCATGCTAGGATTCAACAGCCACATGGAGTGGAGCACCAGTTTGAAAGTGATGCATCATCACACCCACTTGGGTGTGTGTGTATCAATGTGCATCATTGTGGTTTTGGAAAAGAACACATGCAATGATGCCACTCCAGCATGTGTCCAACCATGTCAAGGAACCCTAGGAGCATGCTGGGATTCAACTACAACATGTTGTGGAGCACCAATTTGAAAGATGATGCATCACCACAACCACTTGGTTGTGTGTGTATATATCATTGTGGTTTTGTAAAAGAACACATGCAATTATGCCACTCTTGCATGCATACAACCATGTCCAGGAACCCTACCAACATGCTGGGTTTCAACTGCCACATGGAGTGGAGCACTAGTTTGAAAGATGTTGCATCACCACACCCACTTGGATATGTGTGTGTATCAATGTGCATCATTGTTGTTTTGGAAAAGAAGACATGCAATGATGCCACTCCACCATTTGTCCAACCATGTCTAGGAAGCCTAGCAGCATGCTGGGATTCAACTGCCACATGGAGTGGAGCACTAGTTTGAACGTGTTGCATCACCACAGCCACTAGGATGTATGTGTCTATCAATGTGCATCATTGTGGTTTTGCAAAAGAACACATGCAATTATACCACTCTAGCATTTGTACAACCATGTCCAGGAACCCTAGCAGCATGTTGGGATTCAACTGCCACATGGATTGTAGAAGCAGTTTGAAAGATGCTGCATCACCACACCCACTTGTATATGTGTGTGTATCAATGTGCATCATCGTGATTGTGGAAAAAAACACATGCAATGATGCCAATCTAGCATGTGTCCAACCATGTCTAGGAACCCTAGCAGCATGCTGGGATTCAAGTGCCACATGGAGTGGAGCACCTGTTTGAAAGATGCTGCATCACCATACCCACTTGGATGTGTGTGTGTACCAATGTGGATCATTATGGTTTTGTAAAAGAACACATGCAACTATGCCTCTCTAGCATGTGTCCAACCATAACCAAGAACCCTAGCAGCATGTCCGGTTTCAACTGCCACATGGAGTGGAGCACCAGTTTGAAAGATGCTTTGTCACCATACCCACTTGGATGTGTGTGTATCAATGTGCATCATTGTGTTTTTGGAGAATAACACATGTAATGATGCCACTCCAGCATGTGTACAACCATGTCTAGGAACCCTAGCAGCATGCTGGGATTCAACTACCACATTGAGTGGAGCACCAGTTTGAAAGATGCTGCATCACCACACCCACTTGGATGTGTGTATACCAATGTGTATCATTGTGGTTTTGGAAAAGAACACATGCAATGATACCACTCTAGCATTTTTACAACCATGTCCAGGAACCCTAGCAACATGCTGGGATTCAACTGCCACATGGATTATAGCACCAGTTTGAAAGATGTTGCATCACCACACCCACTTGGATATATGTGTGTGTGTATCAATGTGCATCATTGTGGTTTTCGAAAACAAGACACACAATGATCCCACTCCAGCATGTATCCATCCATGTCTAGGAACCCTAGAAGCATCCTGGGATTCAACTGCCACATGGAGTGGAGCACCAGTTTGAAAGTGATGCATCATCACACCCACTAGGATGTGTGTGTGTATCAATGTGCATCATTGTGGTTTTGGAAAGAACACATGCAATGATGCCACTCCAGCATCTGTCCAACCATATCAAGGAACCCTAGCAGCATGTTGGGATTCAACTACAACATGCAGTGGAGAACCAATTTGAAAGATGATGCATCACCACACCCACTTGGATTTGTGTGTATCAATTAGCATCATTGTGATTTTGGAAAACAACACATGCAATGATTCCACTCTAGCATGTGTACAACCATGTCTAGGAACCCTAGAAGCATGCTGGGATTCAACTGCCACATGGAGTGGAGCACTAGTTTGAAAGTGCTGCATCACCACACCCACTAGGATGTGTGTGTGTATCAATGTGCATCATTGTGGTTTTGCAAAAGAACACATGCAATGTTACCACTCTAGCATTTGTACAACCATGTCTAGGAACCCTAGGAGCATGTTGGGATTCAACTGCGACATGGATTGTAGCACTAGTTTGAAACATGATATGTGGGTGTGTACAAATGTGCATCATTGTGGTTTTGGAAAAAACACATGCAATGATGCCACTCCAACATGTGTCCAACCATGTGTAGGAACCCTACCAACATGTTGGGATTCAACTGCCACATGGAGTGGAGCACCAGTTTGAAAGATGCTGCATCAGCATACCCACTTGGATGTGTGTGTGTACCAATGTGCATCATTGTGGTTTTGGAAAAGAACACATGCAATGATGCCTCTCTAGCATGTGTCCAACCATGTCCAACAACCCTAGCATCATGTCCGGTTTCAACTGCCACATGGAGTGGAGCACCAATTTGAAAGATGCTGCATCACCATACCCACTTGGATGTGTGTGTATTAATGTGCATCATTGTGGTTTTGGAGAATAACACATGTAATGATGCCACTCCAGGATGTGTACAACCATGTCTAGGAACCCTACCACCGTGCTGGGATTCAACTACCACATTGAGTGGAGCACTAGTTTGAAATATGCTACATCACCACACCCACTTGGATGTGTGTGTGTGTGTATCAATGTGCATCATTGTGGTTTTGGAAAAGAACACATGCAATGATACCACTCTAGCATTTGTACAACCATGTCCAGGAACCCTAGCAGCATGCTGGGATTCAACTGCCACATGGATTGTAGCACCAGTTTGAAAGTTGTTGCATCACCACACCCACTTTGATATGTGTGTGTGTATCAATGTGCGTCATTGTGGTTTTGTAAAAGAACACATGCATTGATGCCACTCCACATGTGTCCAACCATGTCTAGGAACCCTAGAAGCATGCTGGGATTCAACTGCCACATGGAGTGGAGCACCAGTTTGAAAGTGATACATCATCACACCCACTTGGATGTGTGTGTATCAATGGGCATCATTGTGGTTTTGGAAAAGAACACATGCAATGATGCCACACCAGCATGTGTCCAACCATGTCAAGGAACCCTAGCAGTATGCTAGGATTCAACTACAACATGTTGTGGAGAACCAATTTGAAAGATGATGCATCACCACAACTACTTGGATGTGTGTGTGTATATCATTGTGCATCATTGTGGTTTTGGAAAAGAACACATGCAATTATGCCACTCCAGCATGTGTACAACCATGTCCAAGAAACCTAGAAGCATGTTGGGATTCAATTGCCACATGGATTGTACCACTAGTTTGAAAGATGTTGCATCACCACACCCACTTGGATGTGTTTGTACCAATGTGCATCATTCTGGTTTTGGAAAAGAACACATGCAATGATGCCACTCTAGCATGTGTCCAACCATGACTAGGAACCCTAGCAGCATGCTAGGTTTCAATTCCCACATGGAGTGGACCACCAGTTTGAAAGATGCTGCATCACCACACCCACTTGGATGTGTGTGTATCAATGTTCATCATTGTGGTTTTGGAAAAGAACACATGCAATGATGCCACTCAAGCATGTATCCAACCATGTCCAGGAACCCTAGCAGCATGCTGGGATTCAACTACAACATGGAGTGGAGCACCAGTTTGAAAGATGCTACATCACCACACCCACTTGGATATGTGTGTGTGTATCAATGTGCATCATTGTGGTTTTGGAAAAGAACACATGCAATTATGCCACTCCATCATGTGTCCAACCATGTCAAGGAACCCTAGCAACATGCTGGGATTCAACTACAACATGTAGTGGAGCAGCAGTTTGAAAGATGCTACATCACCACACCACTTGGATGTGTGTGTGTCCATGTGCATCCTTGTTGTTTTGGGAAAGAACACATGCAATGATACCACTCCAGCATGTGTCCAACCATGTCTAGGAACCCTACCAGCATGCTGGGATTCAACTAGAACATGTTGTGGAGAACCAATTTGAAAGATGATGCATCACCACAACCACTTGGATGTGTGTGTATATCATTGTGCATCATTGTGGTTTTGGAAAAGAACACATGCAATGATGCCACTCCAACATGTGTACAACCATGTCCAGAAACCGTAGAAGCATGTTGGGATTCAACTGCAACATGGATTGTAGCACCAGTTTGAAAGATGTTGCACCACCACACCCACTTGGATGTTTTTGTACCAATGTGCATCATTGTGGTTTTGGAAAAGTACACATGCAATGATGCCACTCTAGCATGTGTACAACCATGTCTAGGAACCCTAGCAGCATGCTGGGTTTCAATTGCCATATGGAGTGGAGCACCAGTTTGAAAGATGTTGCATCACCACACCCACTTGCATGTGTGTGTGTATGAATGTGCATCATTGTGGTTTTGGAAAAGAACACATGCAATGATGCCACTCAAGCATGTATCCAACCATCTCCAGGAACCCTAGCAGCATGCTGGGATTCAACTACACCATGTAGTGGAGCAGCAGTTTGAAAGATGCTACCTCACCACACCACTTGGATGTGTGTGTGTGTCCATGTGCATCCGTGTGGTTTTGGAAAAGAACACATGCAATGATACCACTCCAGCATGTGTCCAACCATGTCCCGGAACCATAGCAGCATGCTGGGATTAAACTGCAACATGTAGTGGAGCACCAGTTTGAAAGATGCTACATCACCACACCCACTTGTATGAGTGTGTGTGTATCAATGTGCATCATTGTGGTTTTGGAAAAGAACACATGAAGTGATGCCACTCTAGCATGTGTCCAACCATGTCCAGGAACCCTAGTAGCATGCTGGGATTCAACATCCACATGGAGTGGAGCACTAGTTTGAAAGATGTTGCATCACCACATCCACTTGGATGTGTGTGTGTCCATGTGCATCATTGTTGTTTTGGAAAAGAACACATGCAATGATGGCACTCTAGCATGTGTCCAACCATGTCTAGGAACCCGAGCAGCATGCTAGGATTCCACTGCAACATGAAGTGGACCACCAGTTTGAAATATGATGCATCACCACACCCACTTGGATGTGTGTGTGTGTCCATGTCCATCATTGTGATTTTGGAAAAGAACACATGCAATGATTCCACTCCATCATGTGTCTAACCATGTGCGGGAACCCTAGCAGCATGCTGGGATTGAACTGCAACATGTAGTGGAGCACCAGTTTGAAAGATGCTGCATCACCACACCCACTTGGATGTGTGTGTGTGTGTATCAATGTGCATCATTGTGGTTTTGGAAAAGAACAGATGCAATGATGCAACTCCGGCATGTGTCTAACCATGTCTAGGAACCCTAGTAGCATGCTGGGATTCAACTTCCACATGGAGGGGAGCACCAGTTTGAAAGATGCTGCATCACCACACCCACTTGGATTTGTGTGTATCAATTAGCATCATTGTGATTTTGGAAAACAACACATGCAATGATTCCACTCTAGCATGTGTAGAACCATGTCTAGGAACCCTAGCAGCATGCTGGGATTCAACTGCCACATGGAGTGCAGCACTAGTTTGAAAGATGCTGCATCACCATGCCCACTTGGATGTGTTTGTATATATCTATGTGCATCATTGTGGTTTTGGAGAAGAACACATGTAATGATGCCACTCTAGCATGTGTACAACCATGTCTAGGAACCCTAGTAGCATGCTAGGATTCAACTGCCACATTGGGTGGAGTACTAGGGTGAAAAATGATGCATCACCACACCCACTTGGATGTACGTGTGTATATTAATGTGCATCATTGTGGTCTTGGAAAAGAACACATGCAATGATGCCACTCTAGCATTTGTACAACCATGTCCAGGAACTCTAGCAGCATGCACTACAAGAAAAGTTTCCTTCTGCAACGACTTGGCCCGACGGTCGTTGTAGTAGGTGCGTCTTCCACGATGAAATTAGAAGGATCATGTGTATTTTGGAATTTTTTCCTTCGCTCATGCTACCCTATTGCGAAGTTGATAGAGATGCTCGATGCATCTACTATTTAATCAACCTCCTAGGACCCACATGTTATCCTCTCATTAGAAGAAACGTTTGTATAATGGAACTTTTCCTTCGCTAGCGTTACCCTATTCCGAAGTTGATAGCACTGCTCGACGCATCTACCGTTTAACCAACCTCCTGAGCCCCACATGTCATCCTCTCATTAGAAGAAACATGTGTATGATGGATTTTATCCTTCGCTCGTGCTACCCTATTCCAAACTTGATAGCGATGTTCGATGCATCTACCATTTAATCACACTGCTGGGCCCCACATGTCATCCTATCATTAGAAGAAACGTGTGTATGATGGATTTTTTACCCTCTACCGCGCCTTCGTGTTCCGAACTTGATAGCGTTGCTCGTTGCATTAGTCGTTTATTCAGGCTGGTGGGTCCCTTATGTCAGCCTCACATTAGAAGAATTGTGGGTATGATGGAATATTTTTCTTCTCTAGCGCTACCCTTTTCCGAACTAGATAGCATTGCTTGGTGAATCTGCTGTTTGTTCACACTGCTGGGTCCCCCATTTCAGCCTCTCATTACAAGAAACGTGTGCATGCTGAACTTTTTTCTCGCTCACGCCTCCCTGTTTCAAACTGGCAATGTTGCTCGATGTAGCATCTGTATAAGGTCGCGCTGTTGGGTCCCACATATCAGCCTCTCTGTAAATGAAACAAGCATATGATGAGCTTTTTTTGCCATGTCCGCTATTTTGACCTTGGCAACTTGCTGGGTCCCAGATGTCAACCACCTCTGTGCAGGAAACGCTTCTATGCTAGGTTCCAGCTGACAACCTCTATTTAAAAGAAACATCTGTATGTTGGAATGTTTTTTTTTGTCCTAGATGTCAGCCTCAGAGTACAAAAAATGCTCATAAAGGCCAAATTAAAAATATTCTAGGCTAGCTTGGGGCGGAAGCCCTATTTGTCATGGCTTATATTCCATGGGCTCACTCCTAAATTGAATGGGCTATGGTCGGTGGCCACAAGACCACGAAAAGGCCAAATTAGAAAGTATTGGGCTATGCTTGGGGCTGATAGGCTAATTTCATGGGCTCTGCTTGGGCCTGCTGGGTCCGACATGTCAGCTTCTATATAAGTGCAATGTGTGTATGATGGCCTTTTTTTGGCCGTGTCCATTGTTTTCACCGGGGTAGTCGTGTATGATCTTACTGTTGGGGCCCTTACTTCAGCCTCGCTGGCATGTTCTGGCTTATGGGTCCCCGATGCAGCCTTTTATGTTATGTCTGGTGGGTCCCTGATGCGGGCCTCTATGTACAAGTATTTAAACTTTTTTTGAACCCACCCTCAAAACAAACTCTAGGGACGCTGCATGCTGCTGGGTCCGTGATGTCAGCCTCTCCGTAATGCGATATTGCTAGAAGAAAAAAAATGTAAACCCATGATACGATTTGAACAAAAGACCTTCAAATCAAATAAACATAAACTGAGTGCGTTGCCACTATAACAAAGATATTTATAGAATGAATATCATTAAACTTTTATTAATACTACAATTTATGTATTAGTCTTCTTAAAAATATTTTGTGTGTCTATGTTTATCTCTTTTAAAATATAACAGGGCAGCGCTCCTGGCATCTCAATTTATAAAATGGCACATAATGGAGTATTTTCTTAAAAACATGGGTATGTAGAGTTTTTATTTTATTTTGAGAGATGGGGGAAATGCCCAAAAGGCCGAAGTAAAAAGAGTTTAGCGATTCTACATAGGCTGCTCTACGTGGGTTATAATCTGTAGGCTATACTCCATGGGCTTCATTCTCAAATTTAGTGGGTTATGCTCAGCAGTCCCCTGACCCCTAAAAGGCCGAATTAATATGTTCTTGTCTATGCTCCATGGGCTCCTTTCTCAAATTTCACTAGGCTGTGGTCAGCAGTCCCCTGACCCCGAAAAGACCGAATAAAAATGTTCTGGGCTAAAGAGGGGCCGAATGACCTACTAGATTTCTTCTCCTGGTTAATAAAATTGCATTGTGATGTGCTTGGCTGGATTCGAAACAAAGATATCAGAGAGGGAGGGGAAAGCGATAATTCTTTTGGCAGCTATTCATGTCAAAATTCAGCAGTACCAAATAAGGTAGAAAATTTATCAACAGATTCGAAGTTCATATTCAGGAGCACTTGACCAATTCAGAAGCATTTCAAAAGTGACCAATTGAGCAATACAAACAATGAAATACAATAGCAATACAGAGAGAACCAGTTCTTGGTTCAACTCTAAAAACCTTGTCGTGTGATTAGTTTGTCCTTTTCACCAAACACACTTGAGCATTGGTGCAAGCAAAACTGATGATCAAGTCTGCTTTGAGTACCTTCTTCTCACATCAATGCATGTGTGACCCCCGTATGCAACCCAAAATGCCCAAGTCTCATCTAGATTGTGACACGGCCATGTTTCAAAAGAAAAGCAAGACTATCTACTGCCCTTGATTTAAACAAGTACCAGTACATCAGTATTAGTTACACAAAATGCTTTAGTAATAGTAACGATAGAACATTTGAGAGATTCGGTAGCTTTCCTTCTTGAAATTCAATAGCAGTACAAAGATAATAAGTTCTTGTTCCATCTCAAAAAACCTTGGCGCACGATTTGTTTGCCCTATTCTCCAAATAGGCTCGATCATAGGAGCAAAAAAACCGATGATCATGTCTGCTTCTGTGCGAATACCACCTCATTTCGTCAATGCCTATGTGACCCCCCATATGCAACCCAAAATGCCCAAGACTCATCTAGATAATTGTGACAATTCCAGGTTTCAAAAGAAAAGCAACACAATCTGCTGCACTTGATCTAAATAAGTAACAGTACATCACTATTAGTTCAACAAAATACTTTGGTAATAGCAACAACAGAACAAAGGCAAAGCAAGACCATCTCCTGCCCTTGACCTAAACAAGTACTACTAGTATATAGTAGTACAAAATACTATGTACTACAAGAACTAGTACTATACTAGTACTACTATGCATCCAAAATGCACCCTCCAACACACACATATCCCTAAGGGGGTTAAATAAATTTTGTGTCAATTGGGGATTCTCTCCCGCGATTGATGCATATTGAGTAATGCAGGCCCTGGGTAATATGAGATGGTTCACTACAGAACATAAAGGAATGCCTTTTCCTCCGGATGATTCCCAGCACCTCCCAGCTCCCAGGCATGGAGGAACTGCAGATTGTACGGGCCCAAAACCCCATCTCTATTGTCGGGTAATAGGCAGTGATCGGCACATTGTACAAGGGCGACGAGCATGAGTATGGCCTGACGCACACGACGGATCTGCTGATGTTGCCCGACTCGTGCATGTCAAATAGTAGAGAAAGCACCGTACCATCATCCCCTGATCTGATCTTCTCTACTCTCGATGAGCGTGGTGCCAACAGCGGCTGAGAGATGTACCTAGAGTTTCTAAAGGAAGTAAGATTCAGCGGACTAAATTGCAGCATGCTAAATATTATAAGAAAAAATGATAAAGTAATTATGAGTAACCTGATTGCGATAAAACATATGTAGTACTCCCTCTGTTTCAAATATAAGATGTTTTAGCTTTTGTGAAACGAGTGTATCTAGACCCCTTATAGTATATGGGTTCACTCTGAACTACACACTAGAAAGATTCTAGATAAACTCGTTTCACAAAAGCTAAACCATCTTTATATATTTTGAAATGGAGGGAGTAGATACGGAGTACATGTGCAAGGCCATTGTTTCAAAGGAAAAGCTACTTGATCTAATCAAGTAGTGTTAGCTCCCAGTATAGAGAGCCATGTTTGAAAGGAAATGCTCGACCATTGGAGCATGATAAACTGACGATCAATGCTTGTGTGACCCCCATATGGAACCCAAAATGCCCAAGTCTCATCTAGATTGCGACAAGGCCATCTTTCAAAAGAAAAGCAAGATTATGTATTGCCCTTGATTTAAACAAGTATAGTACATCAGTATTAGTTCCACAAAATGTTTTAGTAATAGCAATGGCAGAACATTTGAGAGATTCAGTAGCTTTCCTGTTTGGGATTCAATAGTAGTACAGAGAGAATCAGTTCTTGTTCCAGCTCAAAAATTAGACTTGATCATTGGAGCAAGCAAAACTGACAATCAAGTGACAATGCCTATGTGACCTCCCATATGCAACCCAAAATGTCCAAGACTCATCTAGATAATTATGACAATGCTAACTTTCAAAAGAAAAACAAGACAAACTATTGTACTTGATCTAAACAAGTAACAATACATCACTATTAGTTAAACAAAATATTTCAGTAATAGCAACGACAGAATAAATGCAAAGCAAGACCATCTCCTGTCCTTGGCCTAAACAAGTACTACTAGTACTAGTATATAGTACTACAAAATAGTCCAAATTACTAGAACTAGTGCTATACTTGTACTATAGTGCATCCAAATCCAACCTCCAGTACACGTACGTCCATGGTATGTAGTGAAAGTGGGATAAAAAATCTGAGGTAGTAGAATGGTCAATTTGGAATTCTCCCTTACGATGGATGCATATTGAGTAATACATGCCCTGGGTCTAAGATGTTTGATGGTACACCTCCATGGAATGCTTTTCCTTCTGCATGATGCTAGGCACTGCCCTGCTCCCAGGAGTGAAGGAATTGTGCACCGCACCCTCCCAAAACCCAGCCTCTAGTGATGGGTGATAGACGGTGAACTGCAGATTGTACAATGGCGACGAGCACCCATCCGGCCTGACACAGACGACGGATACGAGGATGTCGCCCCACTCGAGCATGTCAAATAGCACAGCAAACAACGTACCATCGTCCCTAGATCCGATGTTCTCTAGTCTTGATGAGCACGGTGCCGACAGCGGCTAAGAGATGAACCTGAGATTTCTAAAGGAACTAATAATTGGCGGACTAACTTGCAGCATGCTAAATATACATATAAGAAGTTCCCAGGCGCCTGAGATCTAGGCACTCCCAAGAAAAGAATAGAGCTATGTTTCAAAGGAAATGCTAGATCATCTCCAGCGTTTAATCTAAACAAACTTGAAAGGAAGATCATCATTAGAATCATGATGGTCATATTTGCCATCTCCCACATTATGGATGCAAAATGAGTAATCCAGTGTGAACCTATCATGTTTCTTAATCATGAAATTACAGTAATCTTCAGTAATCCTGATGGAGGCCGGTGACGCGCTGCTCTTCGCCTCAAAAAATAGGCTATCTTTGACGAACTCCTCCAGGTCCTCTCCAATCATTGAAGGTTTATAAAATTGCAACTCCACCACATACCGTGGAAAAAAGCACGTCGCCGACCTGACGCATTGGACGGATACGGCGAGGCCATAGTCGAGCATGTCAAATCGCACGGTGAACAATGTACCATCGTCCCTGGATACCATGATCTCTACTCTCCATGAGCCAGGTGCCAGCAAAGGCTGAGAGATGTACCTGTGTTCCTCGCCGTAGTGGAAACTCTGCACTTTAATCGAGTGGGATTTTCTGAGGTGAGCAAGGAGCACTATGGGCGGGGTGGCGAACTCGCATCCAGGCTCAGTGCAGTTGCACGGGCCGTGCGGGCACACCATCTTGTGGTTGAGGAAGTCGTGGAAGGCGACCAAAGTCCCGCAACTGTCATTGGGGGCATCTGCTACCTTTTCCACCAAAGACTTGGCGGCGCAAATCCTTGGATCATGCGGCCAGCCAGACGGTGCTGGTAGTGTCCATCCGCATAGTGATTTCTCTGAAGGCATCGTCACTAACCTTTCTGCAGCCAGTGTACCGAATGTTGTGCATCGAATCCACCATTGCATCCGTATGGACTAGGGGTGAGGGCGGATTCAAATATGATTGTTGGGGTTTCTTGGAGGAGAGTGATGGAGGCCTACAAGAACCGATGCAGCGGGCGAGAAATGGCTAGGAAACTTTAGGAAGAGCGTGCTCGAGAGGATCTAAAATGCGGCTAGCTAGTGTTAGCGAATGGGGATCGCTGGAGATGGGGAAGATGGGAGGCTCTTTGAACGAGGGGTGTTAATTTTGCGTGTTCACTCGTCGGTCTTCTGCAGTGGATCGAGGACACCTGCTGGAGTTATAGCTAGAGTGCTAGACTAGCAAGATGTCACGTCCTGACTCAGTATTGTATCGTCTCATCACATAGACTTGTTTCAGGAAAGGATGTGAACCCACATTTCTCCCCTCCCTACATAGCGTGCACCGTAGAATCACTTTTCTCGCATACGAAGGATTTGAACCCACATGCCGAAATAAAAGGACGTCAATCCTCAAGCCAGCTCGCCCAACTCTGATAAATAGGACTACTTAAAAACTATAATAATAGGTGAAACTAAAAAATAATTGTAATTTTGAGCCACGCCCATAGAATATCCGTTGTATATTTGGTTCTTGTACTTTGTATCATGTAGTAGTAATCAACCTATTAGCTACCTCATAGTACTCGCCATGCTCTAGAGAAATGACGAAGAACATTCTAGAATTATTGAGAAGTGTGTTTTAAGGTTTGCGTATATCTTTTAGTGTGCTAAAGACTATCAGTAGTATCTTCTAGAGCTAGAATGGATAGACTTAAGATCCAACGGTACTTTATGGACATAGCTCGAAATTATAGTTATTTTTGGGCTTCACATATTATAATTTTATATAAAGTAGTAAAAGGCACGTGCCACACACGTATATACTGTATGAATTGTGATTTAACAAACATTAAGTTGTTATAAACCAATAGTCTTGTTACAGAAAAATGCATACATTAAGTCTATTAATAATAACTATCTACACATATTGAGAATACAACCTACTGTGCTATGAATTTTGGGGGGGGGGGGGTGACGTGATGGTTCTAGAACATGGTGGAGTTTTCTCTAGGTAGTAATCAACACGAATCCAGCAGCTCTAAACCATTGGATCTAACAGCCCAACGGTCAGGATTGGTACTATGGATCCAATTCAAAACTGCTCCTTTATGGTAATAGAGAAAAAATGATATGGCATATACTTCTACTATCTGATTCTCACGTGCAAGGCATGTGAAACTTATTAATAAGATATATAACACGAATAACTTTGAACATCGATCGTCGGATATATTTTGATAGATTCCAACATTGCTAATTGTTGGATCTCTTACAAATTCAAGAAAGAATCAATCGCGCTTACTTGTAGTTCAAATTTGACCTACTTTATTTAAATCGGCATAGAGTTATTTGAGTGCTTGGCATAGTTAGATAAGATATAGGAAATCTTGAAACGTGCTAAGACTAGGGAATTGTAACAAAACATGTCTGTGTTTTCTGAAAATAGGGTGGTCACACTTTATTTTTTTGACTGGGGTATGTCCCGAAGGAGCGAGATGCTTCAATAATTAACACAGTTAGTGCATGTGTACATGTTACACCAAGGACCTTAAAAAAGTGAATATTGCATCCAAGTCCATACATTTAACACAAAGGACCCTACAATCAAGCAATTAAAATTAGTAGTCCGGTCTTGCTCCTCCATTGCGGAGCTGAGCCATGCTCTTCGTAGTAGTACATGTAAGCTACACGTGCCTTGTACATGAAACTCTCATAATATACATAAGCTTGACATGTCATCAGTATATAACATTGTAACAGGTAAAGCTTGAAATATCTATGAATTTGAGCCATGTTACTAAAGTATGAGTGTATATTTGGTTCTTGCACTTTATATCATGTAGAAATAAACATTTATTAGCTACCTAATAATTGAAAATTATAGAACACTGGTCTAGAGAAACAATCGAGAAGATTCTATAATGATGGATAAGTGTGTTTTGATGTTTTTCTACATATATATCTTACCTTATCTTACCACTATATAGTGTATGAATAACTTTGAATATTGACCGTTGGATCAAGACTCACGAATCCCAACATTTCCAGCCGTTGGATCTTCTTTTCCATTCTAGAATCTAGAAGATTTTATTGATAGTCTTCATCACAATTAATAGTATGCACAAAACTCAAAACACACTTCTCCATCATTATAGAATCCTCTCCCTTGTTTGTCTAGACCATGTTACCTGAATTTTCAAGTTTTACATAGCTAATAATCATTGACATCTAAATGATATACAAAGTGCAAGAATCAAATATACACCCATAGTTTATAGATGTTGATCAAATTTATATTTTTTTATGCTTTACCTATTAAAAATTTATATAGTGATGATATGTTAGACATCTATTATCTGAGTCTCACATGTTGACCAAAAGGGACATGCCACACACGTATATACTATATGAAATGTGATTTAACAAACGTTAAGTTGTTATTAACCAATATTCTTGTTAGAGAAAAAATGCATACATTAAGTCTATTAGTAATAATTATCTACCCATATTGAGAATACATCCTATTGTGCTATGAAATTTTGGGGGTGGTAACATGATGGTTCTAGAACATGTTGGAGTTTTCTCTAGGTACTTTTCAACATGAATCCAGCTGCTCTGAACCATTGGATCTAATAGCCCAACGGTTAGGATTGGTGCTATGGATCCAATTCAAAATTGCTCCATTGTACTCCGTCCGTTTTAAAATATAAGTTGTTTTAGCTTTGTAAAAAGATTGTATCTAGACCCCTTTTAGTGCTAAGTTCATTTAGGTTTGAAGTGAACCTACACACTAAAAGTGGTTTAGATACACTCATTTCACAAAACTAAAACATCTCGTATTTTGAAACGGAGGGAGTAGTCATAGAGAGAATACATCCTACTATGCTATGAAATTTTGGGTTGGTGACATGATGGTTCTAGAACATGGTGGAGCTTGCTCTAGGTTCTATTCAACACGAATTCAGGTGCTCTGAACCATTGGACCTAATAGCCCAACGGTTAGGATAGGTGCTAAGGATCCAATTCAAAACCACTCCATTATAATAGTAGAGATAGAGATATTATTTTGATATGGTTATCCTTTGAATAAACTTCATTCCTGATGTTTGGAAAGGAAGAGAAAAATTCCAAAGTTTGAATTCTACTAATTTTTGCCGCCAATGCCCGGTTCCTTCCTATGTACACCAACGCACACACCATAGACACAACTGAGCCGCCGTACCAAGACACACGTGCGCAACATTGTGGACGAGGGAGTGCAGAGATGGATGGTGAGGCCACGACTGAGAGCGAAAAAACAATTTTTTTTGTTTTGATTGCACATAAGTTTTGAAATATACAAGAGTGTGTAAACTGTAAAGGATGTAGTACCTCATATCAGGAACCCATCATAATTATGCTCTGACATCGCACCGCCTTAATGTGCCGTGTCATGCTGCCCTCCCGCCCTTCCTCCCTTTTATTCTCCGAGCTCCTCTTGCTCTTCGATTTTTTCCCTCATCTCACTAGTACCTCCGTCCAAAAGCTTAAGGTTTTTTTTGATATGTCAAGCTACGGAAAGTTTGACCAAACTTATAATAAAAATATCAAGAACTACTGTATGATATTAGTAGATACCACGTGAATATATGTTTCATGATGTATCAAAGGGTATGTATTTCATATTGTAAATATTAATATATTTTTCTACAAACTTGGTTAAACTTTGCATAGTTTGAGTTTTCAAAAAAATAGGCCTTGAGCCTTGAATGCAGGTAATACTAGTGTTTAGTACTCCGTCCCGGAACTTAAGTCTTGATATATAGACATCATGGGTCCCTTTAGGCCACGTTAGGAAAATTCAAGAGGAATCTACCGCGCTTACTTGTAGTTCAAATTTGACCTATTTTCTTTAAATCCACATAAAGTTATTTAAGTGGGCATGGTTTGCTAGGGAATCTTGAAATGTGTTAGAACTAGGGAACCGTAAGAAAACATGGTCCTCACTTTTTCTGAAATTCAGGTGGTTGTACTTTTTTTGACTAAGGTATGTCTCGAGGGAGTGAGATTCTTCAATTAATTAACACGGTAAGTGGATGTGTACATGTTAACCAAGGACCTCAAAAAATGGAAAATACATACAAGTCCATACATTTAGCACAAAGGACGCTAAAATCAAATGATTGAAAATTTTGGTAACATGGTCTATAGAAACGAGGGGGGATTCTAGAATGATGGAGAAGTGTGTTTTGAGGTTTGTGCATAGCATTTCATTGTGATTAAGACTATCAATAGAATATTCTGGATGCTATAATGGAAAATAAGATCCAACAGCTGGAAATGTTGGGATTCGTGAGTCTTGATCCAACAATTAATATTCAAAGTTTTTCGTACTCATATAGTGTTAAGATAGTGGTAATGGTAAGACTAGTACTTGCTTAACAAAAGAAAACATCGCACTTCTCACTTTCAGCAGATCTTGTTGAAGAAGATGCATGAATCTACCAGATGCAGGTACTGTATCATAAACTATATATGATGTCAATATGGTCATGACCCTGGGTGTTCGGGTCAAAACCAGGATTGTTCATACACCATAGGCCAATACATATTGTGAAGCGGGGAGAGCATTTTTTGTATAAAAAGGTGTCAAAACACATGTTTCTCTTTTTTTCTTAGCACTATATAGTGTATGAATAACTTTGAATATTGACCGTTCGATCAAGACACAAGTCCCAACATTGTCATACATTGGATCTTCAGTTCCATTTTAGCATCGAGAAGATACTATGGATAGTCTTTCTTTTCTTATCTTACCACTACTAGTAAAAGGCATGTGCCACACATGTATATACTGTATGAAATGTGATTTAACAAACATTAAGTTGTTATTAACCAATAGTCTTGTTAGAGAAAAAAATGCATATATTAAGTCTATTAATAATAACTATCTACACATATTGAGAATACAACATACTATTCTATGAAATTTTAGGGGTGGTGACATGATGGTTCTAGAACATGGTGGAGTTTGCTCTAGGTATTATTCAACACGAATCCAACTGCTTTGAACCATTGGATCTAACAGCCCAACGGTCATGATTGGTGCTACGGATCAAATTCAAAACTGCTCCCTTATCTCTAACTATTATAATGGAGTAGTATCGAATTGGATACATAGCACCAATCCTGACCGTTGGGCTATAAGATCCAATGGTTCAGAGCACCTAGATTTGTGTTGAACAGTACCTAGAGAAAACATCACTGTGTTCTAGAATCATCATATTTTAAGTCTTTTTAGAGAAAAAATGCATACATTAAGTCTATTAATAATAACTATCTACACGTATTGATAATACAACCTACTGTGCTATGAAATTTTGGGGGTGGTTACGTGATGGTTTTAGAACATGCATGGTGGAGTTTTCTCTAGGTACTATTCAACATGAATCCATCTACTCTGAGCCATTGGATCGAACAACCCAATGGTCAGGATTGGTGCTATGGATCCTATTCAAAACTGCTCCATTATAGTAGTAGAGATATAGTGTACGAATAACTTTGAATATTGGTCGTTGGATCAAGACTTGCGAATGCCAACATTTCCAATCGTTGGATCTTATTTTCCATTATAGCATCTAGAAGATTCTATTCATAGTCTTCATCACAATGAATGTTATGCACAACACTCAAAACACACTTATCCATCATTCTAGAATCTTCTCCCTTGTTTCTCTAGGCCATGTTACCAAAATTTTCAAGTTTTATATAACTTATAATCGTTTACTTCTACGTGATATACAAAGTACAAGAATGAAATATACACCCATACTTTATACATGTTGATCAAATTTATATTTCTCCTGCTTTACCTATTATAATTTTATATAGTAATGATATGTCAGACGTCTATTATCTCAGTCTCACGTGCAGGGCATGTGCAACTTACTAGTTATATATAGTGTGCAGACAACTTTGAATATTGACCCCTGATTCATGACTCATGAATCCCAACATTGCTGCTAGTTATTGGATCCTCTAATACATTCCATCATCTAGAAGATACTATTGATAGTCTTTGTTATCTTATGTTACCACTATATAATGTAAAAATAACTTTGAGTATTGACCATTGGATCAAGACTCGTGAATCCCAACACTACTAGCCGTTGGATCTTCTTTTTTCCATTCTATCGGGTGGTGGTATTTTTTTTGCTAATAAGGTATATGTCCTGATGGAGTGAGATTCTTCAATTAATTAACACGGTAAGTGGCTGTGTACATGTTACACCAAACACCGCATAAAAATAAAAAATACATCCAAGTTCATACATTTAGCACAAAGGACCCTAAAATCAAATACTTGAAAATTTTGGTAGCATGGTCTATAGAAACGAGGGGGGAGATTCAAGAATGATGGAGAAGTGCGTTTTGAGGTTTGTGCATATAGCATTTCATTGTGATGAAGACTATAAATAGAATCTTCTAGATGTTAGAATGGAAAAGAAGATCCAATGGCTGGAAATGTTGGGATTCGTGAGTCTTGATCCAAAAATTAATATTCAAAGTTTTTCATACACCATATAGTGTTAAGATATTGGTAATGGTACGACTAGTACCTACTTAACAAAAGAAAAAGAGCACACTCCTCACTTTCAGAGGATCTTGTTGAAGAAGATGCATGAATCTACTAGATGCGGGAACTGTATCATAAACTATATATGATGTCAATATGGTCATGACCTTGGCTATTTGGGTCAAAACAAGGAATGTTCATACACCGTAGGCCAATACACATTATGAAGCAGCCAGAGCATTTTTTTTTATTCAAAGGTGTCAAAACACATGTTTCTCATTTTTTTTCTTTGCATTGTATAGTGTATGAATAACTTTGAATATTGACCATTGGATCAAGATTCAAATCCCAACATTGTCAGATGTTGGATCTTCATTTCCATTTTCGCATCGAGAAGATACTATTGATAGTCTTTCTTTTCTTATCTTACCACTATTATATATAGTGTGCGGACAAAAGTATGAAAATTAATTTATGCAAATTCGGTTAAATTATATGTCTGTATTTTTTTAATAAATATATGCATGTATTTGAACTATTAATGACTGCCAAAATGTTTTTATTGTCTAGTGTCTAAAAATTTAAATATAGTTGAAAACTAGGGCGTAAGTGTGAGATGTTTTCTTTTCTACGTTGCTTTGATCACTTTTGTCCATCCGATGAATATTGGATGGTAGATACAGGGGCATGTTGATCTGAGTCCCCCTAGCAGTGGGCACGTGGAGTAGTAGTTGAACATTTCAGAAAACACTTAAAATCCAAAATATAAACATTAGCAGCAGAGACAGTTTACAACCAAAATACACCCTTCCTAGTGCCAAAAGAGACCCTGCCTCCGAGTACTACTACATTAACTAGTAAGCGAGTGGTACTTATATACAACTAAATTAACTAGTAATACATCATTACCATCGCATTAGGATCACTTAGCCGAAGATTAAGATCAATTCATCATGTCGATGCAAACGCAGAAAGGCAACACCTTGATCATCCGGTACTATCCATCAGCCATGGTAATGTACCGCGGCGGCACCATGAGGAATGTCAGATCTTCGAGGCCAGCACTATCGGGTGACATGCAGCTCGTCGGCTTAATGACCCCATTAAGGGTGTCCATCGAGAAGTCCGCCGGCGACTATGGTCCGGTCGCGTACAGCTTCACCCTGTACCGGGGCCACGAGCACGAGGCCGCTCTAACACACACCAAAGAAACGGCGGCGGCCTGGCCGAGCTTGCCGATGATGAGGCTGAACACGGTAGCATCATCATCATAGACGATGACCATGGATGGCAGAAAGGATGGTAACATCATTGTTACTATACACTCCATGGGCTAGCCGTACGATAGCCTACGCACTTGTACCTTGTGGACACCGTGAGGTGCAAAAGGAGCTAGACCCGGGAGGTGGTGAATATGCAGCCGCACGGGCTGTACGGGCACGTAGCCTTGTGGTCGTCGAGCTAGTGGTAGGCGACCATGGTGAGCCAACCGTTGTGGGGACATAGAATAGTTATTAGAGCTAGCTTGTATTTGTTTAGCACCATCTAGCTCTTGGTCGAATCTGCTGACGCGCCAAGCATTGGAGTGGTTCCCTGGAAGCTCGGCTCGCTGATGTAGTGCCCGCGGTCTAGAATTTTAATGCAGCATTGAGATTTTTTTTAATGAAGGCTGCAGAAAGTTGACAGGTGAGAGTAAATAAGGTACTTATTACCCTGTACAGTACTGTACCAGACAAATAGATCCTAACCGCATGAGTGGTAAGAAGGTATACGCCTTTTTTTGGAAATGGAGAATGTCTACACCTAGAGAGAGACAGAGAAACCTGGGTCCTGGCGCAAAGTGTATAGTGTTGCGGGGGAGAGAACGAGGACTGCATGCATGTCTTCAACACTATCTGCATTTTATTCTATCTGCTTTTCTCTTCTGGCTCTTTCATTTCTTGGCATGGCAGACTCATTTCGCTTCTCCATTTCTTTCTTGTGGTGAAAGCTTGTCCAGACACAGAGTACTAGTAGTAGTACAGTTGAACTAGTACTCCAGTAATACGGAGTATATTTCTTTTTATACTTGAGTTGTACTACCATACTCCAATACTAATACATATGTCTTCTTTTTACTATACTACTGATCCAGTAGGTAGGCATCTGCTGGGCGGTGGGTGGCAGGCAGAGGTGGATATTTGTGGATTTTTACTACTCCTAGGGCGGCGGGCAGCGGTGGCAGTAGGGTTCTAGTATTACGGAGTAGTACTCGAGTACTCCTGCTCACTGATTCATGAAGTAATACTTCATTAGTGTAGTGCAATCCTGTACTGCTGAGATGCAGCTGTCATCATACAACGATTCCTAGGGAGACACCAGAGACACAGGTGCTCAGATGCACGTCCCAGGTGGGCCCCGATGCCTAGCGGTTCGATAAAGCCTTGTTGCCTGACCACACAGCCAAGGCAATTCATTTCGCTACTCTCTACTACTATTTCTCGGTGATTTTCTTATCTTTGCTTGTCTCTGCTCGCTCTTCATTTCTTGGCATGGAGCGCAGCCTCCTGATTATAAAAAGCATCATAAAAGCCTCAAAATGTAAAATTATAGCGGGAGAGCATGCAATCAATGTATCAAAAATGAGTGAGCATTTGGAAAAATTCAACTTCTTGCTAAGAATATGCAGGCCTAGAAATTTGACTGTGTTTTGAGAATAATCAAAGAGACTATGACTCGCCGTATTTTGAAATTTTGGCTGCGTTTTGAAATTAACTTCACACCTTGCGATAATATGTTCAGTGGATCCACCAGGGAGTCAATGTATAGAGAATGAGTGGGAGTTATTTGGCAAGATTCAACTTCTTGCTAAGAATATGCATGCCTAGAAATTTGATCGTGTTTTCAAAACAATCAAAGAGACTATGACTCACCATGTTTTGCAATTTTGGCTATGTTTCAAAATTAACTTCACACCTTGTGATAATATGTTCAGTGGACCCAGCAATAGGAAGTCAATGTATCAATAATGAGTGAGAGTTGTTTGGCAAGATTTAACTTCTTGCTAAGAATATGCATGCCTAGAAATTTGATCGTGTTTTGAAAACAATCAAAGAGACTATGACTCACCGTGTTTTCAAATTTTGGGTGCTTTTCGAAATTAAGTTCACACCTTGCGATAATATGTTTAATGGACCCACCACCAGGAAGTCAATGTATCGAGAATGAGTGAGCGTTATTTGGCAAGATTCAACTTCTTGCTAAGAATATGCATGCCTAGAAATTTTATCGTGTTCTGAAAACAATCAAAGAGACTATGACTCACCGTGTTTTGAAATTTGGCTGCTTTTCGAAATTAACTTCACACCTTGCGATAATATGTTTAGTGGACCCAATACTAGGTAGTTAATGTACCGCGAATGAGTGAGAGTTTGAAAAGATTCAACTTCTTGCTAATAATATGCATGCCAAGAAATTTGACCGTGTTTTGAAAACATTCAAAGAGGCTATGACTCACTGTGTTTTGAAATTTTGGCTGTGTTTTGAAATTAACTTCCCACCTTGCAAAAATCTGTTTAGTGGACCCACCACCAGGCTCAATGTATCGAGATGAGTGAGTGTTTGGAAAGATTCAACTTCTTCCTAAGAATATGCATGCCTAGAAATTTGACGGTGTTTTCAAAACAATCAAAGAGGCTATGACCCACTGTGTTTTGAAATTTTTCCCGTTGTCGTTGGATTGATGACAAGTACACCATGAGGGGGTCCTCAGGCTGTGCAGAAGAGAGGGGTGAGACATACGGTGTTCTGGGACGGTGAGCACACAAGTTTACCCAGGTTCGAATCCGCCGGCTTTGGACGGATCCTACCCTTGCTAGCAATCGATGTCTGGAGCGGAATATGGGTTACAAGGGTTCGCATGTGCGAGTTGAGATTGTAGACTATTGAGGGTGCCCTAAAGGCTCTCCCTAGGATGTCTTATATAGATATCCTGCGTAGGGTTTACAGGAGAGATGTATCCGGCTACGACTAAGAGTCGGTTACAGAGTACATCTTGAACTACAAGTAACACTATGGGCCTAAGTCGGTAAGTCTTCTGGGCCTTCCCGTAGCCGGATTGGACTACGCCTCTTCTCCCTGACCGGGCCGCCTGTGAAGCAAAGCTCTAACCCGAAGTGGGCCACCCTGGTCAGTGAGGACTGTGAGGATACCCAGAAAGTATATCCCCAACAGCAGCCCCCGGAAGTCTCCAAGATCCAAAGTCGGATTCTTCATCATCTAGGTTGATCTTCGTCTTGCAGAATCTTGAAGAGTTCCTGAAACTTCAAAACAAAAGATATGATCCTGGTCTCGAAAATAAGTCGGACATATCAGTACATTATTCGGGTTTTCCAACTTGATATTCAAACTAAGCCAGAACTTGGTCCCTGACGTCATCTGACATTGGTCATGGTCAAGTCACGTCATCTGACAAACATCCTGGCAGCACGACCGTTGGTGGGTCCGCCATTCGTGGAACCGAGGCGTCGTTTTAATGCGTACGCAGAGATCGAGGCAACGTAATCATCGCGTGGGTCCTTCCCAGTTCCTTCCATGACACGTGGCGTTTATACAGTGCTGTTTGCACGAATCTTGGTGCGGTTAGGTGGTTATAACGAGTGAGGATTCTCTTTCTCCCATCTTCACTTGTTCCCTTGTCGTTCCTTCTCCTCCACTTCTCCCTCGTGCACAGAGCTCTACTGCCTCCCAGATTCCCAGTGCCACCCATCCAAGGTCACCGGCGCACCGTAGAAATGGCTTCTTCTTCATCTTCTGTCTTGGATGGCTTCGCAGCAGCGGCGACGGCGGTGGCGGCAGCGGAGAAAGAGAGCAACCGTAGGGTTTGGATCTCCTGTCTTCTCGATGACAAGAAGCTTTGCGGCGTGGAGAATGAAGGGCTCCTCCGCGCCGGCGACTGGCGGAGCGGTTTCGGTGAAACCATCCCCCACCCGCAAGCCGGCGAGCGGGTACACTTCGGCACCCACCTCGACAGAGGTTTGTCTTTCCCTCCCTCGGATATCTTTTCCGAGGTGATAGATCACTATGGCGTTTAGCTCCACCATCTTCCTCCCAACTCCATCTTAGAGATGAGCGCTTATGCGACTTTGTGTGAGGGATATATCAGCATTAGGCCGAGTCTTACTTTATTTCGTTTCTACTTTCATGTCCGTAGAAACTCCATCACCGCCGGTAATCCTTATATTACCGGCACTATTAGCCTTTTTGTTAGACGCGAGCGTAGTTATCCTTGCATTTCTGCCAGTGAGTCGGTCAAACAATGGCCGGCCACTTTATTTTACCATAAGGATATTCCTGCTCCCGGCAAAGCTACTGCCTTGCCGGCTTTCATCGACGGAGCCGCCACGGCCCTTCCATCTTGTGACGAGGCTCCTTTGGATCTTAGTGACGATCTGATCCTCTCTAAGAGGCAGATCGAATACCTGATAAAACACAAAGGTTTGAAAGGATCCGACTTAGTCCAGTCTTGGGTTGCACGTCGGATCTAGCCCCTACAGCACCACGGCGACCGTCTGATGCACTCCATCACGGCGACCGTCTGATGCACTCCATCAGTCCTAAGGCTTTAAAGCCACAAGATTACATAAGCCAGATCAAATGGCTGATCAAGGAGCAGATTGAAAGAAAGATTCTAGACTTGTCTCTGGACATGCATACAGCGGAAGAACCTGTAGTTCCGGTAAGCTTCAATAATAAACCCTTTTATGTGTTTCACCTTTTAAGTTATTTTGCAATACTAAGATACTTTCTTCTTTTCAGCTTGCCGATCTCCCCAAGTCGGAGCTGGCTCCTATCGAGGGATATCCTCTGGAGTTTTCTCAGGAGGCGGAACTGGTCCCACTGTCGGACGTTGTGCCCAGGAAGCACAAAGCTCCGATAGTGGCTGTCGGCACAAAGGAGGTGCTAGTCGTGAAGAGGTAACTTTCAACACAACTTCTGCCTTTGTACCTTACTCAAATTTTCTTCTGAGATGTAATGTTTTCCATTCTATTACACTCTCAGAGCTAAGCAGCTCATCAAGTGCAAGGGGAAGGGAACTTCTTCGAAGCCCTTGCGGCAGACGAAGCTGACTATGGCTTCTCCTGCTGCGGCTCCTCCGACTCCTGCTCCTCAACCTTCCGCAACACCGGTGATTACTCCATCACCAGTTGTCACAGAAGATCCGTCTCCTTCAACAGGGCCAGCGATCCTTGAATCGCAGACTGATGCCACCATGGGTGGCTCAGGTTTAGATAAGGGTGAACCCTCTTTGGGTAATGATCCCTCAACAGAGACCTTTGCCAAAAACCTCCTGAACAATCCGGGACTTGCCAAATTTGGCTTGTCTCGGAAATCTGTAGAAGAAATCCAGCTTCTGGCCCGGCAATGCCTGGAGAGCCGAAATCTCTCTTCCGAAGAAGAAGCACAGGAAGCGGAGGACATCAAGTACTCCGACCTTCTTGAACAAGTCCGCCTTCGTGATGAGGGACTTAGAGCTGGTGTGCTTCCACCACCTCCGGTTATTCCACTCACCCTCGCCGAGAAGGTTACCACCGAGGTGAACATGTGCCTGAGCAAGCTCACACATGAACATCATGTAATTCAGAATTCCAAATCATGATTTTCTTTATTGTACTTTATATCATATCCTCTAGCCCCCAAGCATGAAGTAGGATATACAATCTAGGTTTATGCTTCCTCATGATGCCAAAGAATGAACTAGTATAGCCCCCAAGGCTTGTGCTAATATTAGTAACAATATTAGCTCGAGTCTTCAGTAGACTTCTGACTCTGGGTATTCTAACTTACACAAAGTTAATTCATATAACCAGGATTTGTTGAAGAATATCTGTAACAAGTGGAGAGAGATCAAAGCTCTCTGACTTGAAAATGCTGAGCTGAAGGTTTCCAAGGATGAGGCCGAAGGTAAACATTCCGAAACTCAAACCTTGTATTGTGTTTTCATAGTCGAATATTTTTGCTGAACTGTTGTTCTTTTGTCTTACAGCACTGGTAAAACAGTCATGTGCTATGATCGAAGAGGCCGAGAACCTCAAAACCCTGGTGGTGGAGAATAAAGAACTTCACCAAGAGCTGGATAAGCTCAAGGCAGATCATGAGAAGAGCATCACTCAAATTCTCGAATCCTCCTCCATGGCTACTGATGAACATGATCGTAAGATTGCTGTTCAAGATCAGAGAATCTCGGATCTCAACGATGAACCTTGCAGAGAGAAGGATCTTTCTGAGGCGCTCTGGGCTGAACTCCGGAGTCTTCGAGAAGAGAAGACCAAAGTTGACGACGTCATCTTTGGTATGCTTCCATCTTTCTGACTTCTCTATATTCTTCGACTCTTTCGATGTTGGATTTTCTTAACCGTTTTGCGTTATGTGTATAGGTCCTCTAAACTTGACGGACTCCACCTCTGCCGAGCCTCGCACCCACCGGCTTACCCAAGTCGGTGATCTGCTTCATGACTTCCACCAATCCATTGAGGATAATGGTGAAGCTCTCAAGGTTCCGGACATACATCGCATGTCCAACTTTCAGGTGCGAGACCAGGCGAAAGAGATGCCACAGCTCGTCCAGGACTAGAACATGTCCTACGCGCGATCCGCGGCGCAGAACGCTCTCACCATGGTCATGAGCTACCATGGAAACATGGAGATATGGCAAGTGACCAGAGGCTAATGCAAGGTGGATGAAGACGGCCAGGAGCAAGATATCAAGGCCATCATGGATTCCTGCGCCGGATATGGGTGTCACGTAGCTGACTTAACCAGCTACGACACTCCCTTCTTCACTCGCGTGGACACACTGCCTTCGCCTCCGGAATAAGCAGCTGAAGTTTCCGACGATGAACAGACCATATCGGATCTGAACATCTCGGAGCGTTATCAAACCTAGGCCGATGCATCCAGCGAGCCGACATCTCCTACCTCCTCTCTTGCATCCTAAATTACCAGAAACAAATGTATTATTCCGAGAAACATTATGGGTCTGTAAGTATGCAGTACTATAATTTTTCTAGTGCTAAGCTTTTAATCTATTCAGCACTTTTGGCTTAAATTTTTGTGTGCCTGAAATGTTTACATAAGCACTTATACTTTTTCGTCTATACTTATCATTTCTCTGGCTTTCCGCCTCGTCCCTTTCACGAGCCGGCTAAACCTTCTGCACGGAAACTTTGCCGAGCAACGGAGCTCAATTGCTAAACCAGTTTAAACTCGGAAACAAAGCCGGCTTCTAGTACCAACAATTTACTACTCGAAAAATGCCCGCATCTGACAATCAGACAAATAACCAAAGTATGGACTAGAAACTTTAGAGTTATACCCAAAGGTAGAATTTTTAGAATCGGAAATCTAAACCAGAACAAACATGAGCACAAAGTACTTTCAAGTATTCTGGGATTTTCGACTCTGACATGATCATTCGGAAATAAGATGGTGAAAACTTCTCAGAAAAAACTTGAGGCAACCAAGACTTTTATTTCTCACAGAACATGTATATATGTATGATTACAAAGAAGGATAAACTAAGAATAAAAGGGACGTAGCTGAGCAATATTCCATGGTTTGTCTAACTCATCCAGATTTGTACTTCCTCCAGCTCTCTTTCTCTTCTTAGTAGCAGGTCTTTATTTGATTGGCCTCGTGTTAGTTAAGTAGTACGAACCATTATGCAATACTCGACTAACTAAAAAGGGCCCTTCCCATACTGGGGAAAGTTTGTGCTTTCTTTGTTGCACAAGCCAGAGAACCAAATCGCCTTTATTGAAATATCTGTTTCGGACTCTCTGGCCATGATACTTGCATAACTTCTGCTGATAGGCTATTGATCTCATTTCAGCAACGACGCGAACTTCTTCGACTAAGTCGAGATCATTTTGTCGAGAAATCTCGGCATCTTCTTCGATATACGTGGCCACTCTAGGAGAAGTGTGAATCAAATCACTAGGAAGAACTGCTTCTGCGCCATAGACCAAGAAGAAAGGTGTGTATCCGGTTGACCTATTCGGAGTTGTTCGTAAACTCCATATTACAGAGCGTAATTCCTCTGCCCAAGCCCCCGCAGCACGTCATAGTGGTGCTTCGAGTCTCGGTTTTAGGCCCTGTAGGATTAAACCATTTGCCCTTTCGACTTGTCCGTTAGCCTGTGGATGTGCGACTGACGCAATGTCAAGCTGGATATTTTGTTCATTGCAGAATTCGGCCAATTATCCCATAAGAAATTACTCCTGTTGTTTGTGATAATACTATGCGGATAACCATACTGGATTATAACATCCTCAACAAATCTTTTGGCTGTTGCTCCATCACAACTAGTGACGGGTTTAGCCTCAATCCATTTTGTGAATTTATCCACCATCACTAAGAGGTGAGTAAATCCACCTGGAGCCCGTTTAAATGTTCCTACCATATCAAGCCCCCAGACCGCAAAAGTCCATGTTATAGGTATTGTTCGCAGCTGATCAGCTGGAACGTGAGCTTGTTTGGCGTACTTTTGGCAGCCTTTGCACGTCTTGACTATCCGTTCGGCATCTGCCTGAGCTGTAAGCCAGAAAAAACCATGTCTAAAAGCTTTTTCCACTAAATATTTGGCTACAGCATGGTGACCACACTCGCCTTCGTGGATTTCTCTTAAGATTTCCACTTCTTCTTCCGGAGATACGCAGCGCTAAAAGACCCAAGACACACTCCGCTTATAGAGCTCCCCTTTAACTATAGTATAGGCTTTCGCTCGTCAGATAACCTGTCGGCTCAGAACCTCGTCATCTGGTAATCTGCCATCTACCAGATAATCAAGGTAGGGTTGAGTCCAGCTGGGAATTACAGCCAGAAATACTATTAGAGGTGAGTTGGATTTGGTCGGATATTCCTCATCCACTCCCTTTATTGAGGGAACTTTGAGGTGCTCTAAAAAAGTGCCATCCGGGACCTCTTTCCGTGCAGAGCCTATCCAAGATAGTGCATCTGCTTCCTCATTTTCTGCTCGAGGGATGTGTTGAACCTCAAAACCTTTGAACGATTTAGATAAATCATCCACGACAGCCTTATATGTTGCGATGTGTTTATTTGCATTACAAATATCTGACACTTACTGAGCAACAAGATCCGAATCTCCATAACACATCAAACGTCGGATGCCGATATCCTTAGCAATCTGGATTCCATGCAGCAGTGCTTCATACTCGGCAATATTATTTGTCGCTGTGAAGTGGATCTGCAACACGTATAGGAGTTTATCTCCTTGGGGTGTTTTGAGCACCACGCCAGCCCCCACGAGCCTTAGATCCATCAAAATATAGGGTCCAATATTCCGACTCAGGGAGGGTCATATTCTCCTTCGTCTCTGTCCAATCAGCAACAAAGTCGGCAATGATTTGAGATTTAATTGTTGTCCGAGGTTTGTACTCAATATCGAAAGCTGAAAGCTCTATGCCCCATTTGGCGACGCGTCCTGTGGCGTCACTATTCTTAATTATGTCTCTGATGCGAGTTGTGCTCACCACAGTAATTGGATGCTCCTGGAAATAGTGTCGTAGCTTACGAGATGCCAAGAAAACACTGTCAGCCAGCTTTTGATAGTGCGGATATCGCTGTTTTGATTCTGTTAGGACCTCGCTGACAAAATAAGTCGGACGCTGCACCAAGTGTTCATGATTTTCCTCCGGTCTTTCCACTACCATGACGATACTAACGACTTTGTTTGTCGCAGCAAGATAAAGCAACATCGGTTCATGTGGTTCCAGTGCAGCAAGGATAGGAGCAGATGAGAGTACTTTCTTCAGGTCTTGTAATGCAGCTTCAGCTTCATCGGTCCACACAAAATCCTTGGTCTTTTTCAGGAGTTTGTATAATGGTGCGGCTCTTTCACCGAGCCGGCTTACAAACCGACTGACTGCAGTGATGCAACCAGTTAGTCTTTGTACGTCCTTCAGGCGAGTTGGCCTGGAAATATTGAGTATAGCCTTGATTTTGTCTCAGTTCACCTCTATGCCTCTTTGAGACACGATGAAACCTAACAATTTTCCGACTAGGATTCCAAAGAAGCATTTCTTCGGATTAAGCATGATGTTGTATTTTCATAGATTGTCGAATGTTTCCTCCAAGTCGGAAATCAGTGTTTCCTTCTTTTTTGGACATCACAGCAATATCATCCACATATGCATGTACATTGCGTCCGAGTTGGTCGTGGAGGCAACGCTGCATCGTGCGCTGGTACGTAGCTCATGCGTTCTTCAGCCCAAAAGGCATCTTAACAAAACAGAAGGTTCCGAAGGGGGTTATGAATGAGGTTTTGACTTTGTCAGATTCCTTCATCCGAATTTGGTGATAACCGGAATATGCATCGAGAAAACAGAGGAGTTTCGAGCCTGTATAGAATCGATAACATGATCAATCCTAGGCAGAGCGAACGGAATCTTTTGGACAAGCCTTGTTCAAGGCAGTATAATCAACACAGATCCTTACATTAATGGTGTCCTTTTTAGGGACCATTACAGGATTGGCCGACCACTCAGTGTGCATGACCTCTTCTATGAATCCGGCTAAATTGAGCCGTGCTAGTTCCTTAGCTATTGCCTTATGCTTTTCATCGCCGAAACATCGCCAGGACTGTTTGACGGGTTTAGCATTTGGGTTTACATTGAAAGAGTGCCTGGCAAGTTCCTTAGGTACTCCGGTCATGTCAGATGGCTGCCATGCAAAGATATCTTGATTTCCTTTGAGGATCTTGACGAGCGCGCTTTCCTATGCGCTATCTAGGCCTACGCCTATCTGGGTCACCTTGGAGGGGTCATCATCCTTCAACAGCGTCTTCTTCGTCTCTTCCGATGCCTTGAACTCCGGATTCGGCTTTGTCACCTACTTCTTCATTACGGGCATCTCAGACGGATCCATGCTCTTCTTGATCTCCTGGTACTCCTGGGCATGCAGTACATCTTCAGCAAAGGCGGCATTTCCATCTTTGCACTCTCGTGCTTTCTTCGGGTCTCCTCTGATGGTGATCACGCCATTGGGACCTGGATTTTTCATCATATTGTAAATGTAAGACAGACGAGCCATAAAATCCCAGTAAGCCGGACGTCCGAATATAGCGTGGTACGCTCTCTTGAACGGGACCACTTCGAATGAAAGTGCCTCCGTCCGATAGTTCTTTGGAGTTCCAAAGGTAACATCCAAAGTTATTTCTCCCAGGGAATTTGCTTGTCTTCCTGGGACAACCCCGTGAAAGATCACAGAGCTGTGGTTCAGCTAGGTCTCCGAGATCTTCATCCGGCGTAGCGTTTCGACATACAAAATATTTATACTGCTACCATCGTCCATGAGAGTCTTGGAGAAACCATAACCGTCAATGAGTGGATTGACGATTAAGGTGTATTTTCCTCGCATGTGCAACTTAGGCGGATGATCAGCGCGGTCAAATGTGATTGTCACTTCCGACCAGTCCAAGAATTGGGGGACAGCAGGAACTGTTGCATTGAGCTCATGTAGCACTGCCTTTTTGACCTTTGCTGGTTGAGATCTGAGGAAGGTGACATAAGTTTCTTTCTTGGTCGAATTTTTTTTCTTCCCTTCCGACTTGGGATTTGAAGCATCATCTTCCTCCATGTCAGAATCTTCCTTGGTCTCTTTATCCTTTTCGGGATTCTTCTTTCCCTTCTTCCGCTTAGCTTTGTAGCCAACGGTATCATCTCTTTTAATTTCGTCATTGAAACGACACTCGGCGTTTGTGTGGGATGAGCCCCCATTGGCGTCTAAGTGATGCACACATGGGTTATTGGCAATGTCGGCCCAAGAGTAGGTTTTACCTGGTTGCTGGTCTCCTCTACCTTGAACTCTCGAAGTCCCATGGTCGTGCCCACGGCCTCCGCCGCATCCTCCTCGTCCTCCAGACCCAAAAGTAGCAGTGACCACTGCCGTTTCCGTGTTGGGTTTCTCTTCCGAGGTATTCTTGCGCTTATGAGCTTGTTTCTTTGGTTGTTTTGCCAACTGTGGCATAGCTAGGGCGTTGAGTAATCCCTCTGCATCGTCGTCACCATCTGCATACTTGCTCGTTGTTTCTATCATCTCTCCCAAGTCAGTGACTTTGTCACACTTCAAGCGATGACGTACTAAACCAATTGGGAGACCTGCAATGAAAGCTTCAATCGCAGTTTGGTCATTTACTCCTTCACAGGAGTTCTTGGTGTCGATCCATCATTCGAGGTAATCCCGGCAAGTTTCTCCGACTTTCTGGGTGCAACGCTGTAGGTCTCCAACCGTACAGGGCCTCTGGTATGTGCCTTCGAAATTCCAAAAGAACACACTTTGCCTGTCATACCAGTTATGGATGGTGTTCTCCAGAAGTTCATTGAGCCATGATCTTGCCGTCTTCCGCAACATGAGTGGGAGATATCGGGTTGCCACCAGGCTGTTTCCGCCTTTGGCAATGCAACAAGCTTGGAAGAAATCCTGTAGCCAGGTATCTGGCCGAGCAATGCCGTCGTAGGCTTGGATATGTCATGAGATAGAAAATCCTTCTAGGAATCTTGTAGATCTTATGCGTGGTCCGAAGAACTTTGGGCCCACGTATATATCATCATTTTCGTAGCGCCGCTCCTCTATATTGGAGTTGATCCTGTGCCTTGCATCGTTCGGGGATAGAGATCATCCCGAGTGTCAGCTGTGGCTGCGGTGCTTTGGAGCTGGACTTCGGCTTCTGCCACCACCTCCTCCACCACGACGCCCTCGTTGGCCTCCTTGGGAGCCGTTGTGATGGCTGCTTGGCGGATACGGTGGAGCAGCTGGGTTATTTCTGGCTGGTCGCCGGCCTCCATCCGGAGCGTCATTATTCCGGTTCCGGGGAGGGTCTTCACTATGACGAGCCCCCTGCCGGCTTGTCTCAGCACGATGTCCGCCGTTCCTTCGCCTGTCATCCGAACGGCTTGCATGTCTAGGAGGTGGCATTCTTTGTCGATCCTCCTCCTGACGTTTCTCTTTATCCTCGTCCCTGTGGTCTTTCGACTCTCACCGGGGCGGGTTCCTCGGATTCAGTGCAACAATTGCCTCTTGCTCCACAACTAGGTTAACGTTACGCCAGTCACGGGCAGCTTTGTGGTGCTATCCCAAAGATCCGATTCTCGAGTAATTGGCCTCCAGCGATCAGAACGGTGGTGCTACTCCGGAACGCGTTGGGGTCTTATGTCAGCTCATGCCGGATTTGTGCGACACTGGTCGGAATCAGAGACCAGCTTTTGACTTCTGGACATGGCGACCTTTTGCTGCTCTAGTCCCCTGTTGAGTAATTTGATGCCCAACCGGATCTGCTCCGGGCCTGGATTAGATGATAGAATCTCTCAGGCCACAATGGTGTTCTGTACTGGTGTTGGATACACCCAATCCCATTTGCTATCTTTCCGAGGCTTCCCCATTTCTTCTCCGAAAAGGACGGCGTGAATCTGCGGGAATTGGTTGTCATTAGTATGACGCTTCCTGGTCTTCTGGTATTGCCTGGAGTTGTACTTCTCCGCAGATGCCATGTGTTTCTTTTCCTCCTCAATGTTTTTGGCTTCATCGAGGAGTACTTGACGACGCGCTTATAGGGCCTGTGCCCTCTCGTCCAGCTCTTCAGCAGTAAGTTCTGCAGCTGTAGGAATAGGTGTGGTTAATGCAGCATCGATGAGTTTACACGCACCTTCAGTGATCACGTGTCCATCCACCGATTCTTCTTTTTTGGGCTCGTCTGGGATAAGCGCTCCATCCGAGTCTTCCTCGTATTCCTCGGCAATCACCTCCTCTACCAGAGGGTCTTTTGTCGGGGTCGTGTTCTTCTTGTTATTCTTCTTTGCCTTCTTGGCAGCACCGGTAGCAAAGACGGCTTTGGGTCCATTTCTCGGAGTCAAGCTCTGATCGGTACTTTCGGACATCTGGACCTCAGGATTATCTCCGACTTCCATGTCATCCTGCGCTTTGGGAGAGTGTTCCTCAGATCCTTCATCCATGGCTTCTCCTTCCTCTACAGCTTTGTTGTTATACTCCTCTTCATATTCCACGGAGAACTTTCGGAAATCTGCTGACGTCATCGATTCATCCGAGGATGCGGGTACGTTGGTGTTTGTTCCAATCGCCTCCAGCACAGAGTCGGTGTTGTCTCCAGCATCGGCAGTGCCGGATCCAGATCCCACATATCCGACAAAGTGTGATGTGCCCCTCCTGAGATAGCTGCGGTCTTCATAGTAGGCTTCGTCAAAACATTTGATGGTCTTGAGAATTGCATCTACGCCTGAGTTTTGCATTATCATGCGTCTTAGCGTGTATCTCAGGAAAGGCCTGTCTATCCCGGCGTCATCAGAGCCAGAATCAGTGTCGTTGCTATGCTCCTCCTGGATTTCGACTTCAGTGGGTGGGTCGATCTGGGATTCGGCTTCTCCTGGGAGATCCACTCCAAATTCAACTTGGACCGCCAGGTCTGCCTCAGGCTCGGATTTCTTCACTATCTCCACAACTGGTGTGGGTTGGGTGGGATTAGGGTTTCCTGAGATCCGGAACTCTGCCGCCTCAATGGACAAAGGGGACCCAGAAATTTCCTCCGCCTCTATCATCACCATTGGGGTGGGTGGGACAGGTTCAGCACAACCGATGTAAACATCGATCTCACCAAAAGACATGATGGTGTAGGCAGTCACAGCCTCCCTAGCCGGAATCCAGGTCTCGTCGAGAACGATGAGAGGGATGTCACTGGCGTAGAGGATGCGTCCGACGGTGATAGTCTCGCCGATTCCGATTCTTGCAGATTCCGCTCGGAATGCAGATCCAAAGCTCACTTGCCCCACGGTGGGCACCAACTGTCGTCAGATTGATGACAAGTACGCCATGAGGGGGTCCTCAGGGCATGCAGAAGAGAGGGGTATGAGACACACGGTGTTCTAGGACGGTGAGCACACAAGTTTACCCAGGTTCGAATCCGCCAGCTTTGGACGGATCCTACTCCTGAAAGCAATCCAGTAATACGGTAGAGCCAGAATATGGGTTATAATGGTTCGCCTGTGCGAGTTGAGATTGTAGACTATTGAGGGTGCCCTAAAGGCTCTCCCTAGGACGTCTTATATAGATATCCGGCCTAGGGTTTACAGGAGAGATGTATCCGGCTACAACTAAGAGTCGGTTACAGAGTACATCTTGAACTACAAGTAACACTATGGTCCTAAGTCGGTAAGTCTTATGGGCCTTCCCGTAGCTGGATTGGACTCCGCCTCTTCTTCCTGTCTGGGCCGCTCGTGAAGCAAAGCTCTAACCCGAAGTGGGCCACCATGGTCAGTGAGGACTGTGAGGATACCCGGAAAGTATATCCCCAACACCCGTGTTTCGAAATTAACTTCACGCCTTGTGAAAATCTGTTCAGTGGACCAACCACCAGGCAGTCAATGTATCGAGCTGAGTGAGATTTTGGAAATATTCAACTTCTTGCTAAAAATATGCAGGCCTAGAAATTTGGCCGTGTTTTGAAAACAACCAAAGAGACTATGACTCACCGTGTTTTGAAATTTTTACCGTGTTTGCATATTAACATCACACCTTGGGATAATCTGTTTAGTGGACCCACCACCAAGCAGTCAATGTATCGAGACGAGTGAGAGTTGTTTGGAAAGATTCAACTTCTTGCTAAGAATATGCATGCCTAGAAATTTGACCATGTTTTGAAAACAACCAAAGAGACTATGTTTCACCGTGTTTTGAAATGTGGGCTATGTTTCGAAATTAACACACCTTGCGATAATATGTTTAGTGGACCCACCAGGCAGTCAATGTATCGAGAACGAGTGAGAGTTTTTTGGCAAGATTAAACTTCTTGCTAAGAATATGCATGCCTAGAAATTTGACAATGTTTTGAAAACAATCAAAGAGGCTATGACTCACCGTGTTTTAAAATTTGGCTATGTTTCGAAATTAACTTCACACCTTGCAATAATTTGTTAAGTGGACCCACCACCAGGTAGTCAATGTATCAAGAACGAATGAGAGTTTGGAAAGATTCAACTTCTTGCTAAGAATATGCATGCCTCGAAATTTGACCGTGTTTTGAAAACAATCAAAGAGCCTATGACTCGCCGTATTTTGAAATTTTGGCTATGTTTCGAAATTAACTTCACACCTTGTGATAATGTGTTCAGTGGACCCACCACTAGGTAGTCAATTTATCGAGAACGAGTCAGAGTTTGTAAAGATTCAACTTCTTGCTAAGATTATGCATGCCAGAGATTTGACTGTGTTTTGAAAATAATCAAAGAGACTATGACTCACTGTGATTTGAAATTTTGCCCGTATTTCAAAATTAAATTCATGCCTTGCAAAAATATGTTCAGTGGACCCACCACCAGGTAGTCAATGTATCGAGATGAGTGAGAGTTTGGAAAGATTCAACTTCTTGATAATAATATGCATGCCAAGAAATTTGATAGTGTTTAGAAAACAACCAAAGAGGCTATGACTCACCGTGTTTTGAAATTTTGGCTGTGTTTCGAAATTAACTTCACACCTGGCAAAAATCTGTTCAGTGGACCCACCAGGCAGTCAATGTATCGAGAACGAGTGAGAGTTTGGCAAGTTTAACTTCTTACCAAGAATATGCATGTCTAGAAATTTGACCGTGTTCTGAAAACAATCAAAGAGGCTATGACTCACCGTGTTTTGAAATTTTGGCTGTGTTTTGAAATTAACTTCAAAACTTTTGAAAATCTGTTCAATGGACCCACCACCAGGCAATCAATGTATCGAGAAGAGTGAGAGTTTGGAAAGATTCAACTTCTTGCTAAGAATATGCATGCCTAGAAATTTAATCGTGTTTTGAAAACAATCAAAGAGGCTATGACTCACCGTGTTTTGAAATTTTGCCTGTGTTTAGAAATTAACTTCACACCTTGCGAAAATCTGTTCAGTGGACCCACCACCAGCCAGTCAATATATCGAGCAGAGTGAGAGTTCGGAAAGATTAAACTTCTTGCTAAGAATATGCATGCCTAGAAATTTGACAATGTTTTGAAAACAATCAAAGAGGCTATGACTCACCGTGTTTTAAAATTTGGCTATGTTTCGAAATTAACTTCACACCTTGCAATAATTTGTTAAGTGGACCCACCACCAGGTAGTCAATGTATCAAGAACGAATGAGAGTTTGGAAAGATTCAACTTCTTGCTAAGAATATGCATGCCTCGAAATTTGACCGGGTTTTGAAAACAATCAAAGAGCCTATGACTCGCCGTATTTTGAAATTTTGGCTATGTTTCGAAATTAACTTCACACCTTGTGATAATGTGTTCAGTGGACCCACCACTAGGTAGTCAATTTATCGAGAACGAGTCAGAGTTTGTAAAGATTCAACTTCTTGCTAAGATTATGCATGCCAGAGATTTGACTGTGTTTTGAAAATAATCAAAGAGACTATGACTCACTGTGATTTGAAATTTTGCCCGTATTTCAAAATTAAATTCATGCCTTGCAAAAATATGTTCAGTGGACCCACCACCAGGTAGTCAGTGTATCGAGATGAGTGAGAGTTTGGAAAGATTCAACTTCTTGATAATAATATGCATGCCAAGAAATTTGATCGTGTTTAGAAAACAACCAAAGAGGCTATGACTCACCGTGTTTTGAAATTTTGGCTGTGTTTCGAAATTAACTTCACACCTGGCAAAAATCTGTTCAGTGGACCCACCAGGCAGTCAATGTATCGAGAACGAGTGAGAGTTTGGCAAGTTTCAACTTCTTACCAAGAATATGCATGTCTAGAAATTTGACCGTGTTCTGAAAACAATCAAAGAGGCTATGACTCACCGTGTTTTGAAATGTTGGCTGTGTTTTGAAATTAACTTCAAAACTTGTGAAAATCTGTTCAATGGACCCACCACCAGGCAGTCAATGTATCGAGAAGAGTGAGAGTTTGGAAAGATTCAACTTCTTGCTAAGAATATGCATGCCTAGAAATTTAATCGTGTTTTGAAAACAATCAAAGAGGCTATGACTCACCGTGTTTTGAAATTTTGCCTGTGTTTCGAAATTAACTTCACACCTTGCGAAAATCTGTTCAGTGGACCCACCACCAGCCAGTCAATATATCGAGCAGAGTGAGAGTTCGGAAAGATTAAACTTCTTGCTAAGAATATGCACGCCTGGAAATTTGATCGTGTTTTGAAATAAACCAAAGAGACTACGACTCACAGTGTTTTGAAATTTTTCCCGTGTTTCGAAATTAACTTCACACCTTGCGATTATCTTTTTAGTGGTCCCACCACCAGGCAGTCAACGTATCGAGACTAGTGAGAGTTGTTTGGCAAGATTCAACCTGTTGCTAAGAATACGCATGCCTAGAAATTTGACCGTGTTTTGAAAACAACCAAAGAGACTATGACTCACCGTGTTTTGAAATTTTGGCTATGTTTCGAAATTAACTTCACACCTTGCAATAATATGTTTTTTGGACCCACCAGGTAGTTAATATATCGAGAACGAGTGAGAGTTGTTTGGCAATATTAAATTTCTTGCTAAGAATATACATGCCTAGACATTTAACCGTGTTTTGAAAACAATCAAGAGTCTATGACTCACTGTGTTTTGAAATTTGGCCATGTTTTGAAATTAACTTCACACCTTGCGACAATCTGTTAAATGGACCCACAAACAGGCAGCCAATGTATCGAGAATGAGTGATAGTTTGGAAAGATTCAAATTCTTTCTAAGAATATGCATGCCTCGAAATTTGACCGTGTTTTGAAAACAATCAAAGAGGCTATGACTCACCGTGTTTTGAAATTTTGCCTGTGTTTAGAAATTAACTTCACACCTTGCGAAAATCTGTTCAGTGGACCCACCACCAGCCAGTCAATATATCGAGCAGAGTGAGAGTTCGGAAAGATTAAACTTCTTGCTAAGAATATGCATGCCTAGAAATTTGACAATGTTTTGAAAACAATCAAAGAGGCTATGACTCACCGTGTTTTAAAATTTGGCTATGTTTCGAAATTAACTTCACACCTTGCAATAATTTGTTAAGTGGACCCACCACCAGGTAGTCAATGTATCAAGAACGAATGAGAGTTTGGAAAGATTCAACTTCTTTCTAAGAATATGCATGCCTTGAAATTTGACCGTGTTTTGAAAACAATCAAAGAGCCTATGACTCGCCGTATTTTGAAATTTTGGCTGTGTTTCGAAATTAACTTCACACCTTGTGATAATGTGTTCAGTGGACCCACCACTAGGTAGTCAATTTATCGAGAACGAGTCAGAGTTTGTAAAGATTCAACTTCTTGCTAAGATTATGCATGCCAGAGATTTGACTGTGTTTTGAAAATAATCAAAGAGACTATGACTCACTGTGATTTGAAATTTTGCCCGTATTTCAAAATTAAATTCATGCCTTGCAAAAATATGTTCAGTGGACCCACCACCAGGTAGTCAATGTATCGAGATGAGTGAGAGTTTGGAAAGATTCAACTTCTTGATAATAATATGCATGCCAAGAAATTTGATCGTGTTTAGAAAACAACCAAAGAGGCTATGACTCACCGTGTTTTGAAATTTTGGCTGTGTTTCGAAATTAACTTCACACCTGGAAAAAATCTGTTCAGTGGACCCACCAGGCAGTCAATGTATCGAGAACGAGTGAGAGTTTGGCAAGTTTAACTTCTTACCAAGAATATGCATGTCTAGAAATTTGAACGTGTTCTGAAAACAATCAAAGAGGCTATGACTCACCGTGTTTTGAAATTTTGGCTGTGTTTTGAAATTAACTTCGAAACTTGTGAAAATCTGTTCAATGGACCCACCACCAGGCAGTTAATGTATCGAGAAGAGTGAGAGTTTGGAAAGATTCAACTTCTTGCTAAGAATATGCATGCCTAGAAATTTAATCATGTTTTGAAAACAATCAAAGAGGCTATGACTCACCGTGTTTTGAAATTTTGCCTATGTTTCGAAATTAACTTCACACCTTGCGAAAATCTGTTTAGTGGACCCACCACCAGCCAGTCAATATATCGAGCAGAGTGAGAGTTCGGAAAGATTAAACTTCTTGCTAAGAATATGCATGCCTAGAAATTTGACAATGTTTTGAAAACAATCAAAGAGGCTATGACTCACCGTGTTTTAAAATTTGGCTATGTTTCGAAATTAACTTCACACCTTGCAATAATTTGTTAAGTGGACCCACCACCAGGTAGTCAATGTATCAAGAACGAATGAGAGTTTGGAAAGATTCAACTTCTTGCTAAGAATATGCATGCCTCGAAATTTGACCGTGTTTTGAAAACAATCAAAGAGCATATGACTCGCCGTATTTTGAAATTTTGGCTATGTTTCGAAATTAACTTCACACCTTGTGATAATGTGTTCAGTGGACCCACCACTAGGTAGTCAATTTATCGAGAACGAGTCAGAGTTTGTAAAGATTCAACTTCTTGCTAAGATTATGCATGCCAGAGATTTGATTGTGTTTTGAAAATAATCAAAGAGACTATGACTCACTGTGATTTGAAATTTTGCCCGTATTTCAAAATTAAATTCATGCCTTGCAAAAATATGTTCAGTGGACCCACCACCAGGTAGTCAATGTATCGAGATGAGTGAGAGTTTGGAAAGATTCAACTTCTTGATAATAATATGCATGCCAAGAAATTTGATCGTGTTTAGAAAACAACCAAAGAGGGTATGACTCACCATGTATTGAAATTTTGGCTGTGTTTCGAAATTAACTTCACACCTGGCAAAAATCTGTTCAGTGGACCCACCAGGCAGTCAATGTATCGAGAACGAGTGAGAGTTTGGCAAGTTTCAACTTCTTACCAAGAATATGCATGTCTAGAAATTTGACCGTGTTCTGAAAACAATCAAAGAGGCTATGACTCAGCGTGTTTTGAAATTTTGGCTGTGTTTTGAAATTAACTTCAAAACTTGTGAAAATCTGTTCAATGGACCCACCACCAGGCAGTCAATGTATCGAGAAGAGTGAGAGTTTGGAAAGATTCAACTTCTTGCTAAGAATATGCATGCCTAGAAATTTAATCGTGTTTTGAAAACAATCAAAGAGGCTATGACTCACCGTGTTTTGAAATTTTGCCTGTGTTTCGAAATTAACTTCACACCTTGTGAAAATCTGTTCAGTGGACCCACCACCAGCCAGTCAATATATCGAGCAGAGTGAGAGTTCGGAAAGATTAAACTTCTTGCTAAGAATATGCACGCCTGGAAATTTGATCGTGTTTTGAAATAAACCAAAGAGACTACGACTCACAGTGTTTTGAAATTTTTCCCGTGTTTCGAAATTAACTTCACACCTTGCGATTATCTTTTTAGTGGACCCACCACCAGGCAGTCAACGTATCGAGACTAGTGAGAGTTGTTTGGCAAGATTCAACCTGTTGCTAAGAATACGCATGCCTAGAAATTTGACCGTGTTTTGAAAACAACCAAAGAGACTATGACTCACCCTGTTTTGAAATTTTGGCTATGTTTCGAAATTAACTTCACGCCTTGCAATAATATGTTTTGTGGACCCACCAGGTAGTTAATATATCGAGAACGAGAGAGAGTTGTTTGGCAATATTAAATTGCTTGCTAAGAATATACATGCCTAGACATTTAACCGTGTTTTGAAAACAATCAAGAGTCTATGACTCACTGTGTTTTGAAATTTGGCCATGTTTTGAAATTAACTTCACACCTTGCGACAATCTGTTATGTGGACCCACAAATAGGCAGTCAATGTATCGAGAATGAGTTATAGTTTGGAAAGATTCAAATTCTTTCTAAGAATATGCATGCCTCGAAATTTGACCGTGTTTTGAAAACAATTAAAGAGGCTATGACTCACCGTGTTTTGAAATTTGGCTGTGTTTCAAAATTAACTTCACACCTTGCAATAATCTGTTCAGTGGACGCACCACTAGGCAGTCAATGTATCGAGAACAAGTGAGAGTTTGCAAGGATTCATCTTCTTGCTAGGAATATGCATGCATAGAAATTTGACCATGTTTTGAAAATAATCAAAGAGACTATGACTCACCGTGTTTTGAATTTTTTCCTTTGTTTCGAAATTAACTTCATACGTTGCGATAATATGTTCAGTGGACCCACCAGGCAGTCAATATATTGAGAACGAGTGAGAGATGTTTGGCAATATTAAACTTCTTGCTAAGAATATGCATGCCTAGACATTTAACCATTTTTTGAAAACAATCAAAGAGGCTATAACTCACCGTGTTTTGAAATTTGGCAATGTTTCGAAATTAACTTCACACCTTGCAATAATT
Source organism: Avena insularis (assembly GCA_023614405.1). Classification (NCBI taxonomy): domain Eukaryota; kingdom Viridiplantae; phylum Streptophyta; class Magnoliopsida; order Poales; family Poaceae; genus Avena; species Avena insularis. The sequence goes on from CM042690.1 coordinate 459,853,766, forward strand.
TGTTAAGTGGACCCACCACTAGGCAGTCAATGTATCGAGGACGAGTGATAGTTTCGAAAGATTCAACTTCTTGCTAAGAATATGCATGCCTCGAAATTTGACCGTGTTTTGAAAACAATGAAAGAGGGTATGACTCACCGTGTTTTAAAATTTTGCTGTGTTTCGAAATTAACTTCACACCTTGCGATAATTTGTTCAGTGGACCCACCACTAGGCAGTCAATGTATCGAGAACGAGTGAGATCTTGGAAAGATTCAACTTCTTGCTAAGAATATGCATGACGCGAAATGTGACCGTGTTTTGAAAACAATCAAAGAGGCTATGACTCGCCATGTTTTAAAATTTTGGTTGTGTTTTGAAATTAACTTAACACCTTTCGATAATCTGTTCAGTGGACCCACCACTAGGTAGTCAATGTATCGAGAATGAGTAAGAGTTTGGAAAGATTCAACTTCTTGTTAAGAATATGCATGCCTAGAAATTTGACCGTGTTTTGAAAATAATCAAAGAGACTATGACTCACCGTGTTTTGAAATTTTGCACGTGTTTCAAAATTAACTTCATTTCTTGCGAAAATCTTTTCAGTTGACCCACCACTAGGAAATCAATGTATCGAGACGAGTGAGAGTTTGGAAAGATTCAACTTCTTTCTAACAATATGCATGCCAAGAAATTTGAATGTGTTTGGAAATCGAGAAGACTGAGAGTTTGGAAAGATTCAACTTCTTGCTAAGAATATGCATGCCTCGAAATTTCACCATGTTTTGAAAACAATCAAATAGACTATGACTCACCGTGTTTTGAAATTTTGCCAGTGTTTCGAAATTAACTTCACACCTTGCGATAATCTGTTCAGTGGAGCCACCACGAGGCAGTCAATATATCGAGCCAGGTCAGAGTTTGCAAAGATTCAACTTCTTGCTAAGAATATGCATGCCTAGAAATTTGACCTTGTTTTGAAAAAAACAAAAGGGACTATGACTCACCGTGTTTTGAAATTTTGCCCGTGTTTCGAAATTAACTTCACACCTTGCGATAATCTTTTCAGTGGACCCACCACCAGGCAATCAATGTATCGAGACGAGTGCAAGTAGTTTGGAAAGATTCAACTTCTTGCTAAGAATATGCATCCCTAGAAATTTGACCGCGTTTTGAAAACAACCAAAGATAATATGACTCACTGTGTTTTGAAATTTTGGCTGTGTTTCAAAATTAACTTCAGACCTTGCGATAATATGTTCAGTGGACCCACCAGGCAGTTAATATATCAAGAACGAGTTAGAGTTATTTGGCAATAATAAACTTCTTTCTAAGAATATGCATGCCTAGACATTTAACCATGATTTGAAAACAATCAAAGAGGCTATGACTCACCGTGTTTTGAAATTTGGCCATGTTTCAAAATTAACTTCACACCATGCAATAATCTGTTAAGTGGACCCACCACCAGGCAGTCAATGTACCGAGAACGAGTGATAGTTTGGAAAGATTCAACTTCTTGCTAAGAATATGCATGCCTCGAAATTTGACCATGTTTTGAAAACAATCAAAAGGTATGACTCACTGTGTTTTGAAATTTCGTTGTGTTTCAAAATAATTTCACACTTTGCGATAATCTGTTTAGTGGACCCACCACCAGGAAGTCAATGTATCCAGCCGAGTGAGAGTTTGGAAAGATTCAACTTCTTGCTAAGAATATGCATGCCTATAAATTTAACCGTATTTTGAAAACTACCAACGAGACTATGACTCATCGTGTTTTAAAATTTTACCGGTGTTTTGAAATTAACTTCACACCCTGTGATAATCTATTTAGTGGATCCACCACCAGGCAGTCAATGTATCAAGACGAGTGATAGTTGTTTGGAAAGATTCAACTTCTTGCTAAGAATATGCATGCCTAGAAATTTGACCGTGTTTTGAAAACAACCAAAGAGACTATGACTCACCATGTTTTGAAATTTTGGCTATGTTTTGAAATTAACTTCACACCTTGCAATAATATGTTTAGTGGACCCACCAGGCAGTCAATGTATCGAGAACGAGTGTGAGTTGTTTGGCAAGATTAAACTTCTTGCTAAGAATATGCATGCCTAGAAATTTGACCGTGTTTTGAAAACAATCAAGGAGACCATGACTCAGCGTGTTTTGAAATTTTTCCCGTCTTTTGAAATAAACTTCACACCTTGTGAATATTTGTTCACTGGACCCACTACCAGGAAGTCAATGTATCGAGACGAGTGAGAGTTTGGAAAGATTCAACTTCTTACTAAGAATATGCATGCCTAGAAATTTGACAGTGTTTTCAAAACAACCAAAGAGACTATGACTCACCGTGTTTGAAATTTTTGGCTGTGTTTCGAAGTTAACTTCACACCTTGCGATAATCTTTTTAGTGGACCCACCTGGTAGTCAATGTATCAAGAACGAGTCAGAGTTGTTTGGAAAGATTCAACTTATTGCTAAGAATTGCATGCCTCGAAATTTGACCGTGTTTTGAAAACAATCAAAGATACTATGACTCACCATGTTTTGAAATTTTGGCTGTGTTTCGAAATTAACTTCACACCTAGCGTTAATATGTTCAGTGGACCCAACCAGGAAGTCAATGTATCGAGAACGAGTGGGAGTTTGGAAAGATTCAACTTCTTGCTAAGAATATGCATGCCTCGAAATTTGACCATGTTTTGAAAACAATCAAAGAGGTATGACTCACTGTGTTTTGAAATTTTGTTGTGTTTCCAAATTAATTTCATACCTTGCGATAATCTGTTTAGTGGACCCACCACTAGGCAGTCAATGTATCTAGACGAGTGAGAGTTTGGAAAGATTCAACTTCTTGCTAAGAATATGCATGCCTATAAATTTGACCGTGTTTTGAAAACAACCAAAGAGACTATGACTCACCGTGTTTTGAAATTTTACCGGTGTTTTGAAATTAACTTCACACCCTATGATAATCTATTCAGTGGACCCACCACCAGGCAGTCAATGTATCGAGACGAGTGATAGTTGTTTGGCAAGATTCAACTTCTTGCTAAGAATATGCATGCCTAGAAATTTGACAGTGTTTTGAAAACAACCAAAGAGACTATGACTCACCGTGTTTTGAAATTTTGGCTATGTTTTGAAATTAACTTCACACCTTGCGATAATATGTTCAGTGGACCCACCAGGCAGTCAATGTATCGAGAACGAGTGTGAGTTTTTTGGCAAGATTAAACTTCTTGCTAAGAATATGAATGCCTAGAAATTTGACCGTGTTTTGAAAACAATCAAGGAGACTATGACTCAGCGTGTTTTGAAATTTTTCCCGTGTTTCAAAATTAACTTCACACCTTGTGAAAATTTGTTCACTAGACCCACTACCAGGAAGTCAATGTATCGAGACGAGTGAGAGTTTGGAAAGATTCAACTTCTTTGCTAAGAATATGCATGCCTAGAAATTTGACAGTGTTTTGAAAACAACCAAAGAGACTACGACTCACCGTGTTTTGAAATTTTTGGCTGTGTTTCGAAGTTAACTTCACACCTTGCGATAATCTTTTTAGTGGACCCACCTGGCAGTCAATGTATCGAGAACGAGTGAGAGTTGTTTGGAAAGATTCAACTTATTGCTAAGAATATGCATGCCTCGAAATTTGACCGTATTTTGAAAACAATCAAAGAGACTATGACTCACCATGTTTTGAAATTTTGGCTGTGTTTCGAAATTAACTTCACACCTTGCGTTAATATGTTCAGTGGACCCACAAGGTAGTTAATGTATCGAGAACGAGTGGGAGATTGGAATGATTCAACTTATTGCTAAGAATATGCATGCCTAGAAATTTGACCGTGTTTTGAAAACAATCAAATTGGCTATGGCTCACCATGTTTTCAAATTTACCCATTTTTTGAAATTAACTTCACACCTTGGGAAAATCTGTTCAGTGGACCCACCACCCGGCAGTCAATGTATGGAGCCGAGTGAGGGTTTGGAAACATTCAACTTCTTGCTAAGAATATGCATGCTTAGAATTTTGACCGTGTTTTGTAAACAATGAAAGAGACTATGACTCAGCGTGTTTTGAAATTTTTCCCGTGTTTCGAAATTAACTTCATACCTTACGAAAATTTGTTCAGCGGACCCACCACCAGGCAGTCAATGTATAGAGATGAGTGAGAGTTTGGAAAGATTCAACTTCTTGCGATAATATTTTTGGTGGACCCACCAGGCAGTCAATGTATCGAGAACGAGTGAGAGTTGTTTGGCAAGATTCAACTTCTTGCTAAGAATATGCATGCCTCGAAATTTGACCGTGTTTTGAAAACAATCAAAGAGACTATGACTCACCGTGTTTTGAAATTTTTGTTATGTTTCGACATTAACTTCACACCTGGCGTTAATCTGTTCAGTGGACCTACCAGGCAGTCAATGTATTGAGAACTAGTGAGAGTTGTTTGGCAAGATTCAATTTCTTGCTAAGAATATGCATGCCTCGAAATTTGATCGTGTTTTTAAAACAATCAAAGAGACTATGACTCACCGTGTTTTCAAATTTTGGCTGTGTTTCAAAATTAACTTCACACCTTGCGATAATCTGTTCAGTTGACCCACCACTAGGCAGTCAATGTATCGAGAATGAGTGAGAATTTGGAAAGATTCGACTTCTTGCTAAGAATAGGCAAGCCTAGAAATTTGACCGTGTTTTGAAAACAATCAAAGATACTATGGTTTGAGCTGTAATTTTTTGTGCTTCTTCCCAGGTTGTTATCCAACTTTTGTTAGTTCAACACTTTTCGATTTGAGCAAATAAGGTCTTCAAAAAAATTGGTTTCTATCTGCTGGTCTGTTTTGACAGATTTCTACCATTATTTGCATTTGCTTCTTATTGATTCCTTTTTGGGTTCTCTTTGGGGAATTGAGCTTTTTTAGGGAAGTGCTACAGTAGCTTATGTTTTAATGGAAGTTTTATTGGTGTTGAAACTGAACCCAAAGACTTATTATCTTGAGTACGCTAATGTTGCTAATGAAGATTATGTGAAGTTTTGTATGAAGGAAAAATTCCAGGTGTTAAGGAAAGAATGATGTAATGAGATGAAGAATGGACTAAAGCTCAAGCTTGGGGATGCCACCCTATGTAACCCCAAGAAATATCCAATAAGTACAAGCGTCAAAGCTTGGGGATGCCCAATACATCCCCTTCTTCATCAATAAAAATCTTAGGTTCTCCCAAACACTTCGTTTTTATTGTTTCATGCATAATTGTGTTATTCTTGGAGCGTCTTCGTTTTTGTTTTGGTTTTAGTTTGCTTGGTTTGCTTAGTTTACTTGAATAAATTAGTTGGGCCCCCTCTTTCATACATTAGTTTTCAAATAAGTGTGGTTTGGATTGGAAAAGAGTAGGAAAAGTTCATGCTTAAGTGGTAAAAGGAGCTTGTTTTTTACGGTGGCCTATGCTTTGTCATGTCATGCTTGATATTGTTTTGGCTTTATGCTTAGTGATTTTTGCTGTAGCATGACATGTTATAAAAAATTGAGATTGCTTAATGTGCCTTGAAAGAATCATGTGTTGTTTTAGCATATTAAAGCATAGTATTGTGGTATTCTCCTTTGATGCTTTATTTGGGTTGACTTTGCGCATGCTCACACCATGTTATGACTATCCAAAGTCACCATAGCCTTTATGATCCTTTAGTTTTCGACTTGTAATATCACTTTATGCTTTAATTAATGATGTTTTGTCGCTTTGCATGATTATGGCCATTATTGCTCTTTTAGTTGGTCGCTCCCAGTCTTTTGCTAGCCTCCATAACCAAGTATGAGTTCTACTCATGCATCCAACTCCAAATAAAATCAAGTTATCCCAAAGAGTCCACCATACCTACCTATTAGCATTTGATATTCCAAGTATATTCATGCTTTTATCTACCTTCCGAATTAAACTTGTTATGTGAAAATTAGTGATTAAAGCTCTCATGAACTTGATGGCACACTTTATTTTCTTGCACTTAATAAACTTGAACCATTGTGTCCATCTTTGTTGCGTATATGCATACGCTTTATAAGTTTAAGTTAGGAGAAGCATGTATCATGGGGAACGCTTTCAACATTGCACTTATATTCTGTTGATATCATGATTCTTTTGCTTATGGATCCTGGCGGTCTGAAATAAAAGGGGAACTTGTAAGATCATGGACTTTGTATGTGTGTTAGAGAAACGCTTGGGCCGCTAGCGTAAGCCATGCCTAATCATGGTGGAAACTTGTAGCATAACCATAATGAGCACTCTATGAAGCATCCTCAATAAAAACCTATGCAAATAGAAAATAAAAAGATCGCTGAGATGCTCATTGTCTGCTTGCCTTGTCATTTTGATTATGGGATAGCTCCTATATCATGTGCAAGGGGTACCCCATTGGCGGTTCTCTATGATACATATGTACTTACAATGACAAGAGCTTACTTGTGACTGAAGTTGGGTACCATGAGGTTCGGTACTCGTAAGTAAGGGGCATGAGATTTCAACTTATAACTTGTCAAGCATATCCTCTTAGTTGAGTCACTTTAACCTTAATCACCTAAAGATTCTTATGATAGGGGCAATGAGAGCTGAAAGCTAATAAGCACCATAATTTTTGGAAGCTCTTTATGAGACTTGAATCCCTGCTTCCTTCTAAGAAGGACTTCCTTTTACTTTCATATTGAGTCTCCATCTTCTAACTTTATGCACCTATTAAGAGAGCATAGTGGTCATTCTTAGTTCTATGTGCATTGTCCCAAGACTTGTTGATTGATGCATAACTTTGATATTGCTTGTTCTTAAACTATTTGTATCTAGTCACCCTTATGAACTTTGAAGGTGTCCTATGCATTTATGTTTTGCTACTCTATGAGGGACAAGCTGAATACCATTCTCATTATGCTTTCTTTATGTAAAACAAACAAACATCTTGCAAAGCATTGTTATTCATGAATCTTTTGTTTGTGCCTTTTCATGTTACAACATAGTTGCTATGTCTTATTGTTAAAACTTATCTTCCATGATTCATGTTTAGAGTACTTTAATCCCATCTATCAATGCTTTTATAATAATGATGATTAAGATTTTGTTGTCTGCATGTCACCTCAAAAATTATGTTGTTTTGATTGTTTACCTACTCGAGGACGAGCAGGAACTAAGCTTGGGGATGTTGATACGTCCATAATGTATCTATAATTTTTGATGATTTCATGCTAATAATATGCTTTTGACACTCCTTTTTGTATAATGTTTATGATTTATTTGGACTAACCTAGTAATAGTTGCAAAACTGTACAATGTTCTTGTTTTACACTTTGATGTGTAGGAATTACCAAGAATACAAGTGGAATCTTTGTTGGAGTCAAATTGGGATTTTTCCAGAAATCTGTCTCAGAACCCTTTTTGAAGATGGTCACATTTTGGGTCGAAGATGGCGTAAAACAGAAAACTCTTCAACTACAAAGTTGTTGCAAATTTCGCGACAAACGTTCTGGACATAAAATTTAGCTGATTTCGAGTATGGACGAGCCTTTTAGGCCTGATTTACTGCAGCCCAAGATGGGATGATGGGAATCCGAGAAGCTATATAAAGGGAGGAAACCTAATTTGCCCAGGGCATGTCCACCCACGAATTTGCAGCCACCAAAGTCAGATTTTTGCCTCCCCCATGGATCCCATCTCCATGGGAAGGGCTCCCAAGAAGCCATGAAGGAAGGGGGCTAAGGGGCAGTGCTCCCCCATGATACCGGCGACGGGGAAGCAGTCCCCCGCGCCGCCGCCGCCCTCTTCACCATCTTCACCGCCATATCTATCAACACCAGGATTTTTAATCTCAGATGCCTATTATGTCATCCATCGCAATCCTAAGATTATCATTTTTGCGAGACATAACAGATTGGATATCATAGTACATCATCCATTACAAACCATAAATAAGGTCTTACACAAATAAGGATCTCATGATCCAGTCTTAATACAACAAGCAGCGGAATAATTAATAAGCATAGCGATGGGGTCCATCTTCAGGGGCACAAGCAATGCTGACGAAGTCAGATAGTCCTAGTTATCATAGTCGTCCTGCTAGCCATCATCTTGGTAGTCTCCTTCATAGTCTGGCTATGAGAATAGCCAGGGACAAAAGCCATGAGTACTCTTTAAGTACTCGCAAACTACCACTAACAAGTAGTATAATTCTAAGTAAAGTGCTAACTCTAGGTTTAACTATAAAGTTAAGTTTGAAACCTAAGCTGAGTTCAGAAGCAAAGAAAGATAAAATAAAGTTCTAGAATCACTTAAGTGGGGAAGCTATTGTCATAGTCACAACCCTGTTGTGGTCAAGTCAAGATTCATCATTAATTTCATAAGTTATTTTGAAAACATCTGACAACGAAACAGTATGGCCACTCCAACTAATTAAATTAAATCCAATGGGCTTGGGTAGATCTTTTCAGTAGCTTTCTAAAAAAATTGGAATCACTCCATTTGGATTTGTAGATCTCTCTGAATTGATTTTCAAACTAGGGGACAAAACTAAGTTTAATCCTAAATAGAAAAACCTAAGTTTGAATTAAATGGGTCACGCGGGAAAGCTAACGGGCCGGCCCGGTGGCACTCATGACGGCACAGTGACAGGAGGTCCACCAGTCGGCTCTTTACCTGGCCAGTGCAGGCGATGGGGGCCGGTAGATTAGAACTAGGATCTACGACTGGGGCTCGTTGTCATCGACGGACAGGTCGCCGGTGAGGTCTAACCCTAGCGGCTCGGTGGGGGTGCTCAGGGGGCATACCAGGGCTCCAGCGACGACGGCGAGGCGGGCAAACGAACTGGTGGACGACGGCGAGGTCAGGGGTGGTCGCGGTAGCTCCTGGGGTGGACGAAATCGACGGCGCCTTCTCGTCCACTGCAGCGGGCTTCTCCAGCCCAATTCCGGCGAACAAGTGCTCGAGCTGCTCTAGCTAGAGGTGGGGAAGGACCAGTGAGGAGAGGGGAGTGAAATGATGTGAGTGGTTTGTGCTGGGGTGGCCTTTGTTTATAGCTTGATGAGGCGACCGAAAAGGGATGGGCGGGTGACTCCGGCGAGGGATGCATAGCGTGCTCGCGGCGTGGCATGAGGTAGGGGACGGTGGCCTTCCTCCTGGCGGTGCTCTACGGCGTAAATGTGTGGCTAGGGGTGGTGGCGTTTGGTCGGGAGTGTCCCGCGCTCTGGGAGACAGAGGCGATGCTCGACGAGGCGCACGGCGACTGTGGGTCACGCGGCGGTGCACGGCCATGTCTGGCGGGTTGCTGGGGTCGAGGCGGAGCGGCATGCGTGGGATTAGGTCGAGGCGTGGTCTATGGAATGCTGGCGGCGAGGGCGCTCTGGCGTGCTCTGGATGCACGCAGAGACTTAGTGCGCGGCGGTTCCTCGGTGGTCCAGGGGCTGGCAGTGAGCATGGGGTGGACCGTGGGCGGCGGTAGGGTGGCGCCTAGGTTCCTGGAGCGGCGGAGAGGGAGGGGCTGTCTGCTGCTGTGTTGGCAAGTTTGGCCGGCGAGCATGTCCTCGGGGTGGCTTGGCACTGCTGCAAGGGACTAGGGGATGGGGTGCTTATTGCTTGGTTGGATCAAATGGAGACAGAGGGAGTGAATTGAGGTCAATTGGGTGGCAAAAGCCTGTAGAAAACAGTGAGCTAATACTAGCTGTAATCTCTGCCTTCCAAGTGTTTGTGAAAATGGTCGAAAGAAATTTAGTTTTGAATTTTGAAAAGATTTTTGGTGGAGTTGCTAGGCACATGCTTAAGCCTCTGTGGTTGCTTGGGTTTTGAAAATGAAGCTCATTTGAGTGGTTTTTGAATAAGTGGAATCTTCCCATATGAACTAGATTCAATTTTCAAATGCCATTTAAAATTAGTGTTTGAAAGTTTTTGGCAGATCACAAGGTGGGTCTTGGTACATCATTACATGTACTAGCAAGGGGTGCAAAGATCCACATTTATTTCTGTTAAGAATTGAGTACTAGGAATAGCCAAAGTAGGCATGTTGATTAAAATGGCACAAATGACCATTTCATTCCTTTATTTATTTTGATTTGTTTTTCTTTGGGATTTGTTTGGGAATGATCTAGATGATGTTTATTTCACCTAAGAATCATTTTACAAGCAATGGATCACTTAATCATGGCAATTCAAAACAACTCATATTTAAATGCACACACTTATGAATGCTTTAATAATTTTAATTGGAAAAGTTTTTGTTAACCCTAATTTTGATGATTTGGATCTTAATAACCTTGGATTGTAGTTTTGGGATGTTACAAACCTTCCCCCCTTAAACGAAATCTCGTCCTGAGATTTATGAAAGAAAACTAGGAACTAAAGAGATCTGGGAACTCTGTCCTAATGTAGTCTTCTTGCTCCCAAGTGGCTTCCTCTTCGGTATGGTTGCTCCATTGAATCTTGAGAAACTTTATACTCCTGGTCCTGGTGGTTCTGTAAGCTTCTTCTAGGATACGGATGGGCACTTCACGATATGTCAGGTCATTGTTGATCTCCACAACTCTGTGGTCGATGTTCTTGAAAACTTCAGTCTTCTCTAGCACTTCCAGACATTTGCGAAGTAACGAGATATGGAACACATTGTGGATGGCTGACATATCTTCATGTAGTTCCATTTGATATGATACTTCTCCTTGACGATTTAGAATATTGAAGGGCCCGATATATCTGGGGGCTAACTTTCCTTTCAGACTAAAGCGTTGGGTTCCTTTGAATGGCGAAACCTTGAGATATACAAAATCTCCGACATTGAAGGTCAGGTATCGCCTTCTCTTGTCAGCATAACTCTTCTGTCTGGATTGGGCGGTCTTGAGGTGCTCACGGACTTTGTGAACTTTCTCTTCAGCTTCTCGAAGAATGTCTGGTCCGAAGATGTGACTCCCTCCTACTTGCGACCATTTCAAAGGGGTGCGTCACTTTCTTCCGTATAGGAAATCAAATGGTTCCATCTGCAAACTAGCTTGATAACTGTTGTTCTATGAGAATTTTGTGAAAGGAAGGCGGTCTTCCCATTTTGATCCATACTCTAACACACAAGCTCTTAACATATCTTCTAGGATCTGGTTGACTCTCTTAGTCTGTCCATCAGTTTGCGGGTGATAAGCGGTGCTGAAATTCTACTTGGTTCCCAATCCTTCCTGAACCTTCTGCCAAAATCTCGAGGTAAACTGGGTTCCTCGATCTGATACTATGTTCTTGGGGGTTCCATGCAGACTAACAATCCTAGCAATGTACAACTCTGCTAGCTTCAAACTTTGGTAGGTTGTCTTGACAGGTATGAAGTGAGCTACCTTGGACAGTCCATCAACTATGACGCAGATTGAATCATTTCCTCTACTGGAAGTAGGCAAACCGGTGATAAAGTCCATTCCGACGGAAACCCATTTCCATTCCGGAATCTACAATGGTTGCAACAGTCCTGCGGGTCTCTGATGCTCTGCTTTGACTCTTTGACAGATGTCACATTTGGCGATGTAGCTTCCGATTTCTCTCTTCATCTTGTGCCACCAAAATTGCTCTTTCAAATCTTGATACATCTTATTTCCTCCGGGGTGGATAAAATAAAGAGTATCATGAGCTTCCTGCATGATAACTTGCTTCAGCTCCAAATCTGCTGGCACACAGATACGTCCTTTGTACCACATAACTCCTTCATCTTCCGTGAATCCTGGTACCTTTCCTGTACCAATACGACGTTTGATTCCGTCGATACTTTCATTTCCCTTATGGGCTTCCTTGATTTGGCTAATCAATGTGGGTTGAAGTTCAATGGTAGCTAAGAATCCTTTGCTAACTAGCTCAGTCCTAAACTGCTCCAACTCCTCATACAAACTTGGCTGCTTCTCCTTGATCATGGTGTTTAGCCTACAAGGCAATCTGCTAAGAGCATCCGCTACCACATTGGCTTTGCCGGGGTGATAGTGAATGTCAAGGTCATAATCCTTGATTAACTCTATCCATCTCCTTTGTCTCATATTCAGCTCCTTCTGAGTGAAAATATACTTCAAGCTTTTGTGATCTGAGTAAATCTCACAGCGATTACCCATCAGATAGTGACGCCATGTCTTCAATGCCAAAACTACAACTGCTAACTCAAGATCATGGGCCAGATAGTTCTGCTCATGCTGCTTCAGTTGTCGAGACAGATAAGTGATTACTTTGCCTTCTTGCATCAATACACATTCGAGACCAATCTTGGATGCATCACAATATACATCAAACCGCTTCTTGATGTCTAGCATGATCAATATTGAGGTTGATATCAATCTCTTCTTTAGCTCTTGGAAACTGGCTTCACACTTGTCGGTCCATTCAAACTTCTTGTCCTTCTTCAACAATTGGGTCATGGGTCTGGCGATGCTTGAAAATCCTTCAACGAACTTGCGGTACTATCCCGCTAATCCGAGGAATGCATGGACTTGGGTTTGAGTGGTTGGGGCTTCCCATGCTTCGACATCTCTGATCTTGGCGGGATCAATAGAGACTCCTCCGGCAGACACAATATATCCTAGGAATCCTACTTCTTTCAGCCAAAACTCACACTTGCTGAACTTGGCATACAACCGATGTTCTCTCAGGGTTTCTAGGATGATTCTCAGATGCTGCTCATGCTCTTCTTCTGACTTGGAGTAGATAAGGATATCGTTGATAAACACAACTACAAACTTATCTAGGAAATTCATAAAGATATTATTCATGAGATTCATGAAATAAGCAGGGGCATTGGTTAATCCAAAAGACATAACCGTATACTCGTATAAACCATAGCGAGTAGTGAAGGCGGTCTTTGGAATATCTGTTGCACGAATCTTAAGTTGGTGATAACCAGTCCTAAGATCAATCTTTGAGAATACCTGGGCTCCAATCAACTGATCAAATAGATCCTCTATTTTTGGCAAGGGGTACTTGTTCTTGATGGTGACATCATTTAACTTTCTGTAATCTGTGCACAAACGGTTGCCTCCATCTTTCTTGTCGACGAATAACACTAGTGATCTCCATGGCGATGCGCTTGGTTGAATCAAGTCTGTTGCTAACATGACATCTAACTGCTTCTTCAGTTCCACTAACTCTAAGGGGTTCATGCTATAGGGTCTCTGGGTTATGGGTTCGGTTCCGGGGATTAATTCAATAATGAATTCAATATCCCTATCCGGGGGCATACCTGGACATTCATCTGGGAATACGTCGGGGTATTCACAGACTACTCTGACTTGGTCTATGGTGGGTAGGGCTAGACTCTTGTTGCACTTGAATTGACGGGGTAAGGTTTCAGATATATGCTCTACTATTACTCCAGAGCTACTGGTCATGGTGATGGCTTTCTTAGCACAGTCTATCATTCCTTTATGCCTTGACATCCGGTCCATACCTAGTACTACTTCCAATCCTTTGGTTCCAAGTACTATTAGGTTGGCATAAAAATCTATCCCATGTATTCTGATAGGCACAGCTTTGCAAATTTTTCTAGCTTTTGTAGTTGATCAGGGGATTTGAACTATCATGACATGCTTCAAGTTGGTTGGGTGAATCTTACTAGTGCATGCAAATTCTTCGGTGACAAATGAATGTGATGCTCCCAAATCAAACAATACCCTTGCTAAAACTAAGTTGACAGAAAACATACCCAGCACTACATCTGGCGCTTCCTGGGCTTCTTCGGCGTTCATGTGGAAGAGACGGCTGTTGCGGTTGTGAGGGTTCCCTGGGGCAAATCTTCTTCCTAGTTGAACACGACGCTGTTGTTCAGCTGGGGCATTCACATTGGCAGTGGCTGCAGTCTTCTTGGGGAACTCATTGTGATAGTGCCCCTTTACTCCACACTCGAAACAGGTGATCTGGAACTTGTCCTTTGCTGCGACGGGCACAGCATTGCTGCCAGTTCTGGGTGCAGTGTTGTTGTTGTTCTTGGGAGGGGCACGGTTGAAATTGTTGGTTATTCCAGAGTCGTGGTTGTTTCCTCCGGACTTCACATTGCCTCCGCTACGGTTGGGGTAGCTTGGGAGAGACATTGGGGGTCGGTTGTTCCTTGGTGCATATCCTGGTGAGGGGTTGGGACGGTACTTCTGGTGACTGCTGGATCCAGATTGCTGCACCATACGATGTTTGCGGTTGTCGTTTGCCTGATTAATCTTCCCTTCCATCTGAATGGTAGAGTCGACTAGCTCTTCGAGATCCTCAAAACGGATGTTGACGAGGACAGTCTGCATCTCATCATGCAGTCCATTCAGGAATCTCTCCTTCTTCTTGGCCTCTGTGTTGATTTCATCTGGGGTGTACCTTGCAAGCGACAGGAATCTGTCATGATATTCCACCACAGTCATCCTGCCTTGCTTCAGGTCGTGAAACTCATCTCTTAGTCTGGTGACTAGACCTTGCGGCACGTGGGTGCGGCTAAACTTGGATTTGAAAGCTTCCCATGTCATCACATGACCATGGTTCATATTACGGATACTAGTCCACCAAGCTCTTGCATCTCCTGCCAGATAGTGGGTGGCAAAGAGAACTTTCTCATTGTCATCAACTCCTGCTACTTCTAAGTTGTTTTCCATTATCTGTAACTAGTCATCAGCATCCAGTGGGTTTTCATCTTGGTTGAAGATTGGGGGATTGGTATTCTGAAAGTTTTTGAGTTTGGATCCATGGTGATCCTGGCTTCCATGCCCTTGGTTGTTGAGAGCCATCTGGGCAATCTATTGCAATGTTGCTAGATTTGCTTGGCGTTCTGCCCTGCTTGCTTCTCGGTCTGCGATGAGATTCTGCAAGATCTATAGCATTGGGTCTTGCGACGAGCTGCTCCCTCCTTGGTTTCCACGAGTCATCTGAAGATTGAGGTAGATAAAGGGGTAAGAGGGAAAGTTCTAAGGTTCATGGTTTTGGTTTCAAGACTAAAACTTGAGTTTGACTCAGGTTTTGCAACTACCTTCATTTCATTCATGCAAACAAGCACATGATACAAACACACACCACAACAGAGTGCTCTAGTGCATCTACTCATCATCGATGAAGTCAGAGTCCTCATCGTCATTGTAGAAGTCCATAGCATCCTCCTCCAGAAAGTCATCATCATTGCTGAGGTAAGAATCCATGTCTCCCTGGATGTCTTCACCCTCCTCTTCTTCCTCCTTTGCTGCAAGCTGAGCTTCTTGCTCCTTGACGGTCTTCTCGAGGTCGGCCACCTTCTTGCGAAGACGAGTGATGGTGCGATCCTTCTTCTCGCGCTGGAGGCGAAGAGACTGACGATCCTTGACAAGCAGTGAGAAAGTATGGGCCTTCTGGGCGGCAATGGCACGGTTGTGGTTGGCGAACTCCCTGGCATTGTCCAATTCCTTCTGGCGATCGTACAACAGGAAGTCAAGGTTCTCCACTTGACGCTTCTGCTCTGGGTGACTTGCATCACCATTGGCATTCCCATGAAGTCACGTCTTGCATAGTGAGCAAAACGGGTTCTCTGGAGTTGGTTGACACTAAGGGCACATAGACGTGTGAGAGCTTCATGCATTGCCATGGCTGATCCATCTAGCCAGTTGTTCTCTCTCACAGAGAACTGGATTCTCTCGAACGTTGGTGCTTCGATGCTTCCTCTAAGATCAACGGTGACTAGCCACTTCAACTCTCCTCCTAGGGGTCCTGGAAGTTGAGCTCCAAGAAACTCTGGATGCGGGCGTCCCAGTAACTCAGACAGTGAATCCAGATCCCTCTCGAAAATCAGCTGACCTCCGTTTCCCAACTGGGAGAACTTGCTGAAATGATTCTCCATATACAAGAATTAAGGATGAGGAAATTAATGAAGTGATCAAGTGTGTCAAATTTTAAGTAGTAATGTAAGAAATTGAGGAACAAGAATTTTTGAGAAAGAATGAATTCCCAAGGATAAGAGAGGAAATAGTTTTTCATAAATACTCACTTTGGTTTTGAAACTAAGTTTTTGTTCGGACGTCCATTCTAACTAGGGTCTCCTATGGTCAGGATGGCTCTGATACCAACTTGTGAACACCTGGATTTTTAATCCCAGATGCCTATTATGTCATCCATCGCAATCCCAGGATTACCATTTTTGCGAGACATAACAGATTGGATATCACAGTACATCGTCCATTACAAACCATAAATAAGGTCTTACACAAATAAGGATCTCATGATCTAGTCTTAATACAACAAGCAGCGGAATAATTAATAAGCGTAGCGGTGGGGTCCATCTTCAGGGGCACATGCAATGCTAACGAAGGCAGATAGTCCTAGGTATCATAGTCGTCCTGCTGGCCATCATCTTGGTAGTCTCCTTCATAGTCTGGCCATGAGAATAGCCAGGGACAAAAGCCATGAGTACTCTTTAAGTACTCGCAAACTACCACTAACAAGTAGTATAATTCTAAGTAAAGTGTTAACACTAGGTTTAACTATAAAGTTAAGTTTGAAACCTAAGCTGAGTTCAGAAGCAAAGAAAGATAAAATAAAGTTCTAGAATCACTTAAGTGGGGAAGCTATTGTCATAGTCACAACCCTGTTTTGGTCAAGTCAAGATTCATCATTCATTTCATAAGTTATTTTGAAAACATCTGACAACGAAACAGTATGGCCACTCCAACTGTCCATAACCGCGGACGCAGCTATTCGAATAGTTTGACACTCTGCAGAGGTGGAACACTTTCATCACAAGATTCGATACATCTGTCAGGGATAACCCTGAATCATCATACTTAGTATGTAGATAATCAAACATAACCTTTCCTTTACACACCCTAGTATAAGCACCTCTCCTATGAGCATGGCCTCCCAACCATGACCATCTGTCATCTTGGGCACATCATAGGTGGACAACATTGAGAGGTAGCCTCAGCTCAAACCTCTCCATGAGAACTAATACTAATGCATATAAACTTCCGGCTAAGCCTTACCCAATTCAGGTATTGTGGTTGTACGGTAAATTTGGAATGGTATCGCATCTGATTCCAACCATCAGTTTTGTAAAAGGGTCAAGGCTCATGCCTCAACATTTTCATCATCATAAACCATTTGTGTTTCTCAACACATGTCAAAACATTTCAACAGAATGACTCATCATTCTAAGGTTTTCACAATTCATTTTCACCAAGTGTTCCCATCTAAAGTGACTCAAGTTTTTATCTAAGTCTAAACTATTAACTTAAGAGTGTTCACTAAGGTGGAAAGATGGGATCAATCTCATGCCATAGAATGGCATCTAAGGTTCTCTAAATAGGTCAAGTTTTATACTCTTTATGCTACCTTCAAAACAAGTAAGGGACTTTGGTAAAGTAAAGGACATAAAGCTTGGAAAATAATACTTGGGGTAAGTAATAGTTAAAGGGGTATAACCAAAGCATGCCTAATGCATCTTGCTTATTTTCTCTAGATTAATTCTAGCTTGCTAAAAATAGCTTGCTAGTTTTAGCTTGCATTGTTAATGGTGGCTTGCCTTGGTTGGTGCAGTGGTTGAAGTTTTCTTCCTCCTCTTGATAGAACTCCTCCTCCTCGAAAGCTTGGTCAGTACTATCGTCTAGAAATACATATGGAGTACACATTCACCAAACAATACTTAACTAGGCACACATTTGATGATCTATTATCATCACAAGCATCACAAGTTTTATTAACTAGTTTTATTATTTTTATTTAAGAAAAGTAATTTCTACTCATTGAAAAATTAACTAAGATTTAATATTCACCACTTAAAATATGGGATCATGTGGACCCATGTTATCACCACATATTCTAACATATGGGAATGTAATTTAAGGGTTGGTTCATAATTACTTTGGTTTAAGTTCATTATTTAGTGATTTAAAGTGACTAGAAATGTCTATATACCATTTTTTGGTACTAGTCCAAAGTCACTATATGTAAACCCTAATATTATTACATATTCAGATAGGTATGGTTAAATGTGATTTTTGACAGTTGGAATCAACTCAAAAGCTATCATGGTTGATTTTACAAAAATGTTTGAATGTGCAAAAGCTTCTGTCTTGTTATTTTTACTAGGAGATATATCTAACTCTAATTAAATTAAATCCAACAGGCTTGGGTAGATCTTTTCAGTAGCTTTCTAACAAAATTGGAATCACTCCATTTGGATTTGTAGATCTCTCTGAATTGATTTTCAAAGTAGGGGACAGAACTAAGTTTAATCCTAAATAGAAAAACCTAAGTTTGAAATAAATAGGTCGCGCGGGGAAAGCTAATGGGCCGGCCCAATGGCACTCCGCGGCGCGGGGCACAGCTGACAGGGGGGTCCACCGGTCAGCGGCTCTTTACACGTGAAGCGGTATGGGGCGATGTGGGACGTTAGGTTAGAACTAGGATCTACGACTGGGGCTCGTCGTCGACAACGGACAGTTCACCGACGAGGTCTAACCCTAGCGGCTTGGTGGGGGTGCTCAGGGGGCATACTAGGGCTCCAGCGACGACGGCGATGCGGGAAAACGAACTGGTGGATGATGGCAAGGTCAGGGGTGGTCGCGGCAGCTCCTAGGGTGGATGAAATCGACGGCGCCTTCTCCTCCTCTGCAGCGGGCTTCTCCGGCCCAATTCCGGTGAACAAGTGCTGGAGCTGCTCCGGCTAGAGGTGGGGAAGGACCAGTGAGGAGAGGGGAGTGAAATGGTGTGAGTGGTTTGTGCTGGGGTGGCCTCTATTTATAGCTCGACGAGGCGACCGAAAAGGGATGGGCGGGCGACTCCGGCGAGGGCTGCACAGCGTGCTAGCGGCGTGGCTTGAGGTAGGGGACGGTGGCCTGCCTCCTGGCAGTGCTCTAGAGCGTAAATGCGTGGCTAGGGGCCGTGGCGTTTGGTCGGAAGCATCCCGCGCTCTAGGAGACAGAGGCGGTGCTCGACGAGGCGCATGGCGACTGTGGGTCGCGCGGAGGTGCACGACTGTGTGTGGCAGGTTGCTGGGGTCGAGGCGGAGCGGCGCGCGCGGGATTAGGACGAGGCGCGGTCTATGGCGTGCTGGCGGCAAGGGCGCTCCGGTGTGCTCTGGCTGCGTGCAGAGACTTAGTGCGTGGCGGTTCCTCGGTGGTCCAGGGGCTGGCAGTGAGCGTGGGGTGGACCATGGGTGGCGGTAGGGTGGCACCTAGCTTCCTGGAGCGGCGGAGATGGAGGGGCGGTTTGCTACTGTTATGGCAAGTTTGGCAGGCGAGCATGTCCTCGGGGTGGCTCGGCACTGCTGCTAGGGACTAGGGGATGGGGTTCTTATTGCTTGGTTAGATCAAATGGAGACAGAGGGAGTGAATTGAGGTCAATTGGGTGGCAAAACCCTGTACAAAACAGTGAGCTAATACTAGCTGTAATCTCTGCCTGCCAAGTGTTTGTGAAAATGGCCGAAAGAAATTTAGTTTTGAATTTTGAAAAGATTTTGGTGGAGTTGCTAGGCACATGCTTAAGCCTCTGTGGTTGCTTGGGTTTTGAAAATGAAGCTCATTTGAGTGGTTTTTTAATAAGTGGGATCTTCCCATATGAACTAGATTCAATTTTCAAATGCCATTTAAAATTAGTGTTTGAAAGTTTTTGGCAGATCACAAGGTGGGCCTTGGTACATCATTACATGTACAAGCAAGGGGTGCAAAGATCCACATTTATTTATGTTAAGAATTGAGTACTAGGAATAGCCAAAGTAGGCATGTTGATTAAAATGGCACAAATGACCATTTCATTCTTTTATTTATTTTGATTTGTTTTTCTTTGGGATTTGTTTGGGAATGATCTAGATGATGTTTATTTCACCTAAGGATCATTTTACAAGCAATGGATCACTTAATCATGGCAATTCAAAACAACTCTTATTTAAATGCACACACTTATGAATGCTTTAATAATTTTAATTGGAAATTTTTTT
This sequence comes from Avena insularis, assembly GCA_023614405.1. Classification (NCBI taxonomy): domain Eukaryota; kingdom Viridiplantae; phylum Streptophyta; class Magnoliopsida; order Poales; family Poaceae; genus Avena; species Avena insularis. Next base: position 459,873,656 of record CM042690.1, read on the forward strand.
TGTTAACCCTAACTATGATGATTTGGATCTTAATAACCTTGGATTGAAGTTTTGGGATGTTACAATATCCATCACCTAATCCTCCTAGTATGCAGTGGTTCATCCTCCCGTACACCTTTGTACCGTCCTATGTAAACATGGTGCTTGATGCTATAAGTTATAATCCTATGATCTATGTCATGTTTGTGTAGTTTTTTTGTTCTTAGATTGAATGGTTGAACGTCTTTGGTTCATTAGAGTTGTATGTTGATATAGTACAGTCCCTTGGTGTCCATTATATTTGTGCGCGCATGGATTAAACATCATAGGGTTTGTAGTATGTGTAAGAGGATGGGGGAGTTTTGCCGGAGTGACAGAAACCTAAGGACGCGAATCGGAACGTTGCAGTATGGGAGTAAGAGGACCATTAAACTTAAGGCTATGGTTGGGGAAACCTTAATTCATTGATTAGTACTTACGGATGTTTGCTAACAATCCAATCATATAGTACATGTAATTCCAAGTAGTGAAGCGCATTTATATTTAGCCTCTCCCACATAGAAAACTGCATCGAAGACAATGAACCTGATCTATTCACTATTTAAACTTGGACAAAGCCACCACAATTACCAGCACTATTCCACACTCATGGTTCTGTTAGTTTAGTGTATTTTATTGCTGCAGCAACTAGCTTTACTTTTGATACATTGCAAATGTATCTATAATTTTTGATGTTCCATGCTTGGTTTTATCTACTTTCTTGTGTTTTATCCACACTTTGGAGTACTTTTCATATGATTTCTTGGACTAACCTATTAACAAGAGCCATAGTGCCATCTGCCTGTTTTCTGCTATTTTTGGTTCCAGGAAAGTCAGAAAATGAATATTCTCGGAATTGGACTGGACAAAAGCCAAAAATCCTATTACACCAGAAGACTCCCGGAGCCAGAATATGAGACGGAGTGGGGCTCGGGACCAGCCACACCACCTGGCCGCGCGGGCTAGGCCTGGCCGCGCCAGGGGTGGTCTGGCCACCCTAGGCACCCCCTCTGTCTCCCTCTTCGCCTATAAGATGCCTTCTGATCTGAAACCTCAGGGGCGTGCGACGTTTTTCTAGAAGGAGTTCCGCTCTACCACCACCACCAGATTCCACGAAACAGCACCAGAAACTCCATTCTGGCACCGTGTCGGGACGGGGAATTGGAGGAGATCATCGCCTTCATCATCGCCATCGCTTCTCCATCGACCATCCATGTTTCCCCCATCTATGAGTCAGTAATCCCCCGATGTAGGCTATGGGGATGGTAGGGATTGGATGAGATCGTTCATGTAATGGCATCAGATTGTTAGGGCATGGTGCCTAGTATCTTCTATTATTGCTTTATGACTTTGTTGCGACTTGTTATGGTTAATGCTTGTCACTAGGGCCCGAGTGCCATGATTTCAGATCTGAACATGTTATTGATTCATTATGATAGTATTGTTTATGGTCTTACCTGCAAGTTGTATACACACGTTGTTGTCCGGAACCAATGGCCCCGAAGTGACAGATATCGGGATAACCAGAGGGAATGGCTTTGATGTGAGGATCACATGTGTTCATGGAGTGTTAATGTTTTGCTCCGGTGCTCTATTAAAAGGATCACCTTAATTTCCAGTAGTTCCCTTGAGGCCCCGCTTCAAACGGGCTGGCAGGACAAAAGATGTTGTGCAAGTTCTCGTTGCGAGCACGTATGCCTATATATGGAACACATGCCTAGGATTATCTTGTACTTGGATGGTTTATCTTATTTATTTGCAATTGCCCTATGTTCTGATTGCTATGTGAATTGTCTTGTCCATGCAACGCCCGTCCATCCATCCCTATGCCTATTACACTCGAATCCTACTATTTACTGCTATTGTTACTGCTATCTTTTACTTTTACTACTGCTATTACTTTACTATTGCTACTACAAAACTGTTGCTACTGATAAACTGCTGTGAGCAAGATTGTTTCTAGGTGTAGCTGAATTGACAACTCAGTTGTTAAGGCTTATAAATATTCTTTGGCTCCCCTTGTGTCGAATCAATAAATTGGTTTCACTTCCCTCGAAAATACTGCGATACAGCCCCTATACTTGTGGGTCATCATGACTATTTTCTGGCGCCGTTGCCGAGGAGCATAGCTTTATTTATCAAGTTCACCTGGAATCACTATTGTTCAAGCTTAGTTTATTTCGGCCTTCTTTGCTTGCTTCTTTCTCAAAAATACAAAAACAATTTAGTTCCTACTCTAGTTATTATTTTCGTTGGTCTGTTATTGTCTTGCTTTATCATGCTTTCTATCAATGGTTGTTTTCTTTGAAACAGAATCTTATTGGCAAGGTGGGTTCACGTAAGATCAAAAATATTATTATAAGGAACACCGCTTGTCACAAAAAGGGAAACACTTATGGGAACAAATTGATAAATTGTATACCATTACTAGAAACGTGGGCTCTACTTATAATGTTACTTATTGCTTTGATAAATCTTGTTGCTATAAGAGGTATAAACACCTCCCTTTTCAATGTGAGTATAATGATAATGTTACCATATCTTCTTATGTTAAAGGAAATTATGACTTTTATGATGTGGAACAAATTGAAGAATTTATTGCTTGGAAGGGTGCATTTGAACTTGCTAGTTTGCTTGAAAATATTGATGATTCACCTTATAAATATGAGGTTTATGATATACTTAGATTTTTCTTTGATTATTACAAGGAATAAAATGGCTATATTCTTGAATATATTAATAGATGCTTTCCACAAATGGAAGAGACTAATGCCTTGCAGGATCCTATGGAAGAAGAAATTGATGAACCTGAAAGCTCATTAGATGAAAAAGAGGAGGAGAGTGATGAACAAAAGGAGGAAAAATGGATTAGCTACCCATGCCTACCTTCTAATGAGAGTAACTCTTTATCCCTTACATTATTTGATTGTCCCCCACACTTACCAAAGAAGGATGAATGGTATGCTCATGTTATCTATGATAATCCTTTATTTGTGCCTAACTTCGATATGCATGGTAATAAAGAGTTTTGCTTAGAAATTTTTTATGATAAAGCTCTGCACGATGGTCCTATATTGAAAGATCAGTCATCGTGTTATAGAATTGTTAAAAGTGGGATTAAAGGTTTTAATCCCACTATTTTTGAGCTTGATAAAAACTATGTGTTTGTAGATCATGAAAAGCATGCTTTATGTGATAGTTATATTGTTGAGTTTATTCATGAGGCTACTGAAAATTATCATGAGAGAGGAAAATATGGTTGTAGAAGTTTTCATGGTATTGAAACACCTCTCTATGTACTGAAAGTTTTGAAGTTACTCTTGTTTTATCTTGCTATGCCTGTCACTTTGTTCTTTGCGAATTTATTTGCATACAAGATTCCTATGCATAGGAACTGGTTTATACTTAAATGTGTTTTGAATTTGCTTCCTGATGCTCTCTTTGACTTCAATTCATATTTCTTATGTGAGCATCCTCTCAAACTATCATGCCTAACTTAAAGGCGTTAAAGAAAAGTACTTATTGGGAGATAAACCAAAATTTTAGATGTGTCTTGGAAGTTATTGCTTCAGTAATAACCTCTTCTTATCCTTTTTATTTGCTTTTTGTGCCAAGAGTAACCTCTAATGAGAGAGAAGTAATGGTTGGGAAAGTTGTTGTCCCGCAACAGATTTCTGTGCATCACCGTAAAAATTCGTGTAAAATATCTATACGTCCATTTGAGGCGTGAATTTTTTTGCTTCTGCCCCAGGTTGTTATCTAACTTTCGTTAGTTCAACACTTTTCGATTTGAGTAACAGAAGGTCTTTGAAAAAAATCGTCTTTACCTGCTGGTATGTTTTGACAGATTTCTGCCATTATTTGCATTTCCTTATTGTTGGTTCCTTTTTGAGTTCTTTTGGGGAATTGAGATTTTTGAGGGAAGTGATACAGTAGGTAGTGTTTTAATGGAAGTTTTATTGGTGTTAGAACTGAACCTAAAGACCTATTATCTTGAGTGCACTAATGTTGCTAATAAAGATTGTGTGAAGTTTTGTATGAAGAAAAAAATTTAGGTGTATGGGAGGAATGAGTAATGAGATGATGGATGCACTAAAGCTCAAGCTTGGGGATGCCACACATGTCAGCCCAAGAAAAATCCAAGAAGTACAAGCATCAAAGCTTTGGAATGCCCAAGGCATCCCCTTCTTCATCAATAAAAATCCCAGGTTTCATCCAAACGCTTCATTTTTATTGTTTCATGCACAGTTGTGTTGTTCTTGGAGCGTCTTCTTTTTCGTTTTCGTTTTGGTTTTTCGTTTGCTTGGTTTTCTTAGTTTTCTTAATAAATTGGTTGGACCTCCTCTTTCATACATTGGTTTTCAAATAGTTTGGTTTGGTTTGGAAAAGAGTAGGAAATTTCATGCTTAAGTGGTAAAGAGAGCTTGTTTTTTACTGTGTCCTATGCTTTGTCATGCCATGCTTGATATTGTTTTGGCTTTATGCTTAGTATTCTTTGATGTAGCATGACTTGTTATAAACAATTGAGATTGCTTAATGTGCCTTAGATGAATCATGCGTTGTTTTAGCATATGAAAGCATAGTATAGTGGTATTCTCCTTTGATGCTTTATTTGGGTTGACTTGGCGCATGCTCACACCATGTTATGACTATCCCAAGTCACCATAAGCCTTTATGATCCTTTAGTTTTCAACTTGTAGTATCACTTTATGCTTTGATCAATGATATTTTGTCGCTCTGCATGATTATAGACATTATTGCTCTCCTAGTTTGTCGCCCCCAGTCTTTTGGTAGCCTCCACGACCAAGTATGAGTTCCACTCATGCATCCAACTCCCTAAACCAAGTTATTCCAAAGAGTCCACAATACCTACCTACTAGCATATGTTATTCCAAGTATATTCATGTTTTTGTTTACTTTCCAAATTAAACGTGTTATGAGAAAACTAGTGATTAAAGCTCTCACGAACTTGATGGCACACTTTCCTTTTCTTGCCCTTAATAAACTTGAACCATTGTGTCGTCTATGCTGTATATGCTTGCACTTATTTGTTGGGGGTTAGCAGAACCATGCTGTCATGGGGAACGCTTTCAACATTGCACTGGTACTTTGTACCTAGTTGATATCATGCTATTTTGTTTATGGATGTCGTTCATGTGAAATGAAAGGGGAGCTTGTAAATCCATGGAGTTATGTATATGTGTTAGAGAAACGCCTGGGCCGCTGGTCTAATCCATGCTGAAATGGTGGAAGCCTGCAGCGTAACCATAATGAGCTGTCTATGAAGCATTCTTCTTATAAAAAAAGAGTCCTATATTGAGGAAAAAAGAGAAAAAGAAAAAAAGAGATTATGAAAATAGGAAAGAGAGAAAAAAAGCACCATATTCCCATGGTAAATAAGAAGATTGTTGAGATGCTCGTTGTCTGCTTGCCTTGTCATTTTGATATGGGGATTCTTCCGTATCATCGGGCAAGGGGTACCCCATTGGCGGTTCTCTATGATACACATGTACTTATGATGACAAGAACTTTCCGGTGACTAAACTTGAGTAGCATGAGGAGCGACCCTCGTATTCAAGGGACATGAGATTTCTAACTTATACTTCGTCAAGCATGTACACCATAGTTTGTTCACTTTAACCTTAATCACTTCAAGACGCTTATGATAGGGGCAATGAGAGCTGAAAGCTATAAGTACCATAATTTTTGGAAGCTCTTTATGAGACTTGAATCCCTGCTTCCTTCTATGAAGGCCTTTCATCCACTTATATATAGAGTCTCCACCTTCTACCTTTATGCACCTACTTTGAGAGCATAGTGGCCATTCTTAGTTCTATGTGCATTGTCCCAAGATTAGGTGATTGATGCATAACTTGATATTGCTTGTTTTAAACTATTTGTATGTAGTCACTCTTATGAACTTTGAAGGTGTCCTATGCATTTATACTTGTTATTCTATGAGGGACAAGCTGAATGCTATTATGCTATGTTTTCTTTATCTGAAACAAACAAACGTCTTGCAAAGCATTGTTATTCATGAATCTTTTGTTTGTGCCTTTTCATGTTGCATCATAGTTTCTTTGTCTTATTGCTAGAACTTTGTATTTCATGTTATGATTCAAGTACTATGATCCCAGCTTTGAATGTTTTACAAATACTTTAATCATGTTTATGATGGTGCATGTCACCTCAAAAATTATTCTTTCTTTTTATCACTTACCTACTCGAGGACGAGTAGGAGTTAAGCTTGGGGATGTTGATACATTGCAAATATATCTATAATTTTTGATGTTCCATGCTTGGTTTTATCTACTTTCTTGTGTTTTGTCCACACTTTGGAGTACTTTTCATATGATTTCTTGGACTAACCTATTAACAAGAGCCATAGTGCCAGCTGCCTGTGTTCTGCTGTTTTTGGTTCCAGGAAAGTCAAAAAATGAATATTCTCGGAATTGGACAGGATAAAAGCCAAAAATCTTATTTCACCAGAAGACTCCCGGAGCCAGAATATGAGACGGAGTGGGGCTAGGGCCCAGCCACACCACCTGGTCGCACGGGCTGGGCCTGGCCGCGCCAGGGGGTGGTCTAGCCGCCCCAGGCACCCCCTCGGTCTCCCTCTTCGCCTATAAGATGCCTTCTGACCTAAAACCTCAGGGGGGTTCGACATTTTCCAGAAGGAGTTCCGCTCCACCGCCACCACTAGATTCCACGAAACAGCACCAGAAACTCCGTTTTGGCACCCTGCCGGGACGGGGAATTGGAGGAGATCATCGCCATCATCATCACCATCGCTTCTCCATCAACCATCCATGTTTCCCCCATCTATGAGTGAGTAATCCCCCGCTGTAGGCTATGGGGATGGTAGGGATTGGATGAGATCCTTCATGTAATGGCATCAGATTGTTAGGGCATGGTGCCTAGTATCTTCTATTAGTGCTTTATGACTTTGTTGCGACTTGTTATGCTTAATGCTTGTCACTAGGGCCCGAGTGCCATGATTTCAGATCTGAACATGTTCTTGCTTCATTATGATAGTATTGTTTATGGTCTTAACTGCAAGTTGTATACACACGTTGTTGTCCGGAACCAATGGCCCTGAAGTGACAAAAACCGGGATAACCGGAGGGAATGGCTTTGATGTGAGGATCACACGTGTTCATGGAGTGTTAATGCTTTTCTCCGGTGCTCTATTAAAAGGAGAACCTTTTGACAGTAGTTCCCTTGAGGCCCCGCTGCAAATGGGCTGGCAGGACAAAAGATGTTGTGCAAGTTCTCATTTGCGAGCACGTATGACTATATATGGGACACATGCCTAGGATTATCTAGTACTTGGATGCTTTATCTTATTTATCTGCAATTGCCCTATGTTCTAATTGCTATGTGAATTGTCTTGTCCATGCAATGCCCGTGCATCCATCCCTATGCCTACCGCACTCGAATCCTACTGTTTACTGCTATTGTTACTACTATCTTTTACTTTTACTACTGCTATTACTTTACTATTGCTACTACAAAACTGTTTCTACTGATAAACTGTTGTGAGCAAGATTGTTTCCAGGTGTAGCTGAATTGACAACTCAGTTGTTAAGGCTTATTAATATTCTTTGGCTCCCCTTGTGTCGAATCAATAAATTGGGTTTCACTTCCCTCGAAAATACTGCGATACACCCCCTATACTTGTGGGTCATCAACTTTCTCGTTATTTATTATAATGCAAAGCTATCTCTATTACTCGTATTGTTGCTCTACTTTTTTTCCTAGATAATGCAAACGTTTAGTGTGTGTAGAGTTGTATCAGTGGTTGATAGAACTTGAGAGAATATTTATCTTTCCTTTAGCTCCTCGTTGGGTTCGACACTCTTACTTATCGAAAAGGCTACACACGATCCCCTATACTTGTGGGTTATCAAGACCTTTTCCTGCTACTTGGGAGCAATAGCGTGTGGGTGAATATTCTTGTGTGCACTTGTTTGCTTTATCTCTAAGTAGGTTTTACTTTAAGTTTTAAGTTGTTATCTATCTTAGTATGGATAGGGAATGCGAATTACAAAAAAAAATAGGTGTACTTGTTATCTCAAAACATTTTCAAAAAAAAGTGATTGGAAAGATGAGTAATGGTTAAGTGGGGGTCGACCTTGAACACTTGTGTTCATACCTATGAAACCAAAACAAATCTTTCCAATGGAAGGTTTTAAGTAAAAAACTTGTAGGAATGCATCAAGCCTTGAAAAAGAAAGATATTTCTAGTATTGATCTTAATGCTTATTCATTCGAAAATACTTGAATCTTGCTCCTATGCCTAACTTAAAGGCATTAAATAAAAGTACTTATTGGGAGATAACCAAAAAATTTAGTTGAGTCTTGGAAGTTATTGCTTAAGTAATAACCTCTGCTTATCCTTTTTATTTGCTTTTTATGCCAAGAGTAACCTCTAATGAGAGAGAAGTAATGCTTGAGAAAGTTGCTGTCCCGAAACAGATTTTTGTGCTTTGCTATAAAAATTCGTGTAAAATCTATGTACGTCGGTTTGAGCTGTAATTTTTTGTGCTTCTACCCCAGGTTGTTATCCAACTTTTGTTAGTTCAAGACGTTTCGATTTGAGCAACAGAAGGTCTTCGAAAAAATTGGTTTCTATCTGCTGGTCTGTTTTGACAGATTTTTGCCATTATTTGCATTTGCTTCTTGTTGATTCCTTTTTGGGTTCTCTTTGGGGAATTGAAACTGAACCCAAAGACTTATGTTTTAGTAGCTATAGTAGCTTATGTTTTAATGGAAGTTTTATTGGTGTTGAAACTGAACCCAAAGACTTATTATCTTGAGTATGCTAATGTTGCTAATGAAGATTATGTGAAGTTTTGTATGAAGGAAAAATTTCAGGTGTTAAGGAAAGAATGATGTAATGAGATAAAGAATGCACTAAAGCTCAAGCTTGCGGATGCCACCCCATGTCACCCCAAGAAATATCCAAGAAGTACAAGCGTCAAATCTTGGGGATGCCCAATGCATTCCCTTCTTCATCAATAAAAATCTTAGGTTCTCCCAAACACTTCATTTTTATTATTTCATGCACAGTTGTGTTGTTCTTGGAGCGTCTTTGTTTTTGTTTTTGGTTTATGTTTGCTTGGTTTGCTTAGTTTGATTGAATAAATTGGTTGGACCCCCTCTTTCATACATTAGTTTTCAAATAAGTGTGGTTTGGATTGGAAAAGAGTAGGAAAAGTTCATGCTTAAGTGGTAAAAGGAGCTCGTCTTTTACGGTGGCCTATGCTTTGTCATGTCATGTTTGATATTGTTTTGGCTTTATGCCTAGTGATTTTTTCCGTACCATGACATGTTATAAACAATTGAGATTGCTTAATGTGCCTTGAAAGAATCATGCATTGTTTTAGCATATTAAAGCATAGTATTGTGGTATTCTCCTTGATGCTTTATTTGGGTTGACTTGGCGCATGATCACACCATGTTATGACTATCCGAAGTCACCATAGCCTTTATGATCCTTTAGTTTTCGACTTGTAATATCATTTTATGCTTAAATTAATGATGCTTTGTCGCTTTACATGATTATGGCCATTATTGCTCTTTTAGTTTGTAGATCCCAGTCTTTTGCTAGCCTCCATAACCAAGTATGAGTTCTACTCATGCATCCAATTCCAAATAAAACCAAGTTATCCCAAAGAGTCCAACATACCTACCTATTAGCATTTGCTATTCCATGTATATTCATGCTTTTATCTACCTTCCGAATTAAACTTGTTATGTGAAAATTAGTGATTAAAGCTCTCATGAACTTGATGGCACACTTTATTTTCTTGCACTTAATAAACTTGAACCATTGTGTCCATATTTGTTGCGTATATGCTTGCGCTTTATAAGTTGAAGTTAGCAGAACCATGTATCATGGGGAACTCTTTCAACATTGCACTTATATTCCGTTGATATAATGATTCTTTTGCTTATTGATCCTGGTGGTGTGAAATAAAAGGGGAACTTGTAAGATCATGGAGTTTGTATGTGTGTTAGAGAAACGCCTAGGCTGCTAGCCTAAGCCATGCCTAATCATGGTGGAAACTTGCAGCATAACCATAATGAGAACTCTATGAAGCATCCTCAATAAAAACCTATGCAAATAGCAAATAAAAAGATCGCCGAGATGCTCATTGTCTGCTTGCCTTGTCATTTTGATTATGGGATAGCTCCTGTATCATGTGAAAGGGGTACCCCATTGGCGGTTCTCTATGATACATATGTACTTACAATGACAAGAGCTTACTTGTGACTGAAGTTGAGTAGCATGAGATTCGGTACTCGTAAGTAAGGGGCATGATATTTCAACTTATAACTTGTCAAGCATATCCTCTTAGTTGAGTCACTTTAACCTTAATTACCTAAAGATGCTTATGATAGGGGCAATGAGAGCTGAAAGCTAATAAGTATCATAATTTTTGGAAGCTCTTTATGAGACTTGAATCCCTGCTTCCTTCTAAGAAGGACTTTCTTTTACTTTTATATTGAGTCTCTATCTTCTATCTTTATGCACCTATTAAGAGAGCATAGTGGTAATTCTTAGTTTAATGTGCATTCTCCCAAGACTTGTTGATTGATGCATAACTTTGATATTGCTTGTTCTTAAACTATTTGTATCTAGTCACCCTTATGAACTTTGAAGGTGTCATATGCATTTATGTTTTGCTACTCTATGAGGGACAAGCTGAATACCATTCTCATTATGCTTTCTTTATGTGAAACAAACAAACGTCTTGCAAAGCATTGTTATTCATGAATCTTTTGTTTGTGCCTTTTCATGTTACAACATAGTTGGTATGTCTTATTGTTAAAACTCTATCTTTCATGATTCATGTTTAGAGTACCTTAATCCCAGCTATCAATGATTTTACAATAATGATGATCAAGATTGTGCTGTCTGCGTGTCACCTCAAAAATTATATTGTTTTGATCATTTACCTACTCGAGGACGAGCAGGAATTAAGCTCGGGGATGTTGATACGTCCATAACGTATCTATAATTTTTGATAGTTTCATGCTAATAATATGCTTTTCACACTCCTTTTTGTATAATTTTTATGATTTATTTAGACTAACCTACTAATAGTTGCAAAAGTTGACAATGTTCTTGTTTTACATTTTGATGTGTAGGAATTACCAAGAATACAAGTGGAAACCTTGTTGGAGTCAAATTGGGATTTTTTCAGAAATCTGTCTCAGAACTCGTTTTGAAGATGGTCACGTTTCGGGTCGAAGACGGTGTCAAACGAAAACTCTTCAACTACAAAGTTGTTGGAAATTTCGCGATAAACATTCTGGACATAAAATTTAACTGATTCCAGGTTCGGACGGGCCTTTTAGTCCCGATTTACTGCAGCCCAAGATGGGATGACGGGAATCCGAGAAGCTATATAAAGGAAGGAAACCTAATTCGCCGAGGGCATCTCCACCCATGAATTTGCAGCCACCAAAGCCATGTTTTTGCCTCCCCCATGGATGGATCCCATGAAGCCATGAAGGAAGGGGGCTAAGGGGCGGAACTCCCCCATGATACCGGCGACGGGGAAGGAGTTCCCCGCGCCGCCGCCACCGCCGGCGCCGCCGCCGCCCTCTTCACCATCTTCACCGCCATATCCATCACCTAATCCTCCTAGTATGTAGTGGTTCATCCTCCCACACACCTCTATACCGTCCTATGTAAACATGGTGTTTGATGCTATAAGTTATAATCCTATGATCTATGTCATGTTTGCGTAGTTTCTTTGTTCTTAGATTGAATGGTTGAACGTCTTTGGTTCATTAGAGTTGTATGTTGATATAGTACAGTCCTTTGGTGTCCATTATATTTGTGCGCGCATGGATTAAACATTATAGGGTTTGTAGTATGTGTAAGAGGAAGGGGAAGTTCTGCCGGAGTGACAGAAACCTGAGGACACGAACCGGAACATTGCACGTATGGGAGTTAGAGGACCATTAAACTTAAGGGTATGGTTGGGGAAACCTTAATGCATTGATTAGTACTTACGGATGTTTGCTAACAATCCAATCATATAGTACATGTAATTCCAAGTAGTGAAGCGCATGTATATTTAGCCTCTCCCATATAGAAAACTGCATCAAAGACAATGAACCCGATCTATTCGCTATTTAAACTTGGACAAAGCCACCACAATTACCACCACTATTCCACACTCATGGTTCTGTTAGTTTAGTGTATTTTATTTCTGCAGCAACTAGCTTTACTTTCTTGTTATTTATTATCATGCAAAGCTATCTCTATTACTCGTATTGTTGCTCTAGTTTTATTTCCTAGATAATGCAAACATGTAGTGTGTGTAGAGTTGTATCAGTGGTTGATAGAACTTTTGAGAATATTTATCCTACCTTTAGCTCCTCGTTGGGTTCGACACTCTTACTTATCGAAAAGGCTACACACGATCCCCTATACTTGTGGGTTATCACTCACCATGTTTTGAAATTTTGGCTATGTTTTGAAGTTAACTTCACACCTTGCGATAATCTTTCTAATGGACCCACCAGGCAGTCAATGTATCGAGAACGAGTGAGAGTTTTTTTGGCAAGATTCAACTTCTTGATAAGAATATGCATGCATCGAAATTTGACCGTGTTTTGAAAACAACCAAAGAGACTATGACTCACCGTGTTTTGAAATTTTGGCTATGTTTCGAAATTAACTTCACACCTTGCGATAATATGTTCAGTCGACCCACCAGGCAGTCAATGTATCGAGAACGAGTGAGAGTTGTTTGGCAAGATTAAACTTCTTGCTAAGAATATGCATGCCTAGAAATTTGACCGTGTTTTGAAAACAATCAAAGAGGCAATGACTCACCATGTTTTGAAATTTGTCTATTGATATGTTGCTAACGTATCCATAATTTTTGATGTTCCATGCTTGGTTTTATCTACTTTCTTATGTTTTGTCCACACTTTGCAGTACTTTTCATATGATTTCTTGGACTAACCTATTAACAAGATACCATAGTGCTAGTTGCCTGTTTTCTACTGTTTTTGGTTCCAGGAAAGTCAGAAAATAAATATTCTCGGAATTGGACCAGACAAAAGCCAAAGTTTATTTTCTCGGAACACTCACGAAGCCAGAAGGAGAGTTGGAGAGGGGCCACAGGGTGGCCAAACCACCCCTAGGCGCGGGTCACCCCCAGGCCACACCAAGGCATGGTGTGGACCCCCTGGCTGGCCACCGACCTTGCCCCTTCGCCTATAAGATCCTTCCGATGCAAAAACCTTAAATAATCAAGCCTCTAGCCACGAAAAGTTCCGCAGCGCCGCCGCCACTAAAGGGGAGATTCAGGGGACAGAAAGTCTCTGTTCCGGCACCCTGCTGGGATGGGGAAGTGCCCCCGGAACGATCTCCATCGATCTCCACCAACATCTCTATGACCATTGATGATTCCCATGATGAGGAGGGAGTAGTTCTCTCTCGAGGCTAAGAATTCTACCGGTAGCTATGTGTTCATCTCTCTCTCTATGCATGATCATATTGTGATGATGAGCTTTGTAATCAAGTAGATCTACCTTGCTACTCAAGTGCTTTAATAGATCTCTGCTCTCCCCATGTGTGTGAAAGTGACAGCATGCACATCATGGTGGCACTTAGGCTAGAGATTACAAATACTTGCTATGAGTTATACTTGGAGTTGGATGTCTTTATGAAATTGTGGTGTTTGTTGGAACCATCTAGTGCTCAAGATTACAATGTGGGGTTATCTAGATGGGAAAGGCTTACTTTGAGGTGTGTTGTTATAGACCTACCATGGATTAGAGTGTCCAACCGGAGAGTAGTTCAGCATAGTATCATAAAGAAGAATATATTTATATGAGAGTGTTCACTAGCAAAAGTATGATCCCTAGGACCTCTTTCTAAGCATTGAAACACCGTTTGCAATTAGATCTGTTACATGTTTGCTTGATTTCTTCTTTATTTCAGTTTTCCTTTAGTCTTTTCCCACGTCAACCACATGCCAGTAAGCTATTTTCTAGCACCGTTACCACTTATAATTATCCATACCACTTGTATTTCACTATCTCTTCGCCGAACTAATGCACCTATACACCTAACAAGTATATTGGGTGTGTTGGGGACACAAGAGACTTCTTGTATCTTGATTGCAGGGTTGCTTGAGAGGGGATACCTTTGACCACTTCCTCCCTGAGTTCGATAAACCTTGGGTGATCCACTTAAGGGAAAACTTGCTGCTGTTCTACAAACCTCTGCACTTGGAGGCCCAACAACTGTCTACAAGAACAGAAGTGCGTAGACATCAAGCTATTTTCTGGCACCGTTGCCGGGGAGGTAAGGTAAAAGGTACTCACATCCTCCGATGTGAGTGCTCGAAGTTATTTCCTTTAGATTCTACAAATTTGTCTTTTTGTTTCTTGTTTTCACCAGTTAGGCTTAATGGAAAACAACAACAAAATTAGAGAGCTTTATAGTATTTATCTTGAGTTAGGACATGAAGTGTTTGAAGAAAAATTAAAAAACCTATGGAACTTTATTTGCATGCTAATAGCAATATTGTTAGTATGAATTCTTTGGACACCATTGTTGCTAATGCTATGGACAAGTCTAATCTTGGGGAAGCTAGTTTTTATGAAAATGATATCTTTAGTTCCCCAGCTTTAGAAGATAGCTATTCTATTGCTTATGATGATACTATACCTCCAATATATGATGATTGCACTGATGAATATGATATTTTCAGTCCACCTACTATTGAGGAGGAAATTAATTATGACTATAATATGCCTCCAATATTTGATGATTATGGTGATGAGAATAATAATGATACCTATTTTGTTGAATTTGCTCCCAATACAATTAATAAGAATGACTATGTTTATATGGGGGGTATTAATTCTTTTATGCATGTGGCTCATGATAAGAATGTTTCTTGTGATAGTTATATTGTTATTTTTATTCATGATGCTACTGAAAGTTATTATGAGAGAGGGAAACATGGTTTTATGTATCTCAACAATATTAAGTTTCCCCTCTTTATGTTGAAAATTTTGAAGTTGCACTTGTTTTGCTTTCCTATGCTTGTTGCTTTGTGCTTTCATGACTTTTTTCTTTACAAAATTCCTATGCATAGGAAGTGGGTTAGACTTAAATTTGTTTTGAATTTGTTTATTGATGCTCTCTTTTACTTCAATTCATATTTCTTATGTGAGCATCTTCTCAAACTATCATGTCTAACTTAAAGGTGTTAAAAAAGTACTTATTGGGAGATAACCCAAAAGGTTTAGATGAGTCTTGGAACTTATTACTTTAGTAATAACCGCTCCTTATCCTTTTTATTTGCTTTTTGTGCCAAGAGTAACCTCTAATGAGAGAGAAGTAATGATTGGGAAAGTTGTTGTCCCAAGACAGATTTTTGTGCTTCACCGTAAAAATTCGTGTAAAATCTCTGTACGTCCTTTTGAGGCGTGAAATTTTGTGCTTCTGCCCCAGCTTGTTATCTAACTTTCCTTAGTTCAACACTTTTCGATTTGAGCAACATAAGGTCTTCTAAAAAATTCGTCTTTACCTAATGGTCTGTTTTGACAGATTTCTGCCATTATTTGCATTTGCTTCTTGTTGGTTCCTTTTTGAGTTCTTTTGGGAATTGAGATTTTTGAGGGAAGTTCTACAGTAGCTTGTTTTTAATGGAAGTTTTATTGGTATTGGAACTGAACCTAAAGAATTATTATCTTGAGTGCACTAATGTTGCTAATAAAGATTGTGTGAAGTTTTATATGAAGGAAAAATTTCAGGTGTATGGAAGGAATGAGTAATGAGATGAAGGATGGACTAAAGCTCAAGCTTGGGGATGCCACGCGTGTCACCCCAAGAAATATCCAAGAAGTACAAGCATAAAATCTTGGGGATGCCCAAGGCATCCCCTTCTTCATCAATAAAAATTCCATGTTCCTTCCAAACACTTCATTTTTATTGTTTCATGCACAATTGTGTTGTTCTTGGAGCGTCTTCTTTTTCGTTTTTCGTTTTTCGTTTTGGTTTTCATTTTCTTGGTTTGTTTAGTTTGCTGAATAAATTGGTTGGACCCCCTCTTTCATACATTGGGTTTCAAATAGTTTAGTTTGGATTGGAAAAGAGTAGGAAATTTCATGCTTAAGTGGTAAAGAGAGCTTGTTTTTTGACTGTGGCCCATGATTTGTCATGCCGTGCTGGATATTGTTTTGGATTTAGGCTTAGTATTCTTTGATGTAGCATGACATGTTATAAACAATTGAGATTTCTTAATGTTCCTTGGAAGAATCATGCATTGTTTTAGCATATTAAAGCATAGTATTGTGGTATTCCCCTTTGATGCTTTATTTTGGTTGACTTGGCACATGCTCACACCATGTTATGACTATCCCAAGTCACTATAGCCTTGATGATCCTTTAGTTTTCAACTTGTAGTATCACTTTATGCTTTGATTAATGATGTTTTGTCGCTCTGCATGATTATGGCCATTATTGATGTCTTAGTTGGTCGCTCCCAGTCTTTTGCTAGCCTCCACAATCAAGTATGAGTTCCACTCATGCATCCAACTCCTAAAACCAAGTTATTCCATAGAGTCCACCATACCTATCTATTAGCATATGCTATTCCAAGTATATTCATATTTTTATCTACCTTCCGAATTAAACTTGTTATGAGAAAACTAGTGATTAAAGCTCTCACGAACTTGATGGCACACTTGAATTTTCTTGCCCTTAATAAACTTCAACCATTGTGTCGTCTATGTTGTATATGCTTGCACTTATATGTTGGGGATTAGCATAACCATGTTGTCATGGGGAACACTTTCAACATTGCACTTGTACTTTGTACCTAGTTGATATCATACTCTATTGTCTATGGATGTCGTCGGTGTGAAATGAAAAGGGAGCTTCTAAGTCCATGGAGTTATGTATGTGTGTTAGAGAAACGCCTGGGTCGCTGGTCTAATCCATGCTATCATGGTGGAAACCTGCAGCGTAACCATAATGAGCTGTCTATGAAGCATTCTTCTTATAAAAAAAGAGTCAGATATTGAGAAAAAGGAGAAAAAGAGAAAAAAGACATGAAAAAAGAGGAAAGAGAGAAAAAGCACCATATTCCCATGGTAAATAAGAAGATTGCTGAGATGCTCGTTGTCTGCTTGCCTTGTCATTTTAATATGGGGATTCTTCCGTATCATCGGGCAAGGGGTACCCCGTTGGTGGTTCTCTATGATACACTTGTACTTACTATGACAAGAACTTACCGGTAACTAAACTTGAGTAGCATGAGGAGCGGCCCTCGTATTCAAGGGACATGAGACATATACACCATAGTTTGTTCACTTTAACCTTAATCACTTCAAGATACTTATGATAGGGGCAATGAGAGCTGAAAGCTATTAAGTACCATAATTTTTGGACGCTCTTTATGAAACTTGAATCCCTACTTCCTTCTATGAAGGCCTTTATTTTACTTTTATGTTGAGTCTCCACCTTCTATCTTTATGCACCTACTTTGAGAGCATAGTGGCCATTCTTAGTTCTATGTGCATTGTCCCAAGACTTGTTGATTGATGCATAGCATTAATATTGCTTGTTTTAAATTATTTGTATCTAGTCACTCTTATGAACTTTGAAGGTGTCCTATGCATTTATGTTTGCAACTCTATGAGGGACAAGCTGAATGCCACTATGCTATGTTTTCTTTATGGGAAACAAACAAACGTCTTGCAAAGCATTGTTATTCATTAATATTTTGTTTGTGCCTTTTCATGTTACAACATAGTTGCTAAGTCTTATTGCTAGAACTTTATCTTTTATGCTATGTTGAAGTACTATGATCCCAGCTATCAATGTTTTACAAATACTTTGATCAAGTTTATGATGGTGCATGTCACCTAAAAAATTATTCTTTCTTTTTATCACTTACCTACTCGAGGACGAGCAGGAGTTAAGCTTGGGGATGTTGATACGTTGCTAACGTATCCATAATTTTTGATGTTCCATGCTTGGTTTTATCTACTTTATTATGTTTTGTCCACACTTTGGAGTACTTTTCATATGATTTCTTGGAGTAACCTATTAACAAGATACCACAGTGCCAGTTGCCTGTTTTCTACTGTTTTTGGTTCCAGGAAAGTCAGAAAATGAATATTCTCGGAATTGGATAGGACAAAAGCCAAAGTTGTTATTTTCCCGGAAGACTCAAGGAGCCAGAAGGAGAGTCTGAGAGGGGCCATAGGGTGGCTAAACCACCCCTTGGCACGGGTCACCCCCAGACCGCGCCAGGGCATGGTGTGGGCCCCCTGGCTGGCCACCGACCTTGCCCCTTCGCCTATAAGATCCTCTCGATGCAAAAACCCTAAATAATCAAGCCTCCAGCCATGAAAAGTTCCGCAGGGCCGCTGCCACCAAAGTAGAGATTCGGGGGACAGAAAGTCTCTGTTCTGGCACCCTGCCGGGACGGGGAAGTGCCACCGAGCCATCTCCATCGATCTCCACCACCATCTCCATCACCATTGCTGATTCCCATGATGAGGAGGGAGTAGTTCTCTCTCGAGGCTAAGGGTTCTACCGATAGCTATGTATTCATCTTTCTCTCTATGCATGATCATATTGTGATCATGAGCTTTGTAATCAAGTAGATCTACCTTGCTACTCAAGTGCTTTAATAGATCTCTGCTCTCCCCATGTGTGTGAAAGTGACAGCGTGCACATCATGGTGGCACTTAGGCTAGAGATTACAAATACTTATTATGAGTTATACTTGGAGTTGGATGTCTTTATGAAATTGTGGTGTTTGTTGGAACTATCTAGTGCTCAAGGTGATAGTGTGGGGTTATCTATATGGGAAACGCTTACTTTGAGGTGTGTTGTTATAGCCCTACCATGGATTAGAGTGTCCAACCGGAGAGTAGTTCAGCGTAGTATCATAAAGAAGAATATATTTATATGAGAGTGTTCACTAGTGAAAGTATGATCCCTAGGCCTTGTTTCTAAGCATTGAAATATCGTTTGCAATTAGATCTGTTACATGTTTTCTTGCTTCCTTCTTTATTTCAGTTTGCCTTTAGTCTTTCCCACGTCAACCATATGCCAGCAAGCTATTTTCTAGCACCGTTACCACTTATAATTATCCATACCACTTGTATTTCACTATCTCTTCGCCGAACTAGTGCACCTATACACCTGACAAGTGTATTGGGTGTGTTGGGGACACAAGAGACTTCGTGTATCTTGATTGCAGGGTTGCTTGAGATGGGATACCTTTGACCACTTCCTCCCTGAGTTCGATAAACCTTGGGTGATCCACTTAAGGGAAAACTTGTTGCTGTTTTACAAACCTCTGCACTTGGAGGCCCAACAACTATCTACAAGAATAGAAGTGCGTAGATATCAGCTATGCTTCAAAATTAAATTCACACCTTGCGATAATCTATTAAGTGGACCCACCACCAGGAATTCACTATATCGAGAACGAGTGAGAGTTTGGAAAGATTCAACTTCTTGCTAAGAATATGCATGCCTCAAAATTTGACTGTGTTTTGAAAACAATCAAAGAGGCTATGACTCGCCGAATTTTGAAATTTTGGTTCTGTTTCGAAATTAACTTCACACCTTGAGATAACTGTTTAGTGGACCCACCACCAGGCAAACAATGTATCGAGAAGGAGTGAGAGTTTGGAAAGATTCAACTTCTTGCTAAGAATATGCATGCCTAGATATTTGACCGTGTTTTGAAAATAATCAAAGCAAATATGACTCACCATGTTTTGAAATTTTTCTCGTGTTTCGAAATTAACTTCATACCTTGCGGTAATAAATTTGACCATGTTTTGAAAACAACCAAAGAGACTATGACTCACCGTGTTTTGAAATTTTGGCTATGTTTCGAAATTAACTTCACACCTTGCGGTAATCTGTACATTGGACCCACCAGGCAGTCAATGTATCGAGAACGGGTGAGAGTTGTTTGGCAAGATTCAACTTCTTGCTAAGAATATGCATGCCTTGAAATTTGGAGAATATCATTTTGTGGCCCAAAAGTTGGGGTGTCCAGGCAACACGGTACCCAAGTTGCTTACAATCAATTGCGTTGCCCAAAGTTGGCATGCCAAATACTCCGAGGTTCTTTTTCGGCACAAATTCAACTTTACGTTTCAATACAAAATATCAGGCTAACGACCGTCAAGTTGGGCCCCCCTGTCAGTTCTCGCCGTTATGTCGCTCCCGTCGCTTAGGCGGGGTGGCTGTCACGTAGGCTTGCAGCGTTGGCACAGTGAATAGGACAACACCCCCTGCCCAGTGTATTGACGTGACAAAACAGGGCACATGTATCGGTGTTATAATTATTTTTTGTTTACTCAGAAGCTAGAACGGCCACCGCCACGTGTCTCTCCTTGGACTTCCGTCCCCGTCGTTAACCACTACATTAAAAGCGCATTGACGGTACCACCGTTCCCCTGCCTCGTAGAAACCACTCTTTTTCTTTGTGTCATCTGTCTTCTTCCCATCTTCTCCTTGCCGCCATGGAAGGTCGTTGCACTCTAGAGACAAGCTTCACTACCCAGACAATAAGAAGATAGACGTTGTCTACACCAATGAGGAGGAGACAGTGGTGCATGTCCTGAGGATGTACGAGGGTTGGCTTGAGAAAGATGAGGAAAAGTTTGTGGGATTGGACCTCGAATACACCCCGGAGCACCCATATGAAGGGAGTGAAGTCGCTGTCGTTCAACTGGCCATGAGGAAACATGTCCTCATATACCACATCTCCCGGTTTGTAGATCTGCTCTCTGTAGCTAACCGCTTTTAGGGTTTTGTCCTCTTATTCATTATCCATTTGCTCATCTTGCAACTACTGGATTTTATTTAGGACCAAATAAATTATGACAAGACAATGTTGAGAGTCATGATCTTGCATTTACTAAACTTTTCAAAATTATATTCAGATGATGATCTTGCATTGACAAAATATTTGTAGTTACAAATTTTGTTGATGACAAACTACATACTTTCAGGACTGACAGGAATTGTCCGGCACTACGCTAGTTCCTTGTAGAAAAGGGAATTGTTTTCTGAATTGTCAACAATACAACTGATTTTTATGAAATTTTATCAAGAGGGAATTATAATTCCTGCGCATAACTAGATCGATATTCAGAGTCTTGTCAAGATCCTAGGGGGCTCGAGGAAGGATGGAATGGCATCACTCGCAACTAGAATCCTCGATGAGTCGTACGACAGAATGAAGGCAGATTTCCCTACGGATAGGCACGATTTCTGGGACGAGTGGCCATTTTCTGATATAAACCTGAAGTATGCAGCCATAGATGCTTACGTGACCTACCAGCTGTACAAGAAGATCCATTTCTTGTATGTTACCTCGTGTTTTGCCCTATTTGCAAGAGGGAAGATGAGCTTAGGGGAGCCCTTTGTAGAAAATGTAGAATAGCTGAGTTTGAAGCTGCATATGCAAAGGAAATGGCTGCATCCTCGGCAATGACAGAGACGCTGTATAAAGTGAAAGAGAGCTTGTAGCTGAAGCAGAAGTAGCTGATAGAGAGGCTGCAGCTAAAGCAGCCAACAGAGAGGCATCATCTTCTAGCGGCAAGAATCAGGTCTGTGATGCACCGCTAATTGTGTCGCAGGATGTTGAAGATAGGGAAGGCAAGTCAGATCCTAGGTGGGACGAAGCATTTCGTGAGTTGTGGAGTGCCAATAATGTAAGATCCACCTGGAATGATCGCAGTTGGTCGCCTACGAACGATGGCAAGTGCCTCAAGTGGGCTGATGAGAAGTGAATTAAATTTTACTTCTCAGTGTTATATTTCTATTTTGTGGAACTCATTTATCTTATCAAGATGTCTAGCGCCTCAAGTGAGAGTAGTAAAATAAATTTAACCCTCTTTGTGTTATGTTTATGTATGTGTCTTGTAGCTTGTCAAGATGGTAGCTCGTTAACTGGCAGTTTGAAAGAGTACCCTTTTCCTCTCTCGCTAAACAGATATGTTTCATTTTTCCCAAATTTGTAGCAAATCTAGAGAAGATTCTCTCTTTGATAATTCGTTCCCTTTTGGACCTCTTTTTGCCTCCAATCAGGTAGCAAATCTAGAGCAGCAAATCACACTAGGCAGAATACATTCATTCAGAAAACAAAACAAATGTAGATATACTTGTGCGCAGCTAAATAAGATATAGCGATAGAAAGTAGGTCGCTTAACGAGGTTCGATGCATTCAGCCAAAAATAGGATGCAAGCAAAATATAGAAAATCAAAAGAAGCTGCTTAGCAGCAGCCGCCGCAACAGCAGATACATTCAAGGACACATCCAACCCGTCCTTCATGCGCCCGCGCCTCCTCCTCCTCCCTCCGGCGCTTACTCCACTTCTTGCTGCCTAGTCCCTTGATCTTGGGGGCCTTGGGCCTGATTGGAGGCATGTGACCCTTTTTGATGGCCACCCGCTGGAGGTTTCGGAGGTGAATGCTGAGAGCCCGGTGTTCAGCGATGTAGGCGTTGATGTTCATGATATCACGCTCACCGCCTTTGTGGATGTTGGAGCCCGGGGCCTCTGCATGCTTCAGTAAGGAGTTGAAGTCGGTGATGGCAAGACTCACCCAGCAAAAGGTGATCCCCTTGCAGAAGGGGCAGCGTCAGGAGCAGCCCCTGAAGAGGGCGTCGTACTAGCCGGCCCGCAGCCTCCTCAGCACCTTACGAGTCTTGGGGTGGATGGACTCGTCATCACTGTAGACGTCGCTGCCAGAAACCTATTGGAAGAAAAGGAAAATTGGGGAGTAGATGATGTAAGAAGATCGAGCAATCAAAATGCGAACAAGCGAATCCTAATAAACCAAGATCTAGCATCCAACGATGGGAACGGTAGAAGAACCATGGGAGGGGAGCAAACCCTAGTTACCTCTGACCATGGGTCGTCGATGTTGGTGTCTTAGGGGTTCAGCGGAGTGATGTACTTATCTGGATCATAGGTGCCCAAGAAGTGCTTGATCTGCTTGTGACCGGCGGGGAGCTCCTCTTCAGTGGCCCCGTCGGTAGCGGGGACGGGGGCATGGACGGGAACGATGGCTGCCATCGATGGCTCGACTGGGGCCTAGACAGGGACGGCGGCTGCTTTCAACGCGTCGAGGGGGACCGGTGAGGAGACGGGGCCTCCTCGCCGGCGGCCTCGGAGGCGACGATGGCCACCTTATCCTCCTCTGCCATCGCCGGTGTGGACAGGGTATTCTTGGGAGTTTGCGGATGCTGGTGGGACAGTGGAGAGGGTTGCGTGGGGAGAGTGAGCGAGAGTGAGAGTGGGTGTGCGGAGAGGGGCTCTATAGTTAAGGTGGATGAAAGCAAGGCACCTTTCGTTGCACCACCGTGCACCGCGACACGCGCACGGTACGTCACGTTTTTTTCCCGGGCCATGCATGGCAATTCTGTATTGAGACGCATGCAAAGGGCGCATACATAATTTTTATGTACGAAGTTTGACACGGCCCTAAAATTGGTGATAGTTAAAAGTGGAAATGCAGAGGGGAAGATAGGTGGCTGTACAGCGAGATTTGTGGGGTTGTGCTAGATCGGGTAGAGGGATGTGTTGATGACTGCGAGTGACTCGATGTAACTACCTCGGTGAATTGCGCTCCTAGTACAAGCCTGGATGATCAGAAATGGTTGAAATAGTACGGTGGGGCCCAAATGCCACTGACAGGTAGACCTTTCGGCCGTCCCAACCATTTCCAAACATCGGGACAAGAACGGGCGAAGGGATCAACTACATACACAAATGAGTATGTATGCAAGCCACCATACAATAGTACATCAGAGCCATTCCATCTAAAAAGAAAGGAAATATAGCAACGCCATACGGCAAGATCCAAATATCCTAGATAGATATAATAGTTTAGGATATCTCCTCATACATCAATCAACAGAGTATCAAGCGGAAGCGGAAGACAAAATCCGAGTACGGATAAGAAGCAAATCGGCATAAGATGCCCCATAAATAAGCACATCCCGCCCACAGATCTCACGGATCCCGCTTCGGAATCTCTACACCGAATGATCGCCCACATCGTCCGTCTCCCACCCAAAGATCCATCTTGCGAGTGTACTGTTCATCTCGAACCAATAATTTATCGTGTGAGACCCTAGGGGTACTCAGCAAGTCTTTATGCCTCTAAAGGGGACACAACCTGGGGTGACGCAATTGCAGCAAAAGATAAACCCTAACAGTTCTATAGATACTCGCTAACCATCCGCCTAACCAAAGATAGACGTATGTTCGTGAATTAATAACAACAGTTATAACGGTAATATCCACAGATCCATCCTCCTCCTCGCTTACCGACGAGGAAGCGGACGAACAACCCCCCATCCGTTGGCAGTTTTATTATCCATTCCATGAGTATTGCACTATTTACTAGTCAGGTACCTAGTCTAGTCAAATTAATAGCGGTACTTTAGTTATGCTTGTCTATGATCGAGAAACTGTGCTCCAAGTCGTCCATAACCGCGGACATGACTTTCAGAAAGTTTTACCTTGCAGGGGTGCACAAATAGCAACACACACTCGATATGCCTCGGAAAAACCAAATCAAAACCCAACGAGGCAGTCACGACAAAGCAATCACAGGATTCAGAAATATTTCAGGGGGCCACCCCATTGAGCTACCATAGCGAAGTTAAGCTGACTCGAGACGGCCTCAAGGTTTGCGCCAATGGCGTGAACGACCGGGAACCCGAAAATGTGACTGGGCTTGTCGACACCGCTGAAAACACTCCGCTTTCCTAACAAGGTGCGCATTACCTCGCACAATTTAAATAAAGCAAAGAAGCATGGCATAAGCAGGATAGTAAATAAAACCTCAAACTAGTTTGTGGCCCCAAGAAATAAGAATGAATCAAGCTCGCTCTGGGGGTCCATAAGGCCTCCCGGATGTGGATAGCGCGAATATTCTTGGAACAGGAATCAAGTACTCGGGGTCTTACGGGACACAAGTGAGCCTGAAAAACCAAATAGCGAATATGGCTCACCGATGCCACTTTCATTAGTTATCCCATTACTACTCAGGTTAAGTTGTTTAGGCACCTCATTATCCATCAGACACTCACATACCCTACACATGCTGTTCTACGACTCACATCGCTCAAACAACTCCTGTAGTAATGGCTCATGGGATGGAGGAACAAGCTTCGGTGGGGTTAAAAGTAAAGGCTATGCAATACTTGGGATTCAATTTAATGCAATCGCGACTCAATGATGCAAGAATAAGATAGAAGCAATAGGTACTATATGTATGCAAGCATGTGGTAGTGCTTGCCTGGCAGCTCAGTTGAAGCGAGAGAAGGATCTGGGTAGTGCTCCTGGGTATCTTGGTATATCCCCTGCTCAGCGTCTATTCGAAGAAGAACCAAACACACAAGGGCCAACATAAATAAAGTGCACCAGCATATGAATTAAATGCGACAAGCAACAATCATGCCATGATGAATGATGCACAATTTGCATTGCAATAAAGTAGCATGGCATGGGTGAGGTGTGGAGTACAATAATAAAGCATTTTATTTAGTTTTGGCCCCATTTTATTCACAATTTAGTTGCTGTACTCTTTATATTTATATGATGCATGCTCCAAATCAAACCACATGGAATGCATAAACAGAAAGGCCTCGTCGAGCTAATCATTTTAGACATATTATTTGTTAAATTTGCATTTATAAAACAAAAGTGATTAATTAATTAAGATAAAGGGGCAAATTATTGTAATTTAAATCAACTTGCAATTTTAAATGTTCA
The DNA here is from genome assembly GCA_023614405.1 of Avena insularis. Taxonomy (NCBI): domain Eukaryota; kingdom Viridiplantae; phylum Streptophyta; class Magnoliopsida; order Poales; family Poaceae; genus Avena; species Avena insularis. Next base: position 459,899,492 of record CM042690.1, read on the forward strand.
AAATATATTTTGGATGAAAGATTTGAATTCCTCACATTTTCCTGATTTGAAAACATGTATTATATGTATTATTTGGATTGATATTGGAAAAGTTATTTAAAAACAGAATTTAATTTGAATTTGAATTGATTTTAAAAAGATTTGATTTTAAACAGATTCAGGAAAAGCTTTTTATACCCAGACAGACTTACCATCGTGACAGTGGGTCACTTCTTGGCAGGCAACAAGCCTTGGAAAACTTTTCTCACATGAGTTAGCTAGTCCCAGTATGACATGTGGGGCTAGCGACCAGGTCCACGCGACATGACGAAGAAGCGACAGCAGCGGATGGGGCCAAGGTGGAGCGCGGGTTGAGTTTCCTAGAGGCCAGGGGGTTCTCTGCAAAACGGACACTGCGGCTGACGGTGGGCCCAAAAGGTACTGCGGGTTAGGAGTAAAAAGAAGCAGGGGGTTAAACGCAAAACAACATCGCGACGCACTGTGCTTCTTCTCGCGGACAGATCGGTGCTCGCGCGCGATGCAGAGCGGGGTGGGGGTTCGAACGCGGGACCTAGGGCTCGCGTGCGGAGGCGGATCCACTGCGGTGGCCTGGGCTTGTTGTCTGGGATGCGGACGGGGCCTAGATGGGGCTCACGCAACGCTATGGCGAGGGAAAACAAACGCGACGCTGGCGCACAGACGGCGTTCGACAGAAGTATCGTCGGCTCTAGACGGCTACGGCGAAGCGGACCATGTCAGGGAGGTTGGCCTGCTCACCGTGAGGTTGTTGGTGGTGTTGGATCGGGTCGTCGTGCAGCGGATCACCGGTGATGCAGACGGACAGACGAACTAGGGTTTGGGGCTCGGTCTCGTCGGTGATCCTCGGTTCCGGTGCTCCTCCTCCGCGACGGCGTGCTCAGGGCGATGCAGGGGACCCTCCTTGTACTCCTCGTTCACCTCCACGTTGTGCTCGTCGCTTTGATGCAGTGTAGCCGCCGAGGGTTGCCGGCGATGGGAGGGGTAGATGGTGGTGGAGAAGAGAGGGGAGGAAGCAGGGTGCCTCGGCCAGATCTGGAGGAGGCCAGGGAGAGCCGAGAGGGGATAAAGCATAGAGAGGGGAGGGAGGAGCCGTGGGGAGCAGGTAGATGGGAAAAGGTGGCTCGGCCACCTTTTCTTCCTCCTCCTCACGTGCTAGGATCAGCAGGGGCAGGTAGGGCAGGGCAAGGGACGTCCAGGTGGGCCAGAGGGCGAGGCCAGGGAGGCAGGGCAGGCTCGGGTGGTGGGGTCCTCAGGCAGAGAGAGAAAAGAGAGGGAGGGAGGAGCTCGGGTTGGAGCTAGGAGGTGGCTCGGGCTAGGGTTGGCATTAGGGTTGGGGGTAGCTAGGTGGGCCAGGGAGAGGGGCCAGGTGGGGCCTGCATGGTAGGGAGAAGGAAGGGCCGAAAGAGAGGGGAAGGTGGTAGCTAGGGTCGGTTTAGGGTTTAGGTGAGAGAGAGAGAGGGGTTTGGAGAGGGTGGTAGATTATGATGGGGTAGGAACTTAGATGGAGTATAGGGTGATGTGTATCCTTTTGGGCAAGCTCAAGCAAAACAACCAAGTTAAAACATGAGCTAGACCAAAGGAAGGAAGGGAAAAAGGTGGTGATGGGGTGGATGGAGATGATGATGAGGTTTGAGCAAGATCAAAATAGATCAAGCCCAAAAGAAGGGATAGAGGGAGAGAGATGATGATCCACTCAAAAATCAATTAAAATCCAAAAGACAAGCAAAAGGTGGTACTTGCATGGCCCATGCAAAATATTTATTGCCATGTTGATTCTTGTGAAAACAATACTATCACATGGCATTATTATTATGCATTCCCAAAATTGGAATAAAAGCCAAGCAAAAAGGATTAAGAGGATGCCCCATGTGGAGTAGATGGAGATGACCATGTTTGAATAGGAATGGGACTTGCTAGTGTGTATGTGCCACTAGATGCTCAATAGTCCCAAAAATATCCCGACATGAGCATAATTCCATAAAAACCATATGGAAGCTAGGAAAAAGGGTTCCACCCACAAGACATGCAAAGGTGGCCATGTGGCTCTCATATATCAATAATGTGAAAACAACATGATACTAAGATGAGAGCATGTGGCAATAGAATTGGATCCATCCCAACCCACATGAGCTAGAGGTAAAACCAATAAGTGCCAAGCTCATATTTAGTTGGATGGTGGAATTATAAGGTGGTGAAAGAAAGGTGGTGGAGTTAATAAGAGATATGCCCCCAACCCAACTTGGGCACTAAACAATATATCAAGAACCAAATACAATATCAAGAAGCAAATACAATTACTAATGCATATGAGATAAGAACCAAATGAAAAGGGTTTTATATGATGCTCAAATGCAAGGTGGCATGATGACATGAGCATGATATAATGATGATGCAACAATTATATATTTGAAGTAGCATATATCTAGACTAGGCTAGTAGCATTGCAATTGTTAGACAATTGGGATGCTACAACTCTCCCCCACTAAACAAGAATCTCGCCCCGAGATTCCTAGGAAAAAGAAAACAACACAAGGAGAGGCGGGTGTTCGAACGAAGGTGCCCCTTGCGTTCCCAAGATGATGAAGAACAGAATGGTGCGACCACTACACCTTGCAAAACTTGCTAGACTTGTTGCGAGTCTTGCGTTTTGCTTGAGACACAAAGGGTTAGAAGAATTGAAGGATTGCCGTGAAACAAGAAGGGTAGGATGGACATAGCTCCGGTTTTCTCAAGAACATGATAAAAGAAAAGAACCACTTGTGAAAGAAAGGACAAGATGATGTATCATGGATAAAGAAAGACACACCGTTAAGATTAAAGATTTACCGATACTAGAGAGGATGAAAACTTTGTCTCGCCGGAAGAAAAAGAGCTAGATTGGAGAGGTTTGAACCACTATGACAATAGCATCGTACCTTCCCTCAGATTTGAGAAATGAAGTTCGGAAACAATATTGCCTTCAAACAATAGAGTCCCTTGATATCAAAAGAAAGATTTAGATAGACATCGTCAGATTAGATTCTTGTTGCGCCGGTAAGAACCAAAGGATCACGCAATTGAGGTGCGCGGATATAACTTCCAGAGACGGATGTGAAGCTAGATCATGGTGGAATCCCGAGAAGCAAGAATAGGGAGGATCTGGAGTTTATTGTAGAGATACTTATTGCATTCTTTAGCCTTGAGGCTAACGCAATAGATTTGCGGCCGATGGCATCAACCATAATTGGCTTTACCACAGAAAAAGAATTGATGAAACCAAGAGAGATATAGTTTCCTTTCATCTGGTTTGGGGAGGTCGAGCACCGGTAGAAAGACGAGGATAGAAAAGAGTTTGCGTTTGTTTCCACCAGATAATTGAAGATTTTGCTCTATGTAGGAAAGACGAGAACACCAACAAGAGATTATGGATTACTTTCTTCGAGAGAGCACTCCGGAAAAACAAGGACGGAAGTAAAAGTATCAAGGGATAAAGGCCACTTCTAACTCCCGTGGAATGAGTGAAATCACATTAATTCACCAATTCAATGTACAAGAGAGAATGATAAGAGTAGTGGTATGGTAGCTACTCCATCCCGCACTCAAAGCATTACTCCGCACATGAATAAGAAAACCATGCAACCCAACTACCGAAATAGACTGAAGGTATTGACAATAAGTCATGGAACTTCGTTAGAAAACAAGGATAGATGCAAACGATTCGCCAGATTCATAGATAGATAAAGATGATGATGTTGTCGTCATGTCGGAAGTACCAAGCCACCAGAAAGATATGAAGGAAGATTACGGAGAAGAACTGCAAGATTCCACAGACAAAGAAAAAGATAGCACCACTTGAACGGAAGGGAAAACAAGATCTGAAAAGTCTTCATGGACTCCGGTGGATTGAGCATAGACGATAGAGCGAGAGGGTTTCAAGAGATTACTTGACGAGAATGAGGTGAAAAGAACTCCATGTTCTTCTTGAAATGATTGAGGGAGATTTAGCAGTTTTGAGGAAAATCTTTAGCGGAACGACGATGATAACTTGCCAACAAGGAACAACTCCGGATTGGTTGAAGATGGAGGATGGAATTAACAATGAACTTGCTGATTCCAGAATTGAAGCGATCTATTTAGCAGAAGGACGTGGTCGAGATAGGTGACTTCAAAAAGTCAGAATTCTTACTTTGAGACTTTGCACACAGGCAGTGCTCACGAAGCTTGAGAGAAAGAGACACAGATGATCTTCCATGTCCTTCCACTGATATCGAATAGGCAAGCATATTATCAACATATACCACCACGGATTAACAGGATATTCCCAGAATATCAAGTTCAAGAGGCGGGAGAAACGAACAAATGCTCGAAACACTTTCTGAACTCAACGCTCTTTTGAAAGATCAACATTAAGAGCACGGGTTCGTGTTGAAGAAGATGCACTGGAAGAATAGATTATCCGGTCCTTCGGAAGAAAAAGAGATGTCACCTGGTTCACATTGTCGATCGGTTCACCGGTTACAAAGATAAGGAGATCCTGGATAAAGAAAAGATGATATAGCTTTGCTTATGGTATGAGCTATCAGAGACGAAAAAGATGTGCAGATATGGAGTTCAAAAAGATGTGCAGCATGATGATCAGATGATAGACCGCCGTAGTGCTTTGAGAAACTCCGGATTGCTAAAGATGCTTGAATATGCATAGATATGATCACGGTGTACTCAAAATCACAGGAGATAACCTTATCCTCTAGATGGTGACGGTTGATAGCATTTTTCCATATTCCAATCGACACTTATCATGAGTGGAATATAGCTATGCCGAGAGCCAAATTACAATCACCAGCATCGGATCGACACACGTTATGTAATTAGCCCAAGAGAATTGTTGATGAAAAGAAACTCCAGGATTAAGCGCCGGTGACAAAAGAATGAGTTAGCATGGACATGCTGATAAAAGGAAGATAGATAATGTTTCACACACAACTGAAAAGAGTGTGGAAGCACAGATGTATCAAAGAAAATTTTTCCGCATTTTTCGGCATTAAAATACCAATAGATGCGCAAAATCACTTATCAGGTAGAGATTAGCAACTGATGGTTACACAGAATGTGGAGTTGCTAGAAGGAAGGACACCCTTAAGAAGATGGCACCGATTAACAAGGAGTCGGATAGATCGCGCCGGTTTTCAAAAGCCTGTCAGTATGGAATGTACCAACAGTTGATAACCAAAGGCAGATTGTGATAACAACTTGGATGCAACAGATAGACAAGGAATTACACACACACACACTGTCTATGGTACTACGGAAACCCAGAACACGTGAATCCTAGTTTGAATTTTAAGAAGAGGATTGAAAACGTTGCACTTCCTTACCAGAAAAGGGTGGTTGAGTGGGTAAGAAGAAAAGTGGAAGTAGTCCTACTCTCACGTTTTGTTTTTCCCTAGTATACATAACTACCAAAAATATTTGCTAGACAGACAACGACCATTTGGCTGAGACCCTGAAGGTCGTGATGGCTCTGATACCAATTCTAACTACCTCGGTGAATTACGCTCCTAGTACAAGCCTGGATGATCAGAAATGGTTGAAATAGTACGGTGGGGCCCAAATGCCACTCACAGGTAGACCTTTCGGCCGTCCCAACCATTTCCAAACATCAGGACAAGAACGGCGAATCGGCGTGAAGGGATCAACTACATACACAAATGAGTATGTATGCAAGCCACCATACAATAGTACATCAGAGCCATTCCATCTAAAAAGAAAGGAAATATATCAACGCCATATGGCAAGATCCAAATATCCTAGATAGATATAATAGTTTAGGATATCTCCTCATACATCAATCAACAGAGTATCAAGCGGAAGCGGAAAACAAAATCCGAGTACGGATAAGAAGCAAATCGGCATAAGATGCCCCATAAATAAGCACATCTCGCCCACAGATCTCACGGATCCCCGTTCCCGGAATCTCTACACCGAATGATCGCTGCACATCGTCTGCCTCTCCCACCCAGTATCCATCTTGCGAGTGTACCTGTTCATCTGAACCAATAATTTATCGTGTGAGACCCTAGGGGTACTCAGCAAGTCTTTATGCCTCTAAAGGGGACACAATCTGGGGTGACGCAATTGCAGCAAAAGATAAACCCTAACAGTTCTATAGATACTCGCTAACCATCCGCCTAACCAAAGATAGACGGATGTTCGTGAATTAATAACAACAGTTATAACGGTAATATCCACAGATCCATCCTCCTCCTCGCTTACCGACGAGGAAGCGGACGAACAACCCCCCATCCGTTGGCAGTTTTATTATCCATTCCATGAGTATTGCACTATTTACTAGTCAGGTACCTAGTCTAGTCAAATTAATAGCGGTACTTTAGTTATGCTTGTCTATGATCGAGAAACTGTGCTCCAAGTCGTCCATAACCGCGGACACGGCTTTCAGAAAGTTTTACCTGCAGGTGCACAAATAGCAACACACACTCGATATGCCTCGGAAAACCAAATCAAAACCCAACGAGGCGATCACGACAAAGCAATCACAGGATTCAGAAATATTTCAGGGGCCACCCCATTGAGCTACCCGCAAGTTAGTCGACTCGAGACGCCACAAGGTTTGCGCCATGGGCGTGAACGATCGGGAACCCGAAAATATGATCGGGCTTGTCGACACCGCTGAAAACACTCCGCTTTCCTAAAAGATAAAGGTGTAGTACTCGCACAATTTAAATAAAGCGGAAAGCATGGCATAAGTACAGGATAGTAAATAAAACCTCAAACTAGTTTGGCCCCAAGAAATAAGAATGAATCAAGCTCGCCTGGGGGTCCATAAGGCCTCCGGATGTGGATAGCGCCAATATTCTTGGAACAGAATCAAGTACTCGGGGTCTTACGGGACACAAGTGAGCCTGAAAAACCAAATAGCGAATATGGCTCACCGATGCCACTTTCATTAGTTATCCCATTACTACTCAGGTTAAGTTGTTTAGGTACCTCATTATCCATCAGACACTCACATACCCTACACATGCTGTTCTACGACTCGCGTGGCTCAAAGAACTCCTGTAGTAATGGCTCATGGGATGGAGGAACAAGCTTCGGTGGGGTTAAAAGTAAAGGCTATGCAATACTTGGGATTCAATTTAATGCAATCGCGACTCAATGATGCAAGAATAAGATAGAAGCAATAGGTACTATATGTATGCAAGCATGTGGTAGTGCTTGCCTGGCAGCTCAGTTGAAGCGAGAGAAGGATCTGGGTAGTGCTCCTGGGTATCTTGGTATATCCCCTGCTCAGCGTCTATTCGAAGAAGAACCAAACACACAAGGGCCAACATAAATAAAGTGCACCAGCATATGAATTAAATGCGACAAGCAAAAAAAATGCCATGATGAATGATGCACAATTTGCATGGCAATAAAGTAGCATGGCATGGGTGAGGTGTGGAGTACAATAATAAAGCATTTTATTTAGTTTTGGCCCCATTTTATTCACAATTTAGTTGCTATACTCTTTATATTTATATGATGCATGCTCCAAATCAAACCACATGGAATGCATAAACAGAAAGGCCTCGTCGAGCTAATCATTTTAGACATATTATTTGTTAAATTTGGATTTATAAAACAAAAGTGATTAATTAATTAAGATAAAGGGGCAAATTATTGTAATTTAAATCAACTTGCAATTTTAAATGTTCAAAATATATTTTGGATGAAAGATTTGAATTCCTCACATTTTCCTGATTTGAAAACATGTATTATATGTATTATTTGGATTGATATTGGAAAAGTTATTTAAAAACAGAATTTAATTTGAATTTGAATTGATTTTAAAAAGATTTGATTTTAAACAGATTCAGGAAAAGCTTTTTATACCCAGACAGACTCAGCCACTGTCGCTGACAGGTGGGGTCACTTGATCAAGCAACAAGCGCTACTGGAAAACTTTTCATCATGAGTTAGCTAGTCCCAGCGTATGACATGTGGGGCTAGCGGCCACGGGGTCCACGGGACAGCGACGAAAGGGCAGGCACTGACGGATGGGGCCAAGGTGGAGCGCGGGTTGAGTTTCCTAGAGGTCAGGGGGTTCTCTGCAAAACGGACACTGCGGCTAACGGTGGGCCCAAAAGGTACCGCGGGTTAGGAGTAAAAAGAAGCAGGGGGTTAAACGCAAAACAACATCGCGACGCACTGTGCTTCTTCTCGCGGACAGATCGGTGCTCGCGCGCGACGCAGAGCGGGGTGGGGGTTCGAACGCGGGACCTAGGGCTCGTGTGCGGAGGCGGATCCACTGCGGTGGCCTGGGCTTGTTGTCTGGGATGCGGACGGGGCCTAGATGGGGCTCACGCAACGCTATGGCGAGGGAAAACGAACGCGACGCCTGCGCACATACGGCGTTCGACAGAAGTATCGGCGGCTCTAGACGGCTACGGTGAAGCGGACCATGTCAGGGAGGTTGGCCTGCTCGCCGTGAGGTTGTTGGTGGCGTTGGATCGGGTCGTCGTGCAGCGGATCGCCGGTGATGCAGACGGACAGACGAACTAGGGTTTGGGGCTCGGTCTCGTCGGTGATCCTCGGTTCCGGTGCTCCTCCTCCGCGATGGCATGCTCAGGGCGATGCAGGGGACCCTCCTTGTACTCCTCGTTCACCTCCACGTTGTGCTCGTCGCCTGGTACGGTGTAGCCGCGAGGGGCCGAGGGTTGCCGGCGATGGGAGGGGTAGATGGTGGTGGAGAAGAGAGGGGAGGAAGCAGGGTGCCTCGGCCAGATCTGGAGGAGGCCAGGGAGATCCGAGAGGGGATAAAGCAGAGAGAGGGGAGGGAGGAGCCGTGGGGAGTAGGTAGATGGGAAAAGGTGGCTCGGCCACCTTTTCTTCCTCCTCCTCACGTGCTAGGATCGGCAGGTAGGGGCAGGGCAAGGGCGTCAGGTGGGCGGAGGCGAGGCCGAGGAGGCAGGCTCGGGTGGTGGGGTCCTCAGGCAGAGAGAGAAAAGAGAGGGAGGGAGGAGCTCGGGTTGGAGCTAGGAGGTGGCTCGGGCTAGGGTTGGCATTAGGGTTGGGGGTAGCTAGGTGGGCCAGGGAGAGGGTCCAGGTGGGGCCTGCATGGTAGGGAGAAGGAAGGGCCGAAAGAGAGGGGAAGGTGGTAGCTAGGGTCGGTTTAGGGTTTAGGTGAGAGAGAGAGAGAGAGGGGTTTAGAGAGGGTGGTAGATGATGATGGGGTAGGAACTTAGATGGAGTATAGGGTGATGTGTATCCTTTTGGGCAAGCTCAAGCAAAACAACCAAGTTAAAACATGAGCTAGACCAAAGGAAGGAAGGGAAAAAGGTGGTGATGGGGTGGATGGAGATGATGATGAGGTTTGAGCAAGATCAAAATAGATCAAGCCCAAAAGAAGGGATAGAGAGAGAGATGATGATCCACTCAAAAATCAATTAAAATCCAAAAGACAAGCAAAAGGTGGTACTTGCATGGCCCATGCAAAATATTTATTGCCATGTTGATTCGTGTGAAAACAATACTATCACATGGCATTATTATTATGCATTCCCAAAATTGGAATAAAAGCCAAGCAAAAAGGATTAAGAGGATGCCCCATGTGGAGTAGATGGAGATGACCATGTTTGAATAGGAATGGGACTTGCTAGTGTGTATGTGCCACTAGATGCTCAATAGTCCCAAAAATATCCCGACATGAGCATAATTCCATAAAAACCATATGGAAGCTAGGAAAAAGGGTTCCACCCACAAGGCATGCAAAGGTGGCCATGTGGCTCTCATATATCAATAATGTGAAAACAACATGATACTAAGATGAGAGCATGTGGCAATAGAATTGGATCCATCCCAACCCACATGAGCTAGAGGTAAAACCAATAAGTGCCAAGCTCATATTTAGTTGGATGGTGGAATTATAAGGTGGTGAAAGAAAGGTGGTGGAGTTAATAAGAGATATGCCCCCAACCCAACTTGGGCATTAAACAATATATCAAGAACCAAATACAATATCAAGAAGCAAATACAATTACTAATGCATATGAGATAAGAACCAAATGAAAAGGGTTTTATATGATGCTCAAATGCAAGGTGGCATGATGGCATGAGCATGATATAATGATGATGCAACAATTATATATTTGAAGTAGCATATATCTAGACTAGGCTAGTAGCATTGCAATTGTTAGACAATTGGGATGCTACACTCGATGAAGGCGGAGACGTTAGGTCTCGTCGAGCTCAGCTCTACGGCCTCCGGCTAGCGCGTGCAAGTTTCTTATGGCGGGGCCCAGTTGGAAGTGAGATTGAGAGCGGCTGCGTAAAAAATGGGATATGTCTTATTAAAATCAAGTGGTAACAAATTGCAGCTGTCCATCGACGACCGTGCACTCGATGACGCATGTGTTGTGGCGTAGTAGTAGCAGTAGTAGGCTTTTCAGACTTGATTAAACATGACATGACTGCTCGACGACTTTTTCCATGGACGGCATCGTGTTCCTTCTTGTAGAAGTCTCGTTGAGGGAGACGTGCGTGCTATATCATGCTGTACTGTGAAGGGCACGACGTGTGCAACGATCATCGTTGGATCGCACAGAATCAACGGTTGGTGCGCACGATCCGCGTGACAACTGTGACAACCAATCAGGGAGTAGCAGACAGAGTGAGCACAGGTTTGGGCTTCTACGAAAGATAGAGAGAGGGGGCAAAACTGAGTAGTATCAAAAAACCAAGGGCAAAACTGAGTAGTATAAAAATGGAAAGTGAGTGTCTTGTACAATGAAATACATCATGGAATACATCAAATTATGCCAAGATAGATCCATTAGAGTTCATTGCATGTGTGTTCTTCTCATAAACCACATGGACCAACTAGAGTTCATTGCATGTGTGTTATTGTCATAAACCACATGGATCCACCGGTGTCATTTGATACGTCCAAAACGTATCTACTTTCCCGAACACTTTTGCTATTGTTTCTCCTCTATACTTGTGTGATTTGGATGCAACTAATGCTGACTAACACTGTTTTCAGTAGAATTGCCTTGGTGTCTACTTTTTGTGCAGAAAATCAACTATCAGGAAAAATCCCGGAAAATATGCCAAAAATCCTATTTCACCCGAAGACTCCAGGAGCCAGAATACGAGACGAAGAAGAGCCAGGGGTGGCCACACAACCTAGTGGCGCGGGCCAGGCCAGGCCACGCTAGGGGGTGGTGTGGGCCCCCAGGCACCCCCTCGGCCTATCTCTTCGCCTATAAGGAGCCTTTTGACCTAAAAACTCCCGGGGGTTCGATGTTTTTCCAGAAGGAGTTCCGCTCCGCCGCCACCACCAGATTCCACGAAACAGCACCAGAAACTCCATTCTAGCACCCTGCCAGGACGGGGAATTGGAGGAGATCATCGCCATCATCATCACCATCGCTTCTCCATCGACCATCCATGTTCCCCCATCTATGAGTGAGTAATCCCCCACTGTAGGCTATGGGGATGGTAGGGATTGGATGAGATCGTTCATGTAATGGCATCAGATTGTTAGGGCATGGTGCCTAGTATCTTTTATTAGTGCTTTATGACTTTGTTGCGACTTGTTGTGCTTAATGCTTGTCACTAGGGCCTGAGTGCCATGATTTCAGATCTGAACATGTTATTGATTCATTATGATAGTATTGTTTTGGGTCTTATCTGCAAGTTGTATACACATTGTTGTCCGGAACCTATGGCCCCGAAGTGACAGAAATCGGGATAACCGGAAGGGAAAGGCTTTGATGTGAGGATCACATGTGTTCACTGAGTGTTAATGCTTTGCTCCGGTGCTCTATTAAAAGGAGCACCTTAATTGCCAGTAGTTCCCTAGAGGCCCCGCTGCAAATGGGCTGGTAGGACAAAAGTTGTTGTGCAAGTTCTCATTGGGAGCACGTATGACTATATATGGAACACATGCCTAGGATTGTCTACTACTTGGATGCTTTATCTTATTTATCTGCAATTGCCCTATGTTTTGATTGCTATGTGAATTGTCTTGTCCATGCAAGACATGTCCATCCATCCCTATGCCTACCGCACTCGAATCCCACTGTTTACTGCTTTTGTTACTACTGTCTTTGCTTTACTACTGTTGTTACTCTGCTATTCCTACTACAAAACTGTTGCTACTGATAAACTGCTGTGAGCAAGATTGTTTCCAGGTGCAGCTGAATTGACAACTCAGTTGTTAAGGCTTATAAATATTCTTTGGTTCCCCTTGTGTCGAATCAATAAATTGGGTTTCACATCCGTCGAAAATGCTGCGATACACCCCCTATACTTGTGGGTCATCAATACTATTTTCTGGCGCCGTTGTCGGGGAGCATAGCTTTATTTATCAAGTTCACTTGGATTCTCTATTGTTCGCTGCTATCCATCCATCATGGGTAAGTCTCGTGATGGCAAGTTTCCTATTTTACCATCCACTACAAGAAGAGGTACGGTTCTTAATAGCTCCGCTGCTCTTGATTCACCATCTGTTATAAGTAAGCTCGTTACACCACCACATACACATGCTACACACACTGCTACTACTACTGAATCTGAAACTTCTGATGCTTATGATGTTGCTTCTCTGTGCTTGATAAGAGTGGTTCATTAGGTCCTTTCCTAGATGCTACGATTGCTAGAACTATAGCTGGAAATACCGAAACTCCTAATGAAGACGCTACCACACCTGTTAGCTCACCTGACTCTAGTGAGAGTTATGATATTCAAGAAGATTATGTTGAGATGACCAATGAGTTTATTAAAAAATGTAAGAACACCCATGATAGGAGCGCTGCTAAGAGTCTCCTTGAGAGGCGTACTATTAGACCCAAATTATATCCTGCTGCTAAGTTTGCTGCTTCTCCCATAAACATTACAGATGAAGATTATGATTTCTCTCTCGATCTATCTTACATAGCTATTGTCGAGAAAGAACCTTTTTGTGGGACTAAGAATGAAAGTGTGGTAGCACATATGAATGAACTTTCTACCATGAGTGGCTTGTTTTCTGATGATATTAAGATGCGTACTTACTTTGTTGCTAAGATTTTTCCTTTTTCACTGAAAGGAGAAGCTAAAACTTGGTTTAGTAATTTACCTCCTAGATCTATTGATAGCCCTGAGTGCTTGATTAGTACTTTCCTGCAGAAATATTTTCCTCCCAGTGCTAGACATGCTATTTTGCAGGAACTTTTTGATTTCAAACAGGGAGAAAAAGAGGTATTGCCTGAATCTTGGGCAAGGTTTTGTGGTTTGATTCATGCACAGGCTAGAAGTCCTTTACCTAAGAATGAGCTTCTTGATATATTTTATAATGGACTAACCGAGGAATCTAGGACATACCTAGATACTTGTGCTGATTATGTTTTTAGGAATAGGACTCCTAAGGAAGCTGAGGAATTAATGGCTAAAATAAGCAAGAATTATGAAGATTGGACTCCTCCTAAACAAGCTATACCTGAAGTAATTGTACCTAAACCATCTATTCCTGTGCCTATTCCAACATCAAAGAAGAGGGGAGTTATTGAATTAAATGATGAAGTGATGAAGGATGCTAAGAAATGTCTTAAGGAGAAGGGAATTAAAGCTGCAGATGTCAAGAATCTACCTCCTATAGAAGAATTATGTAAGCCTATTTCCTACTCACCCACTATTGAGGTACACTCTGTCCAACACTTTGATGAAGGTGATATCCCTTACTCTAAACCTCCTGATCAATGCTTAGAAGAATTTGATATCTTTATTATTAAGCAAGATAACTTTAATAAAAGGGTGCAAAATCATCTAATGGAAAACACTAGAGCTATTGTTGAGTTGAAAGATATTGTGGAAAGAACCTCTAATGATGTTAAAATGATTGTTAAACACTTTCAAATGGTTCAAACTAAAATAGATCAACTCGTTAAAGTGAAAAACGACTTGCTAGTGAATGCTGCTAAAGAAAAACATGCTTATGAAATTAGAACTAGAAGTGGTCCTGCTACCCTCTGAACCCTCTGAACCTATTGAAAAGGAAAAATAAATATAAAACTATTGTAGAACCCTCTGAACCTGCTATAGATCCTAATAGTATATCTATCTCTGATGCTGAAACGGAAAGTGGTAATGAAGAAAATGAAGTTCCTAATGAAGAAAAAGTTGAAGAAGAACCTGAAAACCACACTAAGACTACTAGATACACCAAAGAATATTTTATTGCTAAGAAACATGGTAGTGAAAGAGAACCTTGGGTCCAAAAACCTATGCCTTTCCCTGATAAGAAACACAAGTCAAAAGAAGATGAACACTATAATATGTTTTGTGAGTGGATGAAGCCTTTATTCTTGCAAATTCCTTTGACTGATGCTATTAAATTGCCTCCTTACTCAAAGTATATGAAGGACGTTGTCTCGAATAAAAGGAAGATCCCTAGTGAAGAAATCTCTACTTTGCTTGCTAATTATTCTTTTAATGGTAAGGTTCCTAAGAAACATGGAGACCCAGGGATTCCAACTATCCCTTGCTCTATTAAGAACAGTTATGTTAGAACTGCTTTGTGTGATTTGGGAGCTGGAGTTAGTGTTATGCCTTTCTCTCTCTATAAGAGGCTTCAGCTTGAAAAAATGATACCAACTGATATATCTTTGCAAATGGCTGATAAATCTACCACTATTATTGTGGGTATATGTGAGGATGTACCTATTCAGGTGGCTCACAATTGCTTGATATTAACTGATTTTGTCGTGCTTGAAATGCCAGAAGATGATAATATGTCTATTATTCTTGGGAGACCTTTTCTTAATACTGCAGGAGCTGTTATTAATTGTAATCAAGGAAAGGTTACCTTCAATGTTAATGACAAGGAACATACTGTATATTTCCACAAGAAGATTGAAAGGACTTATGGTTTGAATTCAATTGAACATGTTGAAGGCATTCAAGTTGGAGAAATATAGTGTCCCATACCAAGAGAAAAATTTGAAACTATTATGATTGGGACCATTATTATCAAGGTTAAGGTAACATAATCATTAGTGGAGAACAAAGTTTTGTCTCATATGCAATTGTTTTGGTAGCAAGACTTGATCAACCTTGCTAACAAAAGGATTCCATTGAACAAAACAATGTTTTCATTATGATTATCTCTATTTATTTCTATCATTTGCATTTTAGTTTTTTGCTTTTGTTTAGTTTTCTTTGTGTTGTTAGTTGCTTGCATGCTAGAACTTCTGTAGTTCTAGCCTTGTTTTGTCCTTGCATCTTGTTTCCAAAAGAAAAAAAATCTGTCTGTCAGAAAAATCATTCTTCTATTTCTGAAAAAAGCCCAAAATAAAGTGTCTCGAAAAATTCCAGAAAATTCATATTAAATTTTTACGTGAAAAAAAGGGGCAGAGGAGTACCTGGTAGGTACTAGGGGGGCCCACCAGGCAGGCACACGATGTGGTGGCGCGGCCAGCCCTGGGTGGCGCCATGCCCTGGTGTGGGCCACCCCTGGCCCCCCACCAACTCTCTCGCCTGCCACTTTCTTCTCTCCCGAGTAAGCTCTAGTTCATAGCTCAAAATTGCGTTCTTTCTATGCTTTCTCTCGATTTCTTTGATCTCCTTGCTCAGCCCATCTTTCTTGCTGAAATTTGGAGCATTTGTTCCCTGGTATGTGACTCCTCCCCTTGTCCAAGTAGATTTGTGTTTAGTGGATTATATGTTGAGTATTTTGCTTGTAAGCTTGTTTGATGCTTAGAGATATAGTTTTGATGCATGTTTAGGCCTCTTACAAGTCCCTATGAGTAGAATCCTTCTTTATATTTATTTTGCAATCACTTGTTTGATAGGTGTTTAAATTTCAGAATACCAAGCATGAACAACCATACTTTTGGAGAGATATTTGAGAGTGATGCACCTAGGAGGTCGAGGCCCCCAAGAACAGCCTCTCAAGCTAGGGCATCATACAATGAAGATCTCATTGCAACTCGTATTGGTAGTGAAAGCGATGATGGGGATGCTCACCCATCCTCTTTTCCTTGTTTTACCTTCTTACAAGCTACATGTATTCTTGATGATTTCTTGCTACTGATTGAGAGGGTTGGTTTGACCTCATATATGTAAGAAGAGAGTGCGCAATACGCTATGCTCACCAAAACTTTTGTTGAGAGCTTCTCATTTACTAACACACCCTATCAATCTACTGGCTCTTTTAAAATCTATGATATGCCCTTCACCATGCCTTTGGAGAGATTTTGCAGTATTGTAGGTGTGCGTATGACAGGGACCGTGAAGAAAATTCAAGGGCGACCCGCTGATTTGTTGGAGCTTTATCGAGGGGTGACCAATGATGATGACCGCGTAGCGCAGCGCGGAAAGATAAGAAATATCCAACTCCCATTGCTGTTATCTTGCTACTTGATACTTTGCATATTATCTTGCTACTAGTGTATTGGGTTGGGAGAACACTAGTAATATCTCCAACTATCATTTAGCATTCCTTGCTGTTGCGCTTAACAATGATACTCGGTACAATCTTGGCTCGCTTATTGCTCGCCGCCTAGCTGCTAGGGGGCCTATCTATGGGGGCATCATTGCCTCGCATGTAGTCAATGCATTAGGTCTTTCGGTGGATCCTGATGATGCTATGCTAGCACAACAGAGGCTTGACCTTGTTGCCATGAAAACTCATCACTTTGTCACTACTACCTCTGATTTGAACAATCTAGTATATAGGATGCTTTTCACTGACGGGGATGAAAGGGAGATCCTTTTGCCATAGCCTGCTTTGTTTAGTGTTGACAGGAGACCATGGTCGCGCTCCAAGGAGGAGGTGGAAGAGCAGCTTCGCTTGCTGGGTTTCCACGAGCAGCACCAGGAGGATGTGCCCTCCTATGGTTACTCCGCACATTACGGAGGGACATACTCGAGCTCGCACCAGGACGAGGGTACCTCCTCGTCATACCACGGTGACACTTCATCTTGGCCATCTTGGGATTGATACCCACTTAGGCCAAAAGCCTAAGCTTGGGGGCAGGTACGCCGACACCGCACTCATCTCCATATCATGTTGTGTCGGTACTTTGTATATTCATGTTTTCGTTCTCTTTTTAGTTTTCGTTCTTCTTTGCTTTTGCTTTCTAAAAACACAAAAAGACCAAAAATATTTTTGTTGTTTCTCTTTGGTTTGCTTCTTCTTTTTGCCTTGGTTTGTTTTTCCCTTTTTGCTTTGTTTGAACTATTCTAAAAATCCAAAAAGATTTTGCTTTGCTCGTTTTTCTCTTTTGGTTCTTATTTAAAAATCAAAAACACCAAAAATATTTGTCATTCTTCTTTGGTTTTTGCGAGTTTGCTACAGGGTTCAGCAGTTCTTAGTGGAATATTGGTTTCATATTATTATTCAAGCCACACAAGTGAAGAGCAATAATGAGGATTAATGACAACTTGAGGCGTGGTAAGAGGCTGGTAACGAACTCTATTTGTTTTCATTTTTGTACATATACTCATCACTGTGGGCATGCTTAGTCCGTTCATGTAGAGTGTATGTTTTCTTTGGATGCTTAGTAGTTCTTGCTTTCTTATGATTAGCTCCAGCTCGCTAATAGTTTGTAGCATGTCTTATGAATGTTTGCTTGCATTGCTCTATTCATAAATTGGTATGACACCGTGGTATCCTCCTCTGAATGTTTCATTTGAATTTACTTGGCACATGCTCACGCATGCACATGACTGTAATAATCAGTTAAGCCTTGATGAATTATTTTGCCTTGAGGATCTTGAATCACTTTCATGCCATGAGTAGTCTTGTTTTGTTGCAAGCATGATAATGACAGCTATTGCTCTCTCGTTTGTCGCTCCCTTACTATTGCTAGCCTTCACTTCCACTGAGTGTTTTACTCAAGTTTCCAACTTCCTAAACCAAATATTTCCAAAGTGTCCACCATACCTACCTATTAGCATCATTTGCTACTCCCGTGCATATTCATTATGCCTTGTTTTCTTCTGAATAAAATGTTTGCTTGTTATGGGAAAACTAGTTAGTAATGCTCTCACGAACTTGATGGCACACTTTATTTCCTGCACTTAATAAACCTGAACCATTGTGAACTGTCCATGAAAGTTATATGCTTGCAAATTATAGGCTAGGGATTAGCAGAACTGTGTTGTCACGGGGAAGGCTTTCAACACTTGTAAATATATACCCAGTTGATACCTTGCTCTTTTTTTTGCGGATATCGTCGGTGTGAAATAAAAGGGGAGCTTGTAAGTCCATGGAGTTATGTATGTGTGTTAGAGAAACGCCTGGGCCACTGGTCTAATCCATGCTGACATGGTGGAAACCTGCAGCGTAACCATAATGATATCTATGAAGCACTCTTCTTATAAAAAAAGAGAGATAGCTATTGAGAAAAAGAAAAAAAAGAGTTTTATGAAAAGAGGAAAGAGAGAAAAAAAGCACCATTTTACCATGGTAAATAAGAAGATTGCTGAGATACTCATTGTCTGCTTGCCTTGTCATTTTGATATGGGGATTCTTCCGTATCATCGGGCAAGGGGTACCCCATTGGCGGTTCTCAATACGCACATACTTACGATGACAAGAACTTACCGGTAACTAAAGTTGAGTAGCATGAGGAGCGGCCCTCGTACTCAAGGGACTTGGGATCTTCAATTTATAGTCTGTCAAGCATATAACTCAGATTGGACCTCACTTTCACCTTAACCACATTAAAGATGCTTATGATAGGGGCAATGAGAGCTCAAAGCTAGCGAGTACCATACTTTCAGCATTTGGAAGCCTTTCAAAATTATTCAAAACATTTTTCTTCTACTTGTTGAGTCTCCACATATTCTTTGAGTACCTTCTTGAGAGCATAGTTGTCATTCTTTGTGTTTGCTCCATTACTTGATTATTTGTGTTATGACTTTGATGCTTGTATCCTTGATATCTTTACTTCTAGTCATCACTTGAACTTCAGAGGTGCCTTGATATTCATAATCAAAGGGCAAGCGAGATACCACTCTATCATACCTTTTTATGAGCATTGTAATGTTGCTTATGTTTGTGCTTCATGCTACTTATTATTCTTGAGTTGGAATCTCTTCATAGCTTGCAATGACTATTAAGTAGACTCAGTTGCATACTCTTTATTATGAACTGTCTGAGTAGTTGATCACATTGCTGAGAATATTTACATCATATGAAGCAAATGTGTTGGTGAAAGTTCTTTTATCGCACTCAGTTTTCAACTAAATTGCTTGAGGACAAGCAATAAGCTAAGCTTGGGGGGAGTTGATACGTCCAAAATGTATCTACTTTCCCGAACACTTTTGCTATTGTTTCTCCTCTATACTTGTGTGATTTGGATGCAACTAATGCGGACTGACGTTGTTTTTAGCAGAATTGTCTTGGTGTCTTTTGTTCAGAAAATCAACTATCAGGAAAAATCCCGGAAAATATGCCAAAAATCCTATTTCACCCGAAGACTCCAGGAGCCAGAATACGAGACGGAGAAGATCCAGGGGTGGCCACACCACCTGGTGGCGCGGGCCAGGCCAGGCCGTGCTAGGGGTGGTGTGGGCCCCCCAGGCACCCCCTCGGCCTCTCTCTTCGCCTATAAGGAGCCTTCTGACCTAAAAACTCTAGGGGGTTCGACGTTTTTCCAGAAGGAGTTCCGCTCCGCCGCCACCACCAGATTCCACGAAACAGCACCAGAAACTCCGTTCTGGCACCCTGCTGTGAGCATCAAACAAGCTTACAAGCATCAAACAAGCTTACAAGCTTATAAACTGCTGTGAGCAAGATTGTTTCCAAGTGCAGCTGAATTGACAACTCAGTTGTTAAGGCTTATAAATAATCTTTGGCTCCCCTTGTGTCGAATCAATAAATTTGGTTTCACTTCCCTCGAAAATACTGCGATACACCCCCTATACTTGTTGTCGTTGTATTGGGAACGGCAGTACCTGAAGAGGTTAGATAGAGGTGTGGGGACTAGCAGGGAAGCTATCGACGGCGTCCGCAGGCGAGATTGGATACAAGCGAGCGTAGCGGGATGCAAGAAGTACCCAGGTTCGGGGCCCTCGTGGTGAGGTAAAGCCCCTACTCCTGCCTGATCTGACTATGAGGGATATACGAACTACAAGTGCTCCTTGAGCTGTGTTTTCTAGCTACTGCCTTAAATGCACTAAGACCAACCGACTGTCTAACTGAGCTAGTGCGTGTGCTCTAGGTGAGAGAGCTAGCAGGGAGAGCTAGCTCCCTGGGAGTGATCGATCGATCCATGCCTGAATGAGTGAATGAATCCATGAGAGTGAGTCCCCCCTTGCCTTATAAAGATGGCCAAGAGACATGGTGGGACCCACTTGCCTAACTATTACTATGCATGTGTCATGCATGATGTAGTGTATAGTGTCTACTATTTGCTACATCGTCTGATAAAGTAGTATGGGCTTTGTCTTGTCCGTTGCCTTCTCGTTGTACTTCTTCTTATCTTCTCGTATGTCTATCTTCTGGAGTCCAACGTCGGGTCGATCGTGAGTAGGATCCCAGACAGCCAAGACGCATTCAGTCGGTGGGATCGATCCACCTGATCGATCGGAGGCAGGGCAGCAGCGATCCGGCTGGGAGTGAGGCGGCCCAGCCAGGATGGGAGCGGTGGCCCACGCGGGAGAGGTCGAAGATAGGCTCAGCCGGACAGGCCCCCAACCGGGGTGGAGGCAGCCTAGCCGGGGCGGGGCGTCGTGGCGGCCCAGTAGGGGCGGGCGGCCTAGCCGGACCGTGGCGCAGGGCGGCCCAGCCGGGATGGTGGCGAGCCGGGGAGGCAGGAAACCCAGCGGGAGCTCCTGGGAGCCTGGCCTTATGGGAGGAGCAGGCTGGGAGGCCTAGCCGGAAGGAGGGCTCAACCGGAAAGGGGTGCTGGCGAGGTTGTGGGCCGGCTGGGAGGCTCCAGCCGGCCCAAGTTGGCTCCAGTGTTGTTTTCCCTTTATATTTTGCCTGTTTTTGCCTTTTTCGTCTGTCTTGGAGTACTTTTGGAGCGTCTTTGGGGCACCCAGGGACAATCCCCCTGACACTTGTGGGTCATCATCATTGCATGTGTGTTCTTTTTACAAACCACATGTTGATCCACCAATGTCATTGCATGTGGTCATTGCATGTGTGTTCTTCTAAACAAACCACACATGGATCCAACAATATCATTGCATGTCTTTTCTTTTCATGAACCACACCCAGTGTCATCACATGTCTGTTCTTCTCACAAGCCACATAAGGATCCACCAGTGTCATTGCATGTATGTTCTTCTCATGAACCACATCTAGAGTCATTGCATGTCTGTTCTTCTCGCAAACCACATAAGGATCCACCAGTGTCATTGGATGTGTGTTCTATTCATGAACCACACATGGATCCAACCAGTGTGATTGCATGTCAGTTCTTCTCACAAACCACATAAGGATCCACCAGTGTCATTGCATGTCTGTTCTTTTCATGAACCACACCTAGTATCATTGCATGTTTGTTCCTCTAAACAAACCACACATGGATCCACCAGTGTCATTGCATGTGGTCATTGCATGTGTGTTCTTCTAAACAAACCACATAAGGATACACCAGTGTCATTGGCTAAGTGTTCTTTTCATGAACCACACCCAGTGTCATTGCATATTTGTTCTTCTCACAAACCATATAAGGATACACCAGTGTCACTGGATGTGTGTTCTTTTCATGAACCACACCTAGAGTCATTGCATGTCTGTTCTTCTCACAAACAAAATAGGGGTCCACCAGTGTCATTGCATGTCTGTTCTTCTCACGAACCACATATAGAGTCATCGCATGTGTGTTCTTCTCAGAAACCACATAAGGATACACCAGTGTAATTGCAAGTCTGTTCTTCTCATGAACCACATCTGGAGTCATTGCATGTCTGTTCTTCTCACAAACCACATAAGGATCCACCAGTGTCATTGGATGTGTGTTCTTTTCATGAACCACACACAATGTCATTGGCTGTCTGTTCTTTTCATAAACCACATAAGGATTCACAAGTGTCATTGGATGTGTGTTCTTTTCATGAACCACACCCAGTGTCATTGGATGTGTGTTCTTCTCACAAACCACACATTGATCCACTAGTGTCATTGCATGTGTGTTCTTTTCATGAACCACACCCTGTGTCATTACATGTCTGTTCTTCTCACAAACCACATATGGATCCACCAGTGTCACTGGATGTGTGTTCTTTTCATGAACCACACCCAGTGTCATTGCATGTCTATCTTCTCACAAACCACATAAGGATACACCAGTGTCATTGCGTGTCTGTTCTTTTGACGAACCACATAAGGATATACCAGTGTCATTGCATGTCTGTTCTTCTCATGAACCACATCTAGAGTCATCGCATGTGTGTTCTTCTCACAAACCACATAAGTATATACCAGTGTAATTGCATGTCTGTTCTTCTCATGAATCACATCTAGAGTCATTGCATGTCTGTTCTTCTCACAAACCACATAATGGTCCACCAGTGTCATTGGATGTGTGTTCTTTTCATAAACCACACACAATGTCATTGGATGTCTGTTCTTCTCATAAACCACATAAGGGTCCACCAGTGTCATTGGATGTGTGTAGCATCCCAATTGTCTAACAATTGTAATGCTACTTGGTCTAGTAATATAATGGCTACTTCAAATATATAATTGTTGCATCATCATTATATCATGCTCATGTCATCATGCCACCTTGCATTTGAGCATCATATAAAACCTTTTTTTTTCATTTGGTTCTTCTCTCATATGCATTGTTAATTGTATTTGCCTCTTGATATTGTATGTGGGTCTTGATATATTGTTTAAATGCCCAAGTTGAGTTGGGGGCATATCTTTTATTAACTCCACCACCTTTCTTTCACCACCTTATAATTCCACCATCCAACTAAATATGAGCTTTGCACTTTATTTGAGTTTACCTCTAGCTCATGTGGGTTGGGATGGAACCAATTCTTTTCCACATGCTCTCATCTTAGCATCATGTTGTTTTCACATTATTGATATATGAGAGCCACATGGCCACCTTTGCATGCCTTGTGAGTGGAACCTTTTTTTTTCCTAGCTTCCATATGGATTATCATGGATTTATGCTCATGTTGGGGTATTATTGGGGCTACTAAACATCTAGTGGAATAAACACACTAGCATGTACCAATTATAATCAAATGTGAGCATCTCCATCTAATTCATCTGAAACTTTCACTTGTTTTCTGTTGCTTGGCCTTACTCCACATTTTTGGGTAATGCATAGTAATAATGCCTTGTTAATAATATTGTTTTCACAAGGATAATCATGGCATTAATTATTATGCATGGGCCATGCAAGTTCCACCTTTTTCTAGCCTTTTGGTTTTTATTTGAATTTTGAGTGGATCTTTTCCCCATATCTCTCTCTAACCTCTTATGCTTGATCTTGCTTGATGCATGCAAGCATCTAACCCTAAAACCCCATCAACATCTCCATCCTTTCCATCACACCCTTTTCTATCTATTCCTCTTTTGGCTTGGTCTCATCTTGATCTTGCTTAAACCCCTCACCATATCACCACATCCCTCTCTTTTCTTGTCTTGATCTTGTTGGACCTTGACATGTGCTTGGCTTGATCTTAACAAAGGCAAATCCTAGCTACCATACCATTCCTCTCTCTTCCCCCTCTAAACCAAACCCTAGCCACCACATCACCCCCTCTCGGCCTCTCTCTTCTCTCTACCTAGCTGGCCCCACCGGCCACCCTCTCTCCCTGGCCACCTCACCCCTGCCCTAGCTACCCTCTACCCAAACCCTAACCGAGCCTAGCTCACCCGAGCCCGAGCCTCTAACCCTAGCCCGAGCCTCTCCTCTCCTTCTCTATCTCTAGCTCTCTCTGTGTGCTCCCACCACGCCGAGCCTCCTCCCCGCCTCACCTTGCCCCACCGGAAGCCACCCCTGCCCCTCGCCCTGACCGAAAGCACGTGAGGAGGAGGAAGGAGAAAAAGGTGGCAAGCCACCTTTCCATCTACCACTCCCCACGGCACCCCTCTCCTCTCCGTCCCTATCTACCCTCTCTCTCGCCTCTCCCGGATCCGCCCAGGGCCTCGCCTTCTTCTCTCCTTCCTCTCCACCACCGTCTACCCCCAACGCCGGCCACCGTCTGCTCCAACCACGCTGCGCCGATCCAGCCAACGAGCGCGACGAGGAGGTGATCGAGAAGGACGAGGAGGCTTCTCTGCTTCGTCCAGTAACCGTCAGCGAGGAGGAGAAGGGCTGGAGCCGAAGAACATCGCGACGCCGACCCCGAAACCCTAAACCGCTGGGCCTCTGCATCACCGTCGTCCTGCTGCTCGCCGGCCCGATCCGCCACCACCGACACACTCTCGGTGAGCCCCTAAACCCCCTGGACATGCTCCGCCTCGCCATCGTCGCCTCGATCCGCTGCCCTTTCGAAGCGCCTCAGCCGCCGCCGCTTCGCTCACTCCAGCGTGGCGCCAAGCTAACTAGGCCCCGTCGCCCTCCTAACACCAACCCCCCAGCCACCTCCAGCCACCACGCCAGGTCCGGAGTTCGATTTCCCGCGCCGCGCCTGCGTCGGACGCGCACCGATCTGTCCTCTGCCGCGGAGAAGAGGAACAGTACGGCGCCCTTTTTGCACGTAACCCCCTGCTGTTTTGCGCACGCAACCCGCGCTCCTCTTGGACCCACCTGTCTGCCTCCGCGTAAGTTTTGCAGAGGAACCCCCCTGTTTCCAGAACCTCAACCCGCACTCCAGCTCAGCCCCACCTGTCAGTTTCTTTTCCTCTCGCCGCTGTCACGTGGACCTCGTGGCCGCAGGCCCCACCTATCAAACGCAGTGGCTAGGTTAGCTCAGCAGATGTGAAGAATTTTGTCTTGCTGTCGTCGTCAACAAGATGGCCCCACTGGTCTTTGACTGTGGCTAGCTTTGAGCTGGGTAACAAAAGGAGTTTCTGTATTCTGTTTTAATTCAAATCTTTTCAAATTTATTTTAAATTCAAAATTTAATTCTGTTTTTAAATAACTTTTAATTCCCAAATCCAAATAATACAAATAATATATGTTTTCAAATCAGAAAAATGTGAGGAATTCAAATATGCCATTCAAAATATATTTTGAACACTTAAAATTCCAAGTTGAGTAAAATTACAAGAAAATGCCCTTTTTCCTTAATTAATTAATAACTTTTGTTTTATAACCCCAAATTCAACAAATAATATGTCTAAAATGATTAGCTCGACGAGACCTTTCTGTTTATGCATTCCATGTTCTGTTTTGCAGCATGCATAATATAAATATAATGTATACAGCAACTTAATTGAGGTTAAAACATGATTGAAACTCAACAAAATGATTTATACTTGTATTTCACACCTCACCCATGCCATGCTATGTTATTGCCATGCAAATTGTGCATCATTCATCATGGCATGATTGTTTGCTTGATGCATTTAATTCATATGCTTGTGCACTTATTTATGTTGGCCCTTGTTTGTTTGGTTCTTCTTCGAATAGTTGCTGAGCATGGGATATATCAAGAAACCCAGGAGCACTACCCAGATCCTTCTCTCGCTGCAACTGTGCTGCCAGGCAAGCACTACCACATGCTTGCATACATACAGTACCTATTGCCTCTATCTTATTCTTGCATCATTGAGTCGCGATTGCATTAAACCGAATCCCAAGTATTGCATAGCCTTTACTTTTAAACCCCACCGAAGCTTGTTCCTCCATCCCATGAGCCATTACTACAGGAGTTGTTTGAGCCATGCGAGTCGTAGAACAGCATGTGTAGGGTATGTGAGTGTCTGATGGATAACGAGGTACCTATACAACTTAATCTGAGTAGTAATGGGATAACTAATGAAAGTGGCATCGGTGAGCCATACTTGCTATTTGGTTTTTTAGGCTCACTTGTGTCCCGTAGGACCCCGAGTACTTGATTCCTGTTCCTTGAATATTCGCGCTATCCACATCCGGGAGGCTTATGAACCCCCCTGAGCCAGAGCTTGATTCATTCTTATTTCTTGGGGCCACAAACTAGTTTGAGATTTTATTTACTATCCTGTACTTATGCCATGCTTTACTGCTTTATTTAAAATTGTGCGAGGTATGCTTTGTCTGTTTTAGGTAAGCGAGTGTTTTCGTATCGACAAGCCCAGTCACAATTTCGGGTTCCGATCGTTTACAGCCATTGACGCAAACCTTGAGTCCGTCTCGAGTCGGCCAACTTCGTCAGGTAGCTTAATGGGTGGCCCCTGAAATATTTTTGAATCCTGTGATCGCTTTGTCGTATCGCCTCGTTGGGTTTTGATTTGATTTTCCGAGGTTGATCGAGTGTGTGTTGCTATTTGTGCACCCTCAGGTAAAACTTTCTGAAAGCCGTGTCCGCGGTTATGGACGACTTGGAGCACAGTTTCTCGATCATAGACAAGAATAACTAAAGTACCGCTTTTAAATTGACTAAGTACCGGATTAGTAAATAGTGCAATTCTCATGGAATGGATAATAAAACTGCCAACGGATGGGGGGTTGTTCGTCCGCTTCCTCGTCGATGGCGAGGAGGAGGATGGATCTGTTAATATTACCGTTATAAGCGTATTTATTAATTCACGGACATCCGTCTATCTCTGGTTAGGCGGATGGTTAGCGAGTATCTATAGTATTGATAGGGTTTATCTTTTGCTGCAATTGCGTCACCCCAGGTTGTGTCCCCTTTAGAGGCATAAAGACTTGCTGAGTACCCCTAGGGTCTCACACGATAAATTGTTTGATTCAGATTAACAGGTACCCTCGCAAGATGGATACTGGGTGGAGGAGACGGACGATGTGGGCAACGATCATTCGGTGTAGAGATTCCGGGAACGGGGATCCGTGAGATCTGTGGGCGGGATGTGTTTATTTATGGGGCATCTTATGTTGATTTGCTTCTTATCCGTACTCGGATTTTGTCTTCCGCTTCCGCTTGATACTCTGATGTTTGATGTATGAGGAGATATCCTAAACTATTATATCTATCTAGGATATTTGGATCTTGCCGTATGGCGTTGCTATATTTCCTTTCTTTTTAGATGGAATGGCTCTGATGTACTATTGTATGGTGGCTTGCATACATACTCATTTGTGTATGTAGTTGATCCCTTCGCCTGCCGATTACGCCGCCCGTTCTTGTCCCGATGTTTGGAAATGGTTGGGACGGCCGAAAGGTCTACCTGTGAGTGGAATTTGGGCCCCACCGTACTATTTCAACAATTTCTGCTCATCCAGGCTTGTAACTAGGAGCGTAATTCACCGAGGTAGTTACAATGTGTGTTCTTTTCATGAACCACACCCAGTGTCATTGCATGTGTGTTCTTCTAGCAAACCACACATGGATCCACCCGTGTCATTGGATGTGTGTTCTTTTCATGAACCACATCTAGAGTCATTGCATGTGTGTGCTTCTCACAAACCACATAAGGATACGCCAGTGTCATTGCATGTGTGTTCTTTTCATGAACCACAGCTAGAGTCATTGCATGTGTGTTCTTCTCAAAAACCACATAGGGATACACTAGTGTCATTGCATGTCTGTTCTTCTCACAAACCGCAACTAGAGTCATTGCATGTGTGTTCTTCTCAGAAACCACATAAGGATACACCAGTGTCATTGGATGTGTGTTCTTTTCATGAACCACACCAAGTGTCACTGGATGTGTGTTCTTCTCTCAAACCACACATGTATCCACCGGTGTCATTGCATGTGGTCATTGCATGTGTGTGTTCTTCTAAACAACCCACGCATGGATCCACCTAGTGTGATTGAATGTGTGTTATTTTCATGAAGCACACCCAGTGTCATTGCATGTATGTTCTTCTCACAAACCACACATGGATCCACCCAATGTGATTGCATGTATGTCGTGGAAATGGTTGACGCTACTGCAGAGGCAGCGATTGATTGAATCGGGGCGAGTCATGCCATCTCATGGTGCGAGATGGGGGCGGATGCACGTGGGTTTACCCAGGTTCGCCCCCCCGGAGGGTAAAGACCTACTCCTGCTAGATTAGATTATTGGAGAGAGAGAGAGTTACAGGGGTGGTGAGCTCAGCCTCTAAGCAGCGAGTCACTTGAAGGGGTGTATGATGGAACGTAAGTCCTGATGATACCCTAAGGAGGTTTATATATGAGGCACCTCGCTAGGGTTTACAAGTTACAACCGAACAAGGTATGGATTCGGAGGCTTTGACCTAATCTGACTAGGCTTCTAGTACGCTTCTGGGCCTCCAGTCTCCAGTCGTCGGGCCTTCATCTTAGTCACATTACAGTCGCCGTCATGTAGGCCCACTCGTGAGACCCTTTGGCCCAACCGGAACGTCCTGCTGGGTACACCCCATTCGGCATATCCCCATCAGTAGTCCCCGAGGCCATCGTTGAATCAGACGCAGGTGGTCATTTGGCAGTCGGAGTAGGTGAGTCCAATTTGGACGCCTAGTCAAATCGGCGATGGACTCCACTAAAACCAAGGAAATTTTCCCCAGGCTCCCAGTCACTTCTCCAGCGAATGTCACGGCTGCTAAGTCGATGCTTCAGCGAGTGGATAGGACTAGTTGCTAGTGAGTGTAATGGAGGAGTTGGACCGTCAACCTGGTCAAACTATACGTTGGATATTCCAATGGTAACTTCGGCGTAATTACCGCAGGTAACGGCTACCCCGAATTTGGCGGGTAGCGCCCCTTATAAGGCGAGTGCCGAATCAGCCTTGCAGATCCTTCCCTGCATTCTTCATTCTCACGTATTCGTTCTTTCTGTCTTCCTTCGATCTGATCGTTCCACACTGAGCGACTCCACATCCTTCCCAATGGCACCTCCCAAAGGTTCATGGGGGAAATCCAAGTGCACCACAGCCCAACTCAAGTCCTTCGAGGACGCCGGAGTCCTCCGCAAGGGAAACTGGCGAATCCCTGCTTCCTCTGAGATCGAGCCAAAGCCGCGGGCCGGCGAGTTCATTTTCTTCCCGAGCCACCTAGAGAGAGGTTTAGGATTCCCCACCTCACTGTTCTTCCAGAGTTTCTGCGCATATTACGCAATCAAGCCGTCAGATCTTGGCCCGCATAGCATCAAGCAGCTGGCAATCTTTGTCGCCTTCTGCGAATGCTATCTAGGCTGCAGGCCGTACATCCCGCTGTGGCTGCAGCTCTTCCACGGCCGCATCGGGCGTGAGGCGGCCGGCGGTTTGATGTTGGCGGCCGGCTGCGTCACGTTCCAGTTGAAGCCGAAGGCCAACTTTATCAAGCTTCTGCTACCGAAGAAGGCCGCGAGCGAGTGGAAGAAGAGCTGGTTCTACGTCAAAGAGTCCACTCCCTCCGGCGAAGTAACGCTCCTCGTGTTCATCGCAGAAAGGAGCGAGCCTCACCGGCTGGCGGCAAAGAAGCTTCCGGAAGACCAGAGGATGGCCGTCACGGAAATGATGGACCAGATCCAGAGGTTGAAGGATCAGGGGCTGTCCTCGATCAACCTCTACAACTGCTGGCTCGGGCGGCGTCTGGTTCCGCTAGCGGCTCGGCCGCATTGGATGTATGAGTACAGCAGGAAACACGATCCCTCCTGGACCAATAAAGAGTAGTGGGAGATCGAAGACTACAAGGCTGCCTTGAAGAAGATCACCGATGCGGAATTCACAACCACATCGGCCGGGCTCGCCCCATACATTCCCGTGAAGAATGAACCCCCTACGGTAAGTTTTCCTTCTAGTCGCCATTTCCGCAATGTGATTCGCAGTCGCATCATTTGATATTCATTGGTGGTTGTTCTCAGTTTTTCTAGGTGCTGGAGGGTTGGCTCCCTCCGCTTGACAAAGAGGTTCCCCGGGAGCTCGAAGAGGCCTCCGAGGAAGACTCCTCCGGAAGTGACAAGGAGGAGGAGGAGGAGGAGGTTCCCCCCTAGCGCCTACGGCCCGCAAGATTCACATGCAAAAGCAGCGCGAGTTCAAGGCGAGTCACAGCCTTGATGAACATGAAGGGGGCGACGAAATCGTGCAAGAGCACATGTCTCGGCATATAGCCATGCCGGCGAAGCCCGCGCGCAGACCAAAGTCGCCAACAAAGAAGCCAGCGTTACCGCCAAGGTCGTCGGTGGTGTTTGAGTCTGATGACGACTTCGATGACGATGGCGCCCCCAATTCTTTGCACAAGATCCCAGAGGATGCGATTCCGATGAAGGGATTGGGACGAGGACACCGAGGTGGCGGTGGAAGTCCCTCTGGCGGTAATCGCGCCTGAAGCTTTGAGGGACCCAAGCTAGGAGGTGACTGAAGCTGTGGCGCCGAGATCGCCGCAACCTTCAAGGGCGGCCGTGTCTCCGGAGCCAGAAATTCCGGCGATCGCGGCTTCGTCATCAAGGAAGCCCGTGGTGTCATGGGCTTCAGATGTCTTTGAGAGGGGTCTCATGCGCAAGATGGGCCCAGAACTAGACAAGCCCGCCCACATCAGCATTGGGCTATGCGTTCTTCCAGTCGCTAAGTAAGTATTGGCTTCTCCATTCCGAGTCGTGTCTCGTTTTCGTGCTGTTAGTGTGTTGACTTTGGAGGTTTTGGCAGGTCTGGAGCCAAGAAGATTGGTCGCCCTTCAGTGGCGAAGGTTCCGCCGGTCGCCACCATGGGAGAGGGCAACCTCCACAAGAAGAGGAAATCTGCTGGAGATGCAGCGACTGCGGAGGGAACGAATAGGCAAAAGGGCGGTGCCGACAACGTCGTGGCGATGGATAGCGCCAAGGAGTGCGATCTCGCTGCAGTCGCCGAAGAATGGCGGCGGCATGGTCGGAGCCAGTCACGGTCGCTCCTGCGACGAAAGCGCCAGCTCTGACGACCAGTGCCCCGGCTAGGGCGTCGACAACATTCCCGAGCTTCATGGGGAGGGGGTTTCTAGGCGTGGCGGACAACCAGTCTCCACAGAGCCCGGAGATTGTTGATGAAGGCATTGGGTCCCGTCGTGGGCGCACCTCCTTCGCGGTCCCATCGACTGACGCTGGAGAGCTCCACAAGATGCTTGGCGCCACCATTCAGGTACGTCTAGTGCCCGAGTTCCTAGCTGCTGAATTTCAGCGGCTAGGTACTGAGTTTCTTCTACTCTCCAGTCCCCGAGTTCCTAGTCGCTGAATTTCAGCGGCTCGGAGCTGAATATTGTTCTTGGTAAGTACTGATTTTGTTACTTTTGCAGGGTTTGTAGAGGGAGTCGACTGACCGACAGGCCATGTGGGAGTGTCTGGAGCGGGATCTGCGCGTGGCGCAGGAAGCAAACCGGCAACTCCAGGAGACTGTTGGTAAGTACTTGTTTCGTTTTTTTCCTTTTCAGCTATGAACTATTGGTGTGCCGGTGTGTTGATGATTTGTCCTTTTTCTTTCCATATGGTCTTCTGGCTGCCATTTCCATGTCCCGTGAAGGGTATGTTCCAGTCGTCGAGCTGGACGCAGCGAATGAGCGAATTGCCTCGCTGATCCAGGAATTGGAGGAGGCGAAAGCAGCCTCAATTTTGTCTGAGGATCGAGCGAAGGCTGCAGCCACTGCGGCTGAAGAGGAGCGCAAGGCCGCGGACTCGATCATTGTGGGGCTGCAGAACAATCATGCTGCCCCGGAGAAGCATGTCACCGAGAACTGCCGCAAGCTTCTTGGCGAGTCTCCGATTTTTGCTTAACACGTTTGGCGAGTCCCCGAGAGGGGAGATCCATAGTGTCACTGATGTCTGATGTTGCAGCTGTGATAGGGCAAAGCGACCCGGTGGTTCCGACTTTCAACGCCTCACAGTGCGTGACTACCATGGTGAACGCGGCCACTGCCTCGGCATTGTGCGTCCAAGCAGTCCTTCAAGGGATGTCCCCCACCGAGGTTATTCCTGGGGGACTTACAGAAGTGTGGCGCTATCTGGAGGAGGCGCCCGGCATCGTGGAGTGGATGGTGCGCTTGGCTTTCAGGCGCGGGGCCACCACGGCATTGATCCTGGGTCTCGCCCACTTCCCTGATGATTTCGACCTCGACGACATCACCAGTGGCTACCCTTCGGCGACTGGCATGGTGGAGATTTCAGAGGTGCTGAAGTTGACTGCCAAGGTCGCCCCTTTTTGATGATCGAGTGTTGGCGATGCGGGACCTTCTGCCATACCAGGAAACGGTATTGGCGCCTGGCGACCCTGAGCCGGAGCATCGTGACATGAAGTCGGAGCAACCCTTCTGGTCGGTGTTGTCGAAGTCGCTGATGACCTACCCGACGAACCCATGGCAGCCTTTCGTTTGTGTCAAGGGTGGTGGTGGTGCTTCTTCGTCAGGACCTGTGGAATAGATAGTATCGTTGGGAAATTTGTAATATATGCCAAGTGGCGAATTTTGTAGCATGAACAATATTTTGAGTAAGAGGAGTCAATCGACTCGCAATGCGACCGTCATTGTGTGTTGTGTTTATTTTTTGTTTAGCGAGTCCCCGAGCACGTCTGCCCTTTAATGGGGTATAACTCGATTGTGTACATATGCGTTTTCTTTTATGGTGTTTTGTTTATCCTTTGTGTCTCCTGAAGGGGCGAGTCACCGAGCGCGAATGGTTTTGTTTGCAGGTGAGTCCCCGAGCGTCGTGCTTAGCCGTATTGGGCACGTTCCTGTTGTAGGTTGTAAATGCATCATTTGTAACGCGTCTCTTCCCCCGGCTCGGAGAGCCAGTCGCTGGGAGAGTCCAAGGCACCTCTCTTACTTGGTGTGTTCCTGAGCCGCGTGAGGGTTCCATTCTTGTGGAGTCCCCGTGCATGGTACTTAACCGTTCGAGTCGCTTTGCGCGAGGATGGGAAGGACAGGTCGCTGTGAGAAGCGTATACCAGTCGTCTTGGCCCGATGGGCCAGTCAAGCTAGGCGACTCCGATGGTGGCTCCAGGTTGTCGTTTTCGTGGACATCCCAAGGCCCGAGTATTTTCGGTGCCCTTGGGCCGCACTACTTAGCCATGCCAGTCGCTCGACCAGAGGTTGATTTCCGTGGGTAGCGTATTGCTGATTGTACGAGTGCGAGTGGCACAAGGATGTGGCGAGTAGACACAATTTTGTGAACCAAATGAATTTCATTATATATGTCAGCTCAGTACATGTTTCGATTCTATGTATAGAACTTCTGGAGGAGGTTTACATTCCATGGCCTCCCAACCTCGAGCTAGCCGTCACCTCGTATGTCGATGAGGTAGTAGGCGTCATTGTCGAGGACTCACCCTATGGCGAACGACCCCTCCATGGGGGGAGAGTTTGTGTGTGCCCTTCTTGTCTTGAGCCAGTCGTCGGACCAGGTCGCTCTCCTGGAAGGTGCGAGTCCGGACTCAGCGGCTATGGTAGCGGCAGAGTCCTTGCTGGTAGATGGATGTACAGGAGCGAGCCAGGTGGCGTGCCTCGTCGATTTGGTGGATGTTGTCTTGGCAGGCGGTCTCGTTTGTCGCCTCGACGTAATTGGCGACTCGAGGTGAGTCGTGCTCTAGGTCTGTTGGCATTACAGCTTCGACGCCGTACACCATGAAGAAGGGTGTGAACCCGGTGGAGCGATTGACGGACGTCCGGATCCCCCATATGACTGAAGGGAGCTCTTTGACCCAGCATCCTGGGGTGCGCTAGAGGGGCACCAGGAGTCGTGGCTTGAGCCCGTGGAGGACGCTCTGGTTTGCGCGTTCTGCTTGGTCGTTCGACTACGGGTGGGCGACTGAGGCGAGGTCGAGTCATATGTCGTGCTCTTCGCAGAATTCTGCCATGGCCCCTTTGGCGAAGTTGGTGCCGTTGTCCGTTATTATGTTGTGCGGGTAGCCGTACCGGTAGATGAGCTCGCGTAAGAACTTGGTGGCCGTCTTGCCGTCGCACTTTTTGATTGGCTTGGCCTCGACCCATTTGGTGAACTTTTCGACCGCGACCAGGAGGTGGGTGAAGCCGGATGGGGCCTTCTTGAACGGGCCTACCATCTCCACGCACCATACAGCGAATGGCCATGTGATCGGGATGGTCTTGAGTGCCGAACCAGGGAAGTGCGTCTGGTGGGCGTACTTATGACACCCGACGCATCGTTTGACGATGTTGGTGGCGTCGGCGTGCGTGGTGAGCCAGTAGAAGCCATGCTGCATGGCCTTGGCGACCAGCGACTTGGCGCTGGCGTGATGGCCGCAGTCGCCGGCGTGAATGTCCTGGAGGATCTTGCGGCCTTCTTCTGGCTGTACGCAGCGCTGGAACACGTCAGTCACACTACGTTTGTGCAGCTCGCCGTTGATGATGACGAAGGATTTGGAGCGGCGCACGATCATTCGCGCCTCCGTCTTGTTGCTTGGGAGGATCTTGTGCTCAAGGAAGGTGACGTATGGTGCCGTCCAGTCGCTAGGCTCCACAACCATGGTGACTAGGGCTGGCTCTGGTTCCAGTGGTATCCCGACGTCGATCTCCTTCGGTGGGTGATGGATCGTGATTGATGAGCTTGTTGGGGAACCCCAAGAGGAAGGTATGATGAGCACAACAGCAAGTTTCCCTCAGTTATGAAACCAAGGTTTAATCGAACCAGTAGGAGCAAGGAAACAACCCAAAGGTGTTGCTAGCTGAGCCTTGGCAGCGCGCACTACCGGTGCTAGTAGCAACATGGAGACCTACACAAGACAACCACAGAACTTTGCCCCCAACTTGCGATGAGGTTTTCAATCTCAACGGTTTAGCTGAAAACAAAGGATTAAACGTATAGAATGGAAGGAAGAAATAGTTTGCAGAAAGTAAACACAAAGCAGTAAACAGTTTGTAGATTGTATGTAAAAGAAAGGACCGGGATCCATAGTTCACAGAGGTGGCTCTCCTTAAGATAGATAACATGCTGGGTGGACAAATTACAACGGGGCAATTAACAAACATCGAGAAAGCAATACATGCATATACTAATCATCTTGACTCCTTTGGAACTTGATTGGGCATTACAACATTATACGTAGACCGCCATCCAACTGCATCTATGACTAATAATCCACCTTCAGGTTATCATCTGAACCCCCTCCAGTATTAAGTTGCAAGCAACAGATTATTGCTTTACGAATTGCGTGTAATGTAAACAATATGATTGTTCTATGAACAAAGGATTGTTGTTTTCTCCCTAGTAGCAACAACACATCTAGTACCTTAGAGATTTACACTTCCCAGTTACGGAGGATTGAACCCACTATCGAGCATAAATACTAACTCTTGGAGTTGCTAGCATCTACTTGGCCAAGATATCTACTAACAACGGAAAGCATGCAAGATCACAAATAACAAAGACGTGATACAATCAATAATCAATCTGAAATAGCATCTCAATATCCATCGGATCCCCGCAAACACAACATGCAAAATTACAAATAGATGATCTTGATCATGAACGGAGCTCACAAGATCTAGACATGAAAGCACAAAGGAGGAGAACCAGCCATCTAGCTACTACATGGATCCGTAGTCCAGAGATGAACTACTCACGCATCACACCGGAGGCTTGCATGATGATGAAGAAGGCCTCTAGGGTGAATTCCCCTCTCCGGCAGGGTGCTGGGAAGAGCTTTAGATCCCTCCCGATCTAGGGATGGAGATGACGGCGGCTATAGACTCTTACGTGGATTTTTGATCGGGTACTTAGGGTTTTCGTCCCGAGGGAAATATAAAGGCGGAAGGAGAGGCCGAGGGGGTGCTGGGGTCGGCCAGACCACCCCCTGGCGCGGGCCAGGCCTGGCCGCGCGGCCAGGTGGTGTGGCCGACCCCCAGCTCTTCTCCGTCTCGTATTCTGGCTTCAGATGTCTTCCGGAAAAATAGGCACTTTGGCTTTTGTCCCGTCCAATTCCAAGAATATTCATTTTCTGACTTTCCTGGAACCAAAAACAGCGAAAAGCAGGCAGCAATCGTGGCTCTTGTTAATAGGTTAGTCCAAGAAGTCATATGAAAAGTACTCCAAAGTGTGGACAAAACACAAGAAAGTAGATAAAACCGAGCCTGGAACATCAAAAATTATAGATACATTTGCAATGTATCAACATCCCCAAGCTTAACTCCTACTCGTCCTCAAGTAGGTAAGTGATAAAAAGAAAGAGTAATTTTTGAGGTGACATGCACCATCAAAGACTTGATCAAAGTATTTGTAAAACATTCAAAATTATGATGCAACATGAAAGACAAGGTTCTAGCAATAAGACAAAGAAACTATGATGCAACATGAAAAGGCACAAACAAAAGATTCATGAATAACAATGCTTTGCAAGATGTTTGTTTGTTTCACATAAAGAAAACATAGCATAATAGCATTCAGCTTGTCCCTCATAGAGTAGCAAATATAAATGCATAGGACACCTTCAAAGTTCATAAGAGTTACTAGATAAAAATAGTTTAAAACAAGCAATATCAAGATATGCATCACTCAACTAGTCTTGGGACAATGCACATAGAACTAAGAATGGCCACTATGCTCTCAAGGTAGAAGGTGGAGACTCAATATAATGGTGGAAGAAAGGCCTTTATAAAAGGAAGCAGGGATTAAAGTCTCATAAAGGCTTCCAAAAATCATGGTACTTATAGCTTTCATCTCTCATTGGCCCTATCATAAGCATCTTGAAGTGATTAAGGTTAAAGTGACACAACTAAGAGGATATGCTTGACAAGTTATAAACCGAAATCTCATGCCCCTTACTTACGAAGACCGAACCTCATGCTACTCAACTTTAGTCACAATTAAGCTCTTGTCATTGTAAGTACATATGTATCATAAAGAACCATGCAGGTACCCTTGCACATGATAGAGGAGCTATCCCATAATCAAAATGACAAGGCAAGCAGACAATGAGCATCTCAGCGATCTTTTTATTTGCTATTTGCATAGGTTTTTATTGAGGATGCTTCATAGTGTGCTCATTATGGTGATGCTGCAAGTTTCCACCATGATTAGGCATGGCTTAGTCTAGCGGCCCAAGCGTTTCTCTAACACACATACAAACTCCATGATCTTACAAGTTCCAATTTTATTTGACACCGCCGGGATCCATAAGCAAAAGAACATGATATCAACGGGGTACAAAGTACAAGTGCAATGTTGAAAGCGTTCCCCATGATACATGGTTCTGCTAATTTCAACTTATAAAGCACAAGCATATACACAACAAAGAAGGACCCAATGGTTCAAGTTTATTAGATGCAAAAAAGTAAAGTGTGCCATCAAGTTCGTGAGAGCTTTAATCACAAGTTTTCTCATAAAAGGTTTTAATTTGGAAGATAAACAAAAGCATGAATATACTTGGAATAGCATATGCTAATAGGTAGGTATGGTGGACTCTTTGGAATAACTTGGTTTAGGGAGTTGGATGCATGAGTGGAACTCATACTTGGTTGTGGAGGCTAGCAAAAGACTGGGAGCGACAAACTAAGAGAGCAATAATGGCCATAATCATGCAGAGCGACAACACATCATTGATCAAAGCATAAAGTGATACTACAAGTTGATAACTAAAGTATCATAAAGGCTATGGTGACTTGAGATAGTCATAACATGGTGCGAGCATGCGCCAAGTCAACCCGAATAAAGCATCAAAGGAGAATACCACTATACTATGCTTTAATATGCTAAAACAACGCATGAATCATCCAAGGCACATTAAGAAATCTCAATTGCTTATAACAAGTCCTGCTACAGAAAATAATACTAAGCATAAAGCCAAAACAATATCAAGTATGGCATGACAAAGCATAGGCCACAGTCAAAAACAAGCTCTCTTTACCACTTAAGCATGAACTTTCCTACTCTTTTCCAAACCAAACCAAACTATTTGAAAACCAATGTATGAAAGAGGGGGTCCAACCAATTTATTCCGCAACTAAACAAACCAAGCAAATGAAAAACCAAAACGAAAACGAAAAAGAAGACGCTCCAAGAACAACACAACTATGCATGAAACAATAAAAATGAAGCGTTTGGAAGAAACCTGGGATTTTTATTGATGAAAAGGGGGATGCCTTGGGCATCCCCAAGCTTTGACGCTTGTACTTCTTGGATATTTCTTGGGGTGACATGTGTGGCATCCCCAAGCTTGTGCTTTAGTCCATCCTTCATCTCATTACTCATTTTCTTCCATACACCTGAAATTTTTCCTTCATACAAAACTTCACACAATCTTTATTAGCAACATTAGTGCACTCAAGATAATAGGTCTTAAGGTTCAGTTCGAACACCAAATAAACTTCCATTAAAACACTAGCTACTGAAGCACTTCCCTCAAAAAGCTCAATTCCCCAAAAGAACTCAAAAAGGAACCAACAAGAAGCAAATGCAGAAAATGGCAGAAATCTGTCAAAACAGACCAGCAGGTAAAGACGAATTTTTTGAAGACCTTCTGTTGCTCAAATCAAAAGGTGTTGAACTAACTAAAGTTAGATAACAACCTGGGGCATAAGCACAAAAATTCACGCCTCAAAAAGACGTTCAGAGATTTTACACGAATGTTTACGGTGAAGAACAGAAATCTGTTTCAGGACAGCAACTTTCCCAATCATTACTTCTCTCTCATTAGAGGTTAATCTTGGCACAAAAAGCAAATAAAAAGTATAAGGATCGGTTATTACTGAAATAATAACTTCCAAGACTCATCTAAAACTTTTGGGTTATCTCCCAATAAGTACTTTTTTTTAACGCCTTTAAGTTAGGCATAAGAAGCAAGAAAGAATCAAGTGTTCTCAAATGAAGAAGCATTAAAACCAAATTTCTTGCCCTTACCTCTCTTACTTTTATTCTTAACCTTGGGGAAAATATGATTGTTTGGTGTAGAATAAAGGTGCATGGTCCCTTTTCACACATCTATTATTGCTCCAAGGAGTTCTAATAGGGACCTTCCAAGTGTAATTTGTCCTTTTCCTGCACATTCAATAACAAGATAATCAGTAGAAATCATTTTCCCAAGGATCTTTGTAAACACTCCTTCAACTATTCCAATAGGTAATATGGTAGCATTATTAGCAAGAGATATTTCTTTTCCTCCTTCAGTAAGCCCCCAAAGATTCAAAGATTCATAAATATCTTTGGGCATAAGGCAAAATTCAGACATGATATCACAGTGAGCTTGAAAAGTTTCGGTATTTATATCAATCTTTACTGTGGGGAGCCACTTTGATGGTTCATAATTTATTGGAACATAATCATGATGCTCCGTAAGCGTATTATAGCAATCTTTTAAGCTAGTAGTGCGGGTCTCAAGAGTGTTTAATCTAGCAAATATGCTTGCAAAAGAAATATCAGTTTTGCTAGGCAAGTTGTAAGTAAGGATCAATTTCTTTATAACATTGATAGAATCATCCTCATTACATTGGAGGAAATCTCCTCCCACAACAGCATCTAGAGCATATATATAACAAAGAGCAATTCCAAGGTAAAAGCTGCTAAGGAACAAGCTTTGAGTCATTTTAGGCTCAGTTTTTTCATGCAGATCAGAGATTCTAGACCAAGCCTCCTTGAAGCTTTCCTCAATTCCTTGTTTAAAAGTGAAAATCATTTCCTCGGGTGACATAGTGATTGGGGCAAGGCTAGATATAAAGGCAACTTAAAATAGGAACTATTTTTTTTTGTGTTTTCAAATAAGAAAGAAAACTTGTAAAACTAATGTTTTTGTGTTTTTGATAAAGAAACAAGTAAACAAAGCACAAGAAACTAAACAAAACAAAAATAACAAAGTAAAGAGATTGGTTATGAGGAACTCCCCTTGTGAAGATGTCCTTGACTCCCCGGCAACGGCGCCAGAAAAGTGCTTGATGGCTCGTGATTGATGAGCTCGTTGGGGAACCCCAAGAGGAAGGTATGATGAGCACAGTAGCAAGTTTCCCTCATTTATAAAACCAAGGTTTAATCGAACCAGTAGGAGCAAGGAAACACCCCAAAGGTGTTGCTAGCTGAGCCTTGGCAGGGCGCACTACCGGTGCTAGTAGCAACGTGGAGACCAACACAACACAACCACAGAACTTTGCCCCCAACTTGCGATGAGGTTATCAATCTCACCGGTTTTGCTCAAAACAAAGGATTAAACGTATCGAATGGAAGGAAGAAATAGTTTGCATAAGGTAAACACAAAGCAGTAAACAGTTTGTAGATTGTATGTAAAAGAAAGGACCAGGATCCATAGTTAACTAGAGGTGGCTCTCCTTAAGATAGATAACATGTTGGGTGAACAAATTACAGCGGGCAATTGACAAACATCGAGAAAGCAATACATGCATATACTAATCATCTTGACTCCTTTGGCACTTGATTGGGCATTACAACATTATAAATAGACCGCCATCCAACTGCATCTATGACTAATAATCCACTTTCAGGTTATCATCTGAACCCCCTCCAGTATTAAGTTGCAAGCAACATATTATTGCTTTACGAATTGCGTGTAATGTAAACAATACGATTGTTCTATGAACAAAGGATTGTTGTTTTCTCCCTAGTAGAAACAGCACATCTAGTACCTTAGAGATTTCTGTCACTTCCCAGTTACGGAGGCATGAACCCACTATCGAGCATAAATACTAACTCTTGGAGTTCCTAGCATCTACTTGGCCAAGATAGCTACTAACAACAGAAAGCATGCAAGATCACAAATAGCAAAGACATGATAGAATCAATAATCAATCTGAAATAGCATCTCAATATCCATCGGATCCCCGCAAACACAACATGCAGAATTACAAATAGATGATCTTGATCATGAACGGAGCTCACAAGATCTAGACATAAAAGCAAAAAGGAGGAGAACCAGCCATCTAGCTACTACATGGACCCGTAGTCCAGAGATGAACTACTCACGCATCACACCGGAGGCTTGCATGATGATGAAGAAGGCCTCCAGGGTGAATTCCCCTCTCCGGCAGGGTGTCGGGAAGAGCTTTAGATCCCTCCCGAACTAGGGATGGAGATGACGGCGGCTACATACTCTTTAGTGGATTTTTGATCGGGTACTTAGGGTTTTCGTCCTGAGGGCAATATATAGGCAGAAGGAGAGGCCGAGGGGGTGTTGGGGTCAGCCAGACCACCCCCTGGCGCGGGCCAGGCCTGGCCACACGGCCAGGTGGTGTGGCAGGCCCCCAGCTCTTCTCCGTCTCGTATTCTGGCATCAGATGTCTTCCAAAAAAATAGGCACTTTGGCTTTCGTCCCGTCCAATTCCGAGAATATTCATTTTCTAACTTTCCTCGAACCAAAAACAGTAGAAAACAGGCAGCTGGCACTGTGGCTCTTGTTAATAGGTTAGTCCAAGAAATCATATGAAAAGTACTCCAAAGTATGGACAAAACACAAGAAAGTAGATAAAACCAAGCATGGAACATCAAAAATTATAGATACATTTGCAATGTATCAGTGGGCGGATCGAAGGTTTGTGGATGATATCGAGGAAGACGCCCGCTGGTGGTGCTTGTCGGGCCGACCCGATGCGGGAAAGGGCGTCGGCCTCCTTGTTCTTGCGTCTGTCGATCCACTGGACGGAATAGCCATCAAAGTGTCCTCCCAGCTGGTCTACCGCTTGGGGGTACGCGATCATTGTTGGAGAGACGGTGTCGCATGTTCTAGCGACCTGGCCAGAGACTAGGTCGGAGTCGCCGTAGCACCGTAGGCGGTTGATGTTCATTTCTTTGGCGGCCCACATGCCGTGGAGGAGGGCCTCGTATTCTGCCATGTTGTTGGTGCAGGGCTTGAAGTTGAGGTGGAGCACGTATCGGAGCTTGTCCCCTTTGGGGGAGGTCAATATGACCCCGGCCCCTGCTCCGTCGGTGTTCTTCGAGCGATCGAAGTGTAGTGACTAGTAGTGGAGATATGGTAGCTTCTCCGGCTGCTGTGCTTCTTCCCAATCTGCTAGGCATCTAGGGCTTGTGACTTGATTGCTTTGCGGGGCTCGTATTTGATATTGTGGACGCCGATTTCGATGGACCACTTGGCTACTCGCCTAGTCGCCTCGCGATTGCGTATTATGTCTTGCAGCGGTGCGGATGAGACCACTGTGATTGGGTGCTCTTGGAAATAGTGGTAGAGTCGTTGCTGAGCTCGGAATACCACGTACACCAGTTTCTGGTACTGCGGGTAGCGCTATCGTGAGTCCATTAGGACTTCGCTGATGTAGTAGACGGGGCGCTGTATGGGGCACTCCTTGCCCTCCTCTGGCCGTTCGACGACCATCACGGCGCTGACGACTCGATTGGAGGCCGCCACGTAGACGAGCATTGG
This sequence comes from Avena insularis, assembly GCA_023614405.1. Lineage (NCBI taxonomy): Eukaryota > Viridiplantae > Streptophyta > Magnoliopsida > Poales > Poaceae > Avena > Avena insularis. The sequence goes on from CM042690.1 coordinate 459,941,727, forward strand.
CTCTTTGTCGACTGGTGCGGCGAGTAGTGGAGCCGCGAGTAGCACTTATTTGAGTGCTTTCAGTGCATCGGCTGCCTCCGCATTGGAGGTTCTTGCGCATTAGGCGATAAAGAGGCATGGCCTTCTCGCCTAGTCGGGGGATGAAGCGACTGAGAGCCGTGACTCGCTCGGCCAAATTCTAGACATCGCGCAGGCACTCGGGCTTTCCGAGTCGCGCGATGGTGTCGATCTTGGTGGGGTTGGCTTTGATGCCTCGCTTGTAGACTACGTATCCCAGTAGCTGTCCGGTGGGGATGCCGAAGGTGCATTTTCCTGGGTTTAGCTTGATGTTGTACCTCCGCAGATTTGTGAAGGTTTCGGCCAGGTCAGCGAGCAGGTCGTCTTGGCGGGTGGATTTTACCACCACATCATCGATGTAGACGTGAATGTTGCGGCCAATTTGGCTCGCGAGGCACTCCTGCATGCATCTTTGGTATATGGCACCGACGTTCTTAAGGCCGAACATCATGGCCGTGTAGTAGAAGGCGCTGAATGGCGTGATGAACGCCGTCTTCTCCTCATCCTCGATCGCCATCTTGATTTGGTTGTAACCGGAGTAAGCGTCAAGGAAGCACAACGACTCCGATCCCGCGGTCGAGTCGATGATCTGATTGATGCGCGGTAGGACGAACTCCTCCTTCTGGTAGGCGCTGTTGAGGTTGGTGTAGTCGATACACATTCTCCAAGTGTTGTTCTTTTTCAAAACCAGGACTGGGTTTTCTAGGCACTTGGAGTGTTTTATTGGTCGAATGAAGCATGTGGCCAACAAGTGTTGCACTTCTTCAGCGATTGCTCGAAGGCGCTCTTCATTGAAGGGCCGCAACAACTGCTTTACCGGTCGCACTTTGGGGTCGGCGTGTAGTTTGTGCTCAGCGAGTTCCCTCAGGACACCTGGCATGTCGGAAGGTTTCCATGCAGAGATGTCGCGATTCTCATGGAGGAACTCGATGAGCGCGCTTTCCTATGTGGGGCTCATATGCGCCCCAATGGTAACCGTCTGGCTAGAGTCGCCCGGGACGGGCTCGATGGTGCGGGTATGCGTGGTTGCCTCAAACATGGAGTTCGCGGCGGTTGGCTTCTTCAGTATGGTGGGGTCGTCCTTGTTGATGTTGCCCGAATATTTCATGAGCTCCTCCACGTGGTCAGTCTCCACGGCGATGACGGCGTCAGTGAGCTCAACACCTTTGTCCTCGCATTCCACGGCCATATCGGGGTCGCCGTGGACGGTGATGATGCCGCTCAGCCCTGGGAGCTTCATCATGTTCTATGCATAGTGCCGTGTCGCCATAAATTTGGCAAACGTTTGGCGTCCCAGGACGCAGTGGTAGGTGTTGCAGAAGTTCACTAGCTCGAATTCGATTCGCTCGGTGCGGTAGTTTGCCGGTGTGCCAAAGGTGACTGGTAATGTCACTTTTCCGATCGGGTATTCCTTCCGACCGGGGACGATGTCGTGGAAGGTTGTCAGGCTCGGCTGGATTGCCGACTCCGGGAGCTGGAGCCTTTTGAACGTGTCCAGATACATGATGTTGATGGAGCTCCCGCCATCCATTAGTGTCTTGGGTAGCCAACAATCGGCCACTTTGGGCCTGACTACCAGGTAAACTCGCCCTCGGTACTCGATCATGGGAGCGTGATGTTGGCGACTCCAAGTGATGCTTTTCTCGGACCAGTTGAGGAAGCGTGGGATGTCGACCTGTGTCACCGCATTGACGGCGACTGCACGGGCGAGCACCTTCCTCTCGCGCTTTGTAACACCGTCAAATCGGCCCTATGCAAGTTTCAGCGCTTCCCACCAAACCCGCATAGAAACGATTCAAGGACGCCCACGAGGCACTTTCGTGCGGGTGGAAAACGAAGTAATACCACTACACAATAGTCCGTGATGGAACCCACAGAACAGATATATATACAACGCGACTCCATGAGTCAAGAATACCGATATAGAGTACAAAGATCCAAATCACCTTGAAATTGCTACAGCGTCTGAGTACAGACAAGATGCAAATGGGGCTAAGAGCCCTGAAGAATAACCAATGGCGTCCATAACCCTACCCAGGCCAAGCCAGAAGGGTAACCCTGCTAACGACGGTGATCTCAAACCTGCTAAAACAAAAGGGGTGCCGACAAAGGGCAAAGGAAAAAAGAGGAGCGTCAGTACTGAGGCCAGTACATGGCGAGGCTAGAATTCGGCGGTCCTCGCCTACACAGGTATGGTGGGCTGGAGCGGCAGCGCAGCAGCACTAAACAACCTATAGAGACTCAAGACAACTGGCGGTTATCAGAGAGGGGTAAGAAAGACCTATTCGGATCCAACCTGAAGCTAACACCAAACAAACACATCCTGGTATTTCCCCCTCGAGACCAAACGAGGAAGTCGGACCTAGGAACTCACACGGTGGTAATTTACTCATTCCGTTATAGTTGCAGCAATTACTAATCAGATATATAGCATGAGTAGTTCTGAAGCATAAGTAGTGGGCCGTTTTAATTAACCATTCCGTGGTAGTTGGAACATTTACTAGTCAGATATAATTGTCCTGAGGAATCCCAAAACCCAGAAGTCGTTGGCACTTTTATCACATTCCATTGGAGTTGCAATACTTACTAGGTAGGTATAGCATGTCACAAAACAACCCCAGATCCACCAGTTGTTGGCATTTTAATATCCATTCCGCGATAGTTGAATCTGATTACTAGTCATATATTAAGGCAAGTTTATAGCACTACTTTAGTTATGCTTGTCTATGATCGAGATACTGTGCTCCAAGTCGTCCATAACCGCGGACACGGCTTTCAGAAAGATTTACCTAGGTGCACAAATAGCAACACACACACGATCAACCTCGGAAAAACCAAATCAAAACCCAACGAGGCTTTCACGACAAAGCAATCACAGGATTCATAAAATATTTCAGGGGGCCACCCCACTAAGCTACCCGCAACGAAGTTGGCTGGCTCCAGAACGGACCCAGGGTTTGTGTCAATGGCTGTAAACGACTGGGAACCCGAAAGTGTGACTGGGCTTGTCGATACCGCAAAAACATTCCACGTTCCAAAACAGTACAGGTGCTCCATGCACAATCATAAATAAAGTAGTAAAGCATGGCATAAGTACAGGATAGTAATAAAACACCAAACTAGTTTGTGTCCCCAAGAAATAAGAAATGAATCAAGCTCTGGCTAAGGGGGATTCATAAAGTCTCCCGTATGTGGATAGTGCGAATAGTCAAGGAACAGGTATCAAGTACTCGGGGTCCTACGGGACACAAGTGAGCATGGAAGAACCAAATAACATCTATTTCCCACCGATGCCTCTACATTAGTTATATCTAGCAATTTAATAGTTGTATTTAAAGTCATGATCATCTCCATCATAAACATCTACCAGCATACCAAGAACTGTGGTACTCGACAACACGAGACCGCACCTGAGCAAGCAACTACGACTCGCAAGGCCAGCTATCTACCAAACAACAGGTATTAGGAGGTGTCCATGGCAATATAGAGGCTGCACGGGATATAACTGGTGCACGGAAACTAAAGCATCGCGACACAGATAGCAATAGATCAACAGAAGGAAATAAAGACTATAAAGGCAAAATAGGTAGAAGGGGGAGAGATGCTCGCCTAGGAAACACTGCCGAAGGTTCATATCCAGAGAACTTGTCGATACTCGCATCAACTCATTGGCCTAATCCACGAAGAAGCAAAGCACTAAAAGAAACACCGGATGCAATATTTAATACTATGGCAGAAGATCCAGCATGATTCTGATATGATGTAGATGCGGTGCAATTAGGCGGTATTAAGCGGAACCGGGGTCCCGACAATTAATTACACGGTTCAAGTTATTTAACTACCCCGCAATTTAAATGTTCTCTTGACAACGCAAAACATGGCAACCGGTTCGCTACACAAATTTCAATGGAGTCCAGAATAGGACTAGAATAGCCTGCATATAGACTCCATATTTAATTATGAGGTGAATCGGCATAATGCCCGCAAACCACAGACAGGTATACATGCATGAACAATTTAATATGTGACAATTGATAATGTCATATTATAAAAATAGGGGCTTAGGGTCACACATCTGGGTTCGGAAGATCTTGGGTTCCGGGGGTCCGGGGTTCGGTCTCAGGGTTCGACAGGGAGCGGTTCGACGGGATCGGTCTTTGGAGGTCGTCGCAGATCTTTGTTTGGCGTCGGCGGCTCATCATACTCTCCCCGGTCGTTGTTGATCTTGTCGTCACGAAGATCTTGTCAGGTCCTCGGTTTCGATTGTCGGTCTTGGCATTCGGGAAGAAGAACTTGGCGTTCCGGTGGCAATCTTGGCGGTCTTCGGATCCGGGCCTCGCATCCGGGAAGGAGTACTTGTCGCATATGTGGTCTTCGGGTTCGGTCTCGGCGTCCTCGGGTCCGAGAGGTAGATCTTGGCGTCCGTGAAGGAGAACATTGCGTGCCGTGTCGGAGATCTTGGAGGTTGTCGGTTTCAATTATCGAAGATGTACTTGGTTTCGGTACCGGCGTGGTCTTCGCGTAACGCGAGTTCTCGGCATGGTTCTCTCGGCTGCTCGAGGGTACCGAATCTTGTCGAATATCTCGTCAATCTTTCCCATCGCGAGGGTCTCAAACCACTGAGTCAACTACACCACATCTTACTGACAGAACGGTCATGGTCGGGACGAGGCTATACACGCGTGTGGGGCCGGAGAGCGTTGGAGGTGAGCTAGAGGATGCCAGGAATCGAGGACGTGCTCGGGTGGTGCAGTGCAGAGCACGAAGTGGCGAGATACAGGCGCTCAGGGCGGACATCAGCGAGGCGCTGCCCGGAAGGTGGAGGTCGAGGTGGCTCGGTGAGGAGCTCGGCTCTGGCGAGGACGCGCACGCCCAGATGGCGAGGCGTCGAACCCGGGCAGAGGGCGACGGTCGAGGTCGAGACCGGCGGTGGCAAGAAGGAGGCGCGGGGTAGGGAGCAGCGGGAGGAGAGCGCGGCGAGGAGGCCTCGCGAGGCGGCGTGGCGACTGGCTCCGGGGCCTGGTCGATGGAGAGGCACAGCAAGACGGCCAGGGGTGGAGCTTGCGGGACCATGCGGCGAGGCGACGGCGTGCTCCCGGACGGAGAAGAGCCGCGGCGGCCGAGCGCGTGGCGGGGAAGAGAAAGCCGGCGAGGTGGCCGGCCGAGGTTGGCGGCGGGGTCGCGCGGGAGAAGACGGTGGCGCTGGGGAGCTTGCGAGGGAGGCGAGCTCGGGGCGACCGGCACGGCAGGCGAGCAGGAGGGAGAGAGGGGCGGCGGCCGGAGACAGAGGAGAGGCGGCGTCGGGGGTTGGTGGATGCGGATGGGGAGGACGATGCGGCAGGTGGGAGGGGATCAAGGAGAGGCGGGGTTGGTGGTGGGGTCCACGAGCGAGAGGGGCATGCGACTCGGGGTGGGTTGTCTGCGTGCGGGCAGCGTGGGGGCACGCACGTGGGTCGGTGTGCGGCACGGGAGATGGGGAAGGAGCAGGGTGCGGTCAGCGCTGTCGGTCGTGGGGTGGGTCTAGGCGGGGGTAGGTGTGGCGCGTGGAGAGCGGGGCAGGTGGGGTGGGGCCAGGCTGGGACCAGGGCAGGTGGGGCCAGCGGGGAGAGCGGGAGCAGGACGACCAGGATGGATGGGGAGTTGTGCAGGTGGCGGCGGCAGGGAGGGAATTGGTGAGGGGTGGGGGTTGGTGGCTGTGTGGAGAGGAGAGGGCTTAGGGTTAGGATAATGGGGGTGGTAGGTGGCTAGCTGGGCCTTTTGGCCCGGTCGTCTGCCTCCCCCTTAAAAATAGTTTTATTTATTTTTATTTTGTCTGAAATTGACCTTTGTAATTATTTTGTAGACAAAACAAAATATCCGGAAGAGTCTGAGGTTTTTAATTTGAAATAAAGCCGGGAATATTTAGAAGACAAAACTAGGCGTTTCGAAAATAGTTTTTAAACAAACCATGCATGATGATGACGATGCTCAAATGCAATGTGGCATGATGACATGAGCATGCGGTCACGATGATGCAATGCACAAAAACACAGCGAGTTTCTAGTAGTGGTTTTAGCGGGATGCCACACGCTTGGTGCCGAGCCCGGTGAAGGTGTGTAGCGAGCCGATGGCGTTGCCGAAGCCGCCGGCGTTACCGTTGTCCCGAGGTGGGTTGTTGTTGGGTTCTTCCCTTGCTCGCCTTGCCTTTTCGATCTCTTTGAGAGAGTGGCAGTCCGTGGTGGTGTGGGTGGTGGGTTTTCCCTCCCTGTTGTGGTAGACGCAGGGCTGGTTAAGAAGGGTGGCAGGGTTGAATTTCGGCCTCGCCACGTTGTTGGCGCGGTTGTTTCCGCTATCGAGGTAATTTCCTCCGTCGCGGCGGTAGCTCTTGGGGTCGCGTTGGCCGTAGCCGGCATTGGCGACAAAGTCGACTCGCCCGTCCGTGCGGCGCTTGCCAGCGATGCAGGTGTTTCTGTAGCGTATGTCGCGCTGTCGCCCGCTGTCGTGGCCGCTGGTGCGGCCTCTTCCTCCCGACTCATCGTCGGAGTCTTGGTTGGGGTCCTCCTCCGTGTAGCGCTTGGCGATTTCGAGGAGGTCGGGGATGTTGTCGAGCGTCCGGTAGACCCGGTTGATCTTAGCGACCAGTGGTTCGTACCGGCATGCGTTCTTGAAGCAATGTATCGCCGTGTCCGGGTGGATGCCGGAGGCGTTGTTCCACAGTTCTTGCCATCTTTGGATCCAGTGGCGGGTCGACTCACGTTGTCCCTAGATGCACCGCTCTAGGTCTTCAATCGTGGTGGCGCGGGTGTAGGAGCCCTCGAAGTGCCTGACGAAGGCATCCTGCATTTCCTCCAGGGGTCGATGCTGTCAGCGGGGAGGGTGTTGATCCATTGCCGGGTCGTGCAGGTCGGTGTGGCCGGCGATTCCCATCGCGATGAGGTATGTGTCCAGCCACACTGCTGGGTCATACGTTGGATCGTACTTTTCGATCTCTTTGGGCGCCTTGAAGTTGGCGGGGTACTTTTCCCCTCTGATCATAGGCCCGAAGCATTAGGGGCCAAGTCGGCTGAGCGAGCCCCTCGGATCGGGGTCGGCGCGATTACTGAGGGTGTGCCTCAAGTCGTTGGGCTGGCGCGCCCGCCAGGCCTGGTTGTTGATGATGTGCGTGCGAGCATCGATGGGCTGCCCGTTGGCGGCGACCGTGTTGTTCACCGGTCGCGGTTCGTTGGTGGAGAGTGCAGGGTTGGTGGCCCGCGGGTGGTTTGATAGTGGCTACGGTGGTGGGCAGGTCATGGTGTTGGCGATGGTGGGGTGGCCACTCGAGGCCTCCCTACTTGCCGAGGAGCGGGAATACATCCTCCCCCATGGGTCGACTCCCGCAGCTTGTTGCTCGACGGCCCTGGCAAGTAGGGCCTTCGCGTACTGGATCTGCAGCATGGCGTCCCCCTGGACGTCGAGGTTGGCGACCGCGGCGTCGATCGCGACGACATTGTCCATCGGGGTGGAGTAGAGTGGGAGTCTGTTGGCGTCGCGGCCTTGTGGCGAGATGATGATCCGCGGCAGGTCCGGCAGGGGCGCACGTCCAATGGGTGGTGGAGGGGCCCCGGTCGCCGGTGGGTCGGGTGGTGGTTTGTTGCTTCCACCTGGTGGCGCGTTCTCGCAATATTCGCGCTCGGCCGCGCGTGCGGGGTCGCTTTCGTCGTTGAAGTTCAGGACGCGGCCCTGGACGTTGGAGTTTAGTCGGGTCCTGATGCGGCGCTGGTGATAGAGCGATAGCTCCCGCACCGTTTCCCGCTCGAGGCAGTATTTCTCGCGCTCGGCGAGCTCATTGCGTTGTGCCTCCGCGAGTCGCAGGCGGGCCTCCTCCACCTCTGTGGCCGTGGCAGTCGGTGGGATCGGTGTGGAGAACGGATCTAGCGGGGCAGCTGTGCTGCCCGCCATGTAGATCGCGTTAAAGCGATTGGATCTGGCGCGAAATTCTTCAGGCGACTCCGAGCCAGAATCAGAGTTGAAGATCCCGAGGATGGAGGAGTCCTCGAAATCCTCTGGGTTGGAGACTCACGTGATGGAGTCCTCTCGTGATGCCGTGGTGATAGATCCGTCAACCGAGGCAGGGGTCACGGAGTCGGCGTCATCGTTTAGGGCCTCGTCGTGCGTGGCGGTGTTGGTCTCGGCCGCGTTTCTATTGGCCCAGTCGTACTCGGTGACGAGGCTCCTGGTGGAGCGGACCTGCTCCTCCGAGAGCAGATCGCAGTGCAGCAGTGATCCGCCAACGATCACCATCGCTGCTGGGTCGACCGCGCCGGTGAAGCCAACGAAGAGGTTGATGGAGCCGACCGGCATCACCACGCCGTGAGTGACCGGGTGTGACGCTGGGATGTAGCTGCTGGGCAGGATCTGTAAGATCCCGCCGATGGCGATCATGCGGTCGGTGGCGAGTGGCTGATCGATCGGCGAATAGGGTCTCACCACAGAACTCAGGCCAGTCATTGCATCTGTGTTCTTCTCACAAACCACATAAGGATACACCAGTGTCATTGGATATGTGTTATTTTCATGAATGACACCCAGTGTCATTGCATGTCTGTTCTTCTCACAAACCACACATGGATCCACCAGTGTCATTGGATGTGTGTTCTTTTCATGAACCACACCCAGTGTCATTGGATGTGTGTTCTTCTCACAAACCACACATGGATCCACCAGTGTCATTGCATGTGTGTTCTTTCCATGAACCACACATGGATCCACCCAATGTGATTGCATGTCTGTTCTTTTCACAAACCACATATGGATCCACCAGTGTCATTGCATGTCTGTTCTTCTAAACTAACCACACATGGATCCACCAGTGTCATTGGATGTGTGTTCTTTTCATGAACCACAACCAGTGTCATTGCATGTGTGTTCTTTTCATGAAGGATACACCAGTGTAATTGCATGTCTGTTCTTCTCATGAACCACATCTAGAGTCATTGCATGTCTGTTCTTCTCACAAACCGCATAAGGATCCACCAGTGTCATTGGATGTGTTTTCTTTTCATGAACAACACACAGTGTCATTGGAGGTCTGTTCTTTTCATAAACCACATAAGGATCCACCAGTGTCATTGGATGTGTGTTCTTTTCATCAACCACACCCAGTGTCATTGCATGTGTGTTCTTCTAGCAAACCACACATGGATCCACTAGTGTCATTGGATGTGTGTTCTTTTCACAAACCACAACTAGAGTCATTGCATGTGTGTTCTTCCCACAAACCACATAAGGATTCACCAGTGTCATTGAATGTGTGTTCTTTTCAAAAACCATAGCTAGAGTCATTGCATGTGTGTTCTTCTCACAAACCACAGCTAGAGTCATTGCATGTGTGTTCTTTTCACAAACCACAGCTAGAGTCATTGCATGTGTGTTCTTCTTAGAAACAACATAAGGATACACCAGTGTCATTGGATGTGTGTTCTTTTCATGAACCACACCCAGTGTCATTGGATGTGTGTTCTTCTCTCAAACCACACATGGATCCACCAGTGTCATTGCATGTGTGTTCTTCTAAGCAAACCACGCATGGATCCACCCAGTGTGATTGGGTGTGTGTTCTCTTCATGAACCACACCCAGTGTCATTGCATGTCTGTTCTTCTCACAAACCACACATGGATCCACCCAGTGTGATTGCATGTCAGTTCTTCTCTCAAAACACACATGGATCCACCAGTGTCATTGCATGTCTATTCTTTTCACTAACCACATAAGGATATACCAGTGTCATTGCATGTCTGTTCTTCTCATGAACCACAACTAGAGTCATTGCATGTCTGTTCTTCTCACAAACCACATAAGGATACACCAGTGTCATTGCATGTGTGTTCTTTTCACAAACCACAGCTAGAGTCATTGCATGTGTGTTCTTCTCACAAACCACATAAGGACACACCAGTGCCATTGGATGTGTGTTCTTTTCATGAGCCACACCCAGTGTCATTGCATGTTTGTTCTTCTCACAAACCACACATGGATCCACCAGTGTCATTGGATGTGTGTTCTTTTCATGAACTACACCCAGTGTCATTGGATGTGTGTTCTTCTCAGAAACCCCACATGGATCCACCCAGTGTGATTGCATGTCTGTTCTTTTCACAAACCACATCTGGATCCACCAGTGTCATTCCATGTCTGTTCTTCTCACAAACCACATAGGGATCCACCAGTGTCATTGCATGTATGTTCTTTTCATGAACCACACCCAGTGTCATCTCATGTGTGTTCTTCTCACAAACCACATAAGGATACACCAGCGTAATTGCATGTCTGTTCTTCTCATGAACCACATCTAGAGTCATTGCATGTCTGTTCTTCTCACAAACCACATAAGGATACACCAGTGTCATTGCATGACTGTTCTTCTCATGAACGACAATTACAGTCATTGCATGTGTGTTATTCTCAAAAACCACATAAGGATCCACCAGTGTCATTGGATGTGTGTTCTTTTCATGAACCACACCCATTGTCATTGGATGTGTGTTCTTTTCAAAAACCACACATGGATCCACCAGTGTCATTGCATGTGTGTTCTTTTCATGAACCACACCCAGTGTCATTGGACGTATGTTCTTCTCACAAACTACATATGGATCCACTAGTGTCACTGGATGTGTGTTCTTTTCATGAACCACACCCAGTGTCATTGCATGTCCGTTCTTCTCACAAACCACATAGGGATCCACCAGTATCATTGCATGTTTGTTCTTCTCATGAACCACATCTAGAGTCATCGCATGTGTGTTCTTCTCACAAACCACGTAAGGATACACCAGTGTAATTGCATGTATGTTCTTCTCATGAACCACATCTATGGTCATTGCATGTCTGTTCTTCTCACAAACCACATAAGTATCCACCAGTGTCATTGGATGTGTGTTCTTTTCATGAACCACACACAGTGTCATTGGATGTCTGTTCTTTTCATAAACCACATAAGGATCCACTAGTGTCATTCGATGTGTGTTCTTTTCATGAACCACACCCAGTGTCATTGCATGTCTATTCTTCTAGCAAACCACACATGGATCCACCAGTGTCATTGGATGTGTGTTCTTTTCATGAACTACATCTAGAGTCATTGCATGTGTGTTCTTCTCACAGACCACATAAGGATACACCAGTGTCATTGCATGTGTGTTCTTTTCATGAACCACAACTAGAGTCATTGGATGTGTGTTCTTCTCACAAATCACATAGGGATACACTAGTGTCATTGCATGTCTGTTCTTCTCACAAACCACAACTAGAGTCATTGCATGTGTGTTCTTCTCAGAAACCACATAAGGATACACCAGTGTCATTGGATGTGTGTTCTTTTCATGAACCACACCCAGTGTCACTGGATGTGTGTTCTTCTCTCAAACCACACATGGCTCCACCGGTGTCATTGCATGTGGTCATTGCATGTGTGGTCATTGCATGAGAAACAACTAGACTCATTGCATGTGTGTTCTTCTCACAAACCACATAGGGATACACTAGTCTCATTGCATGTCTGTTCTTCTCACAAACCACAGCTAGAGTCATTGAATGTGTGTTGTTCTCAGATACCACATAAGAATACACCAGTGTCATTGCGTGTCTGTTCTTTTCACGAACCACATAAGGATATACCAGTGTCATTGCGTGTCTGTTCTTCTCATGAACCACAAATAGAGTCATTGCATGTCTGTTCTTCTCACAAACCACATAAGGATACACCAGTGTCATTGCATGTGTTTTCTTTTCACAAACCACAGCTAGAGTCAATGCATGTGTGTTCTTCTCACAAACCACATAAGGATACACCAGTGTCATTGGATGTGTGTTCTTTTCATGAACCACACCCAGTGTCATTGCATGTCTGTTCTTCTCACAAACCACACATGGATCCACCAGTGTCATTGGATGTCTGTTCTTTTCATGAACTACACCCAGTGTCATTGGATGTGTGTTCTTCTCACAAACCACACATGGATCCACCAGTTTCATTGCATGTGTGTTCTTTTCATGAACCACACATGGATCCACCCAGTGTGATTGCATGTCTGTTCTTTTCACAAACCACATATGGATCCACCAGTGTCATTCCATGTCTGTTCTTCTCACAAATCACATAGGGATCCACCAGTGTCATTGCATGTATGTTCTTTTCATGAACCACACCCAGTGTCATCGCATGTGTGTTCTTCCCACAAACCACATAAGGATACACCAGCGTAATTGCATGTTTGTTCTTCTCATGAACCACATCTAGAGTCATTGCATGTCTGTTCTTCTCACACATCACATAAGGATACACCAGTGTCATTGCATGTCTGTTCTTCTCATGAACCACAACTAGAGTCATTGCATGTGTGTTCTTCTTAGAGACCACATAAGGATCCACTAGTGTCATTGGATGTGTGTTCTTTTCATGAACCACACCCAGTGTCATTGGATGTGTGTTCTTCTCACAAACCACACATGGATCCACTAGTGTTATTGCATGTGTGTTCTTTTCATGAACCACACCCAGTGTCATTGCATGTATGTTTTTCTCACAAACTACATATGGATCCACCAGTGTAATTGGTTGTGTGTTCTTTTCATGAACCACACCAAGTGTCATTGCATGTGTGTTGTTTTCACAAACCACAGCTAGAGTCATTGCATGTGTGTTCTTCTCAGAAAAAACATAAGGATACACAAGTGTCATTGGATGTGTGTTCTTTTCATGAACCACACCCAGTGTCATAGGATGTGTGTTCTTCTCTCAAACCACACATGGATCCACCAGTGTCATTGCATGTCTGTTCTTCTAAGCAAACCACGCATGCATCCACCTAGTGTGATTGGGTGTGTGTTCTTTTCATGAACCACACCCATTGTCATTGCATGTCTGTTCTTCTCACAAACCACACATGGATCCACCTAGTGTGATTGCATGTCAGTTCTTCTCACAAACCACACATGGATCCACCAGTGTCATTGCATGTCTATTCTTTTCACTAACCACATAAGGATATACCAGTGTCATTGCATGTCTGTTCTTCTCATGAACCACAACTAGAGTCATTGCATGTCTGTTCTTCTCACAAACCACATAAGGATACACCAGTGTCATTGCAGGTGTGTTCTTTTCACAAACCACAGCTAGATTCATTGCATGAGTGTTCTTCTCACAAACCACATACGAACACACCAGTGTCATTGGATGTGTGTTCTTTTCATGAACCACACCTAGTGTCATTGCATGTCTGTTCTTCTCACAAACCACACATGGATCCACCAGTGTCATTGGATGTGTGTTCTTTTCATGAACTACACCCAGTGTCATTGGATGTGTGTTCTTCTCACAAACCCCACATGGATCCACCAGTTTCATTGCATGTGTTTTTTTTCTTGAACCACACATGGATCCACCCAATGTGATTGCATGTCTGTTCTTTTCACAAACCATATATGGATCCACCAGTGTCATTCCATGTTTGTTCTTCTCATAAACCACATAGGGATCCACCAGTGTCATTGCATGTATGTTCTTTTCATGAACCACAACCAGTGTCATCGCATGTGTGTTCTTCTCACAAACCACATAAGGATACACCAGCGTAATTGCATGTTTGTTCTTCTCATGAACCACATCTAGAGTCATTGCATGTCTGTTCTTCTCACACATCCCATAAGGATACACCAGTGTCATTGCATGTCTGTTCTTCTCATGAACCACAACTAGAGTCATTGCATGTGTGTTCTTCTCAGAGACCACATAAGGATCCACTAGTGTCATTGGATGTGTGTTCTTTTCATGAAGCACACCCAGTGTCATTGGATGTGTGTTCTTCTCACAAACCACACATGGATCCACCAGTGTTATTGCATGTGTGTTCTTTTCATGAACCACACCCAGTGTCATTGCATGTATGTTCTTCTCACAAACTACATATGGATCCACCAGTGTCACTGGTTGTGTGTTCTTTTCATGAACCACACCAAGTGTCATTGCATGTGTGTTCTTTTCACAAACCACAGCTAGAGTCATTGCATGTGTGTTCTTCTCAGAAACAACATAAGGATACAGCAGTGTCATTGGATGTGTGTTCTTTTCATGAACCACACCCAGTGTCATTGGATGTGTGTTCTTCTCTCAAACCACACATGGATCCACCAGTGTCATTGCATGTGTGTTCTTCTAAGAAAACCACGCATGGATACACCCAGTGTGATTGGGTGTGTGTTCTTTTCATGAACCACACACAGTGTCATTGCATGTCTGTTCTTCTCACAAACCACACATGGATCCACCCAGTGTGATTGCATGTCAGTTCTTCTCACAAACCACACATGGATCCACCAGTATCATTGCATGTCTATTCTTTTCACTAACCACATAAGGATATACCCGTGTCATTGCATGTCTGTTCTTCTCATGAACCACAACTAGAGTCATTGCATGTCTGTTCTTCTCACAAACCACATAAGGATACACCAGTGTCATTGCATGTGTGTTCTTTTCACAAACCACAGCTAGAGTCATTGCATGTGTGTTCTTCTCACAAACCACATAAGGACACACCAGTGTCATTGGATGTGTGTTCTTTTGATGAACCACACCCAGTGTCATTGCATGTTTGTTCTTCTCACAAACCACACATGGATCCACCAGTGTCATTGGATGTGTGTTCTTTTCATGAACTACACCCAGTGTCATTGGATCTGTGTTCTTCTCACAAACCCCACATGGATCCACTAGTTTCATTGCATGTGTTTTCTTTTCATGAATCACACATGGATCCACCCAGTGTGATTGCATGTCTGTTCTTTTCACAAACCACATCTGGATCCACCAGTGTCATTCCATGTCTGTTCTTCTCACAAACCACATAGGGATCCACCAGTGTCATTGCATGTATGTTCTTTTCATGAACCACACCCAGTGTCATCTCATGTGTGTTCTTCTCACAAACCACATAAGGATACACCAGCGTAATTGCATGTCGGTTCTTCTCATGAACCACATCTAGAGTCATTGCATGTCTGTTCTTGTCACAAACCACATAAGGATACACCAGTTTCATTGCATGACTATTCTTCTCATGAACCACAATTGCAGTCATTGCATGTGTGTTATTCTCAGAAACCACATAAGGATCCACCAGTGTCATTGGATGTGTGTTCTTTTCATGAACCACACCCAGTGTCATTGGATGTGTGTTCTTTTCAAAAACCACACATGGATCCACCAGTGTCATTGCATGTGTGTTCTTTTCATGAACCACACCCAGTTTCATTGCACGTATGTTCTTCTCACAAACTACATATGGATCCACTAGTGTCACTGGATGTGTGTTCTTTTCATGAACCACACCCAGTGTCATTGCATGTCCGTTCTTCTCACAAACCACATAGGGATCCACCAGTATCATTGCATGTTTGTTCTTCTCATGAACCACATCTAGAGTCATCGCATGTGTGTTCTTCTCACAAACCACGTAAGGATACACAAGTGTAATTGCATGTATGTTCTTCTCATGAACCACATCTATGGTCATTGCATGTCTGTTCTTCTCATAAACCACATAAGTATCCACCAGTGTCATTGGATGTGTGTTCTTTTCATGAACCACACACAGTGTCATTGGATGTTTGTTCTTTTCATAAACCACATAAGGATCCACTAGTGTCATTGGATGTGTGTTCTTTTCATGAACCACACCCAGTGTCATTGCATGTCTGTTCTTCTAGCAAACCACACATGGATCCACCAGTGTCATTGGATGTGTGTTCTTTTCATGAACTACATCTAGAGTCATTGCATGTGTGTTCTTCTCACAAACCACATAAGGATACACCAGTGTCATTGCATGTGTGTTCTTTTCATGAACCACAACTAGAGTCATTGCATGTGTGTTCCTCTCACAAACCACATAGGGATACACTAGTGTCATTGCATGTCTGTTCTTCTCACAAACCACAACTACAGTCATTGCATGTGTGTTCTTCTCAGAAACCACATAAGGATACACCAGTGTCATTGGATGTGTGTTATTTTCATGAACCACACCCAGTGTCACTGGATGTGTGTTCTTCTCTCAAACCACACATGGATCCACCGGTGTCATTGCATGTGGTCATTGCATGTGTGTTCTTTTCATGAGAAACATCTAGAGTCATTGCATGTGTGTTCTTCTCACAAACCACATAGGGATACACTAGTGTCATTGCATGTCTGTTCTTCTCACAAACCACAGCTAGAGTCATTGCATGTGTGTTCTTCTCAGATACCACATAAGGATACACCAGTGTCATTGCGTGTCTGTTATTTTCACGAACCACATAGGGATATACCGGTGTCATTGCGTGTCTGTTCTTCTCATGAACCACAACTAGAGTCATTGCATGTCTGTTCTTCTCGCAAACCACATAAGGATACACCAGTGTCATTGCATGTGTGTTCTTTTCACAAACCACAGCTAGAGTCATTGCATGTGTGTTCTTCTCACAAACAACATAAGGATACACCAGTGTCATTGGATGTGTGTTCTTTTCATGAACCACACCCAGTGTCATTGCATGTCTGCTATTTTTATTAACCACACCCAGTTTCATTGCATGTGTGTTCTTCTAACAAACCACACATGGATCCACTAGTGTCATTGCATGTGTTCTCTTTTCACAAACCACACATGGATCCACCAGTGTCATTGGATGTGTGTTCTTTTCATGAACTACACCCAGTGTCATTCGATGTGTGTTCTTCTCACAAACCACACATGGATCCACCAGTATCATTGCATGTTTGTTTTTCTCATGAACCACATCTAGAGTCATTGCATGTGTGTTCTTCTCATAAACCAAGTAAGGATACACCAGTGTAATTGCATGTATGTTCTTCTCATGAACCACATCTATGGTCATTGCATGTCTGTTCTTCTCACAAACCACATAAGTATCCACGAGTGTCATTGGATGTGTGTTCTTTTCATGAACCACGCACAGTGTCATTGGATGTCTGTTCTTTTCATAAACCACATAAGGATCCACAAGTGTCATTGGATGTGTGTTCTTTTCATGAACCACACCCAGTGTCATTGCATGTCTGTTCTTCTAGCAAACCACACATGGATCCACCAGTGTCATTGGATGTGTGTTCTTTTCATGAACTACATCTAGAGTCATTGCATGTGTGTTCTTCTCACAAACCACATAAGGATACACCAGTGTCATTGCATGTGTGTTCTTTTCATGAACCACAACTAGAGTCATTGCATGTGTGTTCTTCTCACAAACCACATAGGGATACACTAGTGTCATTGCATGTCTGTTCTTCTCACAAACCACAACTAGAGTCATTGCATGTGTGTTCTTCTCAGAAACCACATGAGGATACACCAGTGTCATCGGATGTGTGTTCTTTTCATGAACCACACCCAGTGTCACTAGATGTGTGTTCTTCTCTCAAACCACACATGGATCCACCGGTGTCATTGCATGTGTGTTCTTTTCATTAGAAACAGCTAGAGTCATTGCATGTGTGTTCTTCTCATAAACCACATAGGGATACACTAGTGTCATTGCATGTCTGTTCTTCTCACAAACCACAGCTAGAGTCATTGCATGTGTGTTCTTCTCATATACCACATAAGGATACACTAGTGTCATTGCGTGTCTGTTCTTTTCACGAACCACATAAGGATATACCAGTGTCATTGCGTGTCTGTTCTTCTCATGAACCACAACTAGAGTCATTGCATGTCTGTTCTTCTCACAAACCACATAAGGATACACCAGTGTCATTGCATGTGTGTTCTTTTCACAAACCACAGCTAGAGTCATTGCATGTGTGTTCTTCTCACAAACCACATAAGGATACACGAGTGTCATTGGATGTGTGTTGTTTTCATGAACCACACCTAGTGTCATTGCATGTCTGTTCTTCTCACAAACCACACATGGATCCACCAGTGTCATTGGATGTGTGTTCTTTTCATGAACTACACCAAGTGTCATTGGATGTGTGTTCTTCTCACAAACCACACATGGATCCACTAGTTTCATTGCATGTGCGTTCTTTTCATGAACCACACATGGATCCACCCAGTGTGATTGCATGTCTGTTCTTTTCACAAACCACATATGGATCCACCAGTGTCATTCCATGTCTGTTCTTCTCACAAACCACATAGGGATCCACCAGTGTCATTGCGTGTATGTTCTTTTCATGAACCACACCCAGTGTCATCGCATGTGTGTTCTTCCCACAAACCACATAAGGATACACCAGCGTAATTGCATGTCTGTTCTTCTCATGAACCACATCTAGAGTCATTGCAAGTCTGTTCTTCTCACACACCACATAAGGATACACCAGTGTCATTGCATGTATGTTCTTCTCATGAACCACAACTAGAGTCATTGCATGTGTGTTCTTCTTAGAGACCACATAAGGATCCACTAGTGTCATTGGATGTGTGTTCTTTTCATGAACCACACCCAGTGTCATTGGATGTGTGTTCTTCTCACAAACCACACATGGATCCACCAGTGTCATTGCATGTGTGTTCTTTTCATGAACCACACCCAGTGTCATTGCATGTATGTTCTTCTCACAAACTACATATGGATCCACTAGTGTCACTGGTTGTGTGTTCTTTTCATGAACCACACCAAGTGTCATTGCAGGTCTGTTCTTCTCACAAACCACATAGGGATCCACCAGTGTCATTGCATGTCTGTTCTTCTCATGAACGACATATAGAGTCATCGCATGTGTGTTCTTCTCACAAACCACATAAGGAGACACTAGTGTAATTGCATGTATGTTCTTCTCAGGAACCACATCTAGAGTCCTTGCATGTCTGTTCTTCTCACATACCACATAAGGATCCAACAGTGTCATTGGATGTGTGTTCTTTTCATGAACCACACACAGTGTCATTGGATGTCTGTTCTTTTCATAAACCACATAAGGATCCACCAGTGTCATTGGATGTGTGTTATTTTCATGAACCACACCCATTGTCATTGCATGTGTGTTCTTCTAGCAAACCACACATGGATCCACCAGTGTCATTGGATGTGTGTTCTTTTCATGAACCTCACCTAGAGTCATTGCATGTGTGTTATTCTCACAAACCACATAAGGAAACACCAGTGTCATTGCATGTGCGTTCTTTTCATGAACCATAGGTAGAGTCATTGCATGTGTGTTCTTCTCTTTTTTTTGAAACTATGTGTGTTCTTCTCACAAACCACATAGGGATACACCAGTGCCATTGCATGTCTCTTCTTCTCACAAACCACAGCTAGAGTCATTGCATGTGTGTTCTTCTCAGAAACCACATAAGAATACACCAGTGTCATTGGATGTGTGTTCTTTTCATGAACCACACCCAGTGTCACTGGATGTGTGTTCTTCTCTCAAACCACACATGGATCCACCAGTGTCATTGCATGTGTGTTCTTCTAAACAAACCACGCATGTATCCACCCAGTGTGATTGGATGTGTGTTCTTTTCATGAACCACACCTAGTGTCATTGCATGTCTGTTCTTCTCACAAACCACACATGGATCCGCCCAGTGTGATTGCATGTCAGTTCTTCTCACAAACCACATAAGGATACACCAGTGTCATTGCATGTCTATTCTTTTCATGAACCACATAAGGATACACCAGTGTCATTGCATGTCTGTTCTTCACATGAAGCACAGCTAGAGTAATTGCATGTCTGTTCTCTGACAAACCACATAAGGATACACCAGTGTCACTGCATATGTGTTCTTTTGACAAACCATAGCTAGAGTCATTGCATGTGTGTTCTTCTCACAAACCACATAAGGATACACTAGTGTCATTGGATGTGTGTTCTTTTCATGAACCACACCCAGTGTCATTGCATGTCTGTTCTTCTAACAAACCACACATGTATCCACCTGTGTCATTGGATGTGTGTTCTTTTCATGAACCACATCAAGTGTCATTGGATGTGTGTTCTTCTCACAAACCACACATGGATCCACCAATGTCATTGCATGTGTGTTATTTTCATGAACCACACATGGATCCACCAAGTGTGATTGCATGTATGTTCTTTTCACAAACCACATATGGATCCACCAGTGTCATTGCATGTTTGTTCTTCTAAACAAACCACACATGGATCCACCAGTGTCATTGGATGTGTGTTCTTTTCATGATCCACAACCAGTGTCATTGCATGTGTGTTCTTTTCATGAAGGATACACTAGTATAATTGCATGTTTGTTCTTCTCATGAACCACATCTAGAGTCATTGCATGTCTGTTCTTCTCACAAACCACATAAGGATACACTAGTGTCATTGCATGTATGGTCTTCTCATGAACCACAGCTAGAGTAATTGCATGTGTGCTCTTCTCAGAAACCACATAATGTTCTTTTCATGAACCACACCCAGTGTCATTGGATGTGTGTTCTTCTCACGAACCACACATGGATCCACCAGTGTCATTGCATGTGTGTTCATTTCATGAACCACACCCAGTGTCATTGCATGTCTGTTCTTCTCACAAACTACATATGGATCCACCAGTGTCACTGGATGTGTGTTTTTTTCATAAATCACACCCAGTGTCATTGCATGTCTGTTCTTCTCACAAACCACATAGGGATCCACCAGTGTCATTGCATGTGTGTTCTTCTCATGAACCACATCTAGGGTTATCGCATGTGTGTTCTTCTCACAAACCACATAAGGATACACCAGTGTAATTGCATGTATGTTCTTCTCATGAACCACATCTAGAGTCATTGCATGTATGTTCTTCTCACAAACCACAAAAGGATCCACCAGTGTCATTGGATCTGTGTTCTTTTCATTAACCACATACAGTGTCATTGGATGTCTGTTATTTTCATAAACCACATAAGGATCCACTAGTGTCATTGGATGTGTGTTATTTTCATGAACCACACCTAGTGTCATTGCATGTGTGGTCTTCTAAACAAACCACACATGGATCCACCAGTGTCATTGGATATGTGTTCTTTTCATGAACCACACCCAGTGTCATTGCATGTCTGTTCTTCTCACAAACCACATAGGGATCCACCAGTGTCATTGCATGTCTATTTTTGTCATGAACCACATCTAGACTCATCGCATGTGTGATCTTCTCACAAACCACATAAGGATACACCAGTGTCATTTCATGTGTGTTCTTTTCATGAACCATAGCTAGAGTCATTTCATGTGTGTTCTTCTCACAAACCACATGAGGATACAGCAGTGTCATTGGATGTGTGTTCTTTTCACAAACGACAGCCAGTGTCATTGCATGTATGTTCTTCTCACAAACCACATAAGGATACACCAGTGTCATTGTATGTGTGTTCTTTTCATGAACCACAGCTAGAGTCATTGCATGTCTGTTCTTCTCACCAGTTACATACCGTTCGATCGGGGCGCTTGGACGATTGGGATGGTCTTCGTGAGAGCGATCCGCGAGTAGGCTGTTCTGTGGCATAATTGGCCACGCTTTCTCTGGACAAACTGGCAACACCGGGCGCTCCCCTGTTGCGAGTGTCACGACTCACGAGTTCAGTGGGCCATATCCCAGTGTCACGTCCCCATTACTTCTCTTCCTCCCCGTACTTCTCTTCCTTCCCCTCGAAGCCACTTCCCCACTTCACTCCCATCATGTCGTAGCCACAAGCCGATGGTGCCGCCATCCCAATCCCCTCTCGGGCAGCCACCCCCCTCCCCTCTCGCCATGGGTTCAAGGGGAGACGGCGTGGAAACACATCGTGACGACAGGGACGGTGATTTCGATGTGAGTCGTCTCATCTCTATCTCTATCATCTATGGCCAGTTATCTATTTTTTGAGCTAGATCTACTCTGTTTACTCATGCGCGTATGATGTGTTAGGCCAACCAGACGATGTATGACTCCGACTATCACTTTTTAGTGGATGAAGATAGTCCTCTGCTATGTAAACATGGACATGTGCCCGCTAAATTTGTAGCGTTCGAAGGACGAAATGCAGGCAGGAGGTTTCTACAGTGTCAAGGACATCGTGCAATGATGCAAGGCGGAAGTTGCGGTGTTGTCAAATGGGTAGATCCAGAGTGGCCCAAATCAATGCAGAAAACGCTGGAAAAAACTATGGGATATGACTGTTGAGTTGAAAGAATCCATAGTTAGCTCACTTCTTGATAGTGTTGAGATGA
Organism: Avena insularis; assembly: GCA_023614405.1. Taxonomy (NCBI): domain Eukaryota; kingdom Viridiplantae; phylum Streptophyta; class Magnoliopsida; order Poales; family Poaceae; genus Avena; species Avena insularis. Next base: position 459,963,978 of record CM042690.1, read on the forward strand.
AGCTATGGGACCCAGTTGACACGACCAAGCTTAACCGAGATCTCAAGAGGGTGCAAGACAAGGTTAGCAAAGTCGAGAAGGAGAGGGACATGGTGTTGGCCCTGAAGGCTAAAACAGAGCAAGAACTGACTCAAGCAAGGAATGATCTTCACCAGGCCAAAGTCCTGCAGTTCACAACTACGAGTATTGACAAGTGCATGAGGAAAAATACAGAGAAACAATTGAAGCTGTGTAAGGAAGATCCTAAAAGGAAGGAGCAGACGAATCGATCCTTGCTCTCGCAGGAAGATGCGCATCGGGCTAAGATTAGGAGGATCAAGGAGATGTGTGATAACTAGTTCTATTTAGCTTGAGCTCCATGCCTTTTTAAGTTGTAATAGTAAGACTTGTTGACCTAGCGGTCTGAACTAGTGGTCCTGGAGTCCTGGGAGGAAAAAAATTGCTCTCCCGTTAGTCTGTCTTAACCCTGCATCACTTCCTTTTATCTGATCATGGTGGTATTATGACATTGGTGGTTTGTTTAAACGTAATCTACGTGGATTGTGCCGCATGCAAATGGCACAACCACAATTTATAAAGTGGAAGCATGTACACCCGGTTAATGGAGATCCGGGAGCTTCGCCAGACGCAGGGGATGCAGGAGCAGGGAGGCGGTGAGATAGACAGGCTCAAGCGTCTGGGCATTATCGGTTTCCATTGTTGTTTATGTTGCCACGTCGTTGTGCAGCATCTAAAATAAGTTGCTGCTTCGTGGAGTGTGGCATCTTAAATAATTTATTTCTGTGCCACTTACATTCCGTCGTATTTGGAGACCTCCTGCCCCTCAGCAATCGTGGAACCGGTGCTGCGTGTTTTCAGATAGCAGTGGCACAATCAGAATTTCGGATTCAACTACTGACTCGGGAATTTCCAAACCCTAAGTCGAGGTACATTTTACTCAGAGAACGTGGGTAGATTGTTTCGCCCAGCAACATGCCACACACAGAGCTCCAGAATTTAACAGAATTACATATATAGGTTCAAGTTCAACACATTACTATGCATCTTCATTACTAGTGGCCTTCTTCCCCAGCCTAGGTGTCAAGTCTTCACGTACACTGGCTTCTTCATTTCCTGCCTTCTTCCTCTTCCTCGGTGGCAATTTTCTTAGCTTCACGTACTCTGCATCCCGGGAAAATGGGCACCAGAATCATGTCCAGCATCATCTTTCCACTCGTTTTTAATTTCTTCAGGCAGCAAAATGACTGACCCGGCAGTCATGTTTCTAACCTTGCAGCGCTTCCTGTCAAAGAAACATGACTGTTGCATAACTGCGTAATATCTACAGAGTAAATGAAACAAAAATTACAATTCAGCACACACATGCGAACCCGAAGAGACTTTTGCTTACCAGGAGCTAATTGGGTTTGAGCGACCACCCTATCCAAGAATAGAAGGGCGACTCCCAGTTGCAGCAGCTTCCACATCCAGTAGATCACAATTCAGCTCAAACATGCAATCTGAAGCATACCTTTTCATCAACTCAATTAGCTGACTGTCACACATTAGAGGAACCATGATGCCACGTTCATCCATGAAGCTGAACTTTGCAGTCTGCTTCGGCCATAATTCATCATGATTACGCAAAGCAGCAACCATACCAGATATAGTGCAGATCTGCGCAGGCACTTCTTCCATCGTGATACAATGGTGTCCATACCACTTGCCCTTAGAGTCGTACCTGAAGAGGACTACTGTAACTAGTTAAGGGTGGTCCGTGGAGATCCCACTTGATAGAAAACTATGGACAAAATATGTTTATCAACGTTGGGCTAACAAACAATTTTAGGTTCAGTAGCCAGCTAGTAGTTATAATTAGTGCGAATAGCAAAGAGAAGGGTAGCTCACCCGCTTGTAGCCAGAACTTCTTCTTCCTTGGTAGTAGGATTTGCCATCCTCCGAGCTACTCGGCTCGTCGGCGAAGTGAGAGGCTGGGCTACGGCATGCGCCATTGGAGCTCGGGATCAGCGACTGGGCGCAACAACTTGGCGCCGGTAGTCAAATGTTCGAAGGGATCGTCCTGCTTGGAGGGTGGATTCTGATGCCACCGGTGCTAGGGGAAAGGTGGGAAAGGATTTGGGAAATTGGTCAATGCATCCAATCCACTTAGTTACCCGATTTGCCTAAGAGGTTGCCGCTTTGGCGCTCGCGTCACGGACAGATGACCGACATGAGGGTCCCAACCGTCTACTTCACGGGGCATTTTACCGGAATGTTTGAATTTGGCAGGGGTGAGATGAGTTTGCCTCGAAATGGCCCCTCTCAGTAGTTGGCAGCCCAACATTTCTAAACGCGTCAATTTCAGGCAACTTAGGTACCGCGGTGCGCTGGCCTACGAACTTTGGTACCGCAGACGAACAGGCCCCGAAATTTGACCATGTTTTGAAAATAATCAAAGAGACTATGACTCACCGTGTTTTGAAATTTTGTGTGTGTTTCGAAATTAACGTCACACCTTGCGAAAATATGTTCACTGGACTCACCAGGCTATCAATGTATCGAGAACGAGTGAGAGTTTGGCAAGATTGAACTTCCTGCTAAGAATATGCATGCCTAGAAATTTGATTGTGTTTTGAAAACAATTCTAGAAAGCTACACGGATTCATAAATAGCCTCACAAATTTCAAATTATAAAATGCTACACAAAGAGCCTCACAATTTTCAAAATATAAAAGGGTCATATATTTATAAACATCCTCGCAAATTTCAACTTATAAAAAGGATCAAAAAATCCTCACAAAATTCAAATTATAAAAGGGATCCTATATTTGTAAACATCTCATAAATCTAACTTATAAAAAGGATCACAAAATGACTCACAAATTTAAAATTATAAAAACATCGTAAAACTTGTCACAAATTTCAAATTACATAGGGAATGATTCCCAAAAATCCTCACAAATTTCAAATTATAAAAAACGTCACCAGAAAAAGCCTAGGGTTTTTTGAAGAACTTTTTTTGGATCTAGTGCCAAATTTAACGAAAAGGGAGATACCATGGAGATATCAAGCTTGTTGAATCGAAGATGATCCTAAAGTAGGTGGCCATGATCCGTGTGAGGTAGGTCTCGACCAATCAGGGCCCAACCATACAACACATAGAAGAACACCTTGTGCACCCAAAAAGGTGTTTCGTGAATCTTTTTTGGTAATTTTGATGAAATGACATAGTTTGGAACTACCAATAAAAAAACATGAGCACGAGTTTGAAAGATGTTGCATCACCATATCCACTTGGATGTGTGTGTGTGTGTGTCCATGTGCATCATTGTGGTTTTGGAAAAGAACACATGCAATGATGCCATTCCTCATGTGTCTGACCATGTCCAGGAACCCTAGAAGCATGCTGGGATTCAACTATAACATGCATTATATCACCAGTTTGAAAGATGCTACATCACCACAACCACTTGGATGTGTGTGTGTATGTGTATATCAATGTGCATCATTGTAATTTTGGAAAAGAACACATGAAATGATGCCACTCCAGCATGTGTACAACCATGTCTAGGAACCCTAGCAACATGATGGGGTTCAACTGCAACATGGATTGTAGCACCAGTTTGAAAGATGCTGCATCACCACACCCACTTGGATGTGTGTGTATATCAATGTGCATCATTGTGGTTTTGGAAAAGAATACATGCAATGATTCCATTCCAGCATGTGTCCAACCATGTCAAGGAACCCTAGTAGCATGTTGGGATTCAACTACAACATGTTGTGGAGCACCAATTTGAACGATGATGCATCACCACAACCACTTGGATATGTATATCATTATGCATCATTGTGGTTTTGGAAAAGAACACATGCAATGATGCCACTCCAACATGTGTCCAACCATGTCCAGGAACCCTAGTAGCATGCTAGGATTCAACTTCAACATGAAGTGGAGCACCAGTTTAAAAGATGCTGCATCACCACACCCACTTGGATGTGTGTGTATATTAATGTGCATCATTGTGGTTATGGAAAAGAACAAATGCAATGAGGCTACTCCACCATGTTCCAACCATGTCGAGGAACCCTAGTATCATGCTAGGATTCAACTTCAATATGAAGTGGAGCACTAGTGTGAAAGATCCTACATCACCGAACCCACTTGGATGTTTGTGTATATAAATGTGGATATCATTGTGGCTTTGGAAAGAACACATGAAATGATGCCACTCCACCATGTGTCCAACCATGTCTAGGAACCCTAGCGGCATGCTGGGATTCAACTACAACATGTAGTGGAGCAGTAGTTTGAAAGAAGCGGCATCACCATACCAACTTGGATGTGTGTGTGTCCATCTGAATCATTGAGGTTTTGGAAAGAACACATGCAATGATGCCACTCTTCATGTGTCCAACCATGTCTAGGAACCCTAACAGCATGCTGGGATTCAACTGCAACATGCATTAATCACCAGTTTGAAAGATGTTGCATCACCACACCCAGTTGGATGTGTGTGTATGTGTATATCAATGTGCATCATTGTGGTTTTGGAAAAAACACATGCAATGATGCCACTCTAGCATGTGTACAACCATGTCTAGGAACCCTAGTAGCATGCTGGGATTCAACTACAACATGGATTGTAGCACGAGTTTGAAAGATGTTGCATCACCACACCCACTTGGATATGTGTGTGTATATATCAATGTGCATCATTGTGGTTTTGGAAAAGAACACATGCAATGATGCCATTCCAGCATGTGTACAACCATGTTAAGGAGCCCTAGCAGCATGCTGGGATTAAACTAGAACATGCTGTGGAGCACCAATATGAAAGATGATGCATCACCACAACCACTTGGAGGTGTGTGTATATCATTGTGAATCAGTGTGGTTTTGGAAAAGAATACATGCAATGATGCCACTCCATCATGTGTACAACCATGTTGAGGAACCGTAGCAGCATGTTGGGTTTCAATTGCCACATGGAGTGGAGCACCAGTTTGAAAGATGTTGTGTCACCAGACCCACTTGGATGTGTGTGTGTATAAATGTGCATCATTATGGTTTTGGAAAAGAACACATGCAATGATGCCACTCCAGCATGTATCCAACCATGTCCAGGAACCCTAGCAGCATGCTGGGATTCAACTACAACATGAAGTGGAGCACCAATTTGAAAGATGATGCATCACCACACCTACTTGTATGTGTGTGTATATCAATGTGAATCATTGTGGTTTTGTAAAAGAACACATGCAATCATGCCACTCAAACATGTGTCCAACCATGTCCAGGAAACCCTAACAGCATGCTGGGATTCAACTGCAACATGCATTGTATCACCAGTATGAAAGATGCTTCATCACGACACCCACTTGGATGTGTGTGTATATCAATGTGTATATCATTATGGTTTGGAAAAGAACACATGCAACGATGCCACTCTAGCATGTGTACAACCATGTCCAGGAACCCTAGCAGCATGTTGGGATTCAACTACAACATGGATCGTAGCACCAGTTTGAAAGATACTACATCACCGCACCCACTTGGATGTGTGTGTACCAATGTGCATCATTGTGGTTTTGGAAAAGAACATATGGAATGATGCGAATCTAGCATGTGTCCAACCATGTCTAGGAACCCTTGCGGCATGCTGGGTTTCAACTGCCACATGGAGTGGAGCAACAGTTTGAAAGATGTTGCATCACCACACCCACTTGGATGTGTGTGTATAAATGTGAATCATTGTGGTTTTGAAAAAGAACACATGGAATGATGCTAGTACAACATGTGTCCAACCATGTCCAGGAATCCTAGAAGCATGTCAGGACTCAACTTCAACATGAAGTGGAGCACCAGTTTGAAAGATGCTGCATCAGCACACCCACTTGGATGTGTGTGTATATCAATGTGCATCATTGTGATTTTGGAAAAGAACACATGCAATGAGGCTACTTCAGCATGTGTCCGTCCATGTCCGGGAACCCTAGTAGCATGCTAGGATTCAACTGCAACATGTGGTGGAGCACCAGTTGGAAAGATGCTACATCACCGCACCCACTTGGATGTGTCTGTATATCAGTGTGGATATCATTGTGGTTTTGGAAAATAACACATGCAATGATGCCACTCCACCATCTGTCCAACCATGTCCAGGAACCCTAATGGCATGCTGGGATTCAACTACAACATGTAGTGGAGCAGTAGTGTGAAAGATGCTGCATCACCATACCCACCTGGATGTGTGTGTGTCCATGTGCATAATTGTGGTTTTGGAAAGAACGCATGCAATCATGCCACTCCTCATGTGTCCAACCATGTCTAGGAACCCTAGCAGCATGCTGGGATTCAACTGCAACATGAAGTGGAGCACCAGTTTGAAAGATGCTGCATCACCACACCCACTTGGATGTGTGTGTGTATCAATGTGCATCATTGTGGTTTTGGAAAAGAACACATGCAATGATGCCACTCTAGCATGTGTCCAACCATGTCTAGGAACCCTAGCAACATGTTAGGATTCAACTGCAACATGTAGTGGAGCGCCAGTTTGAAAGATGATGCATCAGCACACACACTTGGATGTGTGTGCATGTCCATGTACATCATTGTGGTTTTGGAAAAGAAAACATGCAATGATGCCAGTCCAACATGTGTCCAACCATGTCCTAGAACCCTAGCAGCATGCTGGGATTGAACTCCACATGCATTGTATCACCTTTGAAAGATGTTGCATCACCACACCCCTTGGATGTGTGTGTATCGTAGTGCATCATTGTGGTTTTGAAAAATAACACATGCAATGATGCCACTCTGCATGTGTCCAACCATGTCCGAACCCTAGCAACATGCTTGGGATTCAAGCCAACATGCATTGTGGAACACCAGTTTGAAAGATGTTGCATCACCACACCCACTTGGATGTGTGTGTATGTATCATGTGCATCATTGTGGTTTTGAAAAGACACATGCATGATGCCACTCAGCATGTGTCCAACCATGTCCAGAACCCTAGCATGCATGCTGGGATTCAACTGCAACATGTATATGCACCATGTTGAAAGATAATGCATCACCACACCCATGTTGGATGTGTGTGTGTCATGTGCATCATTGTGGTTTTGGAAAAGAACACATGCAATGATGCCACTCGGCATGTGTCCAACCATGTCCAGAACCTAGCACACATGTGATTCAACTATCTGCATGCATTGTCACCAGTTTGAAAGATGTTGCATACACCCTGCATGTGTGTGTGCTATCTGTGTGCATCATTGTGGTTGAAAGAACACATGCAATGATGCCACTCCATATGTGTCCAACCATGTCTGGAACCCTAGACATCTGGGATTCAACGCCTACATGCAGTATCACCAGTTTGAAAGGATCTTGCATCACCACACCATCTTGGATGTGTGTGTATCATGATGCATCATTGTGGTTTTGGAAAGAACACATGCAATGATGCCACTCCGCATGTGTCCACCATGTCTAGGAACCCTAGCACATGATGGTTCTTGTTCAACATGCATTGTAGCACCGGTTTGAAAGATGGTTGCATCCTTGTACCACATCCCGATGTGTGTGTGTGTGCATCATTGTGGTTTTAAAAAAAAGATCACATGCAATGATGCCACTCCGCATCTGTCCAACCATGTTGGAACCCTAGCAGCATGAGGATTCAACGAACATGCATGTATGCACCAGTTTGAAAGATGTTGCATCACCACACCCACTTGGATGTGTGTGTGTATCCTCGGTGTGCATCATTGTGGTTTTTGAAAGAACACATGCAATGATGCCACTCCTCATGTGTCACATGTCCGAAACCCTAAGCATGGATTCAACTTCCACATGATGTAGCACCAGTTTGAAATATGTGCATCACCACACCCACTTGGATGTGTGTGTATCAATGTGCATCATTGTGGTTTGGAAAAGAACACACATGCAATGATGCCACTCAGCATGTCCAACCATGTCAGAACCCTAGGAAGATGCTTCATCACCACACCCACTTGGATATGTCTGTGTGTGTATATCAATGTGCATCATTGTGGTTTTGGAAAAGAACACATGCAATGATGCCACTCTAGCATTTGTACAACCATGTCCACTAACCCAAGCAGCATGCTGGGATTCAACTGCCATATCGATTGTAGCACAAGTTTGAAAGACGTTGTATCACCACACCCACTTGGATATGTGTGTGTATCAATCTGCATCATTGTGGTTTTGGAAAAGAACACATGCAGTGATGCCATTCCAGCATGTGTCCAACCATGTCTAGGAACCCTAGAAGCATGTTGGGATTCAACTGCGACATAGAGCGGAGCACTAGTTTGAAAGTGCTCCATCACCACACCCACTTGGATGTGTGTGTGTGTGTATTAATGTGTATCATTGTGGTTTTATAATAGAACATGTGCAATGATGCCACTCCAGCATGTGTCTAACCATGTCAAGGAACCCTAGCAGCATGCTGGGATTCAACTACAACATGCTGTGGAGCACCAATTTGAAAGATGATGCATCACCACAACCACTTGGATGTGTGTGTGTATCATTGTGCATCATTGTGGTTTTGGAAAAGAACACATGCAATGATGCCACTCCAGCATGTGTACAACCATGTCCAGGAACTCTAGCAGCTTGTTAGGATTCAACTGCCACATGGATTGTAGCACCAGTTTGAAAATGCTGCATCACCACACCCACTTGGATATGTGTATTTACCAATGTGCATCATTGTGGTTTTGGAAAAGAACGCATCCAATGATGCCACTCTAGCATGTGTCTAACCATGTCTAGGAACCTTAATAGCATGCTAGGTTTGAAATGCCATATGGAGTGGACCACCAGTTGGAAAGATGTTGCATCACCACACCCACTTCGATGTGTGTGTATCAATATGCATCATTGTGGTTTTGGAAAATAACATATGCAATGATGCCACTCAAAATGTGTCCAACCATGTCCAGGAACCCTAGCAGCATGATGGGATTCAACTGCCACATGGAGTGGAGCACCAGTTTGAAAGATGCTGCATGACCACACCGACTTGGACATGTGTGTCTATATCAATGCGCATCATTGTGGTTTTGGAAAAGAACACGTGCAATGATGCCACTCCAATATGTGTCCAACCATGTCTAGGAGCCCTAACAGCATGATGGAATTCAACTGCCACATGCATTTTATCATAAGTTTGAAAGATGATGCATAACAACACCCACTTGGATGTGTGTGTATATCAATGTGAATCATTGTGGTTTTGGAAAAGAACACATGCAATGATGTCATCCAGCATGTGTCCAACCATGTCCAGGAACCCTAGCAGCATGCTGGGATTCAACGGCAACATGCAGTTGAGCACCAGTTTGAAAGATGATGCATCACCAAACCCACTTGGAAGTGTGTGTGTCCATGTGAATCATTGTGGTTTTGCAAAAGAACACATGCAATGATGATAGTCCAACATGTGTCTAACCATGTCCAGGAACCCTAGCAGCATGCTGGGATTGAACTTCAACATGTGTGGAGCACCGGTTTGAAAGATGTTGCATCACCACGACCACGTGGATGTGTGTGTATATCAATTTGGATATCATTGTGGTTTTGGAAAAGAACACATGCAATGATGCCACTTCACCATGCGTCCAACCATGTCTAGCAACCCTAGTAGCATGCTGGGATTCAACTACAACATGTAGTGGAGCAGTAGTTTGAAAGATGTTGCATCAGCATACCCACTTGGATGTGTGTGTGTCCATGTGCATCATTGTGGTTTTGGAAAGAACACATGCAATGATGCCACTCGTCATGTGTCCAACCATGTCTAGGAACCCTAGCATCATGTTGGGATTCAACTGCAACATGCATTATATCACCCGTTTGAAAGATGATGCATCACCACACCCACTTGGATGTGTGTGTATGTTTATATCAATGTGCATCATTGTGGTTTTGGAAAAGAACACATGCAATTATGCCACTCCAGCATGTGTACAACCATGTCTAGGAACCCTAGCAGCATGCTGGGATTCAACTACAACATGGATTGTAGCACCAGTTTGAAAGATGTTGTATCACCACACCCACTTGGATGTGTGTATATCAATGTGCATCGTTGTGGTTTTGGAAAAGAACACATGCAATGATGCCATTCCAGCATGTGTCCACCATGTGAAGGAACCCTAGCAGCATGCTGGTATTCAACTACAACATGCTGTGTGATGACCCCCAAGTATAGGGGGTGTATCGCAGTATTTTCGAGGGAAGTGAAACCCAATTTATTGATTCGACACAAGGGGAGCCAAAGAATATTGTATCGGTTAACATTCACTCAAGTACAATGAAACAATCTTGCTCACTGCAGTTTATCGGCAACAATTTTGTAGTAGGAATAGTAAAATGCTTGATGGTAACTTGCAAAAGGTAGTAACAAAGCGATGTGTAATTATCAATAAGATAAAGCATCCAAGTACTAGACAATCCTAGGCATGTGTTCCATATATAGTCATACGTTGTAATGACAACTTGCACAACATCTTGTGTCCATCCCGCATGTTTGCAGTAGGCCTCTAGGGAACTACTAGCAATTAAGGTGCTCCTTTTAATAGAGCACCGGAGCAAAGCATTAACACTCTGTGAACACATGTGATCCTCACATCAAAGCCTTTCCCTTCCGGTTATCCCGATTTCTTATCGAGGCCATAGGTTCCGGACAACAATCTGCATGATTGTAGTTTTGGAAAAGAACACATGCAATGATGCCCCTCTAGTATGTGTCCAACCATGTCCAGGAACCCTATCAACATGCGAGGATTCAACTACAACATGCAGTGGAGCACTAGTTTGAAGGATGCTGCATCACCACACCCACTTGGACGTGTGTGTGTATAAATGTGCATCATTGTGGTTTTGAAAAAGAACACATGCAATCATTCCACTCCAGCATGTATCCAACCATATCCAGGAACCCTAGCAGCATGTTGGGATACAACTACAACATGCAGTGGAGAACCAGTTTGAAACATGATGCATCTACACACCCACTTGGATGTGTTTGTGTCCATGTGCATCATTAATGTTTTGTAAAAGAACACATGAAATCATGTCAGTCCAGCATGTGTCCAACCATGTCCAGGAACCCTAGCAGCATGATGGGATTCAACTGCAACATGTAGTGGAGCACCAGTTTGAAAGATGTTGCATCACCACACCCACTTGGATGTGTGTGTGTGTCCATGTGCACCTTGTGGTTTTGGAAAAGAACACATGCAATGATGCCACTCCAACATGTGTTCGACCATGTCTAAGAACCATAGCAACATGATGGGATTCAACTACAATCTGAAGTGGAGCACCAGTTTGAAAGATGCTGCATTACTACACCCACTTGGATGTGTGTGTATCAATGTGCATCATTTTGGTTTTGTAAAAGAACACATGCAATGATGCCACTCTAGTATGTGTCCTACCATGACCAGGAACCATAGCAACATGCTAGGATTCAACTACAACATGCAGTGGAGCAATTGTTTGAAGGATGCTGCATCACCACACCCACTTGGATATGTGTGTGTATATAAATATGCATCATTGTGGTTTTGGAAAAACACACGCAGTGATGCCACTCCATCATGTGTCCAACCATGTCCAGGAAACCTAGTAGCTTGCTAGGATTCAACTACAAAATCCATTATCTCACTAGTTTGAAAGATGCTGCATCACCACATCCACTTGGATGTGTGTGTATATCAATGTGGATATCATTGTGGTTTTGGAAAAGAACACATGCAAAGATTCCACTCTAGCATGTGTCCAACCATGTCCAGGAAACCCTAGCGGCATGCTGGGATTCAACTATAACATGTAGTGGAGCACCAGTTTCAAAGTTATTGCATCGCCATACCCACTTGGATGTGTGTGTGTGCCCATGTGCATCATTGTGGTTCTGGAAAATCACACATGCAATGATGCCACTCCACATGTGTCCAACCATGTCCAGGAACCCTAGTAGCTTGCTGGGATTCAACTGCAAAATGCATTATATCACCAGTTTGAAAGATGCTGCATCACCACACCCACTTGGATGTGTGTGTATATGTACATCAATGTGCATCATTTTGGCTTTGGAAAAGAACACATGCAATGATGCCACTCCAGCATGTGTACAACCATGTCCAGGAACCCTAGCAGCATGCTGGGATTCAACTACAACATGGATTGTAGCACTAGTTTGAAAGATGCTGCATCACCACACCCACTTGAATGTGTGTGTGTATATCAATGTGAATCATTGTGGTTTTGGAAAAGAACACATGTAATGATGCCACTTTAGCATGTGTCCAACCATGTCAATGAACCCAAGCAGCATGCTAGGATTCAACTACAACATGATGTGGAGCACCAATTTCAAAGATGATGCATTCCCACAACCGCTTGGATGTGTGTGTATATCATTATATTGTGCATCATTCTGGTTTTGGAAAAGAACACATACAATTATGCAACTCCAGCATGTGTACAACCATGTCTAGGAACCCTAGCAGCATGTCGGGATTCAACTGCCACATGGATTGTAGCACCAATTTGAAAGATGATGCATCACCACAACCACTTGGATGTGTTTGTATATTATTGCGCATCATAGTGGTTTTGGCAAAGAATAGATGCAATGATACCACCCTAGCATGTGTACAACCATGTCTAGGAACCCTAGCAGCATGATGGGATTCAACTACCACATGGATCGTAGCACCAGTTTGAAAGATGCTGCATCACCGCACCCACTTGGATGTGTGTATGTACCATTGTGCATCATTGTGGTTTTGGAAAAGAACACATGCAATGATGCCACTCTAGCATGTGTCCAACCATGTCCAGGAACCCTTGTAGCATGCTGGGTTTGAACTGCCACATGGAGTGGAGCACCAGTTTGAAAGATGTTGCATCACCACACCCACTTGGATGTGGGTGTGTATAAATGTGCATCATTGTGGTTTCGAAAAAGAACACATGCAATGATGCCAATGTAGCATGTATCCAACCATGTCTAGGAACCCTAGCGACATGTAGGGATTAAACTACAACATGTAGTGGAGCACCAGTTTGAAACATGATGCGTCTCCACACCCAGTTGGATGTGTGTGTGTCCATGTGCATCATTGATGTTTTGACAAACAATACATGCAATGATGCCACTCTAGCATGTGTCCAACCATGTCCAGGAACCCTAGCAGCATGCTGGGATTCAACTACAACATGAAGTGGAGAACCAGTTTGAAATATGATGCATCTCCACACCCACTTGGATGTGTGTGTGTGTTTCCTTGTGCATCCTTGTGGTTTTGGAAAAGAACACATGCAATGATGCCACTCTAGCATGTGTCCAACCATGTCTAAGAACCGTAGCAGCATGATGGGATTCAAATGCAACATGAAGTGGAGCACTAGTTTGAAAGGTGCTGCATCACCACACCCACTTGGATGTGTGTGTATCAATGTGCATCATTTTGTTTTTGGAAAAGAACACATGCAATGATGCCACTCGAGCATGTGTCTAGCCAGGTCCAGGAACCCTAGCAGCATGTTGGGATTCAACTCCAACATGCAGTGGAGCACCAATTTTAAAGATGATGCATCACCACACCCACTAAGATGTGTGTGTGTGTGTGTCCATGTGCATTATTGTGGTTTTGGAAAAGAACACATGCAATGATGCCAGTCCAACATGTGTCCAACCATGTCTAGGAACCCTAGCAGCATGCAAGGATTCAACTTCAACATGAAGTGGAGCACCAGTTTGAAACATGCTGAATCACCACACCCACTTGGATGTGTGTGTGTATATAAATGTGGATATAATTGTGGTTTTGGAAAAGAACACATGCAATGATGCCACTCCAGCATATGTCCAACCATGTCCAGGAACCCTAGAAGCATGATGGGATTCAACTCCAACATGCAGTGGAGCACTAGTTTGAAATATGATGCATCACCACACCCACTTGGATGTGTGTGTCCATGTGCATCGTTGTGGTTTTGGAAAACAACACATGCAATGATGCCACTTTAGCATGTGTTCAACATGTCGAGGAACCCTAGCAACATGCTAAGATTTAACTACAACATGAAGTGGAACACTAGTTTGAAAGATGGTGCATCACCACACCCACTTGGATATGTGTGTGTATATCAATGTGCATCATTATGGTTTTGGAAAAGAACACATGCAATGATGCCACTCTAGTATGTGTACAACCATGTCTAGGAACCATAGCAGCATGCTGGTATTCAACTGTAACATGGAGTGGAGCACCAGTATGAATGATGCTGCATCACCACACCCACTTGGATTTGTGTGTGCATATCAATATGCATCATTGTGGTGTTGGAAAAGAACACACGCAATGATGCTACTCCAGCATGTGCCCAACCATGTCTAGGAACCCTAGCAGCATGCTGGCATTCAACTGCCACATGCATTGTATCATAAGTTTGAAAGATGATGCATAACCACACCCACTTGGATGTGTGTGTATATCAATGTGCTTCATTGTGGTTTTGGAAAAGAACACATGCGACTCCAGGATGTGTAGAACCATGTCCAAGAAACCTAGAAGCATGCTGGGATTCAACTGCAACATGTAGTGGAGCACCAGTTTGAAAGATGATGCATCACCACACCCACTTGGATGTGTGTGTGTGTGTGTAAATGTGCATCATTGCGGTTTTGGAAAATAACACATGCAATGATGCTAGTCCAACATGTGTCCAACCATGTCCTGGAACCCTAGTAGCATGCTAGGATTCAACTTCAACATGCAGTGGAGCACCAGTTTGAAAGATGATGTATCACCACAACCACTTGGATGTGTGTGTGTGTATCAATGTGCATCATTGTGGTTTTGGAAAAGAACACATGTAATAAGGCTACTCTAGCATGTGTACAACCATGTCTAGGAACCCATGTAGCATGATGGGATTCAACTGCAACATGCAGTGGAGCATCAGTTTGAAAGATGTTGCATCACCACACCTAATTGGATGTGTGTATATCAATGTGCATCATTGTAGTTTTGGAAAAGAACACATGCAATGATGCCACTCCAGCTTATGTCCAACCATGTCCAGGAAACATAGCATCATGTTAGGGTTCAACTGCAACATGCATTGTATCACCACTTTGAAAGATGCTACATCACCGCACCCACTCGGATGTGTGTGTATATCAATGTGTATATCTTTGTGGTTTTGGAAAAGAACACATGCAATGGTGCCACTCCAGCATGTGTAGAACCATGTCCAGGAACCCTAGCAGCATGCTGGGATTCAACTACAGCATGTTTTGAGCACCAGTTTGAAACATGTTGCATCACCACACCCACTTGGATGTGTGTGTGTGTATATCAACGTGCATCATTGTTCTTTTGGAAATGAACACATGAAATGATGCCACTCCATCATGTGTCCAAACATGTTAAGCAACCCTAGCAGCATGCTGGGATGCAACTACAACATGTTATGGAGCACCAATTTGAAAGATGATGCATCACCAGAACCACTTGTATGTTTGTGTGTATCATTGTGCATCATTGTGGTTTTGGAAAAGAACCCATGCAATGATGCCACTCCAGCATGTGTACAACCATGTCTAGGAACCCTAGCAGCATTTTGGGATTGATTTGCCATATGGATTGTAGTACAAGTTTGAAAGATGCTGCATCACCGCACACACTTGGATGTGTGTGCGTACCAATGTGCATCATTGTGGTTTTGGAAAAGAAAACATGCAATGATGCCATTCTATCATGTGTCCAACCATGTCCAGGAACCCTAGCAGCATGTTGGGTTTCAAGTGCCACATGGAGTGGATCACCAGTTTGAAAGATGCTGCATCACCACACCCACTTGGATGTGTGTGTGTATAAATGTGCATCATTGTGGTTTTAAAAAGAACACATGCAATGATGCCACTCTAGCATGTGTCCAACCATGTCCAGGAACCCTAGCAGCATGCTGTGATTCAACTGCAACATGTAGTGGACCACCAGTTTGAAAGATGCTGCATCACCTCACCCACTTGGATATGTGTATATATCAAAATACATCATTGTGGTTTTGGAAAATAACACATGCAATGATGCCACTCCAGCATCTTTCCAACCATGTCCAGGAAACCTAGCATCATGTTAGGGTTCAACTGCAAAATGCATTGTATCACCAGTTTGAAAGATGCTACATCACCGCACCCACTTGGATGTGTGTGTATATCAATGTGTATATCATTGTGGTTTTGGAAAAGAACACATGCAATTGTGCCACTCCAGCATGTGTACAACCATGTCCAGGAACCCTAGCAGCATGCTGTGATTCAACTTCAACATGGATTGTAGCACCAGTTTGAAAAATGATGTATCACCAGACCCACTTGGATGTGTGTGTGTGTGTATCAATGTGCATCATTGTGGTTTTGGAAATGAACACATGCAATGATGCCACTCCAACATGTGTCCAAACATGTTAAGCAACCCTAGCAGCATGTTGGGATGCAACTACAACATTTTGTGGAGCATCATTTTGAAAGATGATGCATCACCACAACCACTTGGATGTGTGTGTGTGTGTATATCATTGTGCATCATTGTGGTTTTGGAAAAGAACACGTGCAATGATGCCACTCCAGCATGTGTACAACCATGTCTAGGAACCCTAGAAGTATGTTGGGATTCAACTGCCATATGGATTGTAGCACCAGTTTGAAAGATGTGGCATCACCACACCCACTTGGACGTGTGTGCGTACCAATGTGCATCATTGTGGTTTTGGAAAAGAACACATGCAATCATGCCATTCTAGCATGTATCAAACCATGTCCAGGGACCCTAGCAGCATGCTGGGTTTCAACTGCCACATGGAGTGGATCACCGGTTTGAAAGATGCTGCATCACCACACCCACTTGGATGTGGGTGTGTTTGTATATAAATGTGCATCATTGTGGTTTTATAAAAGAACACATCCAATGATGCCACTCCAGCATGTGTCCAACCATGTCCAGGAACCCTAGCAGCAGGCTGTGATTCAACTGCAACATGTAGTGGAGCACCACTTTGAAAGATGCTGCATCACCACACCCACTTGGATGTGTGTATAAATCAATATACATGATTGTGGTTTTGGAAAAGAACACATGGAATGATGTCACTCCAGCATGTTTCCAACCATGTCCAGGAAACCTAGCATCATGTTAGGGTTCAACTGCAACATGCATTGTATCACCAGTTTGAAAGATGCTACGTCACTGCACCCACTTGGATGTGTGTGTATATCAATGTGTATATCATTGTGGTTTTGGGAAAGAACACATGCAATGGTGCCACTCCAGCATGTGTACAACCATGTCTAGGAACCATAGCAGCATGCTGGGATTCAACTTCAACATGGATTGTAGCACCAATTTGAAAGATGCTGCATCACCAGACCCACTTGGATGTGTGTGTGTATATCAATGTGCATCATTGTGGTTTTGGAAATGAACACATGCAATGATCCCACTCCAGCATGTGTCCAAACATGTTAAGAAACCCTAGCAGCATGTTGGGGTGCAACTACAACATGATGTGGAGCACCATTTTGAAAGATGACGCATCACCACAACCACTTGGATGTGTGTGTATATCATTGTGCATCATTGTGGTTTTGGAAAAGAACACGTGCAATGATGCCACTCCAGCATGTGTACAACCATGTCTAGGAACCCTAGCAGTATGTTGGGATTCAACTTCCATATGGATTGTAGCACCAGTTTGAAAGATGTTGCATCACCATGCCCACTTGGGCGTGTGTGCGTACCAATGTGCATCATTGTGGTGTTGGAAAAGAACACATGCAATCATGCCATTCTAGTATGTGTCAAACCATGTCCAGGAACCCTAGCAGCATGCTGGGTTTCAACTGCCACTTGGAGTGGATCATCAGTTTGAAAGATGCTACATCACCACACCCACATGGATGTGTGTGTGTGTATAAATGTGCATCATTGTGGTTTTAAAAAAGAACACATCCAATGATGCCACTCCAGCATGTGTCCAACCATGTCCAGGAACACTAGCAGCATGCTGTGATTCAACTGCAACATCTAGTGGACCACCAGTTTGAAGGATGCTGCATCACCACACCCACTTGGATGTGCGTGTGTATCAATGTGCATCATTGTGGTCTTGGAAAAGAACACATGCAATGATGTCACTCTAGCATGTGTCCAACCATGTCCAGGAACCCTAGCAACATGCTAGGATTCAACTGCAACATGCAGTGGAGCACTAGTTTGAAAGATGCTACATCACCAGACCCACTTGGATGTGTGTGTGTGTGCATATCAATGTGCATCATTGTGGTTTTGGAAAAGAACACATGCAATGATGCCACTCTAGCATGTGTCCAACCATATCTAGGAACCCGAGCAGCATGCTGGGATTCAACTACAGCATGTAGTGGAGTACCAGTTTGAAAGATGCTACATCACCACACCCACTTGGATGTGTGTGTGTGTGTCCATGTGCATCATTGTGGTTTTGGAAAAGAACACATGCAAAGACGCCACTCTAGCATGTGTCCAACCATGTCTAGGAACCCTAGCAGCATGCTGGGATTCAACTGCAACATGCATTGTATCACCAGTTTAAAAGATGTTGCATCACCACACCCACTTGGATGTGTGTGTATATTAATGTGCATCATTGTGGTTTTTAAAAAGAACACATGCAATGATGCCACTCCAGCATGTGTCCAACCATGTCCAAGAACCCTAGCAGCATGCTGGGTTTCAACTGCCACATGGAGTGGATCACCGGTTTGAAAGATGCTGCATCACCACACCCACTTGGATGTGGGTGTGTTTGTATATAAATGTGCATCATTGTGGTTTTATAAAAGAACACATCCAATGATGCCACTCCAGCATGTGTCCAACCATGTCCAGGAACCCTAGCAGCAGGCTGTGATTCAACTGCAACATGTAGTGGAGCACCACTTTGAAAGATGCTGCATCACCACACCCACTTGGATGTGTGTATAAATCGATATACATGATTGTGGTTTTGGAAAAGAACACATGCAATGATGTCACTCCAGCATGTTTCCAACCATGTCCAGGAAACCTAGCATCATGTTAGGGTTCAACTGCAACATGCATTGTATCACCAGTTTGAAAGATGCTACGTCACCGCACCCACTTGGATGTGTGTGTATATCAATGTGTATATCATTGTGGTTTTGGGAAAGAACACATGCAATGGTGCCACTCCAGCATGTGTACAACCATGTCTAGGAACCATAGCAGCATGCTGGGATTCAACTTCAACATGGATTGTAGCACCAATTTGAAAGATGCTGCATCACCAGACCCACTTGGATGTGTGTGTGTGTATATCAATGTGCATCATTGTGGTTTTGGAAATGAACACATGCAATGATGCCACTCCAGCATGTGTCCAAACATGTTAAGAAACCCTAGCAGCATGTTGGGGTGCAACTACAACATGATGTGGAGCACCATTTTGAAAGATGACGCATCACCACAACCACTTGGATGTGTGTGTATATCATTGTGCATCATTGTGGTTTTGGAAAAGAACACGTGCAATGATGCCACTCCAGCATGTGTACAACCATGTCTAGGAACCCTAGCAGTATGTTGGGATTCAACTTCCATATGGATTGTAGCACCAGTTTGAAAGATGTTGCATCACCATGCCCACTTGGGCGTGTGTGCGTACCAATGTGCATCATTGTGGTTTTGGAAAAGAACACATGCAATCATGCCATTCTAGTATGTGTCAAACCATGTCCAGGAACCCTAGCAGCATGCTAGGTTTCAACTGCCACTTGGAGTGGATCATCAGTTTGAAAGATGCTACATCACCACACCCACATGGATGTGTGTGTGTATAAATGTGCATCATTGTGGTTTTAAAAAAGAACACATCCAATGATGCCACTCCAGCATGTGTCCAACCATGTCCAGGAACCCTAGCAGCATGCTGTGATTCAACTGCAACATCTAGTGGACCACCAGTTTGAAGGATGCTGCATCACCACACCCACTTGGATGTGCGTGTGTATCAATGTGCATCATTGTGGTCTTGGAAAAGAACACATGCAATGATGTCACTCTAGCATGTGTCCAACGATGTCCAGGAACCCTAGCAACATGCTAGGATTCAACTGCAACATGCAGTGGAGCACTAGTTTGAAAGATGCTACATCACCAGACCCACTTGGATGTGTGTGTGTGCATATCAATGTGCATCATTGTGGTTTTGGAAAAGAACACATGCAATGATGCCACTCTAGCATGTGTCCAACCATATCTAGGAACCCGAGCAGCATGCTAGGATTCAACTACAGCATGTAGTGGAGTACCAGTTTGAAAGATGCTACATCACCACACCCACTTGGATGTGTGTGTGTGTGTCCATGTGCATCATTGTGGTTTTGGAAAAGAACACATGCAATGACGCCACTCTAGCATGTGTCAAACCATGTCTAGGAACCCTAGCAGCATGCTGGGATTCAACTGCAACATGCATTGTATCACCAGTTTAAAAGATGTTGCATCACCACACCCACTTGGATGTGTGTGTATATTAATGTGCATCATTGTGGTTTTTAAAAAGAACACATGCAATGATGCCACTCCAGCATGTGTCCAACCATGTCCAAGAACCCTAGCAGCATGTTGGGATTCAGTTGCAACATGTAGTGGAACACCATTTGCATCATTGTGGTGGTCATTAGATCGTAACCTTAGCCCCCAATGGTGGCCGTTAGGTCAAGTCTTCTAGAAGGCATGTCCAACACACTTTTTCTGCATCACGATTGTTACAGACCGTTCGATCGAGGCGCTTGGAGGATTATGATGGTCCTTCGTAAGAGCGATCCGCGTGTAGAATGTTATGCGACATTATTTCCCATGCTTACTGTCCGCTTGCTTTGGACCAACTGGCAATACCGTGCGCTCCCACTTGCCAGTGCCATGTGTTCCATGGGCCCACCTACCAGTGTCACGTCCCCTTTACTTCTCTTCCTCCCCATACTTCTCTTCCTTCCCCTCTAAGCCACTTTCCCCACTTCTCTTCCATCCTGCCATAGCCACAAGCTGACGATGCCTCCAGCGATCTCTCTCGCAGCCACCCTAGTCCCCCACCTCCCTTTCGCCATGGGTTCAAGGGGAGATGGTGAGGAAACACGTCGTGACGACAACGATAGTGATTTCGATGTGAGTCATCTCATCTCTAACATTTGTGGCCATTTATTTATTTTGAGCTATATCTACCCTGATTAATTATGCATCTATGATGTGTTAGGCCAACTAGACGCTGTACGACTCCGACTATCATGGTTTAGCATAGGGAGACAGTCCTCCGCTATGTGAACATGGAGATGTGCCTGCTAAATTTCTAGCATTCAAAGGATGCAATGCATGTAGGAGGTTGTTAGGGTGTCATGGATAGGATGCAATGTTGCCATGCAAAAGTTGTAGTGTTGTCAAATGGGTAGATCCAGAGTAGCCCAAATCGATGCAGAAAATGCTAGACAAACTATGGGATATGACTGTTAATTTGAAAGTCCATAGTCAGCTCAATTCTTGAGAATGCTGAGATGAAGTTATTTGACCATGTTGACACAACCAAGCTTCACCGAGATCTCAGGAGGTTGCAAGACAAGGTTAATGAAGTCGAGAAGGAGAGGGACGTGGCGTTGGCCATGAAGGCTAAAGCAGAGCAAGAACTGACTCAAGAAAGGATTGAACTTCACCAGGACAAAGTCCTGTAGTTCACAACTATGGGTATTGACAAGTGCATCAGGATAAATGCTGAGAAACAATTGAAGCTATGTAAGGAAGATGCTAAAAGCACGGCGTAGACGATTCAATCCTTGTCCTCGCAGGAAGATGCGCATCGGGCTAAGATTAGGAAGATCAAGGAGATGTGTGTAACTAGTTCTATTTAGCTTGAGCTCCATACTTTTTAATTGTAGTTGTAGTACTTGTTGACCTAGTGGTCTCGGAGTCCTGGGAGAAAAAATTAGTCGTCTGTTAATATGTCTTAGCCCTTCATTACTTCCTTTTGTCTGATGATGGTGGTATTCTGACTTTGGTGGTTTGTTTAAACGTAATCTATGTGGATTCTACCGCATGCAAATGGAACAGCCACAATTTATAAAGTGGAATTACATACACCCTGTTATTGGAGATTCAGGAGCTTCGTCAGATGCAGGGGATGTAGGAGCAGGGAGGTGGTGAGATAGACAGGCTCAAGATTAGGAGGTGGTACCAATTTCCTCATTATTTAGGCATTATCGGTTGTTGTTGATGTTCAAGTTTCCATGTCGTTGTCCAGCAGCTGAAATAAGTTGTTGTTTCATGGAGTGTAGCAGCTTAAATAATTTATTTTTGTACCACTAACATTCCATTGAATTTTGCAACCTCCTCCCCCTCAGCAATCGTGG
This sequence comes from Avena insularis, assembly GCA_023614405.1. Lineage (NCBI taxonomy): Eukaryota > Viridiplantae > Streptophyta > Magnoliopsida > Poales > Poaceae > Avena > Avena insularis. Next base: position 459,986,486 of record CM042690.1, read on the forward strand.
TCCCGGTGCTGCCAGTTCTCAGACAATAGTGGCACAATCACAATTTCGGATTCAACTAGTGACTCGGCCATTTCCAAACCTCAAGTCGCGGTACATTTTACTCCAAGAACGTGGGTAGATTGTTTTGCCCGACAATTTCCACGCACAGAGCTCTAGAATTCAACTGAATTACATATATAGCTTCAAATTCAACACATTATTATGCATCTTCATTGCCAACATCCTTCTTCCCCTGCCTAGGTGCCAAGCCTTCACGTCCCCTAGCTTCTTAATTTCCTGCCTTCTTCCTCTTCCTAGGTGCCAATTTTCTTACCTTGACGTACTCTGCCTCGCCGGGACAATCAGCACCAGAATTGTGTCTAGTATCATCACTCCACTCATTTTGATTTTTGTTCGGCAGCAAAATGACTAATTACGGCGCTTCCTGCCAAAGAAACATGACACGGCTAATTACCTACTATCTATAGAGTAAACAAAACAAAAATTAAAATTCAGCACAAACATGCGAACCCCAAGAGACTTCTGCTTACCAGGAGCAAGGGTTCGAGTGACCACCCTATCCAAGAATAACAGGGTGAATCCCAGTTGCAGCAGCTTCCACATCCAGTACATCACAATTCAACATAAACATGCAATCCGAAGCATACCTTTTCATCAACCCAATTAGATGACTATCACACATTAGAGGAACCATGATGCCCCGTTCATCCATGAAGCTGAACTTTGTAGTCTGCTTCAGCCCTATTTCAGCATGTTTACGCATAGCAGCAACCATACCAGGGATAGTGCAGATCTGCGCATGCGCTTCTCCCATAGTTAGAAAATGGTGTCCATACCACTTGCCCTTCACCCCTTCTAATTTAGAGTCACAATTGAAGAGGGCTACCGTAACCAGGTAAGAGTGGTCTATGGAGATCCCACTTGACAAAAAACTATGGACAAAACTTGTTTGTCGGCATTAGGCTAGCAAACAATTCTAGGTTCAATAGCTAGCTAGTAGTTATAGTTAGTGCAAATAGTAAAGAGAATAGTAGATCACTCGCATGTAGCCATAACTTCTTCTTCCTCGGTAGTAGGATCTGCCATCCTTCGTGCTGCTCAGCTTGTCGATAGAGGAGGCGTGCTAGAGCCTCGCAACAGCGGGCACGACATGTGGCATTGAAGCTCGGGATGAGAGAATGGGCGCAGCAACTTGGCGCCGGAAGTCAAATGTCCCAAGGGATCGTTCTAGTTGGAGGGTGTATTTCGACGTCGTCGATGCTAGGGTTCATGCGAAAGGAGGGAGCGCATTTGTGAATTTGGTTAACGCACCAATCCCCTTAGTTCCTCGATTTGCCTAAGTGGTTACCACGTTGGCGCTTGTGTCACGGACAGATTACTGACATGAGGGTCTCGACTATCAACTTCATGGGCAGTTTGACGGAATGTTTGAATTTGGTAGGGGTGAGTTGAGTTTGCCTTGAAATGGCCCCTCTCGGTAGTTAGCAGCCCAACTTTGCGAAACGCGACAATTACAGGAACTTAGGTGCAGCATCCCATCTGTCTAACATCTATAATGCTACATGGTTTAATAATAAAATGCTACTTCCTACATGTATTGTTGCATCATCATTATATCACGCTCATGTCACCATGCCACATTGCATTTGAGCATCATATAAAACCCCTCTATTTGGTTCTTATCCCATATGGATTATATATTGCATCACTTCTAGTTGCCTCTTGATATATTGTATTTCCTTCTTGATGAATTTTCAAATGCCCAAGTTGAGATTGGGGCATATCTTTTATTAACTCCACCACTTCCACCATCCAATATAGTTGTGGACTTTTGTATCTTGTTTGGTTCTTGTCTAGCTCACATTTATAAAGATGGATCCAATACCTTACCACATGCCCATACATGGTTCATATTGTTTTCACAATAGAAACAATTTGGGAATTACATGTGGGGTGTTTAAATTTCATATGGATTGTTTGAAACAATGTGCATTCTTGAATATAAATGGAACCAAATAGATGTATAGTGGCAAATACACACTACCAAAGTTCAATTTTATTCAAATAGGCCTATCTTTCATATTTTACCATGGATCTTGATCATCTCTACTTGAGAGGGCCATTTATTCAATTTATGAGTGCATGTGTTAATTCTAGGGCCACTTTGGAATATACTTGTTTTTACAAATGTATGTGTGGCCTTAATTGATCGTGCATGGCCCATGCAACTGTTTTCTCCTTATCTCCCCTTTGAGTTTCTTTGTGGTTTTTGGAAGAACATTTGGAGGTTGGAAATTCAAACGATGAATTTCAAATATTCAAATCATACCTTGGGTTCCTTTTCCTTTTGGTTCTTTATACCTTGAAGCTAATGGACCGAGTACCTCCCTTTGGTTGCATGATCAATGCAACTAAAACAATGGAATCCAAATAATTCAAACCACAACATTTGAATTCAAATTCAAACACAAACCTAATCTAACTAAACCCTACCCTTACTCCACCTAGCTAACACCACCACCAAGCCTAACCCCGACCCTAGCTACCGCCTAACCCAAGCCATCTTGGCTTAACCTAGCCATGGACATGTAACATGCCATTTGCACGACCACCACCCCTGACACCCGAGCCACCCATCTCTCCTATTCTTGCCAGACAAGAAGGACACCACCCCACCCAGCTAACCCCAGATCGCCTGGTTACCCCACCTGCCCAAGAGAGAAGGAGAGGAGAGTAGGAAAGCAAGCCGAGTTGATTTACTCTCTAACCTAACCTGAGCTCCCCCACCCCATGTGCAACCCCATTCTGATCTACCAGCCCTCCCCCTCTAGTCGATCTGATCACATCAGGACTCCGCCCAGCCCCATCCTTCTTCCCCATCCACCCCCTGCTAAGCCCTACCGCCTTAGATGCCCAACTTCTGCCACCAAACACCACCATTGTTGGAGAGGAGGAGGAGAGGATCTAGGGCGTTGGGGAAGATTGTTGTCACCTTTGGAGCCTGCATGTAGCATAGTTGAGGAGGAGTAGGCCTGAGACAAGCAGCACCTGAAGAATGCCGAGAGAAACCCTAGATGCCCAGGTCGTGGGCTCCGTCCATGTTCCTTGTCGCCCCTCGCCTGTTCAACCACACCGACGAGCCCGTGGTGAGCACACAAGACCCCTAGACATGGACATATGTTACTTTGCTTCCGGGAACGGCTGATCATTTCGTTGAATGATCTATGCGCGCCGCCGCTCACCGCCAACCCCCTTCAGTTGCAGCCGCTCTGGATCTCGCCGCTGTCGCGCGCATGCGTGCCTGCAACCACGTCCCCGCTCCACAGCGATACCCCCTAGCTGCGTTTCCTAGAACCCTAACTACCATCGCCGCCGTGCATGCCCGCCTCGGCGTGCATGAGGAAGACGACGCCGAATCGCAAAACCCTATCTAGTCGTGCCACTCCTACCTAGCAACAACCCCAGCACCACCGCAGGGGCACCGCACCCTCAGTGTGTCACCCGCGTCGCGGGTTCGACCCCCGCGCGCGCTAGATTGTTTCCACAGTGTTAGTTTCGTCAGACAAGGCGCCGGGAAGAAAAAGAGTATGCGAGTCGTTTTGCTTTTAACCCCCTGCTACTTTTGCAAAGCAACCCGCCGTCCTGGACCGCGCATGTGTCACAGCCTCGCTGGGTGACACGCGTGGGTGTCTCAGTGCCTCCCGGTGCCTGTGTGTCGGTGTCCGTGGGTAGCTTTGCCTCCGTGTAAAAAGTTCCTGCGTGTTTTCAAAATCAAATAAAAATAATTCTATAAATTGGTATATCTAATAAAATTCATATTAATTCAAATAATTCGAATTTCGGAAAATTTCCAAAACAAACTCTATTTCAAATTCAAATCAGAATTCAAATCCACTTTCATAATATTACCACTATGCCCCTAACTATAACAACTAATGACCATTTTGCCCTTTTCTATTTAAAATATGGATTATAATAACTTTTAATCCATAAATTTAAATTTGACAAGTTGTATATGTTTTCTGATCAAAAAATGCCAGGAATTCAAATATGCCATAAAAAATAAATTTTGAGCAATTTAAAATTTAGAAATTATTTAAATGCTATTAAATGAATTTATCCTAAATAGTTCATAACTTTAGTTCCATAATTCCAAATTCGACAAATAATATGTCTAAATCGATCAGCGTGACGAGACCATTCTGAATATGCATTCCATGATATGAATTGAAGCATGCATCATATAAATACTTAAATACCTGAATAGTTTATGCAAGTAAAACTTGACTAAATAATTAATAAAATGCTTATTTCTTGTTCCTACACCTCACCCATGCCATGATATATTATACCATGCAAATTGTGCATCATTCCATCATGGCATACCTTCTTTTCTTGTCGCATATATTCATATGATTGCGCACTTTATTTATTATGGCCCTTGTGTGTTTGGTTTTTATCCGGATAGACACTAAGCAAGGAGAATATCAGGAGCCTCAAGAGTATTACCCAGATCCTTCTTATTCCACAACTGAACTGCTAGGCAAGAAATTCCTCATGCTTGCATACATATAGTACCTATGCTTCTATCTTACTCTTGCATCATTGCGTCACGATTGCATTAAATTGAATCCCAAGTACTGCATAGCCTTTACTTTTAAACCCCACCGAAGCTTCTATCCTCAATCCCATGAGCCATTACTACAGGAGTTGTTTGAGCCATGCAAGTCGTAGAATTTCATGTGTAGGGTTTGTGCATGTCGTTTGATAACGAGATACCTAAACGACTTAATCTGAGTTGTAATAGGAGAAGTAATGAAAGAGGCACCAGTGGGCATTATCTGCTATTTGGTTCTTTAAGCTCACTTGTGTCCCGTTGGACCCCAAGCAGTTGATTCATGTTCCTTGACTATTCGCACTATCCATATACGGGAGACCCTATGGCTCCCCCTTTGCCTGAGCTTGATTCACACTTTATTTCTTGTGGCCACAAACTAGTTTGGGGCTTTATTACTATCTTGTACTTATGTCATGCTTTACTGCTTTATTTACGATTACGTGTGGATCGCCTGTACTATTTAGGAACCCCGTGCCACGTTTCCGCTGTATCGACAAGCCTAGTCAGACTTTCAGGTTCCCTATGGTTTACAGCCATTGCCACACACCCTTGGTCCGTCATGGAGCCGGCCAACTTCGTAGCAGGTAGCTTATTAGGGGTGGCCCTTGAAATAATTTATGAATCATGTGAATGCATTATCGTTATTCCACGTTGCTTTTTATTTGGTTCTTCCCGAAGTCCATCATGTGTGTGTTGCTATTTGTGCATCCCTGTGGGATAAATCTTTATGAAAGCCGTCTCCGTGGTTATGGACTACTTGGAGCACAGTTTCTCGATCATAGACAAGCATAACTAAAGTACCGCCTTTAATTTGACTAAGACGTGACTAGTAAATTGTCCAACACTCACTCATAAATTAACGATAGGGATGTTCTTCCGTCTTCTCATCAGTAAGAGAGAAGGTGGGCGAGCGATGTTTTTTTATGTTGCTTATATAACTCCTGTTAATAATTAACGATTGTATGTCCATCTCTGGTGGGGCAGATGTGTAGCGTGTTTCTATAGTACTTTGTAGATATTATCTTTTGCTACAATTGCGTCACCCACAGGTCGTTCCCTTTAGATGCATTAAGACTTGCTGAGTACCCCTAGAATCTCACACGATAAATATTTGGTTTAGATGGACTTGTATACTCCCAGGAAGGCTACTGGGTTGAAGAGATCGATGGTGGTGGCAATGACTATCAGGTGTAGAGATTCCAGGGATGGAGATCCATGGGATCTATGGGCGGGATGTGCTTAGTTTTGTGGCATCTTATGCCAATTTTCTTCTTATCCGTACTTGGATCTTGTATTCCGCTTCCGCTTGATACTCTGTTGTGTGATGTATGAGGAGATATCCTAAACTATTATATATATCTAGGATATTTGGATCTTGCCGTATGGCGTTGAATATTTATGTTTCTATTATTTCTAGATGGTGGACTCTAATGTCTATTGTAAGTCGCAGACATACATACTCATTTGTGTATGTCGTGGTCATGTTACCTGTCGCTTACGCCCCTCGCTCTTGTCCTGATGTTCTTGAAAGTGCATAAGGTGGTCGGCCGGTACCATGCCTTGCTCTGCTTCGACGGGCCTACCGTGGGTGGCCTTGGGCCTCCGTGGTAGAATCCCTTATCCACTTTTGGGTTCATCCAGGCTCATGCTTAGAGCGTAATGTGCGAGGTATTACAATTGGTATCAGAGCCATTCTGCCCTTCAGGGTCTCATCCAAGATGGTTGTGTCAGTCTAGAAAATATTTTGGTAGCTATGTATACTAGGGAAAAAGTAAACGTGAGAGTAGGACTGCTTCCATTTTTCTTCTTACCCACCCACCCACCCTTTTCTGGTAAGAAAGTGTAACGTTTATCAATCCTCTTCTAAAAATTCAAACTAGAATTCACGTGTTTGGGGGTTTCTGTAGTACCATAAGATGTATGTGTAATTCTTTGTCTATTTGTTGCATCCAACCTCGTTGTCGCAATCTGCCTTTGATTATCAATTGTTGGTACATTCCATACTGACAGGCTTTGTGTAAACTGACGTGATGTATCCAACTCTATGAAAAACGATGCGATCTGTCTTACTTGTTGTAACCGACGCATTATAGTAGGGGTGTTTGTTCTGTATTTGTTAATATCTGACAGTTGTTCGTAAGAACGATAAGAGTTGGGTTGCATATTTTTTCCTATTCGTGTGCAAAGTAATGCTTTGAGTGCGGGATGGAGTCATGACCATACCACTAATTTTATCATTCGCTCTTGTACATTGAATGGGTGAAGCTGCTAAGTTCTAACTGTTAAGTGGTTTTGTGCATCTAGTTGGTATTTTAATGCTGAAATTTGCGGAAATTTTTTCTTTGATAGATTTGTGTTCCACACTCCTTTTCAGTCGTGTGCGATATGCTAACTATCTTCTAGGTGCTATGAACTTTGTTTGATATTTTAATATCATCTTAGTAAATTGTATCCTTTAATCTTGGTAAATTCTGTTTTAGTGCTATTTTGGATTATTAATAATTCCCGTTATGGTACTAACGCAAGTTTTTCCATCAATAATAGGATGCATCACCGTGATGATATTCTAGGTTTGCCAGAGCTTGGTGCCACACTTGTCAGTCTTGCTAATACTCTCTGGGGACTATGCAGCAGAACCATCAGAGGTTTGAGGAGAGTGTTCGAAGAAATGAGTTTGCACCACCTCTCCACCTCCCCAGTGTGACAACTTGAAAGAGTTCCTGAAGTTCGCCCCTCCTTTTGTGTCTAGCATCTTTGCACATAAACATGAGCTATCTGAAGATCCTCTATCGCATCGGATAATGGTTCAAACTTCAGGTTCTAACATGAAGGCATCCAAGATCAATCAGCATAATAATATTCATATTTGGGGTTCTTCTTTTCCGGCCTCTTTGATAATTCTTGGAAACTCGGATATTGATGTCATATTGGGCATGGATTGGTTGGCTGCAAATGGAGTCGTAATTGATTATGCTGAATAATTTGTCTCTCTAAGAATTCCTGAAGGCCACATAGTCTATTCTCCAAGACAAACTCCTGCTATTCAGCTCTACTCTTTGGGTGTCCAGAACATTGATGTTATGGAATCCCTGCAAAGTGTTCCGGTCGTCCGTGATTTCCCCGATGTGTTTCTGGAAGAGTTACCAGGTATGCCTCTTGACCGAGAGGTCGAGTTTGTGATTGATCTTGAACCTAGAATCGCTCCTATCTCCAAGGGGCCTTATAAAATGGGTCCTAAAGAGTTGGCTGAACTCAAACGGCATCTTGATGAACAAGAGAAGTTGGGTTTCATTCAACAGAGCACTTCCTCTTGGGGCAGCCCAACAATCTTCGTGAAGAAGCAAGACCGAACCGAGCGACTTTGTGTTGACTACCGAGGTCTCAATGCAAAAATCATCAAGAATAAATATCCCCTTCTGTGGATCAATGATCTCTTCGATCATCTTGCAGGAGCAGTGGTATTCTCCAAGCTTGACTTGAGAAGTGGATATCATCAAATCAAGATTCGCAAGGATGATGTTCCTAAATCGGCATTCACCACTCGCTATGGTCTGTACGAGTACATGGTCATGTCCTTCAGCCTCACCAATTGACAAGGGTTTAACTCGTCAATGCCCATTGTTATGGACTTGGGTTTTGGAGAAGGAGGGAGCGCTGGAAGCATCAATCGGCTAGCAAACAAGCACATAGGGACGCAAGGTTTACCTAGGTTCAGGCCTCGTTGAGGTCCCTACTCCTGCTTGTCTGCTCTTGGAATTAACGAAGGAATCGAAGATTACAGGGGCGCGCAGATGCAATCTGGTGAGAGTTTTGGAAACTAGGGTTGTGTGTGTGTTCTCCTCACTGCCCCCTCCTAGCCTTTATATAGATAGGCCAGGTCTCGGGTAGCAGGTTGAGTCGGTTACAGATTGGGGTTTTCCCTTTAGACTTTCTATCTCTAGACTTCTTCTTGTCTCGCAAGTCATCGAGAGTCCATGGGCCACTCGAAGTCTTCATTGGGCTATGGCAACACCGTGGGCTTCTACCGTATCTGGACCGTATATACCAAACTCGAGTACCTATAGGGTATACCCATGTCACCAATGCTCCCGCTACATTCTCAAGGCTTATGAACTCAGTTTTCATGGAGTGTCTTGATAAGTTCATGGTGGTCTATCTTGATGATATTCTAGTCTATTCCAAGACAAAAGAAGAGCATGTGAAACATCTCCGTTTTGTTCTTACAAAGCTTCATGAGAACCATCTATATGAAAAGTTCTCAAAGTGTGATTTTTGGCTACCTGAAGTCACCTACTTAGGTCATGTCATCTCAGCTCAGGGCATTGCCGTCAAACCAGAAATTGTTCGGACAATTATTGAGTGGCTTCCACCCAAAAATGTGAAAGAAGTCCAGAGTTTTCTTGGATTGGCTAGTTATTGCCGTCGGTTCATTTAGAACTTCTCAAAACTTGCTAAGCCTCTTACCAATCTCCTCAAGAAAGGCAAGAAATTTCTTTGGTCACCGGCATGTCAAGAAGGCTTTGAAACACTCAAGGAAAAGCTCACCTCAACACTTGTATTGATTCCTCCAAATACATCAAAGCCTTTTCAAATATTTTGTGATACCTCTCTCCAAGGACTTGGTGCGGTTCTTTTGCAAGAAAAGCAAGTCGTTGCTTATGCTTCCCATCAGTTGAAGACTCATGAGCTCATCTATCCGACACATGATCCTGAACTTGTAGCGGTGGTTTTCGCTTTGAAAGTATGGAGGCATTACTTGCTTGGAAACTGTTGTGAGAATAAGCCTGATATATATCTTCACTCAGCCGGACCTCAACCTCCACCAGAGGATATGGATTGAAACCATCAATGAATTTGATCTTTCGATAAACTACACTTTGGGCAAAGCAAATGTGATGGCCGATGCCCTCAGTCGTAAGGCATATGTGAACAACCTCATGGTGGAAGAACAACAACCTCTCTTGTGCGAGGAATGCCATCAACTCAACCTCGAACTTGTACCTCAGGGCTACCTTCATAACTTGATAGCTACCCCTCTCCTAGAAGAAAAAGTTTGCTCCATTCATCTTGGCGATCCTTACACTAAAAACATCATATCCAAGCTTCAGCTTCCGAAGTATGAACCTTTCCACCTTGACGACCAAGGCACTCTATTCTTTAATCACCGGATGTTTGTTCCGAAGTATCCGGGTTTGAGGGAGCAAGTTCTTAAAGAAGATCATGATTCTATTCTTTCTATCCACCCTGGCAGCACAAAGATGTTCATGGACTTGAAAACACAATATTGGTGGCTTGGTTTGAAACGGTATTGTGCCAAGTATGTCTTGGAGTGTGATGTCTGCCGCAGAGTGAAAGCTGTCCATCAAAAACCTTCTGGCATTCTTCAACCATTGAAGCCTCCGGAATGGAAATGGGAGAAAGTAGAGATGGACTTCATAACTGGCTTTCCAAGGTCTCAAAATGGCAACAATGCAATCTTTGTTGTCATTGACAGGCTCTCAAAAGTGGCTCACTTCTTTCTAGTCAAATAAACAATTTCTGCAGGTCAGCTGGCCGAGCTCTATATCAACAAAATTATCTCTTTGTATGGGGTTACTCTTGTAATCAGCTCAGACCATGGGAGTATCTTTACCTACAAGTACTGGGAGAGTTTCCAACAAGTCTTGGGACCAAGCTAAACTTCAGCACAGCTTACCATCCTCAGTCGCAAGGCCAAGTTGAAAGGATCAATCAGATTCTCGAAGATATGCTTCACGTTGTGTCATTTCTTTCGGCAGGAAGTGGGAAGAGTGCCTCCCATATGCTGAATTCTCCTAACAGCTATTAGAAGAGTCTCCATATGGCACCCTTTGAGGTCCTCTATGGTCGCAAGGGTCGGACTCCAATTGGTTGGTCAGGGGCAGGTGAAAGAAAATTCTTCAGTCCTGACATTATCAATCAAGAAGATGAGAAGGTTGTTATCATTCTTGATAACTTGAAAGTTGCTCAGAGTCGTCAGAAAAGCAACTATGAAAGAAAACACATGGACATGGAGTATGTTCCTAGTGATCTTGTTTACCTTCGTGTCACTCCCATGAGAGGCACTAATCCTTTTGGTATCAAAGGCAAGCTCACGCCTAGATACATCGGTCCTTTCAAAATTTATGGAAGAAGAGGAGAAGTTGCTTATACACTTGAGCTTCCTGAAAAACTAAAGGTGCATGATGTATTCCACATCTCTCAACTCAAGAAGTGCTTGAAGGATCCCGACAGGACCGTGGATCATGAGCTCATAAATCTCCAAGAAGATCTCTCCTATAAATAACACCCCGTCAAAATTCTTGAAGTCGCAGAATGGAAGACTCGCAACAGGTCTATCAAGTTCTGCAAGGTGCAGTGGTCGCACCATTCCGTTGATGAAGCCACTTGGGAGCATGAGGACGACCTTCGTTCCGAGTACCCTGTTCTCTTTGAGTCTTCTTCTTCCTAGAATCTTGGGGCCAGATTCCTGTTTAGTGGGGAGAGTTGTAGCATCCCATCTTTCTAACATCTGTAATGCTACATGGTTTAATAATAAAATGCTACTTCCCACATGTATTCACTACAAGAAAAGTTGGCTTTTACAACGGACGTTATTCATGGTTGAAGGCCCGTTTTTCGTGGCCAAAGAGTCTTCCACGACGGATGGCCTTCGTGGTAAAAGCCCGTCACAAATGAATTAACCACGGTTTTTTTTACCGTGGCGGATCGCGCCCTTCCGCCACGAAAACTTGTTCCATCGTAGATCTGTTCGCCAGCCGCGTTGACTGCTAACGTCATGAAAACAACCACGTGGCAGCCGCTATTAGCGGCCAGTTACCACCATTAACGGGCATAGAAACTGTGGCTGAAGCCAGGCCCAGCCAAGGCCTGCTAAATAGTAACTGGGTCAGCCCATCAGGAGAGCCCAATAAGAAGATGGCATGTTACTATTTTGTCCTGCGCTGTATGAAATGGGCCCAGAAATGCAGCCAGCAGCGGCCTGCGAACTTTTAGGCCTGGTTTTGTTTCGACCTACAGAAGGCCCATGTTGGTCCAACACTGCATGGCACATTAGCAGCCTGCGCCAAGTCGCTCCTATACACTTAAGGCCTGCGGTCAGCCCATCACTGTTATCACAGCCCATCATCGACCACCTATTGACGACCCTTCTCTAAGATGGTCCGTTACTGTTCTGGCATGTTACTGTTCTAGCCTTTTACTGTTTTGGTCTTTAGCTGTTCAAGCCCACAAACATCCCTTTACAGTTCTAGCCTGGTAAATTTTTCGGCCTATTACTGCCCTTGTCTGGAAATTTCTCGGCCCGTACTGTTCAGGCTCGTCACTATTCTGGCCTTTTACTGTTGGCGTCCTTTACTGTTGAGGCCCGCTACTATTTTTTGCATGTTACTGTTTTGCAATTTTTAGAGTTTCTTGCATGTTATTGTACTGGGCTATTTCTGTTCTGGCCTGCTACTGCTCTAGCATGTTAGTGATATGGCCTCTTACTGTTACAGCCAATTACTGTTATGGCATGTTACTTTACGGCCTATTGCTATTACGGCATGTTACCACATGCGGGTTGGCCCGTTACGTTTATGGCCTTTTACAGTTTTGACAAATTTATGTCCAGCGTTTTTTACTGTTCATCGTCGGTCGAATACATGACGGGCCAAAAACAAAGCACGATACTATTCCCTAATCGACCAGCCTAGCATAGTTACCGTAACAACTACCGCAATGTGTGGACGGCGTCAACTAAATGCCTACATGGCCTTCGCGAGTTATCTAGGTATTAAATCAGCTGCAAACTTCTTAAAATTATTACTTATTATCAACTCAAGGGAAAGAAAAATCAGCATTTCAGTTGACAATCAAGTTGATAGTAGAGTCCTCAATTTTCTTTCTCAATCGATCACTTGCATCTTCCATTGAGTGTGATAGCTACATTGGAGGAGACATGATCTTGCAGTCCACTCTTTGGTGGTGATAGCAATAATTGTAGTCTGAAACTAAGTAATAACAAGTTAATACATCAAACAAGACAAACTACTCATTTGACTGATATGACAGTAGCTATGAGCTGGAGTTTACAACTAGTCAATGGTTCAATTATTGACCAACACGTCAAACAAACATGACAAGCAAGCACGCATAAAACAAGTGTGACTACCGTGAAACGAGCAATCAAAAAATGTGTGTGTGTGGCTTTGAATTTTAGCAGATATAAACTAGCCAGGTCATTTTGAACAAATATATATGGAAGCAGTTCTATACCCTAAAATGCAAGAGACGTTGGGTGACTCAGAATTTGAGCTGAGCCACAAAATGGCATGCAATTACTATCATAGCGAAGAATGAACCAGATAGAAATTATAACCGCATCAAATGAGAACTTGTAGAGCAGGAATGCAAACCACAAATGAACTATATATTGTAGAGGATAGTTATGTCGTGACTTAGGACGAACCAGACCTAGAACTAGATGCGAGATATAATAGTGTCGCTCGTGAACCTGTAGAACAGGACAAACAAAGATTAGACAAGTGTGCCTAGAATGAAATGAGGAATCAAACAAAGTGTTTCTTAGAATTTCAGCAAATATAAACTAGCGAGGTCATTTCAGCAAATTTATATGGAGGCAGTGACATCTCCTGGAATACATAGAGTCGTTGGGTGACATAGAATTTGCGGTGAGCTACACAATGGCATGTAGTTACTGTCATAGCTAAGAATCAACTAGATAGAAATTATAATGGCATCATAGGAGAAATTATAGAGCAAGAATGCAAACCATGAGTGAACTACATAGTAGAGGACAGTTATGCCGTTGCTCAGGACGAACCAGCACCAGATAAGGAATTAATGGCATCCCTTGTGAACCTATAGAATAGGCTATGCAAACCAACATGTTCATTGTTCCATTTTGAGAACTATGCAAGAAAAAGGAAATAGTTAGTGATGCAGCTTTTGAAGAACCAGATGGCATTATGGCAGTAAAAAAATTATAATCGAATTAGAATCAAGAGTTTAAACTGCTACTATAGGATAGCAGAACAATGCCAAGGAGGAAAAAATAGCAGGAACTGATCTCAGGACTAACTAGATAGATTCAACAACTATAGAGTAGGGTCACACTAATATTTTCCACTAACTACAGATTTTGCAAGAATTACATGGTCGGAGGCAATTACTGTTGTATGGAGTAGCTAAGAACATGTGCATGAAAAAATAACAGACATGTGCATGATTTGAAATTTGTAGACAAGCGAATGCAAACCAACATGTCTAATGACCTTGCATGTACTAGCACGAAGAACATGCGTGCCTAGTGACTTGTATGTACTAGCACGATTACAAAAATGCAGTTCACTGCGGCATGCTTAAACCTGCTATACTGCTGACAAAACAAAAACGGGTTGGAGATTTGGTTAACCTTGGTCGGAGAGGCGTCTAAGCATCGTCGGTACCGTGTGAGTGACGTCCAGGTCACCACGGGTGCTGCGGTTACGGTGTTTGTTAGCATCAGGGAAGGATATCTTGGGTGGTGATGCACTCGACTTTCGACGTAGAGCTTGTTGGGAACCCCAAGAGGAAGGTATGATGAGCACAGCAGTAAGTTTTCCCTCAGTTATAAAACCAAGGTTTAATAGAACTAGTAGGATCAAGGAAACACCCCAAAGGTGTTGCTAGCTGAGTTTTGGCAGGGCGCACTACCGGTGCTAGTAGCAACGTGGAGACCTGCACAACACAACCACAGAACTTTGTCCCCAACTTGCGATGAGGTTGTCAATCTCACCGTGTTTTGCGGAAAACAAAGGATTAAACGTATCGAATGGAAAGAAGTAATAGTTTGCAGAAAGTAAACACAAAGAAGAAACAGTTTATAGATTGTATGTAAAGAAAAAGGACCAGGATCCATAGTTCACTAGAGGTGGCTCTCCTTAGATAGATAACATGCTAGGTGAACAAATTACAGCGGGGCAATTGACAAACACCGAGAAAGCAATACATGCATATACTAATTATCTTGACTCCTCTGAGACTTGAGTGGGCATTACAACATAATACATAGACCGCCATCCAACTGCATCTATGACTAATAATCCACCTTCAAGTTATCATAGAACCCCTCCGATTAAGTTGCAAGCAGCAGTTATTACTACGAACTACGTGTAAAGTAAACAATAAGATTGTTCTATGAACAAAGGATTGTTGTTTTCTCCCTAGTAGCAACAAGACATCTAGTACCTTAGAGATTTACATCACTTCCCAGATTACCAGAGGCATGAACCCACTATCGAGCATAAATACTAACTCTTGGAGTTGCTAGCATCTACTTGGCCAAGATAGCTACTAACAACGGAAAGCATGCAAGATCTCAAATAACAAAGACATGATAGAATCAATAATCAATCTGAAATAGCATCTCAATATCCATCGGATCCCCGCAAACACAACATGTATGAATACAAATAGATGATCTTGATCATGAATGGAGCTCACAAGATCTAAACATGAAAGCACAAAGGAGGAGAACCAGCCATCTAGCTACTACATGGATCCGTAGTCCAAGGATGAACTACTCACGCATCACACCGGAGGCTTGCATGATGATGAAGAAGGCCTCGGTGAATTCCCTCTCCGGGTGCCGGAAGAGCTTTAGATCCCTCGATCTAGGGATGGAGATGACGGCTCTGAGACTCTTTCGTGGATTTTTGATCGGGCACTTAGGGTTTTCGTCCCGAGGGCAATATATAGGCGGATGGCGAGGCCGAGGGGGTGCCTGGGCTGGCCACACCACCCCATGGCGCGGGCCAGGCCTGGCCGCGCGGCTAGGTGGTGTGGCCGCCCTCTGGCCCTTCTCCGTCTCGTATTCTGGCACTTGATCCCTTCCAGAAAAATAGGCACTTTGGCTTTTGTCCCGTCCAATTCCGAGAATATTCATTTTCTGACTTTCCTGGAACCAAAAGCAGAAAAGCAGGCAGGCACTGTGGCTCTTGTTAATAGGTTAGTACAAGAAATCATATGAAAAGTACTCCAAAGTTGGAACAAAACACAAGAAAGTGGATAAAACCAAGCATGGAACATCAAAAATTATAGATACATTTGCAATGTATCAGGCGGTCAATGCCGGATTGAACGCGGTGGACGAGAGCATCGCTGAGGCAGATCCGATGCGGTGAACGGCGACGGTCGTGCAACTAGTCTGGAGCAGTGGACATGGAACTCCTTGAACTAGATCATGTCTGATGGACACCAGTGAAGCGGATCTGGTACGGCTGCATAGCTTTCGGCAGCGAGGAAGTAGAGCTTGGGCGGTCGATGATGCCATTGGCGGCGAGGAAGCAGAGCTTGGGTAGTCGATGATGCCATCAGCGGCTAGGAAGCAGAGCTTGGGCGGTTGATGATGCCATCGGCTTGGTGAACGACACTACAACTCCGATGCAGTGGCAGAGAGACCCGGTGAACTAGATCCAGTGGGTGATCATCGGTGAAGCGGCTCCATGGCGGCGCACGAGACCCGAGATCAAGGCGGTGCACGCGATGGCCGTGGAGGTGACAAAGAAGCTTGGGATTTTTGGGAGGGCCAGCGGGAAAAAATGCGTGAATCGGGACCATAGTATAGGTGAATAGCAATATAATTATGATCATGCCCCCGAGCTATGGACTTTAGCATGCCCATCTATCGTCTGAACAATGGGTAGAATAGTAAATTTAAATACAAAAGTTTTTGAAGCAGAGGGGCGCGAAATGTTTCAAGGTCGGTGTGTGATATTGCCAATCGATTGAGATTTGAATTTGTCCCGTGTCCAGCTAATAATAATAGAAAAATGGTACTATCCGGTGGGAGATTTTGGCTCAAAGGTTTTGAATCGGTGGGGCGGGAAATGTTTCAAGGTCGGTGGGTGATTTTGCCGCTCGATTCAGATTTTGAATTTGGCTAGCGTCCATCTACTAATAGAAAAAGGTAGTAGACCGTAACATATCTGTCCGGGAATTCAAGGCCAAGAGTCACATCAACTAATCATCCATATCCATACTAGTAAACAGCACATGACACAATTTCCAAACCACTATATAGTGCTTGGCACTTCTTTTCATAAGAAAAAACGACTATGTTGCTTCACAATTTCCATATCACTATATAGTGTAGGAATAACTTCGAACATCGGCAGTTGGATATAGATTGGCAAAACCTGACATTGTTGACCATTGGATGTCTTTCCGTACATTTGATTATGTCATGTCTAGCATACATAAGATCCCATTATGGTTTGCCTCTACCACCATGAATATACTATGCACATAAAGTACAGAGAACATGGTTTTGAATGCCACAAGCCAAGTTTCCAGATATAGTGGACAATGTTTTATGTATGATTCCCAAGTTTTATGATATTTCAAAGCTTCCGAGCTAACTCGGCCCACTCAAATGACTTTAAGTCTCTATTAACAAAATCATGTCATATTTGAACTAGAAGCTCTAGAAAGTGGTAGATTTCTATCAAAGTTCTAGAAAAAGCTTTTGGTGGTACGCATCAGGTAGTTAATATATCGAAAACAATCGAGAGTTTTGACAAATTAAACTTCCTACTAAGAATTTGTATCTTGACAATTTTGAACCCGTTTTGAAACAATCACATTTAATAAAGAAAAACATAAAAACAAATATTTACGCATGGCATCCTATCACGTCACGTGTACAGCCTGCCAGGAAACTAATAACCATGGGATTTGACAACTTCTGAAAACCAGCCCCGCCATATTTTTCCACCATGTATAAATATTATTAGGTTTCAACCCTGATGACCAAAAAAGGTCATGGCCATATCGACATCATAGTTAATGTATTATTCCCACAGTAATTTGGTATATGGGTGCATCTTGGCGTAGTTGGAAATGTTGCTGGTGGGAGTCTCAACATTGGGCCTATTTTTTTTATCAGCAAGGGATGAGTTTGCCTTTTTCTCCGAACACACTCCATCATTGGAGGAAGCAAGACTGACGATTAAGTATGCATTTGTGTGCATACCTTGTTATTACATCAATGCATGTGTGACCAACATATATGCAACCCAAGAAGCCTAGACCTCATCTAGATTGAGAAGGCCATGTTTCAAAACAAAAGCAAAACAATCTACTGCCATTGATCAAAACAAGTACCAGTACAAGAGTATTAGTTCTACAAAATACTTTAATAATAGCAACATAAGCACATTTAAGAGATTCGGTAGCTTTTGAAAGATTCAGCAGTACAGGCCATATTCTGCACTCGATCTGAAAAATTCCCAGTACATAGGAATTATTACAAAATATATTAGAAGTTGTACTACTCCATACAAAATACTCGGTAGAAGTATAAAACTACTCGTAGTAGTACATTAATCTAGCTAGGAACAATTACATGTCCCATCATATACTCCAAACATGCATGAGAGAAAGAGAGAGGTCAGAATCACCACAAGATCTGTATGCCAATGATTCAGCGTGTCCAAGTCGTGGCTGGGTAGGGCTTGCTTTCCCGCCTGGCACGCTTCTCTCGTTTTACCGTTGTCTATGGATCCTCGTAATAGGCTTTCGTATGTTCACCCTTAGCAAGATATATGTAAAATTCACGGATCTTTCCAGCCATTTCCACCACTCCGATTGCGAAGGGAATCTGCCACTAAAATAAATAAAGTCATTAATATTAGAATAGAGGCACTAGAAAATTACATAGTACATTCATATTAGGATCATCAGGAGAATATTAAGATGTGATATCTCACAATGGGTTGATGTCATCGTCAATCCAACATTGGAACTCCACGAGGAACTCCGACCAACAATTGAGGAGCTTGACAACAAGTCCTTGCTACTGACAGGTAATGGTTGAGCGCATCCAGCACGGCTTCGGCCAGCGGCTCCACAATCTTTGGCTCAGAATAAAACTCAAGCTGATAGAACCCATGAAAATCGACCAATGATGATATCCTCACCTCGTACTCCTCCAATTCCCATGCCGCGGACCTTACGCGGCTGACGGACAGGACAATCTCCATGTTGTGCCCGTCAATCTAGCCGATGAACAGCATGCCCGTCTTCCTGATGCAGATGACATTTGTTCTCCGCGAGCACCCTGCAAGCACCAGCTTAGACGGGTCCCATTGTTTGACGTTGTAGAGGACTATGGGAACCTCGATCGAGTGGGTGGATTTGAGGTGCAGATACAACGTTAATTTGTTGCTAACCCAGTTGCATCCTGGCTCCGTGCAGATAAATGGGCTGTGGACGTAGGAGATCATGTGGGCATAGAGTTCGTTGAAGGATACCACTTGCGAGCAGTTGTAGTTCGGGCAGCTCTAACCTTCTCCGCTGATGAAAAGCTTTTGGTGGTACGCATCAGGTAGTTAATATATCGAAAACAATCGAGAGTTTTGCCGAATTCAACTTCCTGATAAGAATTTGTATCTTGAAAATTTTGAACCTGTTTTGAAACAATCACATGTAATAAAGAAAAATAGAAAAACAAATATTTACACATGGCATCCTATCACGTCACTTGTACAGCTTGCCAGGAAACTGATAACCATGGGATTTGACAACTTCTAGAAACCAGCCCCGCGATATTTTCCCACCATGTATGAATATTATTAGGTTTCAACCCTGATGACCAAAAAAGGTCATGGCAATATTGACATCATACTTAATGAACTGTTCCCACATTAATTTGGTATATGGGTGCATCTTGGCATAGTAGGAAATGTTGCCCCTGGAAGTCTCAAAATTGGGCCTGTTTGATTTGCGGGATAGGAAAAACAAAGTAATAGGGAAAACATAGTATTATTAGAATATCATGTCTAGTTGAATCCTACAAGATTTGGATCCTACAGGATTTTTTCTTAAAAAAGTGTTAGATTCACAGGAAAGTAAAGGAATTGTAACATGAGGCTGAGGTGGATTGTTCTTAAAATTTTATGGAAGACATGTGCATGGCGTTCTTTTTCATGTATCACATGCCATGCAAAATGATAAACTTGTGTTTTGACAACGTTTCAAAAACAGGTTCATAAAATTGTCCTGCAATGCATATGAACAGGTTTTGAGTCGGACGACCAAGATCAATGCCATATCATGTGATCCATATCATAGTTTATGGTAATTTCCCCATATTATGTAGATTGGTGCATCTTGGCATTATTGTAAACTATATTTTACCAAGGGGAGTTTCCAAGAAGTATTATGAAAAGAGACGATCTCAAATTTCCAAGTGACAGGATTTTTTTTGCGAAAATTGGAACGTTGTTTTCCACAAAGCAAATAGTAGTACTAGGAAAAAGAAGGATCAAAATGGAGGGGGGAAACGAAGAGCTACTGTAGAAGACATTATGGGGTTACAGAAGGAAGCCCGAGAGGGCTGCAGCGAAGAGGTGTTGAACGCGGTTTGATGTCAGAGCAAAGTGATGAAAAAAAGAGATAGAAACAGAGTCGGCGTAGTATCATGGCACACGTGCGCAGTGCCACACTATGGACAAGGGAGATATTAGCTAGAGGATGTGTGTGATGCAGCAAAGGAGAGAATAGTATACAATTTATTTTACTTGCATAGAGGAGGAGTAGCACACTGTAAGGCTGCAGGAGTGAGCACCACGCTAATTTTCTTTGTTAAGCAAGTACAAGTGGACCTCATAGAAAATGAAAATTTCATCCAAGTCCATGCATTTATCACAAAGACCCTGAAACTTAGCAATGAAGTGCGTGTTTTGAGGTTTGCGCATACTAGCGTTCATCGTGCTAAAGTAGAATCTTTCAAAATGTTAAGAATGGAAAAGAAGATCCAATGGTTAGCAATGTTTGGATTTGCCTATCTTGATCAAACATTCATTATTCCGTACACTATGAAGTGGTATATATCATATTATGAGATATAAGACAAGATAATGATAAGATAAGAAGTACTACGAATGGCCGATCTAACTTTAGGTCTCGTAGGAGTGAGGTGCTCGAGAGTTAACATGGTCGGTGGAAGTAAAGGTTACATCAAGGACCTTGTAAAAAATAAAAAATTGCATCCAAGTCCATGCATTTAGCACAAGGACCCTGAAACTGAGCAATGAAGTGTGTGTTTTGAGGTTTGCGTATACTAGTGTTGATCGTGCTAAAGACTTTCAGTAGAATCTTTCAAGATGCTAAGAATGGAAAAGAAGATCCAATGGTTGTTAGCAATGTTTGGATTTGCCAGTCTTGATCAAACGGTCAATGGTTCGTACACTCTATAGTGATGGTATGATATTGTAAGAGATAAGAAAAGATAAATATAATATAAGAAGTATTACGAATGGCCGATCTAATGGTAGGTCTCGTAGGAGCGAGATGCTTGAGAGTTAACACGGTCGGTGGAAGTACAGGTTAAATCAAGGACCTGATGAAAATGATAATTATTGCATCCAAGTCCATGCATTTATTAGCACAAGGACCCTAAAACTGAGATCAATGAAGTGTGTGTTTTGAGGTTTACGCATATACTAGCGTTCATCATGCTAAAAACTATCAGTAGAATCTTTCTAGATGCTAAGAATGGAAAAGAAGATCCAGTGATTGGCAATGTTTGGATTTGCTAGTCTTGATCCAATGGTCAATGGTCAAAGTTAATTCGTACACTATGCAGTGGTTTATTGTATTGTAAGAGATAAGACACGATAAATAGAAAATAAGAAGTACTGTGAATGGCCTATCAAATGGTGGGTCTCGTAGGAGAGAAGTGCTTGACAGTTAACACGGTCGGTAGAAGTACAAGTTACATCAAAGACCTCATAAAAATGAAAATTGCATCCAAGTCCACACATTTATTAGAACAAGGACCCTAAAAACTGAGAAATACAGTTTGTGTTTTGAGGTTTGTGCATACTAGCGTTCATCGTGCTAAAGTACTCCCTCCGACCCAAATTAGTTGACTTAGTTTTATCTAGATTTGTGCGTATCTAACACTAAAACAAGTCAAGATACATTCGAATCTAGACAAATCTAAGTCAACTAATTTGGGTCGGAGGGAGTAGAATATTTCTAGATGCTAAGAATGGAAAATAAGATCTAGCGGTTGGCAATGTTTGGATTTTCTAGTCTTGATCCAACAGTTAATGTTCAAAGTTAATCCGCACACTCTGTAGTGATTTATTGTATTGTAAGAGATAAGACACGATAGAGAGAAGATAAGCAGTACTGCAAATGGCATACCAAATGGTAGGTCTCATAGGAGAGAGGTGCTTGAGAGTTAACACGGTCGGTGGAAGTACAAGTTACATCAAGGACCTCGTAAAAATGAAAATTGCATCTAAGTCCATGCATTTATTAGCACAAGGACCATGAAAACTGAGAAATGGAGTTTCTGTTTTTAGGTTTGCTCATACTAGCGTTCATCGTGCTAAAGTAGAATCTTTCTAGATTCTAAGAATGGAAAAGAAGATCCAAAGGTTGGCAATGTTTGGATTTGCTAGACTTGATCCAACGGTAAGAGATAAGACACGATAGAGAGAAGATAAGCAGTACTGCAAATGGCATACCAAATGGTAGGTCTCATAGGAGAGAGGTGCTTGAGAGTTAACACGGTCGGTGGAAGTACAAGTTACATCAAGGACCTCGTAAAAATGAAAATTGCATCTAAGTCCATGCATTTATTAGCACAAGGACCATGAAAACTGAGAAATGGAGTTTCTGTTTTTAGGTTTCCACATACTAGCGTTCATCGTGCTAAAGTAGAATCTTTCTAGATTCTAAGAATGGAAAAGAAGATCCAAAGGTTGGCAATGTTTGGATTTGCTAGACTTGATCCAACGGTCAATGTTCAAAGTTAATATGTACACTATGAAGTGATATATTGTATTGTAAGATATAAGATACGATAAACAGAAGATAAGAAATACTACGAATGGCCCTACCAAATGGTAGGTATTGTAGGAGAGAGGTGCTTGAGAGTTAACACGGTCGGTGGAAGTACACGTTATATCAAGGACCTCATAAAAATGAAAATTGCATCCAATTCCATGCATTTATTAGCACAAGGACCCTGAAAACTGAGCAATGGAGTTTCTGTTTGTAGGTTTGTGCATAGTAGCATTCATCGTGCTAAAGTAGAATCTTTCTAGATGCTAAGAATGTAAAAGAAGATCTAGTGGTTGGTAATGTTTGGATTTGCTAGTCTTGATCCAACGGTCAATGTTCAAAGTTAATCTGTACACTCTGTAGTGATTTATTGTATTGTAAGAGATAAGACACGATAGAGAGAAGATAAGAAGTACTGCAAATGGCATACCAAATGGTAGGTCTCATAGGAGAGAGGTGCTTGAGAGTTAACACGGTCGGTGGAAGTACAAGTTACATCAAGGACCTCATAAAAATGAAAATTGCATCCAAGTCCATGCATTTATTAGCACAAGGACCATGAAAACTGAGAAATGGAGTTTGTGTTTTTAGGTTTGCGCATACTAGCGTTCATCGTGCTAAAGTAGAACCTTTCTAGATGCTAAGAATGGAAAAGAAGATCCAGAGGTTGGCAATGTTTGGATTTGCTAGACTTGATCCAACGGTCAATGTTCAAAGTTAATATGTACACTATGAAGTGATATATTTTATTGTAAGAGATAAGATACGGTAAACAGAAGATAAGAAATACTACGAATGGCCTACCAAATGGTAGGTCTTTTAGGAGAGAGGTGCTTGAGAGTTAACACGGTCGGTGGAAGTACAAGTTACATCATGGACCTCATAAAAAAATTGCATCCAAGACTATGCATTTACTAGCACAAGGACCCTGAAAAATGAGCAATGGAGTTTGTGTTGTGAGGACGTTCATCGTGCTATAGTAGAATCTTTATAAATGCTAAGAATGGAAAAGAATATCCAGCGGTTAGCAATGTTTGGATTTGCTAGTCTTGATCCAATGGTCAATGTTCAAAGTTAATCCGTACACTATGCAGTGCTTTGTTGAATTGTAAGAGATAAGACACGATAAGAGAAGGTAAGCAGTGCTACGAATGGCCTATCACATGGTAGGTCTTCTAGGATAGAGGTGCTTGAGAGTTAACACGGTCGGTGGAAGTACAAGTTACATTAAGGACCTCATAAAACATAAAATTGTGTCCAAGTCCACGCACTTATTAGCACAAGGACCCTGAAAACTGAGCAATGGAGTTTGTGTTTTGAGGTTTGAGCATACTAGCGTTCATTTGTGCTAAAGTAGAATCTTTCTAGATGCTAAGAATAGAAAAGAAGATCTGGCGGTTGGCAATGTGTGGATTTGCTAGTCTTGATCCAACGGTCAATGTTCAAAGTTAATCCGTACACTATGAAGTGATTTATTGTATTGTAAGAGATAAGACACAATCAGGAGAAGTTAAGAAGTACAATGAATGGCCTACCAAATGGTAGTTCTCGTAGGAGAGAGGTGCTTAAGAGTTAACACGGTTGGTGTAAGTACATGTTACATCAAGGACCTCATAAAAATGAAAATTGCATCCAAGTCCATGCATTTATTAGCACAAGGACCCTAAAAACTAAGAAATGGAGTTTGTGTTTTTAGGTTTTAACATGCTAGAGTTCATCGTGCTAAAGTAGAATCTTTCCAGATGCTAAGAATAGAAAAGAAGATCCAGTGGTTGGCAATGTTTTGATTTGCTAGTCTTGATCATCCGGTCAATGTTCAAAGTTAGTCCTTACACTATGCATTGGTTTATTGTATTGTAAGAGATAAGACATGATAAAGAGAAGGTAAGAAGTACTACGAATGGCCTATCAAATGTTAGGTCTCGTAGGAGAGAGGTGCTTGAGAGATAACACGGTCGGTGGAATTACAAGTTACATCATGGACCTCATAAAAATGAAAATTGCGTCCAAGTCCATGCATTTATTAGCACAAGGACCCTGAAAACTGAGCAATGGAGTTTGTGTTTTGAGGTTTGTGCATACTAGCGTTCATCGTGCTAAAGTAGAATCTTTCTAGATGCTAAGAATGGAAAAGAAGATCCAGCGGTTGGCAATGTTTGGATTTGCTAGTCTTGATCCAACGGTCAATGTTCAAAGTTAATCCATACACTATGCAATGGTTTATTGTATTGTAAGAGATAAGACACGATAAAGAGAAGATAAGAAGTACTGCGAATGGCCTATCAAATGGTAGATCTCGTAGGAGAGAGGTGCTTGAGAGTTAACAAGGTCGGTGGAAGTACAAGATACATCATGGACCTCATAAAAATGAAAATGGCATCCAAGTCCATGCATTTATTCGCACAAGGACCCTGAAAAATGAGCAATGGAGTTTGTGTTGTGAGGTTTGCACATACTAGCGTTCATCGTGCTATAGTAGATTCTTTCTAGATGCTAAGAATGGAAAAGAAGATCCAGCGGTTGGCAATGTTTGGATT
The DNA here is from genome assembly GCA_023614405.1 of Avena insularis. NCBI lineage: Eukaryota > Viridiplantae > Streptophyta > Magnoliopsida > Poales > Poaceae > Avena > Avena insularis. Next base: position 460,011,500 of record CM042690.1, read on the forward strand.
TCCTAGTCTTGATCCAACGGTCAATGTTCAAAGTTAATCCGTACACTATGAAGTGTTTTATTGTATTGTAAGAGATAAGACACGATAAAGAGAAGGTAAGCAGTACTGCGAATGGCCTATCAAATGGTAGGTCTTGTAGGAGATAGGTGCTTGAGAGTTAACACGGTCGGTGGAAGTACAAGTTACATCAAGGACCTTATAAAACTAAAAATTGTGTCCAAGTCCACGCATTTATTAGAACAAGGACCCTGAAAACTGAGCAATGGAGTTTGTGTTTTGAGGTTTGAGCATACTAGCGTTCATCGTGCTAAAGTAGAACCTTTCTAGATGCTAAGATTGGAAAAGAAGATCTAGAGGTTGGCAATGTTTGGATTTGCTAGACTTGATCCAACGTTCAATGTTCAAAGTTAATTTATACACTATGAAGTGATATATTGTATTGTAAGAGATAAGATACGAAATACTACGGATGGCCTACCAAATGGTAGGTCTTGTAGGAGAGAGGTGCTTGAGAGTTAACACGGTCGGTGGAAGTACACGTTATATCAAGGACCTCATAAAAATGAAAATTGCATCCAAATCCATGCATTTATTAGCACAAGGACTCTAAAAACTGAGCAATGGAGTTTCTGTTTGTAGGTTTGTGCATAGTAGCATTCATCGTGCTAAAGTAGAATCTTTCTAGATGCTAAGAATGTAAAAGAAGATCTAGTGGTTTGTAATGTTTGGATTTGCTATTCTTGATCCAACGGTCAATGTTCAAAGTTAATCCGTACACTCTGTAGTGATTTATTGTATTGTAAGAGATAAGACACGATAGAGAGAAGATAAGAAGTACTGCAAATGGCATACCAAATGGTAGGTCTCATAGAAGAGAGGTGCTTGAGAGTTAACACGGTCGGTGGAAGTACAAGTTACATCAAGGACCTCATAAAAATGAAAATTGCATCTAAGTCCATGCATTTATTAGCACAAGGACCATGAAAACTGAGAAATGGAGTTTCTATTTTTAGGTTTGCGCATACTAGCGTTCATCGTGCTAAAGTAGAATCTTTCTAGATTCTAAGAATGTAAAAGAAGATCCAAAGGTTGGCAATGTTTGGATTTGCTAGACTTGATCCAACGGTCAATGTTCAAAGTTAATATGTACACTATGAAGTGATATATTGTATTGTAAGAGATAAGATATGATAAACAGAAGATAAGAAATACTACGAATGGCCCTACCAAATGGTAGGTCTTGTAGGAGAGAGGTGCTTGAGAGTTAACACGGTCGGTGGAAGTACACGTTATATCAAGGACCTCATAAAAATGAAAATTGCATCCAAGTCCATGCATTTATTAGCACAAGGACCCTGAAAACTGAGCAATGGAGTTTCTGTTTGTAGGTTTGTGCATAGTAGCATTCATCGTGCTAAAGTAGAATCTTTCTAGATGCTAAGAATGTAAAAGAAGATCTAGTGGTTGGTAATGTTTGGATTTGCTAGTCTTGATCCAACGGTCAATGTTCAAAGTTAATCCGTACACTCTGTAGTGATTTATTGTATTGTAAGAGATAAGACACGATAGAGAGAAGATAAGAAGTACTGCAAATGGCATACCAAACGGTAGGTCTTGTAGGAGAGAGGTGCTTGAGAGTTAACACGGTCTGTGGAAGTACGAGTTACGTCAAGGACCTCATAAAAATGAAAATTGCATCCAAGTCCATGCATTTATTAGCACAAGGACCATGAAAACTGAGAAATGGAGTTTGTGTTTTTAGGTTTGCGCATACTAGCGTTCATCGTGCTAAAGTAGAACCTTTCTAGATGCTAAGAATGGAAAAGAAGATCCAGAGGTTGGCAATGTTTGGATTTGCTAGACTTGATCCAACGGTCAATGTTCAAAGTTAATCTGTATACTATGAAGTGATATATTGTATTGTGAGAGATAAGATACGGTAAAGAGAAGATAAGAAATACTACGAATGGCCTACCAAATGGTAGGTCTTTTAGGAGAGAGGTGCTTGAGAGTTAACACGGTCGGTGGAAGTACAAGTTACATCATGGACCTCATAAAAAATTGCATCCAAGACCATGCATTTACTAGCACAAGGACCCTGAAAAAAGAGCAATGGAGTTTGTGTTGTGAGGATTGCGCATACTAGCATTCATCATGCTATAGTAGAATCTTTATAGATGCTAAGAATGGAAAAGAATATCCAGCGGTTGGCAATGTTTGGATTTGCTAGTCTTGATCCAATGGTCAATGTTCAAAGTTAATCCGTACACAATGCAGTGTTTTATTGAATTGTAAGAGATAAGACACGATAAGAGAAGGTAAGCAGTACTACGAATGGCCTATCACATGGTAGGTCTTGTAGGAGAGAGGTGCTTGAGAGTTAACACGGTCGGTGGAAGTACAAGTTACATCAAGGACCTCATAAAACAGAAAATTGTGTCCAAGTCCACGCACTTATTAGCACAAGGACCCTGAAAACTGAGCAATGGAGTCTGTGTTTTGAGGTTTGAGCATACTAGCGTTCATTTGTGCTAATGTAGAATCTTTCTAGATGCTAAGAATGGAAAAGAAGATCTGGCGGTTGGCAATGTGTGGATTTGCTAATCTTGATCCAACGGTCAATGTTCAAAGTTAATCCGTACACTATGAAGTGATTTATTGTATTGTAAGAGATAAGACACGATCAAGAGAAGATAAGAAGTACAATGAATGGCCTACCAAATGGTAGGTCTCGTAGGAGGGAGGTGCTTAAGAGTTAACACGGTTGGTGTAAGTACAAGTTACATCAAGGACCTCATAAAAATGAAAATTGCATCCAAGTCCATGCATTTATTAGCACAAGGACCCTAAAAACTAAGCAATGGAGTTTGTGTTTTTAGGTTTTAACATGCTAGCGTTCATCGTGCTAAAGTAGAATCTTTCTAGATGCTAAGAATGGAAAAAAGATCCAGTGGTTGGCAATGTTTGGATTTGCTAGTCTTGATCATCCGGTTAATGTTCAAAGTTAATCCTTACACTATGCATTGGTTTATTGTATTGTAACAGATAAGACATGATAAAGCGAAGGTAAGAAGTACTACGAATGGCCTATCAAATGTTAGGTCTCATAGGAGAGAGGTGCTTGAGAGATAACACGGTCGATGGAATTACAAGTTACATCATGGACCTCATAAAAATGAAAATTGCGTCCAAGTCCATGCATTTATTAGCACAAGGACCCTGAAAACTGAGCAATGGAGTTTGTGTTTTGAGGTTTGTGCATACTAGCGTTCATCGTGCTAAAGTAGAATCTTTCTAGATGCTAAGAATGGAAAAGAAGATCCAGCGGTTGGCAATGTTTGGATTTTCTAGTCTTGATCCAACGGTCAATGTTCAAAGTTAATCCATACACTATGCAATGGTTTATTGTATTGTAAGAGATAAGACACCATAAAGAGAAGATAAGAAGTACTGCGAATGGCCTATCAAATGGTAGGTCTCGCAGGAGGGAGGTGCTTGAGAGTTAACAAGGTCGGTGGAAGTACAAGATACATCATGGACCTCATAAAAATGAAAATGGCATCCAAGTCCATGCATTTATTAGCACAAGGACCCTGAAAAATGACCAATGGAGTTTGTGTTGTGAGGTTTGCACATACTAGCGTTCATCGTGCTATAGTAGAATCTTTCTAGATGCTAAGAATGGAAAAGAAGATCCAGCGGTTGGCAATGTTTGGATTTGCTAGTCTTGATCCAATGGTCAATGTTCAAAGTTAATCCATACACTATGAAGTGTTTTATTGTATTGTAAGAGATAAGACACGATAAAGAGAAGGTAAGCAGTACTGCGAATGGCCTATCAAATGGTAGATCTTGTAGGAGAGAGGTGCTTGAGAGTTAACACGGTCGGTGGAAGTACAAGTTACATCAAGGACCTCATAAAACTAAAAATTGTGTCCAAGTCCACGCATTTATTAGAACAAGGACCCTGAAAACTAAGCAATGGAGTTTGTGTTTTGAGGTTTGAGCATACTAGCGTTCATCGTGCTAAAGTAGAACCTTTCTAGATGCTAAGAATGGAAAAGAAGATCTAGAGGTTGGCAATGTTTGGATTTGCTAGACTTGATCCAACGTTCAATGTTCAAAGTTAATCTATACACTATGAAGTGATATATTGTATTGTAAGAGATAAGATACGAAATACTACGAATGGCCTACCAAATGGTAGGTCTTGTAGGAGAGAGGTGCTTGAGAGTTAACACGGTCGGTGGAAGTACAAGTTAAATCAAGGACCTCATAAAAATGAAAATTGCATCCAATTCCATGCATTTATTAGCACAAGGACCCTGAAAACTGAGCAATGGAGTTTCTGTTTGTAGGTTTGTGCATAGTAGCATTCATCGTGCTAAAGTAGAATCTTTCTAGATGCTAAGAATGTAAAAGAAGATCTAGTGGTTGGTAATGTTTGGATTTGCTATTCTTGATCCAACGGTCAATGTTCAAAGTTAATCCGTACTCTGTAATGATTTATTGTATTGTAAGATATAAGACACGATAGAGAAGATAAGAAGTACTGCAAATGGCATACCAAATGGTAGGTCTCATAGGAGAGAGGTGCTTGAGAGTTAACACGGTCGGTGGAAGTCCAAGTTACATCAAGGACCTCATAAAAATGAAAGTTGCATCCAAGTCCATGCATTTATTAGCACAAGGACCATGAAATCTGAGAAATGGAATTTGTGTTTTTAGGTTTGCGCATACTAGCGTTCATCGTGCTAAAGTAGAACCTTTCTAGATGCTAAGAATGGAAAAGAAGATCCAGAGGTTGGCAATGTTTGGATTTGCTAGACTTGATCCAACGGTCAATGTTCAAAGTTAATATGTACACTATGAAGTGATATATTGTATTGTAAGAGATAAGATACGGTAAACAGAAGATAAGAAATACTACGAATGGCCTACCAAATGGTAGGTCTTGTAGGAGAGAGGTTCTTGAGAGTTAACACGGTCGGTGGAAGTATAAGTTACATCATGGACCTCATAAAAATAAAAATTGCATCCAAGACCATGCATTTATTAGCACAAGGACCCTGAAAAATTAGCAATGGAGTTTGTGTTGTGAGGATTGCGCATACTAGCGTTCATCGTGCTATAGTAGAATCTTTATAGATGCTAAGAATGGAAAAGAATATCCGGTTGGCAATGTTTGGATTTGCTAGTCTTGATCCAATGGTCGATGTTCAAAGTTAATCCGTACACTATGAAGTGTTTTATTGAATTGTAAGAGATAAGACACGATAAAGAGAAGGTAAGCAGTACTACGAATGGCCTATCACATGGTAGGTCTTGTAGGAGAGAGGTGCTTGAGAGTTAACACGGTCGGTGGAAGTACAAGTTACATCAAGGACCTCATAAAACAGAAAATTGTGTCCAAGTCCACGCACTTATTAGCACAAGGACCATGAAAACTGAGCAATGGAGTTTGTGTTTTGAGGTTTGAGCATACTAGCGTTCATCATGCTAAAGTAGAATCTTTCTAGATGCTAATAATGGAAAAGAAGATCTGGCGGTTGGCAATGTGTGGATTTGCTAGTCTTGATCCAACGGTCAATGTTCAAAGTTAATCCGTACAATATGAAGTGATTTATTGTATTGTAAGAGATAAGACACGATAAAGAGAAGATAAGAAGTACTATGAATGGCCTACCAAATGGTAGGTCTCGTAGGAGAGAGGTGCTCAAGAGTTAACACGGTTGGTGTAAGTACAAGTTACATCAATGACCTCATGAAAATGAAAATTGCATCCAAGTCCATTCATTTATTAGCACAAGGACCTAAAAACTAAGCAATGGAGTTTGTGTTTTTAGGTTTTAACATGCTAGCGTTCATCGTGCTAAAGTAGAATCTTTCCAGATGCTAAGAATGGAAAAGAAGATCCAGTGGTCGGCAATGTTTGGATTTGCTAGTCTTGATCATCCGGTCAATGTTCAAAGTTAATCCTTACACTATGCATTGGTTTATTGTATTGTAAGAGATAAGACATGATAAAGAGAAGGTAAGAAGTACTATGAATGGCCTATCAAATGTTAGGTCTCGTAGGAGAGAGGTGCTTGAGAGATAACACAGTCGATGGAATTACAAGTTACATCATGGACCTCATAAAAATGAAAATTGCGTCCAAGTCCATGCATTTATTAGCACAAGGACCCTGAAAACTGAGCAATGGAGTTTGTGTTTTGAGGTTTGTGCATACTAGCGTTCATCGTGCTAAAGTAGAATCTTTCTAGATGCTAAGAATGGAAAAGAAGATCCAGCGGTTGGCAATGTTTGGATTTTCTAGTCTTGATCCAACGGTCAATGTTCAAAGTTAATCCATACACTATGCAATGGTTTATTGTATTGTAAGAGATAAGACACGATAAAGAGAAGATAAGAAGTACTGCGAATGGCCTATCAAATGGTAGGTCTCGTAGGAGAGAGGTGCTTGAGAGTTAACAAGGTCGGTGGAAGTACAAGATACATCATGGACCTCATAAAAATGAAAATGGCATCCAAGTCCATGCATTTATTAGCACAAGGACCCTGAAAAATGACCAATGGAGTTTGTGTTGTGAGGTTTGCACATACTAGCGTTCATCGTGCTATAGTAGAATCTTTCTAGATGCTAAGAATGGAAAAGAAGATCCAGCGGTTGGCAATGTTTGGATTTGCTAGTCTTGATCCAATGGTCAATGTTCAAAGTTAATCCATACACTATGAAGTGTTTTATTGTATTGTAAGAGATAAGACACGATAAAGAGAAGGTAAGCAGTACTGCGAATGGCCTATCAAATGGTAGATCTTGTAGGAGAGAGGTGCTTGAGAGTTAACACGGTCGGTGGAAGTACAAGTTACATCAAGGACCTCATAAAACTAAAAATTGTGTCCAAGTCCACGCATTTATTAGAACAAGGACCCTGAAAACTGAGCAATGGAGTTTGTGTTTTGAGGTTTGAGCATACTAGCGTTCATCGTGCTAAAGTAGAACCTTTCTAGATGCTAAGAATGGAAAAGAAGATCTAGAGGTTGGCAATGTTTGGATTTGCTAGACTTGATCCAACGTTCAATGTTCAAAGTTAATCTATACACTATGAAGTGATATATTGTATTGTAAGAGATAAGATACGAAATACTACGAATGGCCTACCAAATGGTAGGTCTTGTAGGAGAGAGGTGCTTGAGAGTTAACACGGTCGGTGGAAGTACACGTTATATCAAGGACCTCATAAAAATGAAAATGGCATCCAAATCCATGCATTTATTAGCACAAGGACCCTGAAAACTGAGCAATGGAGTTTCTGTTTGTAGGTTTGTGCATAGTAGCATTCATCGTGCTAAAGTAGAATCTTTCTAGATGCTAAGAATGTAAAAGAAGATCTAGTGGTTGGTAATGTTTGGATTTGCTATTCTTGATCCAACGGTCAATGTTCAAAGTTAATCCGTACACTCTGTAATGATTTATTGTATTGTAAGATATAAGACACGATAGAAGATAAGAAGTACTGCAAATGGCATACCAAATGGTAGGTCTCATAGGAGAGAGGTGCTTGAGAGTTAACACGGTCGGTGGAAGTCCAAGTTACATCAAGGACCTCATAAAAATGAAAGTTGCATCCAAGTCCATGCATTTATTAGCACAAGGACCATGAAATCTGAGAAATGGAGTTTGTGTTTTTAGGTTTGCGCATACTAGCGTTCATCGTGCTAAAGTAGAACCTTTCTAGATGCTAAGAATGGAAAAGAAGATCCAGAGGTTGGCAATGTTTGGATTTGCTAGACTTGATCCAACGGTCAATGTTCAAAGTTAATATGTACACTATGAAGTGATATATTGTATTGTAAGAGATAAGATACGGTAAATGTAAGATAAGAAATACTTCGAATGGCCTACCAAATGGTAGGTCTTGTAGGAGAGAGGTTCTTGAGAGTTAACACGGTCGGTGGAAGTATAAGTTACATCATGGACCTCATAAAAATAAAAATTGCATCCAAGACCATGCATTTATTAGCACAAGGACCCTGAAAAATTAGCAATGGAGTTTGTGTTGTGAGGATTGCGCATACTAGCGTTCATCGTGCTATAGTAGAATCTTTATAGATGCTAAGAATGGAAAAGAATATCCAGCGGTTGGCAATGTTTGGATTTGCTAGTCTTGATCCAATGGTCGATGTTCAAAGTTAATCCGTACACTATGAAGTGTTTTATTGAATTGTAAGAGATAAGACACGATAAAGAGAAGGTAAGCAGTACTACGAATGGCCTATCACATGGTAGGTCTTGTAGGAGAGAGGTGCTTGAGAGTTAACACGGTCGGTGGAAGTACAAGTTACATCAAGGACCTCATAAAACAGAAAATTGTGTCCAAGTCCACGCACTTATTAGCACAAGGACCATGAAAACTGAGCAATGGAGTTTGTGTTTTGAGGTTTGAGCATACTAGCGTTCATCATGCTAAAGTAGAATCTTTCTAGATGCTAATAATGGAAAAGAAGATCTGGCGGTTGGCAATGTTTGGATTTGCTAGTCTTGATCCAACGGTCAATGTTCAAAGTTAATCCGTACAATATGAAGTGATTTATTGTATTGTAAGAGATAAGACACGATAAAGAGAAGATAAGAAGTACTATGAATGGCCTACCAAATGGTAGGTCTCGTAGGAGAGAGGTGCTCAAGAGTTAACACGGTTGGTGTAAGTACAAGTTACATCAAGGACCTCATGAAAATGAAAATTGCATCCAAGTCCATTCATTTATTAGCACAAGGACCTAAAAACTAAGCAATGGAGTTTGTGTTTTTAGGTTTTAACATGCTAGCGTTCATCGTGCTAAAGTAGAATCTTTCCAGATGCTAAGAATGGAAAAGAAGATCTAGTGGTCGGCAATGTTTGGATTTGCTAGTCTTGATCATCCGGTCAATGTTCAAAGTTAATCCTTACACTATGCATTGGTTTATTGTATTGTAAGAGATAAGACATGATAAAGAGAAGGTAAGAAGTACTATGAATGGCCTATCAAATGTTAGGTCTCGTAGGAGAGAGGTGCTTGAGAGATAACACAGTCGATGGAATTACAAGTTACATCATGGACCTCATAAAAATGAAAATTGCGTCCAAGTGCATGCATTTATTAGCACAAGGACCCTGAAAACTGAGCAATGGAGTTTGTGTTTTGAGGTTTGTGCATACTAGCGTTCATCGTGCTAAAGTAGAATCTTTCTAGATGCTAAGAATGGAAAAGAAGATCCAGCGGTTGGCAATGTTTGGATTTTCTAGTCTTGATCCAACGGTCAATGTTCAAAGTTAATCCATACACTATGCAATGGTTTATTGTATTGTAAGAGATAAGACACGATAAAGAGAAGATAAGAAGTACTGCGAATGGCCTATCAAATGGTAGGTCTCGTAGGAGAGAGGTGCTTGAGAGTTAACAAGGTCGGTGGAAGTACAAGATACATCATGGACCTCATAAAAATGAAAATGGCATCCGAGTCCATGCATTTATTAGCACAAGGACCCTGAAAAATGACCAATGGAGTTTGTGTTGTGAGGTTTGCACATACTAGCGTTCATCGTGCTATAGTAGAATCTTTCTAGATGCTAAGAATGGAAAAGAAGATCCAGCGGTTGGCAATGTTTGGATTTGCTAGTCTTGATCCAATGGTCAATGTTCAAAGTTAATCCATACACTATGAAGTGTTTTATTGTATTGTAAGAGATAAGACACGATAAAGAGAAGGTAAGCAGTACTGCGAATGGCCTATCAAATGGTAGATCTTGTAGGAGAGAGGTGCTTGAGAGTTAACACGGTCGGTGGAAGTACAAGTTACATCAAGGACCTCATAAAACTAAAAATTGTGTCCAAGTCCACGCATTTATTAGAACAAGGACCCTGAAAACTGAGCAATGGAGTTTGTGTTTTGAGGTTTGAGCATACTAGCGTTCATCGTGCTAAAGTAGAACCTTTCTAGATGCTAAGAATGGAAAAGAAGATCTAGAGGTTGGCAATGTTTGGATTTGCTAGACTTGATCCAACGTTCAATGTTCAAAGTTAATCTATACACTATGAAGTGATATATTGTATTGTAAGAGATAAGAATTACTGCGAATGGCCTACCAAATGGTAGGTCTTGTAGGAGAGAGGTGCTTGAGAGTTAACACGGTCGGTGGAAGTACACGTTATATCAAGGACCTCATAAAAATGAAAATGGCATCCAAATCCATGCATTTATTAGCACAAGGACCCTGAAAACTGAGCAATGGAGTTTCTGTTTGTAGGTTTGTGCATAGTAGCATTCATCGTACTAAAGTAGAATCTTTCTAGATGCTAAGAATGTAAAAGAAGATCTAGTGGTTGGTAATGTTTGGATTTGCTATTCTTGATCCAACGGTCAATGTTCAAAGTTAATCCGTACACTCTGTAATGATTTATTGTATTGTAAGATATAAGACACGATAGAGAGAAGATAAGAAGTACTGCAAATGGCATACCAAATGGTAGGTCTCATAGGAGAGAGGTGCTTGAGAGTTAACACGGTCGGTGGAAGTCCAAGTTACATCAAGGACCTCATAAAAATGAAAGTTGCATCCAAGTCCATGCATTTATTAGCACAAGGACCATGAAATCTGAGAAATGGAGTTTGTGTTTTTAGGTTTGCGCATACTAGCGTTCATCGTGCTAAAGTAGAACCTTTCTAGATGCTAAGAATGGAAAAGAAGATCCAGAGGTTGGCAATGTTTGGATTTGCTAGACTTGATCCAACGGTCAATGTTCAAAGTTAATATGTACACTATGAAGTGATATATTGTATTGTAAGAGATAAGATACGGTAAACAGAAGATAAGAAATACTACGAATGGCCTACCAAATGGTAGGTCTTGTAGGAGATAGGTTCTTGAGAGTTAACACGGTCGGTGGAAGTATAAGTTACATCATGGACCTCATAAAAATAAAAATTGCATCCAAGACCATGCATTTATTAGCACAAGGACCCTGAAAAATTAGCAATGGAGTTTGTGTTGTGAGGATTGCGCATACTAGCGTTCATCGTGCTATAGTAGAATCTTTATAGATGCTAAGAATGGAAAAGAATATCCAGCGGTTGGCAATGTTTGGATTTGCTAGTCTTGATCCAATGGTCGATGTTCAAAGTTAATCCGTACACTATGAAGTGTTTTATTGAATTGTAAGAGATAAGACACGATAAAGAGAAGGTAAGCAGTACTACGAATGGCCTATCACATGGTAGGTCTTGTAGGAGAGAGGTGCTTGAGAGTTAACACGGTAGGTGGAAGTACAAGTTACATCAAGGACCTCATAAAAATTAAAATTGTGTCCAAGTCCACGCACTTATTAGCACAAGGACCATGAAAACTGAGCAATGGAGTTTGTGTTTTGAGGTTTGAGCATACTAGCGTTCATCATGCTAAAGTAGAATCTTTCTAGATGCTAATAATGGAAAAGAAGATCTGGCGGTTGGCAATGTGTGGATTTGCTAGTCTTGATCCAACGGTCAATGTTCAAAGTTAATCCGTACAATATGAAGTGATTTATTGTATTGTAAGAGATAAGACACGATAAAGAGAAGATAAGAAGTACTATGAATGGCCTACCAAATGGTAGGTCTCGTAGGAGAGAGGTGCTCAAGAGTTAACACGGTTGGTGTAAGTACAAGTTACATCAAGGACCTCATGAAAATGAAAATTGCATCCAAGTCCATTCATTTATTAGCACAAGGACCTAAAAACTAAGGAATGGAGTTTGTGTTTTTAGGTTTTAACATGCTAGCGTTCATCGTGCTAAAGTAGAATCTTTCCAGATGCTAAGAATGGAAAAGAAGATCTAGTGGTCGGCAATGTTTGGATTTGCTAGTCTTGATCATCCGGTCAATGTTCAAAGTTAATCCTTACACTATGCATTGGTTTATTGTATTGTAAGAGATAAGACATGATAAAGAGAAGGTAAGAAGTACTATGAATGGCCTATCAAATGTTAGGTCTCGTAGGAGAGAGGTGCTTGAGAGATAACACAGTCGATGGAATTACAAGTTACATCATGGACCTCATAAAAATGAAAATTGCGTCCAAGTCCATGCATTTATTAGCACAAGGACCCTGAAAACTGAGCAATGGAGTTTGTGTTTTGAGGTTTGTGCATACTAGCGTTCATCGTGCTAAAGTAGAATCTTTCTAGATGCTAAGAATGGAAAAGAAGATCCAGCGGTTGGCAATGTTTGGATTTTCTAGTCTTGATCCAACGGTCAATGTTCAAAGTTAATCCATACACTATGCAATGGTTTATTGTATTGTAAGAGATAAGACACGATAAAGAGAAGATAAGAAGTACTGCGAATGGCCTATCAAATGGTAGGTCTCGTAGGAGAGAGGTGCTTGAGAGTTAACAAGGTCGGTGGAAGTACAAGATACATCATGGACCTCATAAAAATGAAAATGGCATCCAAGTCCATGCATTTATTAGCACAAGGACCCTGAAAAATGACCAATGGAGTTTGTGTTGTGAGGTTTTCACATACTAGCGTTCATCGTGCTATAGTAGAATCTTTCTAGATGCTAAGAATGGAAAAGAAGATCCAGCGGTTGGCAATGTTTGGATTTACTAGTCTTGATCCAATGGTCAATGTTCAAAGTTAATCCATACACTATGAAGTGTTTTATTGTATTGTAAGAGATAAGACACGATAAAGAGAAGGTAAGCAGTACTGCGAATGGCCTATCAAATGGTAGATCTTGTAGGAGAGAGGTGCTTGAGAGTTAACACGGTCGGTGGAAGTACAAGTTACATCAAGGACCTCATAAAACTAAAAATTGTGTCCAAGTCCACGCATTTATTAGAACAAGGACCCTGAAAACTGAGCAATGGAGTTTGTGTTTTGAGGTTTGAGCATACTAGTGTTCATCGTGCTAAAGTAGAACCTTTCTAGATGCTAAGAATGGAAAAGAAGATCTAGAGGTTGGCAATGTTTGGATTTGCTAGACTTGATCCAACGTTCAATGTTCAAAGTTAATCTATACACTATGAAGTGATATATTGTATTGTAAGAGATAAGATACGAAATACTACGAATGGCCTACCAAATGGTAGGTCTTGTAGGAGAGAGGTGCTTGAGAGTTAACACGGTCGGTGGAAGTACACGTTATATCAAGGACCTCATAAAAATGAAAATGGCATCCAAATCCATGCATTTATTAGCACAAGGACCCTGAAAACTGAGCAATGGAGTTTCTGTTTGTAGGTTTGTGCATAGTAGCATTCATCGTGCTAAAGTAGAATCTTTCTAGATGCTAAGAATGTAAAAGAAGATCTAGTGGTTGGTAATGTTTGGATTTGCTATTCTTGATCCAACGGTCAATGTTCAAAGTTAATCCGTACACTCTGTAATGATTTATTGTATTGTAAGATATAAGACACGATAGAGAGAAGATAAGAAGTACTGCAAATGGCATACCAAATGGTAGGTCTCATAGGAGAGAGGTGCTTGAGAGTTAACACGGTCGGTGGAAGTCCAAGTTACATCAAGGACCTCATAAAAATGAAAGTTGCATCCAAGTCCATGCATTTATTAGCACAAGGACCATGAAATCTGAGAAATGGAGTTTGTGTTTTTAGGTTTGCGCATACTAGCGTTCATCGTGCTAAAGTAGAACCTTTCTAGATGCTAAGAATGGAAAAGAAGATCCAGAGGTTGGCAATGTTTGGATTTGCTAGACTTGATCCAACGGTCAATGTTCAAAGTTAATATGTACACTATGAAGTGATATATTGTATTGTAAGAGATAAGATACGGTAAACAGAAGATAAGAAATACTACGAATGGCCTACCAAATGGTAGGTCTTGTAGGAGAGAGGTTCTTGAGAGTTAACACGGTCGGTGGAAGTATAAGTTACATCATGGACCTCATAAAAATAAAAATTGCATCCAAGACCATGCATTTATTAGCACAAGGACCTTGAAAAATGAGCAATGGAGTTTGTGTTGTGAGGATTGCGCATACTAGCGTTCATCGTGCTATAGTAGAATCTTTATAGATGCTAAGAATGGAAAAGAATATCCAGCGGTTGGCAATGTTTGGATTTGCTAGTCTTGATCCAATGGTCGATGTTCAAAGTTAATCCGTACACTATGAAGTGTTTTATTGAATTGTAAGAGATAAGACACGATAAAGAGAAGGTAAGCAGTACTACGAATGGCCTATCACATGGTAGGTCTTGTAGGAGAGAGGTGCTTGAGAGTTAACACGGTCGGTGGAAGTACAAGTTACATCAAGGACCTCATAAAACAGAAAATTGTGTCCAAGTCCACGCACTTATTAGCACAAGGACCATGAAAACTGAGCAATGGAGTTTGTGTTTTGAGGTTTGAGCATACTAGCGTTCATCATGCTAAAGTAGAATCTTTCTAGATGCTAATAATGGAAAAGAAGATCTGGCGGTTGGCAATGTGTGGATTTGCTAGTCTTGATCCAACGGTCAATGTTCAAAGTTAATCCGTACAATATGAAGTGATTTATTGTATTGTAAGAGATAAGACACGATAAAGAGAAGATAAGAAGTACTATGAATGGCCTACCAAATGGTAGGTCTCGTAGGAGAGAGGTGCTCAAGAGTTAACACGGTTGGTGTAAGTACAAGTTACATCAAGGACCTCATGAAAATGAAAATTGGATCCAAGTCCATGCATTTATTAGCACAAGGACCTAAAAACTAAGCAATGGAGTTTGTGTTTTTAGGTTTTAACATGCTAGCGTTCATCGTGCTAAAGTAGAATCTTTCCAGATGCTAAGAATGGAAAAGAAGATCCAGTGGTCGGCAATGTTTGGATTTGCTAGTCTTGATCATCCGGTCAATGTTCAAAGTTAATCCTTACACTATGCATTGGTTTATTGTATTGTAAGAGATAAGACATGATAAAGAGAAGGTAAGAAGTACTATGAATGGCCTATCAAATTTTAGGTCTTGTAGGAGAGAGGTGCTTGAGAGATAACATGGTCGGTGGAATTACAAGTTACATCATGGACCTCATAAAAATGAAAATTGCGTCCAAGTCCATGCATTTATTAGCACAAGGACCCTGAAAACTGAGCAATGGAGTTTGCGTTTTGAGGTTTGTGCATACTAGCGTTCATCGTGCTATAGTAGAATCTTTCTAGATCCTAAGAATGGAAAAGAAGATCCAGCAGTTGGCAATGTTTGGATTTGCTAGTCTTGATCCAACGGTCAAAGTTCAAAGTTAATCCATACACTATGCAGTGGTTTGTTGTATTGTAAGAGATAAGACACGATAAAGAGAAGATAAGAAGTACTGCGAATGGCCTATCAAATGGTAGGTCTCGTAGGAGAGAGGTGCTTGAGAGTTAGCACGGTCGATGGAAGTACAAGTTACATCATGGACCTCATAAAAATGAAAATGGCATCCAAGTACATGCATTTATTAGCACAAGGACCCTGAAAAATGAGCAATGGAGTTTGTGTTGTGAGGTTTGCACATACTAGCGTTCATCATGCTATAGTAGAATCTTTCTAGATGCTGAGAATGGAAAAGAAGATCCAGCGGTTGGCAATGTTTGGATTTTCTAGTCTTGATCCAATGGTCAATGTTCAAAGTGAATCCGTACACTATGCAGCGGTTTATTGTATTGTAAGAAATAAGACACAATAAAGAGAAGATAAGAAGTACTGCGAATGGCTTATCAAATGGTAGATCTTGTAGGAGAGAGGTGCTTGAGAGTTAGCACGATCGGTGGAAGTACAAGTTACATCAAGGACCTCATAAAAATGAAAATTGCATCCAAGTCCACGCATTTATTAGCACAAGGACCCTGAAAACTGAGCAATGGAGTTTGTGTTTTGAGGTTTGCGCATACTAGCTTCCATCGTGCTAAATTAGAATATTTTCTAGATGCTAAGAATGGAAAAGAAGATCTAGCGGTTGGCGATGTTTGGATTTGCTAGTCTTGATCCAACGGTCGATGTTCAAAGTTAGTCCATACACTATGAAGTGATTTATTGTATTGTAAGAGATAAGACACGATAAAGAGAAGATAAGAAGTACTGCGAATGGCCTACCAAATGGTAGGTCTCATAGAAGAGAGGTGCTTGAGAGTTAACACTTTTGGTGGAAGTACAAGTTACATCAAGGACCTCATAAAAATGAAAATTGCATCCAAGTCCATGCATTTATTAGCACAGGGACCTTGAAAACTGAGCAATGGAGTTTGTGTTTTTAGGTTTGTGCATACTAGCGTTCATCATGCTAAAGTAGAATCTTTCCAGATGCTAAGAATGGAAAAGAAGATCCACTAGTTGGCAATGTTTGGATTTGCTAGTCTTGATCCAGCGGTCAATGTTCAAAGTTAATCCTTACACTATGTAATGGTTTATTGTATTGTAAGAGACAAGACACGATAAAGAGAAGATAAGAAGTACTGCGAATGGCCTATCAAATGGTAGGTCTCATAGGAGAGAGGTGCTTGAGAGTTAACACGGTCGGTGGAAGTACAAGTTACATCATGGACCTTATAAAAATGAAAATTGCATCCAAGTCGATGCATTTATTAGCACAAGGACCCTGAAAACTGAGCAATGGAGTTTGTGTTTTGAGGTTTGCACATACTAGCATTCATCGTGCTATAGTAGAATCTTTCTAGATGCTAATAATGGAAAATAAGATCCAGCGGTTGGCAATGTTTGGATTTGCTAGTCTTGATCCAACGGTCCATGTTCAATGTTAATCTCTACATTATGCAGTGCTTTATTGTATTGTATTGTATTGCAAGATATAAGACATGAGAAAGAGAAGATAAGAAGTATAGTATTGTAAATGGCCGATCTTTTGAATAACCTTCCCTCCTGATGTTTGGGAAGCAAGTGAAAATTTCGAAAACCCGAAAAGTTTGAATTTTTGTGCCGCCAAGGACCAAAGTGGTTTCCTTCCTATGTAATCCTCGTCCCTACTCCACACCATCGCGTGGCTGCCGAACACGCCAGAGACATAGAGCCGCTGTACGAAGGCACACGTTCGCAGCGCCACACTCTAGACGAGGGGAGAGAGATCAGCCGGACCGGCACGCAAGGGGAAAGGGGAGGAGAGATGGACCATAGGGAAGGAGAGATAAAATAAACGATTTGTTTTGCGTGCATAGGTCCTGAAATTTACTACTAGTATAGTGTAGTACACTGTAAGGCCACAGGAGTACCTCGTGTCAGAAACCCATCATAACTTTGCTCTGACATGGAAGCGCCTTCAAGTTCTCTTCGATGCTGTCTTCTTCCCCTGCCAACGTTTTATTCTCTCAGCATGTACAGCGCGTGGCCAGAGGTAACCATATGTCTAAGCAAAGAAATATACTACTCCCGCATTGTGTAAAAAATCACACCTTAATAAGGCCTACTATGTGGCATCCGCTAAGGTTCATGTTATACATGGTGGAAAAAATAAAGTTATCTTTAAGCCAAAGGTGCACCTCAAGCTTGTGAGTTGCCCATAGAGAATAAAAATATCATTTCCCCTCTCTCCCTATTTCATGTGATCGTTTTCAAATGGGGTTCAAAATTTTCAAAATGCAAAATCTTAGCTAGAGGTTGAACTAGTCCTCATCAATTGAGAATGTTCTTTCCTGGTACTTGGACACTCACACCAACGACACTGCTTTTACAAGAAGAGATGCACCCATGTACCTTCGAAAAGACAATTAATTTAAGACCAATCTATCACGCTTACTTGTAGCTCAAGTTTGACCTAATTTTGTTAAACTGTCAAGATGCAAAATCTTAGCAAGAAGTTGAACTGTTGTGGACGAGGAAGAGACAATCCGGACTATGCACCCGCGGCTGCAGAGAAGAAATCGATGGAGGATGGATGGTGAGATCCAGTGAAGGAGAGAGAAAACACAACTTGTTTTGCGTGCATATACTAGTAGTAGGTCCATACATTTAATACTAGTGGAGTGTACCATGTACCTCGTGTCAGCAGCCCATCATAGCTTTGCTCTGACATCGCACTAATACTTCCATTTTGCATCACTATTCTATGTCTTAATTCACTATTATTCATTGATATATTTCGTATTGAGAGGTGATACTTATGTTATTTCATCTATTTTTGCATGGTTGATGACTTTTGGAGCATGGACAGCTGCAGTCACGATTCTGATGGAAAAGGTGCTGTTTGGAGGCAAAATTCGCGAAGATCAGAAAATCCGGGAAAATATATGGAAAATCCTATTTTTCTAGAAGACTAAGGATGCCAGAAGATGGAGTGGAGGTGGGCCATAGGGGGCCCACACCCACCTATGGCGCGGGCAGGCCTAGGCCGCGCCTGGAGGTAGTGTGGCCACTCTGGCCCACTCCAGCCTCTCCCCTTTGGCGTATATCAACCTCCCGAAACCCTAAGACTCGGGGAGCAACCACGGAAAGATTTCGCCGCCTATGCGGGGCGTAAAACACCGAGAGAGAAAGATCTCTCCGGCAAACAGATTTCTGCCGGGGGAATTCCTTCCCGGAGAGGGGAGATCGACACCATCAACACCACCATCAAGCTGAACTTCATCGGGATCATCACCATCATCATCACCACCATCATCAGCATCAACACCCTCATCACCATCTCCATATTGCTGTAACAATTGCGTTGAATCTTGCATAGTTCATAGGGGAAACTTTCCAGGTGTTGATTACTCTTTGTAGTTGATGTTATTGAGTGAACCATTAAATTATTGTTTATGTTCAGATTGTTATACATCATTATTCCATCTCTGATCATGATCCATATGATGTCTTGTGAGTAGTTCGTTTTGTTCTTGAGGACATGGGAGAAGTCTTGTTGTTAGTAGTGGAGTTGTATTGAGAAAGATTCAATAGATTGTTATTTAAGTTGTGGTGTACTTCTTCTAGTGGTGTCATGTGAATGTCGACAACATGACACTTCACCTATTTTTTCCTAGGGGAATGCATTGTGTATTTGGCTACTAATCATAGGGGTTGCTGGAGTGACAGAAACCTGAACCCCCGTTAGGAAACTATTGCACAAGGGACGTTAGGGTCTTAGAGTTTAAAGCTGTGATTAGGTTTCTACCTTAATTACTTTCTTGTACTTACGGATGTTTGCAAGGGGCATAATCACAAGTATGTATTAGTCTTGGATGGGGCGGTACATTAGCACAGGTTCACCCACACAACACTTAGCAAGCTAAAGAAGATTAATCAACTATATGAAGCGAAAGCACTTGACAGTCTTCCCATGTGTCCTCGAGAACGTTTGGTCATCTATAGAAATACAACCGGCTTGTCCTTTGCTGCATAAAGGATTGGGCCACTTGCTGCATTTATTCCTACTGCCTTTTATTTACTCGTACTTTGTTTACTTGCTATATGAAAACCCCTAAAAATCCGTTTGCTAAGTATTTGCAGAGAATTCCTGATCCATACCACTAGCCAGCACCTTCTGCTCCTCGTTGGGTTCGACACTCTTACTTATCGAAAATACTGCGATACACCCCCTATACTTGTGGGTCATCAAGACTATTTTCTGGTGCTGTTGCCGGGGAGTGAAGCGCTATTGGAGAGTGGAACTGGTAAAGGAAACTTCTACTGTGAGTATTGTTTACTTCTGCTAGTTGCTTTATTTTCGTTATGGATAATTTGTTGAGTTTCTTATTTGGTAATGCTACTACCACTGCAAAGGTAGTAGATAAGCCACCACCTGCTGAGAAAGGTGTTTTCTAAATACCTACAAGAATTATTGATCGTGTTATGGATAACTACTATGTTGGGGATGGAACTGTCCATCGCGGTGATCATTTACTCTTTATACACGAATTATGCGGGTTGTTCAAGTGTGCAGGTATTACTACAGATCAAGTTAAGAAGAAGTTATTCTCATTATCACTGAAAGGAAGAGCTGCGGAATGGTATAAGCTGCTGAAGAATGGTCAAGCTCTGGAATGGGAGGAAATAGTGCCTCTCTTTTATTCAAAGTTTTATCCTCCTAGTGAGATTCATAAAGATCGGAATCAAATATACAACTTTTGGCCTCTTGATGGAGAGAGTACAGCTCAAGCTTTGGGGGAGATTGAAGTTACTAATGCTCAAATGTCCCATTCATGAGCTCCCCAACAATATTATTATCAATAACTTTTATGCAAGGCTCCCTCTACATGATAAAGATTTATTGGATGCTTCTTGCGTTGGATCATTCACTCCCATGGAAGAAGAAGCTAAATGGGATCTTCTGTATCCTATTCAAGACAATGCCGAAGCTTGGGAGAATGACAAAGGTAGAAAATCAGGTATAAATTATGATTATGAATGCATTGAATCTTTTATGGGAACTGATGACTTTCAAAATATTAAAAATTCTTATGGTCTAGACTCTCAAGCTATTGCTTCTTATTTTAAGGCTTTTTCTTCCTATATTGAAGTGCCTAAAAAGAAGTGGAATAAGTATCATGAACCTTATAAAGATGTTGCTAAGAGTGTTCCTGCAAGAAATACTGAAGTTTATACTACTAATCATGTCTTACCTAAACCTTACATTGAGAAAATCCCTTTCCCATGTATGATAAAGGAACATTCTATGATAGCTAGTATGGTTGATGAAAGTATGAATGAAGCTGTTGAACCTGATAAACAAATGGTTGATGAACCTATAGTAGTAAATGTGAAAGACTTTGTTGCTAAATATGAAAAAGAGGGACACACTATCCTTTGTAAGTATACCTCTAATATTGTTTCACAATGTAGTGTTATGAGAGCTAGTATTCCCGTGTTTTCTGTTACAATAAGTGATCATTGCTATGATAGTCCTTATGATAGCTATATTGTTAAGTTTATGCATGATACTGAAAGCTACTATGAGAGAGGGAAAAGTGTTCTTATCCATCTCAATAATCTCAAGTTTCCTCGTTTTATGCTGGAAGTTTTTATGTTGCACTTCTTTTGCCTTCTTATGCAAGTAGCCTCTGGTTTCAATAACTTGTTTGTTTACAAAATTCCCTTGCATAGGAAGTGGGTTAGACTTAAATGTGTGTATTTTTTCTTCTTAATGCTCCCTTTCACTTCAATTCATATTCTTATGTGAGCATCTTCAAAATTATCGTGCCCATCTTAATGGCTATAAAGAAAGAGATTTTTGGGAGACAACCCAATTTGTTTTTGCTTTCAGTTTGTTTTTGTTTCTTTGAGTCTTGGAAGTTATTACTTCATTAATAACCGCTCCTTATCTATTTTGTTTGGTTTTTGTGTCAAGATCAACCTCTAATGAGAGAGAAGTAATATTTGGGGAAGTTGCTGTCCCGAAACAGATTTTTTGTGCTTCACCGTAAAAATTCGTGAGAGATCTCTGTACGTCGGATTGAGCTGTAATGTTTTGTGCTTCTGCCCCAGGTTGTTATTTAACTTTCATTAGTTTTGCACTTTTTGATTTGAGCAACAGAAGATTTTCGAAAAAATTGACCTTTACATACTGGTCTGTTTTGACAGATTTTGCCACTCTTGCATTTGCTTCTTTACTCGATTTCCTTTTTGAATTCTTTTTGGGTTTTCGGAAGGAGTTGCTTCAGTAGCTCTTTGTTTGATGGTTTTCAGTTGAAGTTGGAGTCAAAAGGTTTTATCACTTCACTTATACTAATGTTGCTAATGAGAACTGTGTGAAGTTTTGTGTGAAAGAAATTTCCAGGAAGTGGAGATAATGGTGTAATAAGGAAGAGAAGGGTTTTATGAATCAAGTAATAAGTGTATGAAGATGAAGATATTGATGTTATTCCACTGGTGACTCCGAAAGAATCTACTAGATACCAGATTCAGAGACCTGCAGAGTCTGTTTTCAAATAGGTAACAGTTCTGGTAAGAAAAGTTCCGCGAAATTACAATCCAACTATATTTTTGCAGTTTTCAGTCAATAAGGAAAGTTACAAAGTGAAAAAGGGACGGAAACAGAGCCGGGGTGGCCCACACACCCCATGGCGCGGGCCCACCCCTGGCCGTGCCACCAGGTGGTGAGGCCACCCAGGACTCCGCCTCCGACTCGTTTTCTCCCAATACCTTCCTTTTGATGTGAAACTTCGTAATATATAACCCCCCCGGATCCCCTGAGGTCCGTATATCGTGTTTTCATCGTGTTTTTGTTTCGATCTATTTCTGCCAGGACATACTATTTGAAAGCTTAGAAGCACAATGGTGTCCGCGAAGGATAAAGGGAAGGAGCCTATGGAGGAAGACCTCCAAGACCCCGGGAAGGAGAAGGAGATCAAGAGCGAAGGTGAAGAGGAGCAAGGCCAACACCCGCACACCCGCACACCAGCACTACCATTGCAAGCATTGGAGTGGTGGAAAATCTAGCCATTGGAGGGAAGCCTCCTCATCACCATTCAAATCCCTCGGTCACTTCCTCCACGCACCAAGAATCCTTTCCATCCCCTTATCCATGAGCATCAATACAAGAATATGCCCAAGGGGAAATTACCCTCCAATTGGGATTTGCCTCGTTCTAGCCATGCAGGAAAAGAAGACTTTAAGGAGGAAGAATGGTGAAAGAATAGCAAGAGATGGAATTCGCAACATGATGCGATCATGAGCCACATTGAGCAAAACTCACAACTAATTCGTAATCTCACCTTCGAGATTGAGGACTTGGGGAAATTGGTCAAGACGCTCATCGAGAGGATACCACCACCACCGAAGGAGTAACTCGTCATCAGGTTTGGCATCCCCTTGGTTTGTTCCAAGCTTGGGGGAGTGCCGCGGTATCATATCACTATCTTCTATCTTTTTACCTTATTAGTAGAGTCATATCATGAATAGAGGAGTTATTTTGTAGTATGGTTTGCATTATGGAAGTGTCCCCTCTCTCGTTAGATATGTATCCCTTGGTGTGAGTTTCCGTTATGGAATATTAATGAGAAGTTCTATCATTCACTCTTTTGCATAGCTTATATTAGTTTTCAATTCGTGGTTATATGATTGATCTTGTTGTTAGTATTGGTATCACTTTGGGATCATTGAGGTAATTTAGTTGGTTTTGGCAAACCTGGCTTGGTCAGTAGCAACACCTTTTTGAGAGTTGAATGAAAAAGACAAAAGTACCTTTAAAGAAATATAATTTCATCATCTTTCTTTCTTGATTTGCTCATAAGTCTAGTATTCTCTAGTTAAGATCTTTTGTGCTTCCGAGGAAGATTGCATGTTTGTCTTTATCACTTGTTTGTTTGTTTGTTTCCTTCAACTCTTGTACTTGCTACCCAGCCTTGCTAGCCAAAAACCTGTACTGAGAGGGTATTCTTCTCGTGCATCCACCTCCTTTAAACCAAAACCTTTGCCATTTGTGTCCACCATACCTACCTAGGAGCATTATTGCTATTCCAAGTAAATTCTTGTTTTATCTACCTCCCAAATTAAACTTGTTGTGTGAAAATTAGTGATTAAAGCTCTCACAAACTTGATGGCACACTTTACTTTCTTGCAATTAATAAACTTGAACCATTGTGCTCACCTATGTTGCGTATATGCTTGCGCTTTGTAAGTTGTGAATTAGCAGAACCATGTTGTCATGGGGAACACTTTCAACATTGCACTGGTACTTAGTACCAAGTTGATATCATGTTCTTTTGTCTATGGATGTTGTCGGTGTGAAATGAAAGGGGAGCTTGTAAGTCCATGGAGTTATGCATGTGTGTTAGAGAAACGCCTGGCCGCTAGTCTAATCCATGCTGACATGGTGGAAACCTGCAGCGTGACCATAACGAGTATCTATGAAGCATTCTTCTTAAAAAAAAAGATAGAGATTGAGAAAAAGAAAAAAAGGAGATATTATGAAAAGAGGAAAGAGAGAAAAAAGCACCATATTCCCATGGTAAATAAGAAGATTGCTGAGATACTTATTGTCTGCTTGCCTTGTCATTTTGATATGGGGATTCTTCCGTATCATCGGGCAAGGGGTACCCCGTTGGCGGTTCTCAATGATACACATATGCTTACGATGACAAGAACTTACAAGTGACTAAACTTGAGTAGCATGAGGAGTGGCCCTCGTATTCAAGGGACATGAGATTCTCAATTTACAACTTGTCAATGCATATCCTCATTTTTGATCACTTTAACCTTAATCACCTAAAGATGCCTATGATAGGGGCAATGAGAGCTGAAAGCTAGTAAGTATCATATTTTTTGGGAGCTCTTTATGAGACTTGCAATCCCTGCTTCCCTCTTTGAAGGGCCCTTTCTTTCACTTTGTAGTTGAGTCAATAAACCTATTCCCTTCTACCTCAGCAAGTATTTTGAGTTGTTGTGTTTCATTCATTCATATGTTGATTTATGCAATCATGTCTTATGTTCCTTGTTTTGCACATTGCTCTTATCCTGATGTTTACTACTTTGAAAGCTATCTTTGAAAAACTTGCTATTTGTGAACTCCAGCAAATTATCAACTATTCTTCGACCAAGAGCTAAGTTTGCATTACCAATTATGATTCACTTTATGTATCTTTATTGTGTTTCCTTTACTTATTGCAAGTTGAGTTATATAATAGTGGGTTGTCTTCTATTATGATCTATGTATTTGATGAATGTGATGCTTCTTGTCCGTATTCTTTTATCGAATCTTCACTCCATAAACCTGAGGTCATGTTTATTGAGCTCAGTTTCGCTTGGGGACAAGCGAAGTCTAAGCTTGGGGGGGAGTTGATACGTCCATTTTGCATCACTATTCTATGTCTTAATTCACTATTATTCATTGATATATTTCGTATTGAGAGGTGATACTTATGTTATTTCATCTATTTTTGCATGGTTGATGACTTTTGGAGCATGGAGCTTCTGATCGGGATTACGATGGAAAAGGTGTTGTTTGGAGGCAAAATTCGCGAAGATCAAAAAATCCAGGAAAATATATGGAAAATCCTATTTTTCCAGAAGACTAAGGATGCCAGAAGATGGAGTGGAGATGGGACACAGGGGGCCCACACCCACCTATGGCGCGGGCAGGCCTAGGCCGCGCCTGGAGGTGGTGTGGCCACCCTGGTCCACTCCAGCCTCTCCCCTTTGGCGTATATCAACCTCCTGAAACCCTAAGACTCGGGGAGCAACCACGGAAAGATTTTGCCACCTATGCGGGGCGGAAAACATCGAGAGAGAAAGATCTCTCCGGCAGACAGATTTCTGCCGGGGGAATTCCTTCCCGGAGAGGGGAGATCGTCGCCATCAACACCACCATCAAGCTGAACTTCATCGGTATCATCACCATCATCATCACCACCATCAGCACCCTCATCACCATCTCCATATTGATGTAACAATTGCGTTGAATCTTGCATAGTTCATAGGGGGAACTTTCCCGGTGTTGATTACTCTTTGTAGTTGATGCTATTGAGTGAACCATTGAATTATTGTTTATGTTCAGATTGTTATACATCATTATTCCATCTCTAATCATGATCCATATGATGTCTTGTGAGTAGTTCGTTTTGTTCTTAAGGACATGGGATAAGTCTTGTTGTTAGTAGTGGAGTTGTGTTGAGAAAGATTCAATAGATTGTTATTTAAGTTGTGGTGTACTTGTTCTAGTGGTGTCATGTGAACGTCGACTACATCACACTTCACCTATATGGGCCTAGGGGAATGCATTGTGTATTTGGCTACTAATCATGGGGGTTGCCGGAGTGACAGAAACCTGAACCACCGTTAGGAACCCATTGCACAAGGGACGTAAGGGTCTTAGAGTTTAAAGTTGTGGTTAGGTTTCTACCTTAATTACTTTCTTGTACTTACGGATGTTTGCAAGGGGTATAATCACAAGTATGTATTAGTCTTGGATGGGGCGGTACATTAGCACAGGTTCACCCACACAACACTTAGCAAGCTAAAGAAGATTAATCAACTATATGAAGCGAAAGCACTTGACAGTCTTCCCATGTGTCCTCGAGAACGTTTGGTCATCTATAGAAATACAACCGGCTTGTCCTTTGCTGCATAAAGGATTGGGCCACTTGCTGCATTTATTCCTACTGCCTTTTATTTACTCGTACTTTGTTTACTTGCTATATCAAAAACCCCTAAAAATCCGTTTGCTACGTATTTGCAGAGAATTCCTGATCCATACCACTAGCCAGCACCTTCTGCTCCTCGTTGGGTTCGACACTCTTACTTATCGAAAATACTGCGATACACCCCCTATACTTGTGGGTCATCACGCACCGCCTTCAAGTCCTCTTCTGCGCTGATCTTGTGTTGCCTATTTTTTTAAAGTCTCGCGCTGCCTCCCTCTTGTTCTCTACTTATGTAGCTCAGGTTTGACCAAATTTCGTTAAATTTTCAAGATGCAAAATCTTATCAAGAAGTTAAACCTATTGTCCAAACTCTCGTCGATTGAGGTTTGCGCATAATAGCATTCATCGTGGTAAATTGAATCTTTCTAGATGCTAAGAATGGAAAAGAATATCCAGTGGTTGGCATTGTTTGTATTTGCTAGTCTTGATCCAACGGTCAATGTTCAAAGTTAATCCGTACACTATGAAGTGGTTTATTGTATTGTAAGAGATAAGACAGGATAAAGAGAAGATAAGAAGTACTGCGAATGGCCTATCGAATGGTAGGTCTCGTTGGAGAGAGGTGCTTGAGAGTTAACACGGTCGGTGGAAGAACAAGTTACATCAAGGACCTCATAAAAATGAAAATTGCATCTAACTCCATGCATTTATTATAACAAGGACCCTGAAAACTAAGAAATGGAGTTTGTGTTTTGAGGTTTGCGCATACTAGCATTCATCGTGCTAAAGTAGAATTTTTCTAGATGCAAAGAATGGAAAATAATATCCATCGGTTGGTAATGTTTGGATTTGCTAGTCTTGATCCAACGGTCAATCTTCAAAGTTAATCCGTACACTATGAAGTGATTTATTGTATTCTAAGAGATAAGACACGATAAAGAGAAGATAAGAAGAACTGCGAATGGCCTACCAAATGGTAGGTCTCGTAGGAGAGAGATGCTTGAGATGAGTTAACACAGTCGATGAATGTACAAGTTACATCATGGACCTCATAAAAATGAAAATTGCATCCAAGTCCATGCATTTATTAGCACAAGGACACTGAAAACTGAGCAATAGAGTTTATGTTTTTAGGTTTGCGCATACTAGCGGTCATCGTGCTAAAGTAGAATCTTTCTAGATGCTAAGAATGGAAAAGAAGATCGATCGGTTTGCAATGCTTGGATTTGCTAGTCTTGATCCAATGGTCAATGTTCAAAGTTAATCCGTACACTATGCAGTGGTTTATTGTATTGTAAGAGATAAGACACGATAAAGAGAAGATAAGAAGTACTGTGAATGGCCCATCAAATGGTAGGTCTTGTAGGAGAGAGGTGCTTGAGTGTTAACATGGTCGGTGGAAGTACAAGTTACATCAAGGACCTCATAAAAATGAAAATTGCAGCCAAGTCCATGCATTTACTAGCACAAGGACCCTGAAAACTGAGCAATGGAGTTTGTGTATTGAGGGTTGCGCATACTAGTGTTCATCATGCTAAAGTAGAATCTTCCTAGATGCTAAGAATGGAAAAGAAGATGTCGCGGTTTGCAATCTTTTGATTTGCTAGTCTTGATCCAACGGTCAATGTTCAAAGTTAATCCATACACTATGAAGTGGTTTATTCTATTGTAAGAGATGATAAAGAGAAGATAAGAAGTACTGCGAATGGCCTACCAAATGGTAGGTATCATAGGAGAGAGGTGCTTGAGAGTTAACACGGTCGGTGGAAGTACAAGTTACATCAAGGACCTCATAAAAATGAAAATTGAATCCAATTCCATGCATTTATTAGCACAAGGACCCTGAAAACTGAGCAATGGAGTTTGTGTTTTTAGGTTTGCGCATACTAGCATTCATCGTGCTAAAGTAGAATCTTTCTAGATGCTAATAATGGAAAAGAAGATCCAATGATTGGCAATGTTTGGATTTGCTAGTCTTGATCCAATGGTCAATGTTCAAAGTTAATCCATACACTATGCAGTGATTTATTGTATTGTAAGAGATAAGACACGATAAAGAGAAGATAAGAAGTACTACGAATGGCCTACCAAATGGTAGGTCTCGTAGGAGAGAGGTGCTTGAGAGTTAACACGGTCGGTGGAAGTACAAGTTACATCAAGGACCTCATAAAAATGAAAATTTCATCCAAGTCCATGCATTTATTGGCACAAGGTCCTTGACAATTGATAATGGAGTTTTTGTTTTTAGATTTGCGCATAGTAGCGTTCATCATGCTAAAGTAGAATCTTTCTAGATGCAAAGAATGGAAAAGAAGATCCAGCAGTTGGCCATGTTTGGATTTGCTAGTCTTGATCCAACGGTTAATGTTCAAAGTTAATCCGTATACTATGAAGTGGTTTATTGTATTGTAAGAGATAAGACACGATAAAGAGAAGATAAGAAGTACTATGAATGGCCTATCAAATGGTAGGTCTTGTAGGAGATAGGTGTTTGAGAGTTAACACGGTCAGTGGAAGTACAAGTTACATCATGGACCTCATAAAAATGAAAATTGCATCGAAGTCCATTCATTTATTAGCACAAGGACCCTGAAAACTAAGCAATGGAGTTTGTGTTTTGAGGTTTGCGCATACTAGCATTCATCGTGCTATAGTAGAATATTTCTAGATGCTAATAATGGAAGAGAAGATCCAGCGATTGGCAATGTTTTGATTTGCTAGTCTTGATCCAACCGTCAATGTTCAAAGTTAATCCGTACACTATGAAGTGGTTTATTGTATTGTATTGTATTGTATTGTATTGCAAGTGATAAGACATGATAAAGAGAAGATAAGGAGTACAGTACTGCGAATGGCTAATCTGTTGAATAACATTCCCTCCTGATGTTTGGGAGGCAAGTGAAAATTTCGAAAACCGGAAAAGTTTGAATTTTTGTGCCTCCATGGACCAAAGTGGTTTCCTTCCTATGTGCTCCTCGTCCCTACTCCACACCAATGCGCAGCGGCCAAACACACCAGAGACACAGAGCCGCCATACCAAGGGACACGTGCGCAATGCCTCGCTATGGATGAGGGAAGAGAGATCAGCTGTACCGGTTCGCGAGGGGAAAGGGGAGGAGATATGGAGCATAGGGAAGGAGAGATAAAACACACGATTTGTTTTGTGTGCATAGGTCCTGAAATTTACTACTAGTATAGTGTAGTACACTGTAAGGTCGTAGGAGTACTTCGTGTCAGATACCCATCATAACTTTGCTCTGACATGGAACTGCCTTCAACTTCTCTTTGCTGCTTCCCTCTTCCCCTGCCAACATTTTATTCTCTCAGCATGTACAGCGCGTGGACAAAGGTGACCATGTGTCTAAGTAAAGAAATATACTACTCCCGCATTGTGTAAAAAAGCACACCTTAATAAGGCCTACTATGTGGCATCCGCTAAGGTTCACCTTATACATAGTGGAGAAAATAAAGTTATCTTTAAGCCTAAGGTGCACCTATATCATTTCCCCTCTCTACCTATTTCATCTGATCGTTTTCAAAAGGGGTTCAAAATTTTCAAGATGCAGAATCTGTGTTTTTTTTTGAGGAAGATGCAAAATCTTAGCTAGAGGTTGAACTAGTCGTCATCAATTGATCATGTTCTTTCTTGGTAGTTCGACACTCACACCGACGACACTGCTTTTACCAAAAGAGATGCACTCATCTACCTTCGAAAAGACAATTAATTTAAGAGCAATCTATGACACTTACTTGTAGCTCAAGTTTGACCTAATTTTGTTAAACTGTCAAGATGCAAAATCTTAGCAAGAAGTTGAACTTGTTGTGGATGAGGAAGAGACAAGCCGGACTGTGCATCCACGGCTGCGGAGAAGAAATCGTTGGAGGATTGATGGTGAGAGCCAACGAAGGAGAGAGAAACCGCAACTTGTTTTACGTGCATATACTAGTAGTAGGTCCATACATTTACTACTAGTGGAGTGTACCCTGTACCTCGTGTTAGTAGCCCATCATAGCTTTCCTCTGACATCGCACCACCTTCAAGTCCTCTTCTGCACTGATCTTGCGCTGCCTCTTTTTTTGAAAGTCTCGCACTGCCTCCCTCTTGTTCTCTACTTGTGTAGCTTAGGTTTGACCAAATTTCGTTAAATTATCAAGATGCAAAATCTTATCAAAAAGTTAAACCTGTTGTCCAAACTCTCGGTGGTTTCCGATATACTCCTAATTGACCCCCAATGGGTACCACCAAAAGCTCTTTCGTAAAACTTTCATAGAAACCTATGATTTACCTGTCGCTGTCCTCCTCTCCATCGCCGACCACCGTCGTGGCGCTCGGCCGCCGCTCTACACCACCGCCGCTGTCACCACCACCATCACCTTCGAAAAGATGCACCCATCTACCTTCGAAATGACAATTAATCCAAGAGCAATCTATCACGCTAATTTGTAGCTCAAGTTTGACCACATTTCATTAAGTTGTCAAGATGCAGATTCTTAGCAAGAGGTTGAACGTCTTGTCCAAATTTCAGGACCTTACTATATACATGCACGCAAAACAAATTATGTTTTCTCTCTCCTTCGCTGCCTCATCACCATCCATGCACACCCCGGCCGGCTGATGTCTCTCCCTCGTCCACAACGTGGCGCATGCGTCGACCTGCCTTGTCATTCCATTTCACAACCTGCGAATAGGAAGCAACAAGCACACCCCGACCCTTCATACTTTTTGAGTTCTTTGATGTAAACCGAACTCGCTCCCACCGACTGTGTCAAATTTTAGCTACAAGTAAGCGCGATAGATAGATTCCCCTTAAAATTTTCCAAAAAACTTTTGAAGCTAACCAGGAATTCAGTACATTGAAAACCACCGAAAAGATTTTTCGTAAAACTTCTAAACCAACCTACAATTTACTTGTAGTTCAAATTTGACGAAATTTCGATAAATTGGCACAAAGTTTCATTCCAGTCGGTAGAGTTAGCTAGGAAGTTTTAAAATTCGCAAAACATGGGAAAATCGAGAATGTTCATTCCTGATAGTTGGAAACTCACACCGACGACATCGTTTACTAAAAGAAGACGCACCCATCTACCTTCGAAAACAATATTAATCCAAGAGCAACCCATCACGCTAACTTGTAGCTCATGTTTGACATAATTTAGTTAAGTTGTCAAGATGCATATTTTAAGCAAGAAGTGGAACGTGTTGTCAAAATTTCAAGACCTTTTACTATATTTATGCATGCAAAACAAATTATGTTCCAGGCCGACTAATCTCTCCCTCGTCCACAACGTGGTGTTGCCCACACGTGCGTCGACTTGCCTTGTCGTTCCATTTCACACCCTACAAAGAGGAAGCACCAAGCACACCCCCAGCACGCTGGTTCGAAAGTTCGAGGAGCGTGTTTTGTGTGAAGTGGGTACAGTAGTACAAAGGGTATGGCTCAGTTGCTCGCTCGAGAAGGACCCGACTGCTTTTCCTTGCTTAACATTAGGGCCCTTTGTGCTAAATTTATGGACCTCTATGTAATTTTCCATTTTTTGAGATCTTTGATGTAAACCATACTCGCTCCCACCGACCATGTCAAATTTTAACTACTAGTAAGCGCAATAGATAGATTCCTCTTAAAATTTTCCAAATTTTTTTTGAAGCTATAACCAGGAATTCAATACATCGAAAACCACCGAAAGGCTTTTTCATAAAACTTCCAAAGCAACCTACAATTTACCTGTAGTTCAAATTTGACCTAATTTTGATAAATTGGCACAAAGTCTCATTGAAGTTAGCAGAGTTGGCTAGGAAGTTTTAAAATTTGCAAAACATGGGAATATCGAGAATGTTCTTCCCTAAAAGTTGGCAAACTCACACCGACGACATCGTTTACTAAAAGAAGATGCACCCATCTACCTTTGAAAAACAATTAATCTAAGAGCAATCTATCACGCTAACTTGTAGCTCAAGTTTGACCTAATTTCATTAAGTTGTCAAGATGCAATTTCTTAGCAAGAAGTTGAACGTGTTGTCAAAATTTCAGGACCTTTACTATATATATGCACACAAAACAAATTATGTTTTCTCTCTCCTTCTTCACTACCTCATCACCATCCACGCACACCCCTGTCGACTGATCTCTCTCTTGTCCACAATGTGGCGCTGCCCACGTGCGTCGACCTACCTTGTCGTTCCATTTTACACCCTACACAGAGGAAGCACCAAGCATATCCCCCATCATGTTGGTTCAAAAGCGGGAGGAGTGTTTTTTGTGTGAAGCGACTACAGTAGTACGAAGGGTATGGCTCAGTTTCTCGCTCGAGAAGGACCCACCTGCTTTTCCTTGCTTAACTTTAGGGCCCTTTGTGCTAAATTTATGGACCTCTACATGTAATTTTCTATTTTTTGAGGTCATCGATCTATACCATACTCCCACAGATAATGTCAAATTTTAACTATAAGTAAGCGCGATAGATAGTTTCCTCTTAAAATTTTCCAAAAAACTTTTGAAGCTAACCAGGAATTTAGTACATCGAAAACCACCAAAAGGTTTTTTCGAAAAATTTCCAAAGCAACCTCAATTTACTTATAGTTCAAATTTGACCTAATTTCGATAAATTAGCACATAGTCTCATTCAAGTCGGCAGAGTTAGCTAGGAAGTTTTAAAATTCGCAAAACATGGGAAAATCAAGAATGTTCTTTCCTGATAGTTGGAAACTCACACCGACGACATCGTTTACTAAAAGAAGATGCACCCATCTACCTTCAAAAAGACAATTATTCCAAGAGCTATCTATCACGCTTACTTGTAGCTAAAGTTTGACCTAATTTCATTAAGTTGTCAATATGTAGAGTCTTAGCAAGAAGTTGAACCTCTTGTTAAAATTTCAGGACCTTTAATATATATATATGCATGCAAAACAAGTTGTGTTTTCTCTCTCCGTCACACTGCCTCATCACCATCCACACACACCCCGACCGTTTGACCTCTCCATCGTCCACAACGTGGTGCTACCCACGTGCGTCGACCTGTCTTGTCATTCCATTCCACACCCTACAAAGTGGAAGCACCAAGAACAACCAACACGCTCGTTCGAAAGTGTGAGGAGCATTTTTTGTGTGTGTGAAGCAAGTACACTAGTACGAAGGGTATATGGCTAAGTTGCTCTCTCAAGAAGGACCAGACTGCTTTTCCTTGCTTAACTTTAGGGCCCTTTATGCTAAATTTATGGACCTCTATGTAATTTTTTGTAGGTCTTCGATGCAAATCGTATTGTCTCCCACCATCCATATCAAATTTTAACTACTAGTAAGCGCGATAGATAGATTCCTCTTAAAATGTCCCAACAAACTTTTGAAGCTCTAACCAGGAATTTAGTACATCAAAAACCACCAAAAGCTTTTTCGTAAAATGTCCAAAGAAATCCATAATTTACTTGTAGTTCAAATTTGACCTAAATTCGATAAATTAGCATGGACTATCATTCAAGACGGCAGAGTTAGCTAGGAAGTTTCAAAATTCACAAAGCATTGGAAAATTGAGAATGTTCTTTTCTGATAGTTGGAAACTCACACCGAGAACATCGTTTACTAAAAGAAGATGCACCCATCTACCTTTGAAAAGACAAATAATCCAAGAGCTATTTATCACGCTTACATCTATCTCAAGTTTGACCTAATATAATTTCGTTAAGTTACCAAGATGTAGAATGAGCAAGAAGTTGAACCTCTTGTCAAAATTTCGGGACCTTTACTATATATCTGCACACAAAACAAATTGTGTTTTCTCTCTCCTTTCTTGCCTCATCACCATCCACACACATCCTGGCCCGCTAATCTCTCCCTCGTCTACAACTTGGCGCTGCCCACGTGCGTCGACCTGCATTGTTGTTCCATTTCACACCCTGTGAAGAGGAAGCACCAAGCACACCCCCAGCACGCTGGTTCGAAAGTATGAGGAGTGTTTTGTGTGTTTGTGTGAAGCAAGTACAGTAGTACGAAGGGTATGGCTCAGTTTCTCACTCGAGAAGGACCCGAGTGCTTTTACTTGCTTAACTTTAGATCCCTATGTGCTAAGTTTATGGACCTCTATGTAATTTTCTGTTTTTTGAGGTCTTCGATGTAAACCGTACTCCCACCGATCGTGTCAAATTTTAACTACAAGTAAGCACGATAGATAGATTGCTCTTAAAATTTTCAAAAATACTTTTTAAGCTAACCAGGAATTCAGTATATCGAAAGCTTTTTCTTAAACCTCCCAGCTTATAGACAAATTCTGCCACCAGAGGTGACGCCCTAATACTAGTATGAAAATAGAAGCTATAAATAGTACTCTGCTGACGTGACGAGAAAGTATTGCGCTAGGAAGTGACATGTTTAATTTATTGCTCATGGGCGCGCTTTACACGCATTCATGCTAGCCGGCGTCCTTGATGCAGCCGCTTCTTACAGCATAAGAAAAGAAAAACCTCTCTCAAAGAGCCATCCTATCTTCCCCATCTCCGTTTAGTTTATCCCCACTCGCCGATGCCACCTGGCCACATCTCTGGCGCGCGCTTCTCACATTTTACTCCCCATCTTGCACGCTGCAGCACTCCCTCTAGGCCACTGGCCCTCTGCTCCAAAAACCACCAACAACTCTACATAGATCCACCCTCGCCCCCAATCTATCCGAAGGGGATGGAGGATTCGAGGTGCAACCCACATCTAGAGAAAGGTCGGCGATGATGTCTTCAATGAAATCACTATGCGTCTGGATACTATCAGCGCCGTTAGGCTAGCCGCATGCTCCAACGAGCTGTATCGCCAGGTCACCGGCGGAAAAGGTAGCAGGTGCCCCAATGACCGTTGTTGTTCATTGGTCTCCTACAATCAACAACATCGGGCACAAGATCCAGTGCTGCTACACCCTATGCGTAGCCTGCACGGAGTGAGGGTGCGATTTCGTCACCCGGCCATTGACTGTGCACGAGCTCTTTGACCACTTGAAACTTGCCCACAAGATGTACTATTTGCCCCAAGTGACCTATTCCAACAAGTACTGGTACCCGACTAACCGGGTGCACGCACCAGAGATCATCAGCATCGGAAAAGAAGGCACGGAGTTTCCCGTCCTAATTGGAGGGTACACCATGGACATCTTCCTATCCTTCAGGTATGTCAGGTCGATGGCGTGCGAATCGCCGCGGTACAAGGTGATGTTATGGTCGCTACCCTCATGGAATAAGCTCCATTCAGTCGAAATGGCAGCAACATCTAAGAAGACTAGCAAGTCTTTGTTGGCTGAAGTTGCGCTGAAAGGGCTCATGTCATACCTATCAAAAACACGGTGTTACCTGCGAGCTTCTCAAGATGTTGTCAGAATTCCTTATGGATTACAAGAATACCAACCAAGAGTGAGTTAACACATATAAATCTTCTTGTGATGATCCTAATATGAATATATGTAATGTCATACTAATTAATTACTTTATGTTGGTGACAGACTCAATTGGTATGGGCTGTCCAGCCAAATATATCTTCATGTTCAATGCTCGCTGATGCTGTCTAATGGAACTGCATGGTGTCTTGTTGTGAGTTTGCCGCAATTCCGTTTGTGCTCCACTCCTACCTCAGAGAAGCCCACGCCATGAGGTTGCGCATTTTACACTATGGTAGGAAAGGCAGGTACATCTCTAAGACGGTGCCGGCACCGGGCTCACAAAATGTTGGTATCAGGCTAACCGGGTTCGATGACACGATGTTCTGCGTGCTATTCGACGGGCGGGACGATGTCATCTTGATATTTGTCGTGTGCATCAGGCCGGCGATGCGTGTGTCACCACATTTCATAGTGAAGTTGAGTTCTGCACATCCAAATGGCTTGTGTGAGAAGGTATTCTATGCGAATTCTAAAGCCACTTGCTCTTTGTCGATTTGTTGGTCTAATCTGGTCGCTCGTTGTCGGAATCGACCATCGGAGTTCACCGTGGAATACAAGCTTCATATCGACAAGATTCTTACCATAGATGCAGAGGTGGGACAGGTGGGAGACATCTAAACTAAGTGGGATAAGCGGGATACATGAGATTTGTTAAATCATACTTGTGCCACTTCTCCCACTTAGTTTAGAGTTAGTCTAGGGTCTAAAATTAGGATCGTACATGTCCCATTTGTCCCACTTCTGCATCCATATTTCTTAGCGATTAACACATCTTTATCTTCTTGTAATGATCCAAACTTGAACACATGTACTCCTCGATAGGATTTTTCTTATCATTTTGGGAGATGTGGTTCCTAGCTTAAGGTAGTTCTGAGTATTTTGTATGGAGTTCTACTACTGCTAATCTATTTTGTAGTAGGAGTAATACCTATGTACTGGTACTTGTTCAGACCGATGGATCTAGTGCAGAATATGGTCTCTCTTTCCTTTTGAATCATGACCTTGCTACATCTACCGAATTTCAATGTCTGCATTGTTGAATCTGTCAATTCCTTTGGTCATTATCTATACTGCTAAATCAGTCACTTTGAAATGGTGCTAAATCTGTCAAGTGCCGCTTATTTTGAACTAGGAATCTAATGATATATTTCTGTCTTATTCAGTACTACTGAATCTTTTAAATGTCATTGAATCTATCGAACGTTCTATTGTTGCTATTACTAAAGTATTTTTGAGAATTAATAGTGATGTATTGGTACTTGTTTAGATCAAGACTAGTAGATGGCCTTGCTCTTCTTTTGGAACATGGCCAGAATATGTTCTCTCTGTCCTTTTGAATTATGGTATTGCTACATCTATTGAATTTTAGTGTCTACATTGTTAAATCTGTCAATACTTTTGGTCATTATATGTACTATTAAATCAGTCACTTTGAAATGTCGTTGAATCTGTCAAGTGCCGTTGATTATGTATTTGGAATCTATTGATATTTTTCTGTTTTATTCAGTACTGCTGAATCTTTCAAATGGTAGTGAATCTGTCGAATGTTCTGTTGTTGCTGTTACTAAAGTATTTTTTAGAACTAATAGTGATGTATTGGTACTTGTTTAGATCAAGACCGGTAGATGGTCTTGCTCTTATTTTGGAACATGTACAGAATATGTTCTCTATGACCTTTTGAATTATGGCCTTGCTACATCTATTGAATTTTAGTGCCTGCATTGTTAAATCTGTCAATTTCTTTTGGTCATTATCTGTACTGCTAAATCGGTCACTTTGAAATGATGTTAAATCTGTCAAGTGCCGTTGATTATGTATTTGGAATCTATTGATATTTTTCTATTTTATTTAGTGCTACAGAATCTTTCAAATGGTAGTGAATTTGTCAAATGTTCTATCGTTTTTATTACAGTACTAAAGTATCTTGTAGAACTAATACTGACGTACTGATACTTTTTTAGATCAAGGGCAGTAGATGGCCTTACTATTAATTTGAAACATGGCCTTGTCACAATCTAGATGAGGCTTGGGGCATTTTGGTTTGCATATGTGGGTCACACAGTCATTGATGTGAGTAGAAAGTATGCACAGAAAAGCAGGCTTGATGGTCAGTTTTGCTTGCTACGATGATCGAGTGTGTTCAGAGAAAAGCGACTGATCCGGCACCAAGGTTTTTAGTGTTAAAACAAGAATTGATTCTCGTTGTCCTGCTATTGCATTTCAGAGTTTGTATTGCTAAATCAGTCACTTTGAAATGCGGCTGAATATGAACTAGGAACATGTCGTTATTTCACCAAGCATGGTGCAGTTTAGGCCATGGGTTCTTGCCTTTCTAGAAGTTTCAGCAATTTTAGTAGGCTTGCCAATCTTTGCAAAGGGGTACCTTTCTAGAAAGATCATATGAGGTTCAGTATCTTGGTATTTTGGTACATACTATGAAGTACCGAAAATCGTAAGTGACTCAACTTACAACTACTCTGTCTAACTGATGTGAATCTAGACAAAGTTGAGGCCATTAGAATACGAACTGGAGGGAGTAGTATAAAAATAGAAGCAGTAAATAAATCATCTCTTAGTTCTAATAACTGAGATGTGATGAGAGAACACTCCATGGCAGTGTGCCAGTCTAGAGTACATATAGTACTCCCTACTCCATAACTCTAGTCGGCGTGCTCGATGTAGTACGCCTAGCAGAAGACAGCCGAAGAAGCACGGAAAAACCCCTCCTTCAAAGAGCCATTCCCAACTCCGAGAGGCTGCATTTGGATCTTCTCTAGCGTGCACTTCACACATTTTTCTCGCCATCTCACCCGCAGCATCGATCCTTCAAGGACACCACCCCTCTAATCCAAATAAGCCCAACAGTCATACATAGACCCGCCCTTGCCCCCAATCATTTGGACGTGATGGTTGTGGATTCGAGGCACAACCGGCTGAACAACATCTGGACAAAGGTCGGCAACGATGTCTTCAACAAAATAGCTAAGCGTCTGGACACTACCAGCACCGTCCAGATAGCCACATGCTCCAAGGAGCTATACCGCCAAGTCTGTTGGACTTTGGTCTCCTACAAGGACGTCTACAACCACAAGATCACGTTCAACTACCACCAGTGTGTCTGCACGGAGCCAGGATGCGAGTTCACAGGTGTCAAGAAAGTGTTCGTCGAGCACCTCATACCTGCCCACTCAATGACAGTGCCCAGATATAGCCCAAAAAAATGGGACCCATCTATGTCGGTTCGTGCACTGGACTCGCTCAGAGCTGAGGTCATCGGCATCGGGAAGGAGGGCAAGCTGTTCGTCACCCAAATTGACAGTCATAACACGGACTTTCTCCTGTCTGTCGGGCCAGTCAAGTCAGTGGCGTGCGAATCGCCGCGGTATGAGGTGAGGTTTTGGTCATTGGTCTTGTTCGCTAGTTTCAATCAGGTTGTAGTAAAGAGGTCACCCGAGACAACGATTAGGCCGTCGCCAGCCAACGCCGCGCAGGAAGTGGTCATGTCTTTTCTATCCAAGTCGCGGCTTTATTGGCATACTACTAAACTTGTCGTCGGACAAGATTCACCGGTTAGATATCACATCTTAATCCTCTTGTGATGATCCTACTATGATTATATGTAATGTTGTACTAATTAGCTAGTTTATGTTGGTGGAAGATTCCCTTTATAATTGGAATTGCCGAAATTAAGGATCCCGAATTTCCTAGTTTGTTGCATGAATTTTACATGTATGTTGCTGACCTAGAGGCTGGCAGGCGACAATGAAATGAGAGACGCATCCCAGGCAGAAAATCAAGGGCGCAGCCCGGCCATCACTTTGACACGCTGAAGCATTCTCGTTTCTTTGAGTACGTATGATGGGACATGTCGTGGTTCCTAGCTTAGTGTAAGCTTGTAGTTCTACACTTCTACTAAGTATTTTGTATGGAGTTCATCCACTGCTAATCTATTTTGTAGTAATACCTATGTACTTGGACTTATTCAGATCGAGTGGAGAAAATGCATGGTTACGCTTTCCTTTTGAAACTTAGCTTTGTCACATTGTTGTACATCCATTGAATTTCAATGTCGGCATTGCTGAATCTGTCAATTCTTTTGGTCATTTTTTGCCACCGTTGAATCGGTCACTTTAAATTGCTACTGAATATGTCATGAGCTGCTGAATGTGAATTAGACGCGTGCTTGTCGCCCTTGTACATGGCAGTGTCACAATCTAGATGAGACTTGGGCATTTTGGTTTGCATACGGGGGTCACACAGGCATTGATGTGAGAAGAAGGTACTCAAAATAGACTTGATCGTCAGTTTTGCTTGCTCCAATGGTTGAGTGTTATTGGTGAAAAGGACAAACTGATCGTGCGACAAGGTTTTTAGAGATGAAACAAAAACTGGTTCTCTCTGTACTGCTATTGTATTTCATTGTCTGTATTGCTGAATTGGTCACTTTTGAAATGTTGCTGAATTGGTCAAGTGCTCCTGAATATGAACTTCGAATCTGTTGATAATTTTTCTACCTTATATTGTACTGCTGAATTTTGACATCAATAGCTGCCAAAAAGAAATATCGCTTTTCCCCTCCCTCTCTAAGGTCTTTGTTTCGAATCAGGCCGAGCACATCACAATGCAATTTTTATTAACTAGGAGAAGAAATCTAGTATCTCATTCGGCCCCTCTTTAGCCCAGAACATTTTTATTCGGTCTTTTCAGGGTCAGGGGACTACTGACCACAGCCAAGTGAAATTTGAGAAAGGAGCCCATGGAGCATAGCCGAGAACATATTAATTTGGCCTTTTAGGGGTCAGGGGACTGCTGAGGACATGCCACTAAAATTTGAGAATGAAGCACATGGATCATAGCGTACGGAGTATAACCCACATAGAGCAGCCTATGTAGAATAGTCAAACTCTTTTTAATTCGGCCTTTTGG
Source organism: Avena insularis (assembly GCA_023614405.1). Classification (NCBI taxonomy): domain Eukaryota; kingdom Viridiplantae; phylum Streptophyta; class Magnoliopsida; order Poales; family Poaceae; genus Avena; species Avena insularis. Next base: position 460,051,843 of record CM042690.1, read on the forward strand.
GCATTTCCCCCCACCTCTCAAAATAAATAAAAAACATTGCCTACCCATGTTTTTAAGAAAATACTCCATTATGTGGCATTTAATAAATTGATATTATAGGAGCGCTGCCCTTTTATATTTTAAAAGAGATAAACATAGAAACACAAAATATTTTTAAGAAGAATAATACAAAAATTGTAGTACTAGTAAAAGTTTAATGATATTTATTCTATAAATATCTTTGTTGTAGTGGTAACATACTCAGTTTACGTTTATTTGATTTGAAGGTCTTTTATTCAAATCGTATCTTAGGTTTACATTTTTTTCTTTTAGCTATATCTCATTACAGAGAGGCTAACATCACGGACCAAGTTTGTTTTGAGGGTGGGTTCAAAAAAAGTTTAAATACTTGTACAGAGAGGCTCGCATCAGGGACCCACCAGACAGAACATACAAGACTACATCAGGGACCCACAAGCCAGAACATGACAGAGAGGCTCACATAAGGGCCCCAGCAGTAAGACCATACACGCCTGCCACGGTGAAAACAGCAGACGCGGCCGAAAAAATTCCATCCCATACACGTTGCACTTATAGAGAAGCTGACATGTCGGACCCAGCAGGCCCAAGCATAGCCCAAGAAATTAGCCTATCAGCCCCAAGCATAGCCCAATACCTCCTAATTCAGCCTTTTCTTAGACTTGTGGCCACCTACCATAGCCCATTCAATTTAGGAGTGAGCCCATGGAATATAAGCCATGATGAATAGGGCATTTTCCTCGAGTTAGCCCAGAATCTTTTTAATTAGGCCTTTATGAGCATTTTTTGTACTCTAGGGCTGACATTTGGGACCCGAATAAATAGTCCAACATACACAAGTTTCTTTCAAATAGAGGCTATCAGCTAGGACCTAGCATAGACACGATTCCTGTACAGAGGTGGTTGACATCTAGGACCCAGCAGTTGCCAAGGTCAAAACAGCGAACATGGCCAAAAAAAGTCTATCATACGCACGTTTCATTTACATAGAGGCTGGTATGTGGGACCCAGCAGCACGACCTTATATAGATGCTGCATCAAGCAACGTTGCCAGTTCGAAATAGGGAGACGCGAGCGAGAAACAAGTTCAGCATGCACAAATTTCTTGTAATGAGAGGCTGAAATGGTGGACCCAACAGCGTGAGGAAACAGCAAATTCGTCAAGCAATGCTATATAGTTCGGAACAGGGTAGCGCTAGAGAAAAAAAATTCCATCATACCCACGATTCTTCTAATGTGAGGCTGACATAAGGGACCCACCAGCCTGAATAAACCGCTGATGCAGCGAGCAACGCTATCAAGTTCGGAACATGAAGGCGCGATAGAGGGTAAAAAATCCATCATACACACGTTTCTTCTAATGATAGGATGACATGTGGGGCCCAGCAGCGTGATAAAATGGTAGATGCATCGAACAACACTATCAAGTTCGAAACAGGGTAGCACAAGCCAAGGGAAAAAATTCCATCATACACACGTTTCTTCTAATGAGAGGATGACATGTGGGGCTAAGGAGGTTGGTTAAATGGTAGATGCGTCGAGCAGCACTATCGACTTCGGAATGGGGTAGCCAGCAAAGGAAAAAATTCCATCATACACACGTTTCTTCTAATGAGAGGATGACATGTGGGTCCCAAGAGTTGATTAAACGGTAGATGCATCGAGAAGCACTATCAACTTTGGAACACGGTAGCGCGAGCGAAGGAAAAAAATTCCATCATACACACGATCCTTCTAATGACAGGATGACATGTGGGCCCTAGTAGCCCGACTAAATGGCAGACGCATCAAGCAACGTTATCAAGTTCAAATCAGGGAGACGGGACCGAAAAGTATGGTCTGCTAGAGACACTGACGTCTGGGAACCACACGCCTCAAAAGACTTTGGCGAGTCAACATCGCGCGAGGAAACGAAAATCTTGCTTCTGCCATGCGCTAGCCGAGCTTCCTCCATGTTTTTAGCGGATCCGTCGTAGTAGAGGGCCGTGAAACCGGAAAAAAAAGTTTCCCATCGACCACGGCCGACCCGAGAATTTCGTCGCAGAAGACGCGCCTTCTACGACAACCGTCGGGCCAAGTCGTTGTGGAAGGAAACTTTTCTTATAGTGATTGTTGCATCATCATTATATTACGCTCATGTCACCATGCCACATTGCATTTGAGCATCATATAAAACCCGTCTATTTGGTTCTTATCCCATATGCATTATATATTGCATCACTTGTAGTTGCCTCTTGATATATTGTATTTGCTTCTTGATGAATTGTCAAAGGCCCAAGTTGAGATGGGTGCATATCTTTTATTGACTCCACCACCTTACCTTTGTCACCAACTTATAATTCCACCATCCAAAATACGTGTGGGATTTTTCATCTTCTTTGGTTCTTGTCTAGCTCACATTTATAAAGATGGATCCAATACCTTACCACATGCCCATACATGGTTCATATTGTTTTCACAATATAAACAACTTGGGAATTCCATGTGGGGTGTTTAAATTTTATATGGATTGTTTGAAAGAATGTGCATGCTTGCATACAAATGGAACCAAATAAATGTATAGTGGCAAAATACACACTAGCAAAGTTCAATTTTATTCAAATAGGACTATCTTTCATATTTTACCATGGATCTTGATCACCTCTACTTGAGAGGGCCATTTATTCAATTTATGAGTGCATGTGTTAATTCTAGGGCCATTTTGGAATATACTTGTTTTTACAAATGTATGAGTGGCCTTAATTGATCGTGCATGGCCCATGCAAGTGTTTTCGCCTTATCTCCCCTTTGAATTTCTTTGTGGTTTTTGGAGAAACTTTTGGAGGTGGGAAATTCAAACGATGAATTTCAAATATTCAAATCATACCTTAGGTTCCTTTTCCTTTTGGTTATTTATACCTTGAAGCTAATGGCCCAAGTACCTCCCTTTGGTTGCATGATGAATGCAACTAAAACAATGGAATCCAAATAATGCAAATCACACCCTTTGAATTCAAATTCAAACACAAACCTAATCTAACTAAAACCTACCCTAACTCCACCTAGCTAACACCACCACCAAGCCTAACCCCGACCATAGCTACCCCCTAACCCGAGCCATCTTGGCTTAACCTAGCCATGGACATGTGACATGCCATGTGCACCACCACCACCCCTCACACCGGAGCCACCCCTCTCTCCTATTCTTGCCAGCCAAGAAGGACACCACCCCGCCCAGCTAACCCCATGTCGCTTGGTTACCCCACCTGCCCAAGAGAGAAGGAGAGGAGAGTAGGAAAGCAACCCGAGTTGCTTTTCTCTCTAACCTAACCCGAGCTCTCCCCACCCCATGTGCAACCCCGTCCTTATCTACCAGCCCACCTCCTCTGGTCGATCTGGATCGCATTAGGGCTCCGCCCAGCCCCATCCTTCTTCACCATCCACCCCCTGCTAAGCCGTACCACCTTAGCCACCCAGCTTCTGCCACCAACCACCACCGGCGTTGGAGAGGAGGAGGAGAGGATTCATGGTGTTGGGGAAGACTACTGTCGTCTTTGGAGCCTACCTATACATTAGCCGAGGAGGAGCAGACCTAAGACAAGAAGCACTCGAAGAAGGCCGAGAGAAACCCTAGACGCCCAGGTCACGAGCTCCGTCCATGTTCCCCGTCGCCCCTCTCATGTTCAACCACACCGATGAGCCCGCGGTGAGCACTCAAGACCCCTAGACCTGGCCATATGTTACTTTGCTTTCGGGAACAGACGATCATTTCGTCGAACGATCTCTGTGTGCCGCCGCTCGCTGCCAACCCCGCCAGTTGCAGCCGTTGTGGTGCTCGCCGCAGTCATGCGCATGCGTGCCTGCAACAGCGTCACCACGCCACACTGATACCCCTAGCCACGTTTCCCAGAACCGTATCTAATATTGCCGCCGTGCACGCCTGGCTCGGCCGTGCGTGAGGAACCCTATCTAGATGTGCCACTCCTACCTAGCAACAACCCCAGCACCACCACAGTGGCATCACGCCATCAGTGCATCGCCCGCGTCGCAGGTTCGACCCCCGCACGCACTGGATTTTTTCCGTGGCGTCAGTTTCGTCAGAGGAGGCATCGGGAAGAAAAACGGTGCGCAAGTCATTTTGCTTTTAAACCCTTGCTACTTTTGCACCGTAACCCGCCATCCTGGACCGCGCATGTGTCACAGCCTCGCTGGGCGACACGCGTGGATGGCCTCGTGCCTTCCCGGGCCTTCGTGTCGGTGTCCGTGGGTAGCTTTGCCTAGGTGTAAAAAGTTCCTGGGTGTTTTCAAAATCAAATAAAAATAATTCTAGAAATTGGTTTATCTAATAAAATTCATATTAATTCAAATAATTTTTATTTGGGAAAATTTCCAAACAAACTCTATTTCAAATTCAAATCCACTTTCAGAATATTACCACTATGCCCCTAAATATTATAACTAATCACCGTTTTTCTATTTAACATATGCATTATAATAACTTTTAATCCATAAATTCAAATTTGACAAATTATATATGTTTTCTGATCAGAAAAATGCCAGGAATTCAAATATGCCATCCAAACTAAATTTTGAGAAATTTAAAGTTTCGAAATTATTTAAATGCTATTAAATAACTTTATCTTAAATCATTCATAAATTAGTTCCATAATTCCAAATACTTAAAAACCTGAATGATATGAATTGAATATGCATTCCATGATATGAATTGAAGCATGCATCATATAAATACTTAAAAACCTGAATGGTTTATGCAAGTAAAACTTGACTAAATAATTAATAAAATGGTTATTTCTTGTTCCTACACCTCACACATGTCTTGTTGCCATGATAAAAATGCTTCTATTTCCTCTAGTTCTTGTGTTTCTAAACATGTAGATAAAACCGAAGATTATATTGGCAAAGATAAGGTTTTGAAAGGAGCTACAAGTACTATATCATCAACACCTTCTTCCAGTTCTCACATATGCCTTATGGTAAAGAAACAAAGGTAACCTCCTAGGATCCAATTATATCTCATGATGATGATGATGGTAATGATGATGAAGATGATGATCTTGATAATGATGAAGTTGATGATGATGATGTCATCATCATCATTTTGTTGGTTATGATATTAACACCATTCAAGAGATGGGGGAGATTGTCTTTGCTGCTCTTCATAAAAATAAAACTACTTGCTCCAACACCATTGAAATTATGACTATTTCTATTGAGAGCAAGAAACTTATCGAGGAGAAAGAGAACATCATTTTTCAAAAGAATGAACATGCATGTGACTATGCACTTGAGATTGCTTATCTAAAGAGCTCCCTTGAAGAAGAACAAACCACCAAGGAATCTCTTGAGGAGACTTTTTCTCTAGAATTATCTAGAGTAAAGGAAAACCATGATAGAGAACTTGAGGTGGCAAATGTTTTCAAACTAAAAATGATAAACTTGTAGTTACCCATGCTAAAAATTTTGAGGATTTTAAGCACCTCGAAAATGGCTCTCTGGTCGTTAAGAGTGAGCTAATCAAACTCACCAAGTCGCATGAGCAACTTAAAGCGTCATATTCAAAAGAGCTTCCCAAGTTGCACTCACCTCTTGCTATTAATGTTGATTCTTGTGCTACTAACTCTATTTATTGTGACGCATCTATTTTTAAGGATATTGTTGAGTTAAAGGCTCAACTTGCTTTACTAACAAGCAACTACAGGAATTTGGAAGAAAGTCATGTTAAGCTCTCAAGCTTGCATGAGGATCTTCTAGTAACCCATGGTATACTAAAGTTATCTCATGAGGCTCTTATGTCAAAGGTAACATCTAGTGGACATTAGCACTATATCTACTCAAAATGTCTTATTGCCATGTGCTATTCCTTGTAACTCATACACTCATGATATTGCTACATCTTGTGATGAATTACATTCTTTACATTGTTGCTCTAACAATAAAGCTTCTACTTCCTCTAGTACGATTGGTGACACTAACCATGTAGATAAAATCAAAGAGCTCAAGTCTCAAGTCACTTATTTGAATAATGACTTGAAAAAGGGTCATAAAGGGAAGGCACACTCAACAACATCTTGAATGTGCAAAAATACCCCAATGACAAGAGTGGACTTGGATTCAACTCCAAGAACAAGTCTACTAACAAGAATAAGTTCAAGGGCAACAAGAATAATGGCCAAGATCAAGTCAAGAATCCAGCCAACATTGTTTGCTTCAAGTGTAGGGAAGAAGGACATCATGTTTCTCTTTCCCATTGAAGAAGAATCCCCTTAGCGAGAAATAAGAAGGGAAGTGGCCTCAAGCTCTACCTCTAGTTAGAGATGGGCCTCCTCCCAAGAAGACTAAAGCTCTTCCTCAAGTTGTTGCTTCAGCTAAAAATAAAGATAGCATGAGAAGAACTTGCTACATTTGCCGCGATAAGGGACACATCTCTTCCTCGTGTACCATTGGTAACTCCCCATCAAACCCTATAATGATTAATGATGCTTATTCACTTTGTATGGATGAGGTGGGAAATTTATTTTCCAAATATATTGGTATTAAAAGTGGTGTCAAGAAAAGAACAATTTGGGTTGCCAAGCCTATTGTGACTAACTTCTTAGGACCCAACATGGTTGGGTACCAATAAGATAAAACTTGACCAATAGGTGTAAGTGGAGGACAATGGAGACATGGCTACATTATGAAGAATTAAGAGATCTTCATCTATTCTTTTTTCAAAGCCAAGTCATGTGGATTATATTACCTCTATCATATTTCCAATGTTCCTCCTTGAAGTAACATGTGCTTACCTCATTAGATTGAAAGTTACTCGCCCATTGTGCATGTGTTGGTTTTATACCTTGCATGCTTTTGTATATGTTGTGCTTGCCACTTACTTATCTTGAGCTATCAAGTATATTTATTTATGTTGGGTGGCACACCATGTACGTGTGTTTCTTCGGTTGGATCCTCTCTTGAATATTTGGTATCTTACTTGGCTCTTGTGAGAGATTAATGGAGCATCTCATTTTGGGAGAGTGGTATGCTTGGGCATTCCATAATCCTAAAAAATGTGCGTACATGAGGAATACCACCAAGTATTGATATTGCAATGTTATCTAGTCTCTATGTGGTATAAAATCCATATGAGAAATTCAAGTTCTATAATATCCATTAATTATCTCTATTTGTATATTTTTGCCTCGTGTTGTGTGGTGACCTAGCATACCACTCCATGATGTAGTACACTATATTCACTGACATAACACCAATGAAACACCGTTCACTAGTATTACATCCTTAAGAGTGGTACAACAGAAACACAGCATGTCCAAGACATTACTATAGACTACAACTCGAATCTTTACAAAATATCCAGAGAACACTCTAGGTTAAAGAGGAAGAAATCAACTCCTTACAAAGAAGAACCAGAAATAATAACTCAGAACTATCTAGCTAATAAGACTAGCATCTAAACTATCTGCCTTGCAATTGCTACTAATGCAATGCTCTACAAAAGTAGGTTTTATGGCTAGAGTATCTACTCCTATCTAATCAGGAACTTCGTCTTCACTTCGGCTGATGTATATGTTGACTTCATTGACTTTGTTGAAGAACTTAAGCTGTCGATGATGGTTTCTTGAGCAGAAGTTGGTGTTGACATCATCTTCAACGGCTTAAAACCTAGCAAGGGTTAAGAAGGTACAATTGAGTACGAGCATACTCAGCAAGTTCACTAAAAAGGAGTGTTTGATGCACTATCTATAGCCGAAGACCAAAAGTCGTAGGCAATGCAGGTTTTCATAAACATTTATTCAAAGGTTGCTTTTATTCTGAAAACTATGTTTGTCAGCCTTCACAGGTTTACCAGAACTTTCATGGAGTTCCTTTCCTACTTTGTTCATAGATCCTTCCCGGAACAGGATGTAACATGTCACGGTTTTATACACTCTGCAAAGGTGCATCACTTTTCTCATAAGAGACCTTAGCCTTGTTGCACATCCAAGTTGCGAGCCTGTCCACACTTCCTTGGTATGAGGCCCATTCTAAGATCCAAGCCAGTACTGCCTTCTCCGCGACCCCGCGTGTCCCCTTAGTGTACTCCATGCCCACATATTGAATTACAACAATGGTTAGTACAAACCGTTATAGATGCCAGAACTACCATGGGACGTTGAGGGCTCTCACCCTTGCCGCATATCCTCTATGAATTACATACTCACGCTACAAGGATAACTGCCATGGCCTGTGCATCCAGATCCATGCGAAAGGAAGAAGATACAGCTGACTTCCCTAGAGCCATTGCAGATCTTATGGTTAACGCGTAATTTATAGCGCGAAAATCACTAGCAACATTTGTTGTTAAAGTCCTAGATAATATGTTCCTTTACCACTAGAACTGTAGAAGTAGATTATTACCATTTGGTAAATAATCCGTAGTCATATTATTATGAAAATAGTGTTTTCTGACCTTTTTGAAATACAGGTGAGGACAACATTTGTGTTACAAGCATTTGATAGAAAATAACCAAAGGACATGACCAAGTTTGAACTTGCCTTTTTGTGATTGCAAGATTATGCACTCATGGTCTTCAAGACAATAGAAGATCAAAATTCAATAAATAGCATCATTGGTCTGGTAAGGACTAATTTTAAAGAAGCAAAATGCCATTATGCATAAGTAATGTAATGCAATTTGATAAACTCGAATCCCCGGAATAAGAATTTGTGATCTAGGGTTTGAAGCTTGGGATGATTTCTTTGAAATGTGTTGCACTATTATATATGTTTCACATTGGTGCTTCTTATTAAGAATCGTGAGAGTGTGTGAAACAATATGTAAATACAATAAGGAGCATACAATAATAAATCACTCAAGTGTGGAATGGTATCTAAAGACTTCTTAAAGTAATACAATTATTATATTTAGTATTTTTGTGATAACAAATAATATTCTAAGAGTTCAAAAATTAATTTTATTTAATTATAACTCTTGTTAATATTTTCTTAAAATTCTATGAAGAAAATAAGATTTTATTTTATGCAAACTTACTTTACTTAACTAAAATACAAGTTAGTATTTTTATAACTTAGTATTTCCCTTTAGGATCTTAAAAGTGAATTTTTGTCAATTTTAAGTATTTTATTTATTTTTATAAAATTCCAAAAGTAATATATACAATTTCAATAATAGATTTAAATTTAACTACATAAAATTATTATTTATTATTTTTATTGGGTAGATGATATTTTTGTGATTTCATAGACATATTATTTGTATTTTTAGGATTTTTTTATTTTTCTAGAGATTATTTTATTTTAGGGGTATATTTGTAAATACGTATTTTTAAACAAGCCCTTGTATCAAATCCCGGGCCTAGCCCACTAGGCTGGCCTGGCCCAACCCGGCCCACTTGGGCTGGTCAAAAGCGCCTGTGTAGTAATAGGCTACCCATTGGCCCAATACCCCCATTCGCTCTCTCCCTTATCTCTCTCATGACTCCTCTCTGGCCCGCTCGATGCCGCCGCCGCTGGTGTGCGCGATTCCGGCTGTTGTGGCTGCCCTTGTGGTGCAGGACGACATGGTCGATGCAGCTGCATGCCATTGTCCAACCCGATTTGGCTATGATGCCCTCTGCTGGCACCACCGACCCCTCCCCATGGCTATGGTTTGGGTCGGCCGTGCTTCGGCGCTCCCTCGACAATGATGTGGTGCTTGCGATGGGATCCTATTCTCTGGCCACCTTCGACACGCTGCTGGCGCGGGTGCTCCCCGTGCCGCTTCTCCTCTCTACTTCCTCTTCGATAACCTTGCAAGGACCTCGAGTAAGTCTCCCACTCCTCTCACCGTGCTCTCTTTGCCCTCTGCTCCATGCCATGTGGTTAGTTGCGATGGATTCCCTATTTTAGGGTTCATCCCTAAATTCTAGGGTTCATTCCTCCTGTAGTGATGCTTAGCTAGGATCTACGGTTAATCTTGTTAGTGCAAATCCTTTGATGATGCCCTACTGTTGGTGTAATGTCAACCACTATGATTATGATCTATTACTCTACTCTCTCTCAGATATTTAACCACTCTGTTGTGCATGTTTTGTTACTCAGTTCTCTGTTAGAGAACACTCTATAATTGCCTAGTTGGAATTGTGTGGATGCTCAGGTTATTGTTATTGTGGATTCATTCTTATTGAGTTGTGGTTCACTACTATGGCTTGAGTTGGGATGCTCACTATTGAGATGATATGCTAGAGATGTTGGGCTTGAACTTGTACTCAATCAAAGAGATTAAGTCTTCTAGGTACAGAGGTGCTACCCTCTGGGGATGTGCCCTGTACTAGCAGTTGTGATTTATATTTATCTAGTTAAAACTAGGTAATAGGGTTGATGATGCTGGTCTAAAACCCTTTGTGTAAGAACACAGGTTCTATGCTGGGTGTCTATTATCTGTTGCTTAATATGTCCATCTCTATCATGCACTTGAATGAAAATGAATGTGTAAGATGGAAAATGATTAGATTTGGATGTTGGGATATACATTGGTAGCCTTGTGCTGGTGTTGCCTTTTACTCCTATCTTGTGGTAACCCTGGATCTATTTCTACCTTCCCTTTGGCCTTGTCTTGCTCAGTCTGATGTTGCTGCTCCTGTGTGGCCTTGCTGTCCACCTAGTTCATCCCCCTCCTCAAGTAGCCATCTTTTCTATTGATCGTCTGGGTTTTCTATGGTGAAAAGTGATTTGATCTTGTGGTGTGGTTACAAGAACTAGTGTTGTTCTTGAGAGAGAACTGTTGCTGCTTCTGTGAATTGTGAATATATTCTGATGGGTTTCTGGAATAGAGAAGGAAGAAGCAAGCAAGTTACTTTTCTACGGTTGTCCTCTGGTTTTTATACTGTTGGGGTGAGATGGACAACACATCACTGGGATGTGAGTAACCTACTTGCAGCTGGCCCCATATGGTGCAAGTTCCCATTCCTTGGAACTTGTGCCTATGGATGAGCTCAACTTGAAAGATCTTTGCTATGGATGTACTTAGGCTGGATTGATATTATCTTGGCTTAATCTTTATTTCTGTGCTGCCAAGTGTTCATTTGATGGTGAAACTTTCCCCTGCATGTGATGTTGTACTGAGGCATACAAGCTAATAAGAACAAATTACTAATCTGCCCCTGATTTGATTTAAGCTCTATGATGTGCTAGCAATGCATTTTATTGCCAAATTGAGAGCATAACTAACACTAACCCCCCTCTCTGTCTATTTCATTTTTTGTTTTTCTTTGTAGGTACAAGACCAAGTGAAGAATAAGAAGATTAGATTAGGATTAAATTAGGACTAGTCTGTTAGTTTTTTATTTCTAATCTTTTCTTTTCCTCTTTTGTAAGAACAATGTAATATGTGTTCATTATTAATAAAGCTTGTATTTCCTTCAGAATTGTCTCTATAATCTTCTTTTTTCATATAGATTTGTATTTATTTAATGCTTGTGGAATAAAGGAAAGAATTAAGAAGCACTATTTGAGTTATACACTTGTAGTGTTCTCAATGTCTATTTTTTTTGTAATTGTGAAATATACAAACAATAATAACTAAATCTTTTTGGAATTCAAATAAACACTAATTACTTCTAATTTTAAAATTATTCAATTTTAAAATATGAATTCAAATTATTCACCCAAATTCATAAAAATTCCTAAGGATCAAAAGTTAAGGGTTTATTTCTAACTTGGTAATTATAGTTGATGTCTCAACTCAGAGTGAGATATTGATATGCCTCTTAAGGTGATCTTGATGGCTATATTTGTATTAGGGTTTAAGATAATAAGATAGGTAAGGCTTTCATCAACACACTCATCTGATATTCTAATTATCCCTTAGAAACTTAATTTGACTAAGAGCTACTATTCTTTGACTGCCTAAAAATAGGAATTGGTTCCACTGTTGTAGCACCCTGCAAAAACCACTACTAGAAAATTGCATGTTGTTTTTATTTTGTGCATCATCATGATGCCACATTGCATTTGAGCATCAGCATCATGCATATGTTTGTCTAAAACTATTTTGTAAAAGGGTATTTCTGTTTTCTAGATATGCTCTCTTTTCATTTTACATCAAAACCTCGGTCCTTTCGAATATTTTGTTTCGTCTAAAATCTATTTATAAAAGTCTTTTAAAAATATATATATAATATTTTGGGGGGCAGGAAGCCAACCGCTAGCCTCTAACGCCCAACCGGAGGTCACCCAGCCCACAACCACCAAACCCTAGCCACACCTAACCCCACACCACATCCCTCCACCCCGCCGCCACTCCCAGCCGCAACACGGCCCTGCACGTGAGCTGCCCCACACACCCGGGTCCAACACGCTAGCACGACCTGGCCACCCCTCCCCCCCCCCCCCGCGCCAAAACTACATCGCCACCTACCGCTAACCCCGCACGCCTCTCCATCGCAAGCTCCACCCGTGAGGCCCACCTCGATGCCACCTGCCCGTCCCTGACCCGCGATTACTCGCCCCGCATGCCTCCTTCCTCAAATCCCGCCGCCAAGGTTGCCCTCCTCCCGAGCACCTCTTCCCCGCAGCCTCTCTGCTCGTCCCCGTCGCCAGGAACCCTGCCACCACCGTTCCTCTCAGGCCGAGCTCCGGCCGCCGCCTTGCACCCTCGCTGGCGCCCTGTCACTCTACCGGTGCTCCTCCGCTCTGCCCAGCGCATGTCCCCGAGCCGAGCCGCTGCCATGGAGTCCGGCCTCCTCATGAGCTTGTCCTCGACCTCGCCCTCTACAGCCCCTCCCCACCTTGCGTAGAGCCCTGGACCGTAGTCACCGCCCGCGTGAGTTGCCGCCGTGCCCTCCTCATCTCGCCGCTCCTCCGGCCGCCAGCAGCCACCTCCCGCCTCCGCAGAAGATGCCGGCCATGCCAGCCGCCTGTGCCTGCTGCCGCCTCCGCCACCGCTTGGCTCCCCGAGGCACCCAACCCCGCGAGCGTGCTGCCCGCCCCGCCAGCAAGCCCGGCCACCAACCGCCCATGTTGAGCCCATCATGCGGCATCCCTCGTCGAGCTCTTTGCCTACCCCTGCAGCAAGGTCATCGCCGACATGTCTGCCTCCGCGTGGCCGCCCGTCGGTGTTTTTTCCTGGTGTTGTCTTCTGCCACCCTAGATGAAGCGATGATGTATGTGTGTTAGGATGCTACTGAAGTGCAAGATGCAGACCACCTCCACGACTTCTTCCTAGCAAGATGGGTCCATCTTGTGCTCCAATCCCTGTCCCCGTTGGTTTTTTGGCGAACCCTAGACCGATATCAGCACCGTGGATCTCGTGAACAACGTCTCGTGGAGATAATACCACATCGCACACGTCTCTCCCCCTCGTCCTCATCCCATCCCCCTCGCGCGCTCTCTTTTCCTCTCTATACCGTGCAGGGCCAAAACTCTAGCCGCGTAGACGCTGCTCGTCTTCGATGCCCCGAGCCATGCCGTGCCTCGCCAACCTCGTCACAAGCTCCGCCTTGCCGTGGGGATCCTCCTTGCCAACAGAATCGTCCACGGGTGCCCGAAATCGAGCTCACCGTCCTCGGCGTCCCAACTCCAGCCGCTGTCGCCATGGGTGATTTCGGCCTCCTCCGAGCTCATCTGCCACCGTCGTGCTCCTAATGAGCTTCTGGTCCTCCCGGACCCTTTTGTTTGCTCGCTCCCGCTCTGGTTGCTCGCCACCCCGACCGCCTGCAAGCCTCGCCGCCGCGAGCTGTCGGTCCACTACTCCGGCGACCTCCTACTAGCGGCGCCGCCATATTCTGGTTGTCAACACCCGGATTTTTAATCCCAGATGCCCGTTATGCCATACCTCGCAATCCCAGGATTACCATTTTTGCGAGACATAACGGATTGGATATAAAAGTACCTCATCCATTACATACCATACATAAGGTTTTACACAAATAAGGATCTCATGATCCAGTCTTTAATACAACAAGCAGCGGAAATAAAAGATAAGTGTAGTGGTGGGGTCCATCTTCAGGGGCATAGGCAATGCTGACGAAGGCAGATAGTCCTAGTTATCATAGCCGTCCTGCTGACCATCATCTTGATAATCGCCTTCATAGTTTGGCCATGATAATAGCCAGGGACAAAAGCCACTCGCAAACTACTATTAACAAGGAGTATAATTCTAAGTTAAAGTGTTGAATCTAAGTTAAGTTTGAAACCTACGCTGAGTTCAGAAGCAAAGAAAGATAAAGTAAAGTTCTAGAATCACTTAAGTTGGGATGCTATTATCATAAACACAACCCTGTTGTGGTCAAGTCAAAGTTCATCATTCATTTCAAGTTATTTAGAAAACATCTGAGAACGAAACAGTATGGCCATTCCAGCTGTCCATAACCTCGGACGCGGCTATTCGAATAGTTTGACACTCTGCAGAGGTGGTACACTTTCACCACAAGATTCGATACATCTGTCAGGGATAACCCTGAATCATCATACTTAATATGCAGATAATCAAACATAACCTTCCCTTTACACACCCTAGTATAAGCACCTCTCCTATGAGCATGGCCTCCCAACCATGACCATCACCATCTTGGGCCTTTGCATAGGTGGACAACATTGAGAGGTAGCCTCAGCTCAAACCTCTCCCGTGAGGGAACTAATACTAATGCATATAAATTTTCAGCTAAGCCTTATCCAATTCAGGTAATGTGGTTGTACGGTAAATTTGGAATGGTATCGCATCCGAATCCAACCATCAGTTTTATAAAAGGGTTAAGGCTCATGCCTCAATATTTTCATCATACACAATCATTTGTGTTTCTCAACACATGTCAAAACATCTCAATAGAATGACTCATCATTCCAAGGTTTTCATAATTCATTTTCACCAAGTGTTCCCATCTAAAGTGACTTATTTTTGATCTATTCTAAAATACTAATTTAAGAGTGTTCACTAAAGTGGAAGGATGGGATCAATCTCATGCCATAGAATGACATCTAAAGGTTTCTAAGTAGGTCAAGTTTTATACTTTTTATGCTACCCTCAAAATAAGTAAGGAATTTTGCATACTAAGGGGAGTAAAACTTGTCAATAAGACTTGAGGTACTAATAGTTAAAGGGGTGTGATCAATGCATGCCTAAAGCATCCTTGCTCAACCATCTAGTTTAATTCTAGCTTGCTAACAATAGCTTGCCTTGGTTGGTGCAGTGGTTGAAGTTTTCTTCTTCTTCTTCTTGGTAGAACTCCTCCTCCTCGAAAGCTTGGTCGGTACTAGTGTCTATAAATACATACTGAGTAGACAATCACCAAACAATACTTAACTAGGCTAGATAGCATTCTAAGACACACAATTGATGATCTATTATCATCACAAGCATCACAAGGTTAAATTCAATAGTTTCATCCTTTTTATTTTAGAAAAGTAATTTCTACTCATTGAAAAATTAAATTAAATTTAATATTCACCACCAAAATATGGGATCATGTGGACATGTTCTAACATGTGGGAATGAGATTTAAAGGTTGGATCAATATTACTTTAGTTTATGTTTATTATTTAATGATTTAAAGTGACTAGAAATGCCTATATAGCATTATTTTGGTACTAGTCCAAAGTCACTGCATGTAAACCTTAATATTATTAGATATTTAGATAGATATGATGAAATGTGATTTTTGAGAGTTAGAATCAACTCAAAAATTAACTTGGCTGATTTTATAAAAATGTTGCAAGTTGCAAAAGCTTCGGTCTTCTTATTTTTATTAGGAGAGAACTATAACTCTAATTGAATTAAATCCAACGGGCTTGGATAGATCATTTCCATACCTTTCAGACAAAATTAGTTTCATGCAATTTGGATTTCTAAAACTCTCTGAATTGATTTTTGAAATAGTGGACAGAAACTAGATTTAACTAAAAAGAAAAATCCAGATTTGAATCGATGGGCTAGCGCGGGAAAAGAAATGGGCCGGCCCAATGGCGCTCCGCGGCGCGGGGCTCAGCTAACAGGGGGTCCCGCGTGTCAGCGGCACTTAAAACACGAAACGGTACGCGCGTTGTGGGTCGTGCGATTAGAAGCAAGATCTATGGCTGAGGGTCATCGTCGACGACGAACAGGTCGCCGGCGAGCTCAAATCCTAGCGGCTCGGTGGGGGTCTACTGGGGGCGTACCAGGGCTCCAGCAGGGTCGGCGAGGCGGGCAAACGACATGGAAGACGACGGTGAGGCGAAGTGCGGTTGCGGCGGAGCTTGGGGTGGTCGCAATGAACGGCGCCCTTCTCCTCCTGCCACGGCTGCTCCGGCTCCAATTCCGGCGAGCTGCTGCTCCCCTTGCTCCGTCTAGACGTGGGTGAGGTTCAAAGAGGTGAGGGGAGTGGAATGGTGTGGAGAAAAGAGGCTGGGGAGGGCTCCTTTTATAGGCCCGATGGTGCAAACGAGCGAGATGGGCAGTCGACTCCGGTGACAAGGCTACGGCGGGGTAGAGGCATGGCTGGGGGTGGCGATCGATGTGCGGTTCCCTAGCGGTGCTCTAGAACTTGAATGCGGCTGTAGGGGCGGTGGCACGTGGTCTAGGCGAGGTGGCGCTCTGAGCGGCAGAGGCGGCGGTGTCCACGGCGAGCGGTGGCTGTGAGGCGTTGGGCGGCCAGCGGGGGTGTCTGGGGTGTTCTCCAGGTCGAGGCGGAGCGGCGGGCGCGGGCTGCTGCCAAGGGGCGGTCTATGCGAGCGGGGACAGGGCGTGCTCTGGGGGCGGCGTCGGCATGCTCGACCGGCTCTGGGCACGGCGATTCCTAACCGTTCTGCTCTCTGTCTCTGGCCTGGGGCTGGTTAGGCGGTGGAGGTGGACAACTGGCGTCGTGCTAGACATGGTGAGAGAGGTTGGCGGCTACTGTGGCGCGGTGTCGCCGGTGGGGGTGCTCATGGTGCTCGGCCTTAATGGCCATGACCATTTGGTCGTGTGCACAGGGTGTGGCTGGGCTAGCAAAGGGTAGGGCTGGTACTGAGGGAACAAGGGGACAAGGTTAGGCACAAATGGTGACCAAGATCATTGCTCAAAACAGTGTTTTAAATTTGGCCAGATTTGTGCACACAAGTTGTTTGATAAAATGGCCGCATGAAAGAAAGTTTTGAATTTTGGTTTCAAAATTTTTGAGTGATCTCCACTAGTGATAGGTAGTCTCTGGTTGCAAGGGTTTTGAAAGTGGAGCTCAAATAGATCGGTTTTGAAATAGGGGTGATCTATGCATATGCATTAGATTCAATTTTTAAATGCCAATTAAAATAAGTAAAAGAATGTTTTTAGCCGATCCAAAGGTGGGCCTTGGTACCTCATTATGTGTACTAGCAAGGGGTACAAAGATCAAGAACTGTTTATGTTAAGAATTGAGTACTAGGAATAGCCAAAGTAGGCATGAGAGTTAAATTTGCCAAAATGACCATTCCTCCTTTTTAATTCTTTTTGATTTGATTTTCTTTAGGAAAAGTTTGGGAATGATGTAGATGATGTTTAAATCACCTAAGAAACATTTTACAAGCATTGTCTTACACAATCATGGCAATTCAAAACAACTCCTATTTTAAATACACACACATATGAATGCTTTCATTTTAAATTTGGAAAAGTTTTTGTTAACCCCATTTTTTGGTTGATTTGATCTTGATAACCTTGGATTGAAGTTTTGGGATGTTACAAACCTTCCCCCCTTAAACAAAAATCTCTGTGATCTGGGAACTTTGTCCTAATGTAATCTTCGCGCTCCCAAGTAGCTTCCTCCTCGGTATGGTTGCTCCACTGAATCTTGAGAAACTTGATACTCCTGGTCCTGGTGGTTCTGTAGGCTTCTTCTAAGATACGGATGGGCACTTCCTGATAGGTCAGGTCATTGTTGATTTCCACAGCTCTGTGATCGATGTTCTTGAAAACTTCAGTCTTCTCAGGCACTTCCAAGCATTTGCAAAGTAACGAGATATGGAACACATTATGGATGGCTAACATCTCTTCAGGCAGTTCCAGTTGGTACGATACTTCTCCTCGGCGGTTCAGAATCTTGAAAGGTCCGATATATCTGGGGGCTAACTTTCCCTTCAGACTAAAGCGTTGGGTTCCCTTCAATGGTGAAACCTTGAGATATATGAAATCTCCGACATTGAAAGTCAGGTCTCTCCTTCTCTTGTCAGCATAGCTCTTTTGTCTGGATTGGGCAGTCTTGAGGTGCTCACGGACTTTGTGAACTTTATCTTCTGCTTCTTGGAGAATGTCGGGTCCAAATATCTGACTCTCTCCTACTTGCGACCAATTCAAGGCGGTACGACACTTTCTTTCGTATAGGAATTCAAATGGTGCCATCTACAAACTAGCTTGATAACTGTTGTTATATGAGAATTCTGCGAAAGGTAGGAAGTCTTCCCATTTTGATCCGTATTCCAACACACAAACTCTAAGCATGTCCTCCAAGATCTCGTTGACTCTCTCAGTTTGTCCATCTGTTTGCGGGTGATACGGGGTGCTGAAGTTTAACTTGGTTCCTAAACCTTCCTGAACTTTCTGCCAAAATCTTGAAGTAAACTAGGTTCCTCGATCTGACACGATGGTCTTGGGGGTTCCATGCAGACTAACAATCCTAGCAATATACAGCTCTGCTAGTTTTGCACTCTGGTAGGTTGTCTTTACAGGTATAAAGTGGGCTACCTTGGACAGTCTATCAATGATGACCCAGATTGAGTCATTTCCCCTACTAGAAGTAGGTAAACCGGTGATAAAGTCCATTTCGACGGAATCCCATTTCCATTCCGGAATCTGCAATGGTTGCAATAATCCTGCCGGTCTCTGATGCTCTGCTTTGACTGTTTGACAGATGTCACATTTGGCGATGTAGCTTCCGATCTCTCTCTTCATCTTGTGCCACCAAAATTGCTCTTTCAAATCCTGATACATCTTTGTTCCTCCGGGGTGGATAGAATAAAGAGTATCATGAGCTTCCTTCATGATAATTTCCTTCAGCTCCGAATCTGCTAGCACACAGATACGTCCTTTGTACCACAGTACTCCTTCTTCGTCTTCGATGAATCCACGTACCTTTCCTGTACCAATACGACGTTTGATTCTGTCGATACTTTCATTCCCCTTCTGGGCTTCCTTGATTTGGCTAATCAACGTGGGTTGAAGTTCAATGCTAGCTAGAAATCCTTTGCTAACTAACTCAGTCCTGAACTGCTCCAACTCCTCATACAAACCTGGTTGCTTCTCCTTGATCATGGTGTTAAGCCGACACGGCAATCTGCTAAGAGCATCCGCTACCACATTGGCTTTGCCGGGGTGATAGTGAATGTCAAGGTCATAATCCTTGATTAACTCTATCCATCTCCTTTGCCTCATATTCAGCTCCTTCTGGGTGAAGATATACTTCAAGCTCTTATGATCTGAGTAAATCTCACAGCGATTACCCATCAAATAATGACGCCATGTCTTCAATGCTAGAACCACGACTGCTAGTTCAAGATCATGGGTCGGATAGTTCTGCTCATGTTGCTTCAACTGTCGAGACAGATACGTGATGACTTTGCCTTCTTGCATCAATACACATCCTAGGCCAATCTTGGATGCATCACAATACACATCAAACGACTTCTTGATGTCTGGCATGATCAAAATTGGGGTTGATATCGATCTCTTCTTCAGCTCCTGGAAACTGGCTTCACATTTGTCTGTCCATTCAAACTTCTTGTCCTTCTTCAACAATTGGGTCATTGGTTGGGCTATGCTCGAGAATCCTTCTATGAACTTGCGGTAATATCCCGCTAATCCGAGAAATGAATGAACTTGGGTTTGATTGGTTGGGGCTTCCCATTCTTCGACATCTTTGATCTTGGTAGGGTCAACAGAGACTCCTCCGGCAGACACAATATGTCCTAGGAATCATACTTCTTTCAGCCAAAACTCACACTTGCTGAACTTGGCATATAACTGATGCTCTCTCAGGGTTTCTAGGATGATTCTCAGATGTTGCTCATGCTCTTCTTCTGACTTGGAGTAGATAAGGATGTCGTCGATAAACACAACTACAGACTTATCTAGGAAATTCATAAAGATCTTATTCATGAGATTCATGAAATAAGTAGGGGCATTGGTTAATCCAAAAGACATAACCGTACACTCGTATAAACCATAGCGAGTAGTAAAGGCGGTCTTCGGAATATCCGTTGCACGAATCTTAAGTTGGTGATAACCAGTCCTAAGATCAATCTTTGAGAATACCTGAGCTCTAGTCAACTGGTCAAATAGATCCTCGATCTTCGGCAAGGGGTACTTGTTCTTGATGGTGACATCATTCAACTTTCTGTAATATGTACATAGACGATTGCCTCCATCTTTCTTGTCGATGAATAACACTGGTGATCTCCATGGCGATGCGCTTGGCTGAATCAAGCCTGTTGCTAACATGGCATCCAACTGCTTCTTTAGTTCCACTAACTCTGAGGGGTTCATGGTATAGGGTCTCTAGGCTATAGGTCCGGTTCCGGGGATTAGTTCGATAATGAACTCAATATCCCTATCTGGGGGCATACCTAGCAATTCATCTAGGAATACGTTGGGGTATTCACAGACTACTCTGACCTGGTCAATGGTGGGCAGGGCTACACTCTTGTTGCACTTGAATTGACGGGGTAAGGTTTCAGAGATATGCTCTACTGTTACTCTAGAACTACTGGTCATGGTGATGGCTTTCTTAGCACATTCTATCAGTCCTTTATCCCTTGACATCCAGTCCATACCTAGTACTACTTCCAATCCTTTGGTTCCAAGTATAATTAGGTTGGCATAAAAATCTATCCCATGTATTCTGATAGGTACAGCTTTGCAAATTTTTCTAGATTTTGTTGTTGAACCGGGGATTTGAACTATCATGACATGCTTTAGGTTAGTTGGGTGAATCTTACTAGTGAATACAAATTCTTCGGTGACAAATGAATGCGACTCTCCAGAGTCAAACAATACTCTTTCTAAAACTGAGTTGATAGAAAACATACCCAGCACTACATCTGGCGCTTCCTGGGCTTCTTTTGCGTTCATGTGGAAGAGACGACCATTGCGGTTGTGCGGGTTCCCTGGGCAAATCTCCTTCCTGGTTGAACACGACGTTGCTGCTAAGCTGGGGCATTCACAGGGGCATTGGAGACAGTCTTCTTGGGACACTCATTGGAGTAGTGACCCTTCACTCCACACTCGAAACAAGTGATCTGGGACTTGTCCTTGACAGCGATAGGCACAGCATTGCTGCCAGTTCTGGGCGTAGTGTTGTTGTCGTTGCTCTTGGGAGGGGCACGGTTGAAATTGTTGGCATTACCGGAGTTGTGATTGTTTCCTCCGTACTTCACATTACCTCCGCTACGGTTGGGTTAGCTTGGGCGAGAATTTGGGGGTCGGTTGTTCCTTGGTGCATATCCTAGTGAAGGGTTGGGACGGTACTTACGGTGACTCTTTGGATCGATCTGCATCATACGATGCTTGCGGTTGTCGTTTGCCTGGTTAATCTTCCCTTCCATCTGAATGGCAGAGTCGACTAGCTCTTCAAGATCATCGAAACGGATGTTGACGAGGACAGTCTACATATCATCATGCAGTCTGTTTAAGAATCTCTCCTTCTTCTTGGCCTCCGTGTTGATCTCATCCGGTGTATATCTGGCAAGTGACAAGAATCTGTCACGGTTCTCCACCACAGTCATTCTTCCTTGCTTCAATTCGCGGAATTCATCTCTCATCCTGTTGACCAGACCTTGCGGCACGTGGGTGCGGCTGAACTTGACCTTGAATGCTTCCCAGGTCATCACTTGACCATGGTTCATATTGCGGATGCTATTCCACCAAGCTCTTGCATCTCCCGCCAGATAGTGGGTGGCGAAGATAACTTTCTCATTCTCATCAACTCTGGCAACCTCTAAGTTGTTTTCCATGGGCTGTAACCAGTCATCAGCATCTAATGGGTTTTCAGATTGGTTAAAGATTGGGGGATTGGTGTTCTGAAAGTTTTTGAGTTTGGATCCTTGGTGATCCTGATTTCCATGTCCTTGGTTGTTGAGAGCCATTTGGTTGATCTGCTGCAATGTTGCTAAGTTGGCTTGACGCTCGGCCCTGCTTGCTTCACGGTCTGTGATGAGATTCTGCAAGATCTGCAGCATTGGGTCCTGCGACGAGTTGCTCCCTCCTTGGTTTCCACGAGTCATCTGAAGATTGAGATAGATATAGGGGTAAGAGGGAAATTCTAAGGTTCATGGTTTTGGGTTTTCAAAGCTAAAACTTTGAGTTGGACTCGGGTTTTTCAACTAACTCCTTTTTCATTCATGCAAGCAAGCACACGATACAACACACACCACAACAATCAAAGGGGAAAACATATGGTTTGAAGAACCATTTTGGAAGCTACGATACAATGAGATGATACATCTCATGCTACGCCAGTGCTCTAGTGCATCTATTCATCATCGATGAAGTCGGAGTCTTCATCATCAGTGTAGAAGCCCACAGCATCCTCCTCTAGAAAGTCATCATCATTTCTGAGCTAAGAATCCATGTCTCCCTGGATGTCTTCACCCTCATCTTCTTCTTCCTTGGCGGCAAGCTAAGCTTCCTGCTCCTTGACTTTCTTCTCGAGGTCGGCCACCTTCTTGCAAAGACGGGCGATGGTGCGATCCTTCTTTGCACGCTAGCGACAAAGAGACTGGCGATCTTGGAAAAGCAGTGTGAAAGTATGGGCCTTCTGGTCGGCAATGGCACGGTTCTGGTTGGCTAACTCCCTGGCATTGTCCAGTTCCTGCTGTCGGTCATGAAGCAAGAAGTCAAGGTTCTCCACTTGACGCCTCAACTCTGGGTGACTTGGCATCTCCATCGGCAATCCCATGAAGTCACGTCTTGCATAGTGTGCAAAATGGGTTCATTGGATCTTGTTGACGCTGAGGGCACATAGACGTGCGAGAGCTTCATGCATTGCCCTGGCTAATCCATCTAGCCAGTTGTTCTCTCTCACGGAGAACTGAATTCTCCCGGAAGTTGGTGCTTCGATGCTTCCTCGAAGATCTGCGGTGACTAGCCACTGTAGGTCTCCTCCTGGGGGTCCTGGAAGTTGAGCTCCAAGAAACTCCGGATGTGGGCGTCCCAGTAACTCCGACAGTGAATCCAGATCCCTCTCGAAGATCAGCTGACCTCCGTTTCCCAACTGGTAAAACTTGCTGAACTGAGTCTCCAACTACAAGAATTAAGGATGAGGAAGTTAGTGAAGTGATCAAGTGTGTCAAATTTTAGGTCATAATGTAAGAATTTTGAGGAACATGAATTTTTGAGAAAGAATGAGTTCACAAGGGTAAGAGGGGAAATAGTTTTTCATAAATACTCACTTTGGTTTTGAAGCTAAGTTTTTGGTTTGGACGTCCATTCTAACTAGGGTCTCCTATGGCCAGGATGGCTCTGATACCAACTTGTCAACACCCGGATTTTTAATCCGAGATGCCCGTTATGCCATACCTCGCAATCCCAGGATTACCATTTTTGTGAGACATAACGGATTGGATATCACAGTACCTCATCCATTACATACCATACATAAGGTTTTACACAAATAAGGATCTCATGATTCAGTCTTTAATACAACAAGCAGCGGAAATAAAAGATAAGCGTAGTGGTGGGGTCCATCTTCAGGGGCATAGGCAATGCTGACGAAGGCAGATAGTCCTAGTTATCATAGCCGTCCTGCTGACCATCATCTTGATAATCTCCTTCATAGTTTGGCCATGATAATAGCCAGGGACAAAAGCCACTCGCAAACTACTATTAACAAGGAGTATAATTCTAAGTTAAAGTGTTGAATCTAAGTTAACTATCAAGTTAAGTTTGAAACCTAAGCTGAGTTCAGAAGCAAAGAAAGATAAAGTAAAGTTCTAGAATCACTTAAGGTGGGAAGCTATTATCATAAACACAACCCTGTTCTGGTCAAGTCAAAGTTCATCATTCATTTCAAGTTATTTATAAAACATCTGACAACGAAACAGTATGGCCATTCCAATTGTCCATAACATCATGACGCCTATTCGAATAGTTTGACACTCTGCAGAGGTGGTACACTTTCACCACAAGATTCGATACATCTGTCAGGGATAACCCTAAATCATCATACTTACTATGCAGATAATCAAACATAACCTTCCCTTTACACACCCTAGTATAAGCACCTCTCCTATGAGCATGGCCTCCCAACCATGACCATCAGTCATCTTGGGCACTACATAGGTGGACAACATTGAGAGGTAGCCTCAGCTCAAACCTCTCCCGTGAGGGAACTAATACTAATGCATATAAATTTTCAGCTAAGCCTTACCCAATTCAGGTAATGTGGTTGTACGGTAAATTTGGAATGGTATCGCATCCGAATCCAACCATCAGTTTTATAAAAGGGTTAAGGCTCATGCCTCAATATTTTCATCATACACAATCATTTGTGTTTCTCAACACATGTCAAAACATCTCAATAGAATGACTCATCATTCCAAGGTTTTCATAATTCATTTTCACCAAGTGTTCCCATCTAAAGTGACTTAAGTTTTTGATCTATTCTAAAATAATAATTTAAGAGTGTTCACTAAAGTGGAAGGATGGGATCAATCTCATGCCATAGAATGACATCTAAAGGTTTCTAAGTAGGTCAAGTTTTATACTTTTTATGCTACCCTCAAAATAAGTAAGGAATTTTGCATACTAAGGGGAGTAAAACTTGTCAATAAGACTTGAGGTACTAATAGTTAAAGGGGTGTGATCAACGCATGCCTAAAGCATCCTTGCTCAACTATCTAGTTTAATTCTAGCTTGCTAACAATAGCTTGCCTTGGTTGGTGCAGTGGTTGAAGTTTTCTTCTTCTTCTTCTTGGTAGAACTCCTCCTCCTCGAAAGCTTGGTCGGTACTAGCGTCTATAAATACATACGGAGTAGACAATCACCAAACAATACTTAACTAGGCTAGATAGCATTCTAAGACACACAATTGATGATCTATTATCATCACAAGCATCACAAGTTTAAATTCAATAGTTTCATCCTTTTTATTTTAGAAAAGTAATTTCTACTCATTGAAAAATTAACTAAAATTTAATATTCACCACCAAAATATGGGATCATGTGGACACATGTCCTCAACACATATTCTAACATGTGGGAATGATATTTAAAGGTTGGATCAATATTACTTTAGTTTTAAGTTTATTAGTTAATGATTTAAAGTGACTAGAAATGCCTATAAAGCATTATTTTGGTACTAGTCCAAAGTCACTGCATGTAAACCTTAATATTAGTACATATTTAGATAGATATGATGAAATGTGATTTTTCAGAGTTAGAATCAACTCAAAAGCTAACTTGGTTGATTTTATAAAAATGTTGCAAGTTGCAAAAGCTTTTGTCTTCTTATTTTTATTAGGAGAGATCTATAACTCTAATTGAATTAAATCCAACGGGATTGGATAGATCATTTCCATACCTTTCAAACAAAATTAGTTTCATGCAATTTGGGTTTCTAAATCTCTCTGAATTGATTTTTGAAATAGTGGACAGAAACTAGATTTAACTAAAAAGAAAAATCCAGATTTGAATCGATGGGCTAGCGCGGGAAAAGAAATGGACCGGCCCAGTGGCTCTCAACGGCATGGGGCTCAGCTGACAGGGGGTCCCGCGTGTCAGCGGCACTTAAAACGCGACATGGTACGCGCGCTGTGGGCCGTGCGATTAGAAGCAAGATCTACGGCTGAGGATCGTCGTCGACGACGAACAGGTCGGCGGTGAGCTCGAACCCTAGCGGCTCGGTGGGGCTCTAGTGGGGGCGTACTAGGGCTCCAGCGGGGTCGACAAGGCGGGCAAAAGACGTGGAAGATGACGGCGAGGCGAGGCGCGGTTGCGGCGGAGCTTGGGGTGGTCGCAATCAACGGCGCCCTTCTCCTCCTGCCGCGGCTGCTCCGGCTCCAATTCCGGCGATCTGCTGCTCCCCTTGCTCCGGCTAGAGGTGGGTGAGGTTCAGAGAGGTGAGGAGAGTGGAATGGTGTGGAGAGAAGAGGCTGGGGAGGGCTCCTTTTATAGGCCCGATGGTGAGACCGAGCGGGATGGGCAGTCGACTCCGGCGACAAGGCTACGGCGGGGTAGAGGCATGGCTGGGGGTGGCGCTCGATGTGTGGTTCCCTGGCGGTGCTCTAGAACTTGAATGTGGCTGTAGGGGCGGTGGCACGCGGTCTAGGCGAGGTGGCGCTCTGAGCGGCAGAGGCGGCGGTGTCCACGGCGAGTGGTGGCTGTGAGGCGTTGGTCGGCCAGCGGGGGTGTCTGGGGTGTTCTCCAGGTCGAGGCGGAGCGGCGGGCCAGGCGCTGCCAAGGCGGTCTATCTGGCGAGGCAGGCGTGCTCTGAGGCGGCGTCGGCATGCTCGACTGCTCGGGGTGTGATGGACCACTGGCGTCGTGCTAGACATGGTGAGAGAGGTTGGCGGCTTCTGTGGCACGGTGTCACCGGTGGGGGTGCTCATGGTTCTCGGCCTTAATGGCCATGACCATTTGGTCGTGTGCACAGGGTGTGGCTGGGCTAGCAAAGGGTAGGGCTGGTACTGAGGGAACAAGGGGACAAGGTTAGGCACAAATGGTGACCAAGATCACTGCTCAAAACAGTGTTTTAAATTTGGCCAGATTTGTGCACACAAGCTGTTTGATGAAATGGCCGCATGAAAGAAAGTTTTGAATTTTGGTTTCAAAATTTTTGAGTGATCTCCACTAGTGATAGGTAGTCTCTGGTTGCAAGGGTTTTGAAAGTGGAGCTCAAATAGATGGGTTTTGAAATAGAGGTGATCTATGCATATGCATTAGATTCAATTTTTAAATGCCAATTAAAATAAGTAAAAGAATGTTTTTAGCAGATCCAAAGGTGGGCCTTGGTATCTCATTATGTCTACTAGCAAGGGGTACAAAGATCAAGAATTGTTTCTATTAAAAATTGAGTACTAGGAATAGCCAAAGTAGGCATGAGAGTTAAATTTGCCAAAATGACCATTCCTCCTTTTTAATTCTTTTTTATTTGATTTTCTTTAGGAAAAGTTTGGGAATGATGTAGATGATGTTTAAATCACCTAAGAAACATTTTACAAGCATTGGCTCACACAATCGTGGCAATACAAAACAACTCCTATTTTAAATGCACACACATATGAATGCTTTCATTTTAAATTTGGAAAAGTTTTTGTTAACCCCATTTTTGGTTGATTTGATCTTGATAACCTTGGATTGAAGTTTTGGGATGTTATACTGGTCCAGCACAAACCGCCGCGTCGAACGCACCCCTCCATGCTAGCCTGCGTGCCCCCTAGCACCGCCAACCACCGTCGGCCGACGCGTCCTCTGGCGAGACCACGTGGAGCCGATGTGGCGATTGACCTGGCCCTGGCCCCAGCAGTCAGTCTCTGGGGCTAGACATAGCCCCAGTGAGAAAAGTCCTTGACCCCGTGGTGACGTCAGCCTAGAGTCCTGCTGACGCAGTAAACCCTTTTAAATAGTTTAATAATTTCAGAAAAAAGATAAATCTTATATAATTAATAAGTAATTATTTATAAGTCGGAAAAGTATGTATACTATATCAAAATGTTTAGAAAAATGATATCTACACAATAACATCAAAATCATGCATTATTCAACAACTTTAATTACAAGTTTAATTAGAAGAACAAAAGAACCCCCATTAATTACAAGTTTAATTAGGGTTTGGACCCCTCAGATCCCGCTTAAATTGTCAAGTATGCTTTAGGGTTACATTTCAACTCCATTTAACTTGTCATATCATTATCCTTGCTTGAGCATTGCATCGATGCCATGTGTTGATTGTTTCCCCCTTTCTTTCCGGTGTTTGCGTCTTTTGGTAGAATACGATATCGAGATTGAGATTGAAGACCGAGATCAACACCATAAAAGATTGACGAACAATACTTGATCAACTGTAATAAAGTCAAGTACAAGATATACGAAGATCTTCTTTCTGGTTATCAATAGGAAAGGCAAGCATAGCCCCACACATAAAAGAATTCTATGATTTCGAAAGTATTTCATTCTTGCCATGATACATACGATTCTATTGTGGTCTTTTATCGATAGATAGAGTATCCTATCTATTGCATTACTCCCTTTGATCTTATATTACCTGATCCACTGCTCCTAGCATAACTAGATTTGGCTTCACTATAAGAAATGTGTTGACTAGTGACCTTTTCTTAATGACTATGATTTTTTGGTCATAGATCTATGACCATTCCGAATTGAATGGTCGTAGGGAATTTTGGAGGGTCCAAAACATGAAAAACTACGACATTTATTGTCAGAAAAGTCATAACTTGCTTACACCAATTGGTCATAACATAGATAAAACTTGTCTACGACCTTTATTTTAAGCGACTATGACCAATTTAAATGGTCATGGCAACTCATACATGATGTCTTAAAGTGACTTGTCAGCCAGCTCAGCATTTCCGTCTACGTGTCATGTCCATATATCCACTTTTGCTTATGTGTCTAGATAACACTAGATTTAAATCTACCACTAACATATGGGACCAACTGCCAATTGGCATTACACGGTTATCCAATAACACATGACACCTAACTCCCACGTGGCACTGTTGATAGCATCTCAGCCGTCTACATGACCAGCATCGAACGACCCAATTTTCACTCCCACCCAAACAGTGTCACACCGTGTACCTGTCTATATACATTAGCCGGGAAACCAAATTCATAAAAATGTTCGTAGGGAGACCAAAATATCGC
Source organism: Avena insularis (assembly GCA_023614405.1). Classification (NCBI taxonomy): domain Eukaryota; kingdom Viridiplantae; phylum Streptophyta; class Magnoliopsida; order Poales; family Poaceae; genus Avena; species Avena insularis. The sequence continues at coordinate 460,080,638 of CM042690.1, forward strand.
CAAGTCCCCTTCCGCATCTCGCAAACCCTAACAGTCGCCTTCTTCTCTCTTCTTGCCACCGCTGCCCGCAGATCCAACCCTAACAGCCGCCTTCTTCTCTTGTCCTGCCGCCGCCGCCCGTAGATCCACATCGCGTGGCCTCCCAGTCCCAAACCCCCAGCACCACCACCACCCACCACTTTTCTTCTCTCCCCAATCTCACCACTTGGCTCCCCCATCCACGCCCCTCTTCTTCTCCTACTCCATCTGCCGCCTCCACCTCCCGAACACCTACACGCCACAAAAACTAGATCACCAGGTCACGCAGGAGGTGCAACAAGAAGGGCACGGGGAGGACACCGGGGGATGCCGGTATTTTGCGGTCACCCATCGTTGTCTGGTGGTGGCATCCTGCAGACAGCACATCGAGCCACGAGGCCTCTAGCGCCGGTGGACTACGCGGGATGTGAGCAGCCAGAGCCAGCGGGTTCGTCGGGCCGGTTGCGGACGCTGCTGATTCTGCTGCGGGTGGGGTCGTGGCCACGAGTGATGCCACGCCATGAGAGGTCGTCTCGCGGGGAGGACAGGCTGGTGCTCGCCCCACCGTGTTGATTGGCGACATGCGACTTCACCTCTGGCGACTTCACGGGAGGGAGGCCGTGGACGTGTACAGCTCTGCAGGTTCTATGTCAAGGTATATGGGTCTGATGCCGATGCACCCCCTTAGTTTGCCAGTTTGGTGACATGATCTGTACTAGGAAGGTACAATTTATCTCAAATGCTGGTTGTCCATCTGCTCCCATAACTGTGTAGTGGAAGGGAAGACAATCTTCGAACATTGTGAAATGTAGCATATTTTCCTATTTGAGGAACACTAGCTTTACTTGCCACATAGAACAAATGTAGCTTAAGCCTGAAGTGGTTTGACACAACCATCGCTCTGGTCTATAATGTTGGGTATGTGTCTTGTGTCATCTAGAGCTACTAAAACCCTTGATCCTTGTTGTTTAATTGGTAGCTCTAAAATAACTATCTCCGTGATTTCCACAGATCGAGTCAAATTTCTTTTTCTGTTGTTTATCTTGCACCTTAGCTTGGTAAAAACAATTGTGGTCTGATCTACAGATAAGAGGTGGAGGCCAAGTGTGGACACAGTTGTAGGTCGTTAGCAACAAGCATTCTAGATTACAAAGACGGCATGGTTGAAGACGATTGCTTCACACTAAAGCAGGTTGAGGAACTTGGTCAGAAATCATGGACTTGGAAATCTGGAAGTGGCAAGGTATATGCTAGTAGAATTACAGAAGCCTGCATGTATGTTCAGATGGATGTACATTCATTCTAAATAATATTATTTTTTGCATATGAGATTTGATCTACGTGATGAAGCTAGTAGAATTACAAAAGCATGTATGTTCAGATCAATGTACCCATGTTATATGGTTTGTTGTATACTAGCAGCTCCAACTATTATGCTTTTAGGACTATAGATCCCCGTGGGTTCATATATAGTTGTTGATACTACAGTTTAGACCTGTTGTCGTTGATCCTTGCTTGGCTTCAGATGATTCCTTGTCTGTCCTATGGTTTCTCCAATGAATCCTATTATTATCGATTCATGATCTATCTTGTCGTTTTCTCACTCTATTTTCTCTTGTCCCAAGTTTATTGTAGCTAGATGGCACCTACATTCACCCAAATTGAAGGCCTGCCAGGGAGCGTCCGCGCCGTACAAGAGTTCAAGCTGCTCGCTTCCAAGTCTCACCGCGGCGGCCTCAACTATGCTGCCCAGGCGCTTGTCAACATGAGCACCTCAAGGTTGAATTATTCTCGTTGGTCGCGCTCCTCGAATCGATTGATGCACTGCTTCTATCCTATTATGTGTTGTTTCACTTCTGGCCATCGACAAACTTTTCTATTGTAGGCTTATTCTTGTTCTGAATTGTGAATCAGTAGCTCTTTGTTCATCTAAATGTGTGTTGGTGTGCATCAGTCCGATGGGGGTGGCATTCTCACCACCGGAAGAGGGACATCGTAATTCATATTTTAATACATGTTGGTTTACTTTTGTTTAGGTTCTTGGCCTTGTTCCCTTCAAAACAGGGATGTACTTATATTTTCTTGACTGAAATGTATATACTCTTATTTCATTAATTGAGTGGTCTATAATTTCGTTCCTTTTTTCTAAAAATATTATTTTATGATTTTGTGCTTAGTTAGTAAGCCATCAACATAGAAGAAACTATTATACTCTAAAACAAGCTGGGAGATATCAATACGATGGGGCCTTTAAGCTGTAAAACATACTACTGGTAGCCTTCCGTTGAGTTTTTATTAGTTTGGTGGCATCGATTTTGATTGTTTATTTCCCACTATTACTTCTAAAGGCTTGGTTAACATAGTTTTTGGCATGTCCCCTTGGTTTCTGACTAGGGGCCTTTTGTCATATGGCTTCGATTTATTTATTGACTCAAGACAAGGAAAATGCATGTGTTCCTTGAAGTCTTCTACGTCATTTACAATAGTCCTAGACGAGGTAGTACTAAGATGGTGAACCGTTGGTCTTTCTATATGTATCTGTGCCCAGCTATAGAATGATACTTCAGGATTTGATGTAAGCCCAAAGTAATAAGATTGACAAACAGTTAACTGTGATAAACCATCTGCTACTTGTTCCTTTGTTACCACCAGAACTCTGACTTGCTGCAGCGGAAGTTTTTGTGGATGGCCGGTGTCCCTATCTATACTATCGTGGCATCGCGCCCTGCAGGGGGTGTCATAGGTCTCCTTCTCAGGTACTACAGAATTTTCATCTTTGCCCTTCATGTGTTTCTCGTAATGCTACTAAAACTTCGTATGTGATTTCTCATGAGTTAATTTAGCTATTTGGAACCCCTTGGAGTTTATATTGTATATATATTGTTTCTGAGTTTAAGCATGAAATAGTTGTTGTTCTGAAAGTGATCTTTCACCTCTTTGGTGTTGTTGTCAGTGTATATGATATCTTGCTTTCCTGTTACCCTGACATGTTTCCATTACTTATACAAGTTGGAAGTTGTTGCTGTGTATATGAAGCTAATACCAAGTTGTAACATTAAGTTGGAAGTCGTTGCTGTGTCCTGTGCTAGCTTGTTTGTTTGCATAGTGACTAGAGGAAACTCCTATAGCATTGTCACACCTTTTTTTTGTTTTATGCGACATTTTTTTAATCATAGTGATTTAAGACAGTAAGATCAACAACACTCTTTGCTGTCTTAGCTTGCTCTTCTTTAACGTCCTAAGATTCTTAGTTATCCAAAACACCTAAGAAGTAATACTAGTAGATCTGAGGGATGATGCACACAACACATGCTTTTGAACTAAGTTTAATTGAGATTGTGTGTTTCCCATGTTGGCCAGCCAGCCAGATCACCACCCATCTTACTTCGGGTACTCTTTCAAGTGCTTAAAAGCATTCATGTGTATGTGTTGTATTGCTGTCTTACTGGTCCAGAACAATCTTATTGGTAATTGCTTGGTTGCTCATCGATAGTAATGACTCCTATAGCTAAGCATAATTACATCTAGATTGATGCGTAGGTGAATTTGAGTTCAGGCATCAGGATCCTATTGACTAGTTACTGACCACATATGTGTCTTGTCATTCCAGGCATCTTCAGAAAGCACAAGACACAGTAGCAACTGCCGAGGCACAAGCAGTGGAAGTCAGGGTCCAGTGAGGGCGAGGATACCAACCAAACCGAGAAGGCGGATCTCTTTTTTCCTGTTTAGCTATGGTCAAGTACAACTCAGTTTTATTAAGTATCAACTACTAAAAATACCCTATTTCTACATTGTTTTGGAGCTTTCAAAAATATTGCACCCACGTGCTTTCACATAGCTTAACATGTTCTTTTGTTGTTACCAGATATTAAGTGGTGTTCCACTCCTTTACAAGAGAAACAGTCGTAAGTTTGAAGAAGCTCGTAGTCTGAGTTTTGAAGTCTGAAGTTAGAGACAGATTTTAGATCGTAGTATTACTTTGTTAGATAAGGATTATGGGATAATTGTAATAGAAATTGTTTTGTTGTTACTTAAAAGTGTTCGATATGTTATATTGTGTATTTGAAATATTTGTTGTTTACTGTCAAATAGTGCAAAACTGTAATCTTTGAGAAATTGGAATCTGATGAGTGGGTATTGTAGGAATTTGAATGCTCACTAGCGGACCTATGTGGAACTTACGCCTGACTAGTAGGGCCTAGTAGTTAATCGCCACTGACAAGTAGGACCCATCTGACATGTGGGACCAATCATAAATTAAATCGAAAAAATGAAAATGTTGGGCCAACAAAATTTCCACAGCCAAATATATGTGCTTGTCCCACATAATAAATGGATAGTAAAATCCAAGGCTTAGAAAACAAAAGGCTAGAATTGCTGGGCTAGCCCATGTAAAGCATCGAATTGGGCCAGGCTGAATTTGATCAATAACCATCTGATTTGGTCATAGATTTGCCACGTAGGATCGGCCATGTAGGATCTTACGTGGACAGGGTAGATAGCCCATGACCAATTTTTTTGGTCATAAGTTCTATGACCATCTATTTTGGTCATAACTGTCCATGACTAATTCAAAAATAAGGTCGTTAGCTGTCTATAGTGAACCTCGTTATGTGACCTACTGTTTTTGGTCATAGAAAGGTCATAGATAAATTACTATGACCTTTCTATGACCAATATTTGGGGTCACCAGTTAGCACATTCCTTGTAGTGCTTGTGTGCACTGCTATAGCTACTATATGTGTCTTGCTTAGCCATGCTTAGATGTCAGTGATGGTTCATCTAGATGATGTATCAGATGTAGAGAATCTAGTATGACAGGAGAAGGAGGTATATTGTTGAGGTAAGATCAGTGGTTAAGGTTAAACATGCTAAGGCTTGTATGGGAGGCCACGGTGGGATGTGGTTTTTGTAGTCCCATGCTCGCCACCACTAGGAGCCGAGTTCTAGCCTCTTGAACCAAGATGAGCGTACAGCCACACGGGGCCTGGAAAACCTCACGAGCAACTAACTTGCCTAGTAGATTCCATGAGTCACATAGTTTGGGCGTTCCATTCGACATATAGATAGAAAACGTTTTGAAAGATTTGGCGGGTGAAGGTGCATCATAACAGGTAGGTAAACGTGGCCGGGGTTGCTTGGGGTCGATGGAGCCCCTGATAAACCAACATCGCCTCATATCTCTTGGGAACGGCTTCGGGATTTGACCCGTTACGGCGGAACCCTCCTTAGGGCGTGACTCGTCGTCTCGGCGAAAGTAAGGTAAAGGTCGTGTCTAACCACCCTCTGCCGGCCTTCCAAGGAAGAGGGATAATGTACTGGCATTAAGAGTCGGTTAGTACGTGTGGGTTAAGTTGTACACCCCTGCAGGGTTTAATCTTTTCGAAAAGCCATGTCCACGGTTATGGACGACTTGAGAACAGACGTGAAGATCATAGAGAACTATAACCTAATCATAAAACTTGGTAGTTCAATGTGTTCTTAAGGATGCTTCCTCATGGGTATAAGGGGGGATCCTAGTTGTGAGATGAGGATTACTTTGGTGGATATCAAAAGATCATGATCAATTTCTCCGTTTCCGTATCGGAGGCATCTTATAGGCGAAAGGGGACGTCGAGGGGGTTCCGTAGGCGGCCACACCACCCTCGGCACGGGCAGCCTGGCCATCTTGGTCGGTGGTGTGGCCGACCTCGCCCCTCTCGGTCTAAATTCAGTTCCGTGTCCCCCTCGGTGAAATATTGACTTTGGCTTTTGTCCCATCCAATTCCGAGAATATTCATTTTCTGACTTTCCTAGAACCAAAAACAGCAGAAAACAGGCAGCTGGCACTATGGCATCTTGTTAATAGGTTAGTCCAAGAAAGTGTATAAAAATACTCCGAAGTGTGGGCAAAACATAAGAAAGTAGATATAAAATAAGCATGGAACATCAAAAATTATAGATACGTTAGTAACATATCAATGTATTAAAAGAATAGATTATCTAGCCCTTCGGATGATAGAAGAGATGTCTAGTTGTCCACATAGTTGATCGGATCACTGGTTGAAAAGATAAGGAGATCTTGGATAAAGAAGCGATGATAACTCATACATTTAAGCAAAGCTATCAAAGATGAAAGGATGAGATTCTCCTGTATCAAAGAGAACCTCGTAGATATGGAGGTCAAAAAGATGTGATACACGACAGTCGGATAATACTCCCTCCTAGTGCCTTAAGGAACCTCCGGATTGCCAAAGATACTTGAGTATGATATAGATATGATCACAGTATAACTCAAAATCGCAAGAGATAACCGCAATCATTTGGAGGATTAGATTGATAGCATTAACCACATCCCACTCACGATAGGTGTCATATAGCTAAACCGAGAACCAAATTACAATCACAAGCATGAGATCAACGCAAGTTATGTATGTAGCCCCAAAGGAATTCGAAGATGAAATAAAAACTCTAGATTGAAGCGCCGGTAGCAAAAGATCGAGTTAGCATGGACATGTCGATAAAGAAGGTGAATACAATATCACACACGACTGAAAAGGAGTGTGGAAAACCTAGATGAATCAAATAAAAAAATTCCGCATTTTTTGGCAATAAAATACCAACTAGATGTGCAAAACACTTAACAAATATAGATTGGCAACTCCACATTACGTGAAAGCATGCTGAAAGGAGGAACACCCTTAAAAAGATCACGTTGGTCAACAAAGAGTCGGATAGATCACGTAGGTTTACACATAAACCTGTCGGTATGAAATGTACCAACAGTTGATAACCAAAGGCAGATTGCGAAGCAAGGTTGGATGCAACAGATCAACAAAAAATACACACACATCCTATGGTACTACGGAAACCCCAAACATGTCAATCCTAATTTGAATTTTTAGAAGAGGATAGACAAACATTACAATTCCTTACCAGAATAGGGTGGGTGGGTGAGAAGAAAAATGGAAGCAGTCCTACTCTCACGTTTGGTTTTCCTTAATATAAATAACTACCAAAATATTTTCTAGACTGACGACGACCATCTTGGCTAAGACCCTAAAGGACGGAATGGCTCTGATACCAATTGTAAAACCTCGAACACTACGCTCTAAGAAACAAGCCGGTATGATCAAAAAGTGGACAGGACGTACTACCATGGGGCCGCGCAGCCACACACAGTAGGCCCACCTCGCCGAGTAGGGCCTGGTACAAGCCAACCATCCCACCCACATTTATGATCATAGCTTCAGGTGCGAGCGGTATAGTCGACAGGTAAAGCGATCAAAAACATACACAAATGAGTATATATGTCAGCGACATACAATAGAACATCAGAGCCATACCATCTAAAATAATATAAATAGAAATATTCAACGCCATATGGCAAGATCCAAATATCCTAGTTAGAGATAATAGTTTAGAATACATCCTCATACATCAAACATCAAAGTATCAAGCGGATGTGGAAAACAAGATCCGAGTATGGATAACAAGCAAACTGGCATAAGATGCCACAGAAATAAGCACATCCAACCGACAGATCTCATGGATCTCCATCCCCGGAATCTCTACACCTGATGGTTATCACCACCATCATTGGTCTCTTCGATCCAGTAACCTTCTTGAGAGTATACCTATCCATCTGAACCAAATATTTATCGTGCGGGACCCTAGGGGTACTCAGCAAGTCTTAATGCATCTAAAAGGGAACAACTTGGGGTAACACAATTGTCGCGAAAGATAACAACTAATAGTTCTAAAGAGACACGCTATAACATCCGTCCAACCAGAGATGGACGGATGCTCGTTAATTAGTAACAATAGTTATGTAAGTAATATAAATAACATCGCTTGCCCTCCTTCTCGCTTACCAACGAGAAGGCAGAAGAACATCCCATCCATTGGCATTTTTATTAACCATTCCATGAGTGTTACACTATTTACTAGTCATGTCTTAGTAAAATTAAATGCGGTACTTTAGTAATGCTTGACTATGATCGAGAAACTGTGCTTCAAGTCGTCCATAACCGCGGACACGGCTTTCAGAAAGATTTACCCTATAGGGGTGCACAAATAGCAACACACACATGATCAACCTCGGGAAGAACCAAATAAAAAGCAATGAGGCCTCACGACAATGCATTCATAGGATTCATAAATTATTTTAGGAGGCCACCCCACTAAGCTAACCCCAACAAAGTTGGCCAGCTCCAAGATGGACCCAGGGTTTGGGTCAATGGCTATAAACGACTGTGAACCCAAAAATGTGACTGGGCTTGTCGATGCCGTGAAAACATTCCATGTTCCAAATAGTAAAGGCACTCCACGTGCAATCATAAATAAAGCAGTAAAGCATGGTATAAGTACATGATAGTAATAAAGCCCCAAACTACTTTGTGGCCCCAAGAAATAAAGTGTGGATCAAGCTCAGGCAAAGGGGGATCCATAGACTCTCCCACATGTGGATCATGCGAATAGTCAAGGAACAGGAATCAAGTACTCGGGATCCTACGAGAAACAAATGAGCGTGGAAGAACCAAATAACAACTATTGCCCACCAGTGTCTCTTTCTTTAGTTATCCCATTACTAAACAGGTTAATTTGTTTAGGTACCTCATTATCCTCAAGACACGCACAAACCCTACACATACAATTCTACGACTCACGGGGTTCAAACAAATCCTGTAGTAATGGCTCACGGGATGGAGGGTATAAGCTTCGGTAGGGTTTAAAAGTAAAGATTATGCAATACTTGGGATTCAATTTAATGTAATCGCGACTCCATGATGCAAGAATAAGGTAGACCCATAGGTGCTATATGTATGCAAGCATGGGGAATTGCTTGTGTGTCGAACTAGTAGTTGGATAACCGGGATCCGGATAGTACTCTTGGTTCTCCTGATAATTCCCTTGCTCAACGTCTGTCTGGAATAAAAGCCAAACACACAAAGGGCCATAATAAATAAAGTGCGCAATCATATGAATATATGCAACAAGAAAACAAGTTATGCCATGATGCAATGATGCATAATTACATGGTATAGCATAGCATGGCATGGGTGAGGTGTGTAAACGATAATAAAGCACTTTATTAATTTATTTAGGCATATTTTGCTCCCATACAAAGTTCTGATTATTTAATATTTTTATTATGCATGCTCCAATTCATATCATGAAATGCATAATCAGAACGGGCTCGTCGCGCTGATCGATTTAGACATATTATTTACCGGATTTGGAATTACGAAATTAAAGTTATGAATTTATTAAAAAGGAATTTAATAGTATTTAATTAATTTCGAAATTTTAAATTGCTTAAATATTATTTTGGATGGCATATTTGAATTTCTGACATTTTTCTGATTCAAAAACATATATTATATGTATTATTTAGAATTTTGAATTTAAAACAATATTAAATTCAAATTATATTAAATGTGGTCCATTGTTAATAGTTTGACTAGTTTGAATTAGTTTTGACATGATTTAAATTTATAGTTGAGTTCATGTAGAGAAATAAAGCAAGTTTCATATTAAACTTTTAGTCAAATTCGAATTCATTCAAAAGTTATGAACAATTTCTTATTTAAACAGATTACAATTCAATTTGAATTTGAATTTTAAAAAGGTTCTGGAATATTTGTTACACGAGGCTATTCTGCCCACGTTGACTGATGTGTGGGCCCAAGAGCTGACTCAGCAGCACGCTGGCAGAAGTTGCGCGTCGGACTTTTCTTACCGAGGTCGAAGCGACTCACCGACGATGACAGGTGGGGACAGGGCAATGCGGGTCCACACGTGCGCGTGGCTAGCAGGGAGAGGACATGTGTGCGATCTGGAAAAGGGGAAGGATGCTGGGTTAAGTTTCTAGGCTTCGGGTTTTTTTTCTATACATTTTGTCGCGTTAATTAAAACTGCATCATGGTGTTAACTGAAGCCGCGACAAGAACCGTTGATGGTGGCATACTCCGGTGAGGATATCGGCGGTGGCGATGGTCCAATTGAGGCGTTTAAGGGCTCGTTGGAGAGAGGGGCAATCGGGCTACAACTCCTATACTATGGCAATGGCGGCGGTGAGTTGAGCGCAAGATGAGCTTGCGCTGAACAGAGGCACATCACGGTAGCGCTATGCACGCGATGGGCAACGGGATCTCGTCGGGGTCGATGCTGTCGGTGCTGCTGGTGCTCGCGGAAGACGTGGCAAAGTGTGGGGGTCGTGGACCATCTCCACAGACACCGAGTGCACGCGAGGAGGTTGACGGAGTTGTGAACTGCAAGGTCTACGGGCTGGCGGCGGCACGCATGGCGGCTTCTCGACGGAATGATGATGATCTAGAAGAAGAGAGGAAGGGGTTGGGCATGTCCGAGGGATCGGGGCACTCACTAGGAGGGGGACGGTGTAGATGGAAGGGCTCGGGGTGGCGTTGATTGACAATAAGACGAGGCCCGAGGAAGGTACTGGGCACATAGGCACGGCGGCAGCGGCGACTCTCCGGCGAGCTATGATGGTTCCAGGGCAAAGCAGAGGAGGTACCCCATGTCGCAGGAGCTACTGGGACATTCTTGAGGTCACTAGAACGTTGGGGAAGCAGGTGGCCAGGGATAGGGTTTTGGATAGCAAGGTTGGCCATGGCTTGGAGTCTTGGGGAGGAAGAGAGAAAACATGGGTGGGCCTTCACCGATGGGATCTGTAGATGGTTGTCGCTGGGTGGTGGTGTCCAGAAGAGATAAGGGGGAGAGGGGAGTGCACATGGGGCTTGGTTGCTTTATGCCAAAGAGAGGGGAGATTGGTTAGGGTTGGATTCTCTCTCTTCTCTCTCTCTCTAGCTGGGTCAGTTTGACCAGAGGGGGACTAGGGAAGGTTGAGGCATGCTAAACCTGAACTTGTAAAGCAAGGGAGGAAAGGGCGTTTTGGGTTGAGGTGGAGGCATGGTTTCCAAGGCTAGATGCATGTGGGATGTGCACCCGCGGTGGAAAAATAATTAGGTTAGGGTTTGGTTTGTTAGGTAGACAACCCTCTTCTCCTCTCTTTCTCTCATAGTTTTAGATTTATTTTCAAAACAACATTTTAAATAAGCTCTCAAGTAAGATCTCAAACCAAACAAACCAAGAGAAAAGGAAAAAGATAAGAAAGGTCATCATGGAGGTTTTTGTTTGGAATGATACTAACTTAAAGGAATTAATATCATGCAAGCTTCCTCACAACAATCCAAAGAATTCAAACAATAGAAGATGAGGGAAAACTTGCTTGGGCCATGCATGACTCCTAAATAACCATATTTATACTTGTGAAAACATATATAAATACTCATGGCCATTTATTAATACATGCATCTAAAATATTTGAATAATGACCCTACAAAAACAACAAGCATGCATTCATATGAATATAGATAGAATATACACATATGTGAAGCTAAATGGCCATTATGGTGTGTATTTCCCACTAGGTCATCTTGTAGCCAATTATAGAATCACACATTAGCATATATTAAATAAAATCCATATGGAAGCTAAAATAGAAGCATCTCTACTCACATGACATGCAAAGGTGGTCATGTGTCTCCTTATAGTTAATATTGTGACAACAACATAGATCATGCATGGGAGCATGTAGAAATAGAAGTGGATCCATCTTACACATATGAGTTAGAATTAATACCAAGGAAATGCAATTGCTCATATATAGTTTGGATGGTGGAATTATAAGGTGGTAACAAAGAAAGGTGGTGGAGTTGTAAAATATATGCCCCCAACTCAATTTGAGCATCAAGCAATTTATGATAAGAAGCAAATACAATATATCAAAAGGCAAATACAATTAATAGACAATGCATAATGGAGGGAACAACCAAATTAAAAGGGGTTTATATGATGCTCAAATGCAATGTGGCATGGTGACATGAGCATGATATAATGATGATGTAATAAAAGATATGTAGGAAGTAGCAATAGACTAGATAAGTAGCACTACAATCGTTAGAAAATTGGGATGCTACACCGCCATTTAGGAGCTCGACCACGATTCGGGGCACAAACTTCAGTGGGTGCATGCGATCTCCGACTGAGTAAGGTGGGGTCGAGGATGAGGTTTCACTAGGATGGGCAAAAACACGGGGGAGAATGCCAGCAGCAAGGTGGGATAGAGGGGCTGCAGGGGAGAACACCAGTGTTGGTGCTAATCTTTCATTTTTTTCCTTTTTAGATGGTTGAAGATTTTTCAGAGAGAGGGATCCGGAAATTTACAAAAGACCCATAACTAACTGTTGTATCATTTTACCTATGCCATGTGGTCCTAATAGTGGGCCCAATCTGCCAGAAAATGGTTTAAGCAGAGCAAACTGTACAATCAGGGCTACATGTCACGACCCTACCCCAAAAGTGGTCTTTATGTGCCAACTCGCACAATTGTGGTAGTTTAGTGTAAAGATTGCCGCAAATGTGGTAGCTTTGTGTCAATTACTCTGTTGACACAGCAGTGTCTACCCATGACTTCTAGAGGTAGGAGGTGGTCGAGATGCCCCCACCGTGCTCCTCTACTCCCGTGGATCGATATAGGGAAGGGCGCCCCGCCTGTATTGCCGCGGAATCTGGCCCACCTGGCCCCAACATTGCACCATGCTTGTTGTGCTCTGCCCCGCCCAATGGGGAGAGATTAGGGGCGGGAGAATGCAGGCCTTAGGGTAAAATGGAAAACAATAAACGCATACCTCGACCACATCCGGACTCCTCCTCTCGGTTCCCCTAATTTGAGCACCACCAGCCTGCTCTATACTCAGTGAAGGAGTCGTCGGGGTGTGTAGCTCCTGGGTACCCAAGCCCCAGCATCCTCCTCAGCCTAGCCGTTATCACTAGGGCCTCGGACATAGGTCCCGTCATAAGACGCGCCTCCCTACTCTCCGCACCTACGCAACTCCACGTCTTCCTCCGTGCTCGGCCACGAGAAGACTGGGATCTCGGTGTAAGGAGAGATCAGTGATGGACGGTTCCTTTCCTCCACTGAGGTAGGCGGCACTAGATGGTAGGGAAAGAATACCAAACCGGCTCTTTGACTTAGCGGTGGGAGTGCAGGTAATTTTTGAGGAATGTGGTACGCAAAAAAAAATATTTTTAGTGCATAACCAAGATCCAATGCGAGCGATAAGGTAACGTATCATACCCTCAAAGATCAAACTATTATAAGTTTGTCGATGACGAGGTTTGTCGTGTGTCGATCCCCGTAACAATCCTTAGTGAGTCGCGAAGAGATATATTTTCCCATGGATGGCTCCAATGATCCAGTGCTCCACACGTCGCACCTCCACCGGCATCCACACGTCCAACAAGAACGGCACCACATCGAAGTGATATCAAGCTCACGAACAAAGCGGGAACGCGTTAATGAAGATCCGGCGACACTTCGTTGTACGATTAGATTAGATCTAGAGGAGGTAGAAGACGAGCAACACTTAGGTGTGATGAAGAAGAAGGGTTACTAGCGACGATGATGACAACGCAAAGAAGAGGAGGAAGATGAGCTACAAGACGCCGAGGCGGTGATGGCCAACGACAACGATAGGCTGCGCAGCAGCGGTGGGCAGGGACGGTGCATGGTTTCTCCAAAATGCATGTCCCTTTCCTTTGGCCATGCCCCCGTATATATGTGCGTCTAGCCTCTCTCCAAAAGAGAGATTAGTAGTAGTACTTGTGTCCTAGTAGGAATCCTCATTCCTTTCCTCCACATAGACATAGAGAGAGTAGGAGTAGGACTTCGTGTCCCGGAAGGACTCCTCCTTCCTCCTCCAACTCGAATATCTAGGGAGGGTACGAGTCCTAGAAGGACTCCTCCTAATATGTGGTGGACAATCTTCTCATCAAGTTTGGGTAGATGGCGTTGTAGATGATGAAGACAACTTATATGAATCTGAAAAATCTCCTAGCTATCAGAGATTTGTCCCGTGAAGGAACTAGGGTCCAATGATCCCTTGGTTCGAGAGGGGGCTGAACACGTGATTTTGGAGGAACCCAGCGACAGTGACGGCAGCGGAGCAAGCACACGACAGAGAGATGACACCGAGGTTTTTTTTACCCAGGTTCAGGACCCTTGTGATGAGGTAAATCCCCTACTCCTGCTTTGTTGTATTGCTCGTGTGCCTCGCAAAGTTACAATGGAGAATGGAAGTCTAGGGTTTTAGATCTCTGGGATCGTCCCTTTCCAAGGTAGGAGAAGGGCTCCTTATATAGGGCGCCATCGGGCCTCTTCCCTCGGTCTATGGACAGGAAGGGTCACCACAGTGCAGCCCCCCGAGGTGCTGGTCTACAAGGCTACTTTTTGGTCGACCGATTCTTAGACCTAGATGCGCTTCTGCTAGTTTGTAAAGTAGCCTCTCCTTTTCCTAGTTTGTCTTCATCTGGTGCTACCTACAGTCCCCTTAACACCCAAACGGCAACTGGTGTACCCACTATGCTGAGGTCTTCGGTTCCCCTGCTACAAGGAAAGGCGGGTGGGCTAGATATTCCTTTTCCAAGGCAAATGGTGTAGGGGTTTGCGTATGAAAACAATAAATTTTACCCTACACCCCTGAACCCCTATTACCAGGACCTATCTATTAGTAATGCAGTAACGGGAAGGGCTTTTCGCGAACTTGTCCTTGAAGATCGAAAAGCATTGTCAACACTCGGGAGAGCATGGTTAATGTAGATGAACCGAAGACGACCTCAAGGTCGTGTTGAAGTCCTGGTAGCTCATGTGGCTCCAACGACTCCTAGTGCCCCAAGACATCCGGTTCCTGGCGATGAATCCCGCTTCCCCAATCCAGCAGCAGTTGCAGAAGTAGAGCTCTTGGATCTGAATCCCGCAGCGCGACGGTGCTCTGCGGTGAAGAAGACTCTCGCTTGCACGATCCGAACTTGGGACCACGGTCACATGAGAGAGAGAGAGAGAATCAACTATAAGGTCTCCCCAAAAGAGAGGGAACCTTTTATTGATTATTGTTGTATCTATTTTGCCAAAATACCTCTCTTTATATAAGGGAACCCCCCCCCACGGCCAACTAGCTTAGCCATGTGGGACTAAACAAGGGAGAGGGAGAGGGGGAGGTGTGACCGGTGGCCAAGGCCCCTAGTGGGCCCCACGCAGGGAGCCCTAGGCCCAGCCAGCCAACCCCTCTCTCTTCCTCCCTTCGGTCTTTCCCTCATGGGCCCTTTTCCTCCGGATTTGGCCCAATTAGGTATTTAACCCTATTTTAATTCCTTTTCTTTTATTGAATAAATATAATTGAATGATTAAATCAATATTTAACATTCACTTACATATTATTCAATCCCCATTGATGTGGAACTCATTCCCTCTCATTCCAGACACCCTCCGGATTTACCAAACCCCTTCTGGTTTTCCGTCTTCTCTTTTCTTCGGTGATTCTGCCGATCCCAAAACACTATCTAAGCGTCATAAAGCCCTTAAGCATGATACACCATTGTTCAGGAACACTCCATACATGGTCGGGACCCTCCCGCACCAATGATCAATAGAGGGACCTGGATGGCCATGTGACCCATGTGCATTCCACAAAATCTTTCGTCGATTGAACCATGGACGTCATGTCTTATTACTTTTGTCTCTTGATACTTGCCTTGTCCGAGATTTGATCAATGACATCAGCATGTCGTGTTCAATCTCGTTACCGAGAAATGATACTTGACTCGTTCCGACAAGTGATATCCCCGTATCAAATCACACATTGCGCAGCTATTGGATATAACTTCTCCGAGTGGGACCTCGAGTATCTTTCCGTCACATGGATGGACAAATCCTGCTCTTGACGCATATTGCCTCAACTGTCCCTCCGAATACCTGAACACACCTTTATGATCACTGTTTAACCGTGTGATGTTTGATGCTATCAAAGTACCCTCGGGTAATAGTGATTGATATGGCCTCACAGTCTAGTACACTAAGTCTATTCTGATCATCGTAACTTGAACTTCATGACATAATCGGGCCACGATGCTTAGGTTGGGTACAGTTAATCATCTCATTCTCATAATTAAGTGACTCAATTTCCAACTGGCATAAATGCCACATGATCAGGAAACCTTGATCATCTGTTGACCAATGAACTAGTGACTAGAGTTTCATCGGGAACTCCTGGTTGTTTATATATCACACGTGTATTGACGTTTCCTTTCAATACAGTTATAGCATGATATAAAACTTAATCATAAACTTTATGAAATATGATAATAATCCTTATTACTATTTGTCTCTAGGGAGTAATTCCAACAGTCTCCCACTTGCACTAGAGTACAAATAAACTAGCTGCATTTGTTCTTAATCATTGGCACCATATATCCCGACACATTGAACATGCTTGCTCATGGAAGAGGTTGAGTCTTGGGTCTGTACTTTACAATCCAAAATCCTTTGCAACATACTAATGTCACCTAGTTTGACATTAATACTTTATCATCACATGATAACATCTTTGTGTATGCATCGTAGTTATGGCAGCAGAATGAGGTCGGTTTCCATGAGCCTACAGTGACTTTAGATCAGCCACTTCGAGCTTTCTCATGGGCACTATGCCCTGGGACACACTTTCTGCATAAAGACGAACTAGTCCCGACATAACAATATGCATCACTTTAGATGGTACCCTTATCTATTATTATAAATGTAACCATCAAAACACAAGTGCACCCTGTGCAACTTTCGATGTTTTTATCACCTCACTTCCTACTTGACTTTAGTCGGTATTATCGATATAGGAGTATCCAATCTTCTTACAACCTAACCATTTATGCTTTTAAGATATATCATCCTTTATGGACTTGGAAACATGTCTACAGTTCTCAATCAAACACTGAGGACTAACTTAGCTTAACATTCCGTGATTCATACTTAATCACTTTTCAAACATTCCTTCTTGGATCATATATTATGTTAAGTTGTCATCATGGTTTTCAAGATAGAACCTATGTCTCAACATAGTGGATGTTGATCATCCTTTCTTTCTTTCAACCATTGATGTTTATCTAAAATGTGATTCCTAATTTGAGTGATCAATGGCCATTCCTTAATCAATTCCCTTTCCAAAACTCTTTTCAGAATCCTTTTAGGAATACTAAATAATATGGTAATTACTTACTTTCAACTTCTAATCCTTATAAATAATTATTTATTGGTACTTGTGCTTTCATTCTTAATGTGTCATCCACACATTTAAGAATCAATCCTTAAGCTCCCACTCAAAACATCTTCCCAACATACTTGAGTTCGAGATTTATATTGCTCCCACTCAAAATATGTTCCCGACATATTTGAGTCCGAGACTTATATCGCTCCCACTCAAAAATATGTCATTCACATATTGTTTTAGGAAGACTTTCATAGCTCCCACCCAATTTCATGCAAATTGCATATTCACTCACTATTTTGAATGCCTTCAAAATTCTTTGATCAATTATGAGAGATTTACTATGAGATGCTAGTACCTTACTAGTATTAAATCCACCAGACTTTCAGCACTTCTAAATCAAATTCATTTGAATTTGTCCAATACATTATTCATGAAAAATCATGCTTTTGTTATTCACCTTTTCCTTCATGACTTTGCAGTCATTTGGAAAATTCAAGTAACCCTTTACTTGGTAAGATTCAACAATGAATTACTTTCTAATCTTAAGTGAATTTTTCCTCTAGGATTTCTCATAATTTCAGTTCACCATTATTTCCTTAGTAGTTTGTAGGTATGTGAAATTCCGGTAATCAAGACCAATGATTCACAAATGTCTCCATACAAGATATGGGCTACATTTTGAATCCTACTTCATGTAGTGAAAACATTAGTGGGGAAAACACAATGATCATTATCATTGATTATTTCCTCTATAAAGAGAATCGTTCAAGAATGCTTTCCATTGTGCTTCTCAATACTCTGATGCAGGGTTTTCAATCCTCGTCATTTTTTCACTATCTTGCATAAGCTTCATAATCAAGAATACAAACTTTCTCGAAAAAGCACCAAAAATTTAAGCAATACTAGTTTTGCCTTTCTTTTGGTTCTATCCATGGATTTTGTATTCATAATTTACAATGAATACTCTACAAGGACTTATTCACTATTTTTTGGTTATATAGAATATCTCCAAAACTTTTACGATGATCCATACAAGATATGGCTCCGATCTCATGAATTTAGATAGTTCACTATATATTCTAATTGAGTGCTAACTATTTCAAACTAATGGTCTTTACATCTACACTACAATGATTTATTTGGCGCCATCTATTCACTCACTTTGATATCTAATATCACATTCTGATGCTTTGCATTTTGACACTTCAAATGCATTGCATTTCACAATTTCTTTATGCCAATCTTATAAAGTTGAATTTCATTACTATTGATCAAATCATAGTAATTAGATTCTCTTTTATCTTTAATACCCTTGGATGATGAAATACTTTGATCACATCAAATAGTTTCATACCCATGTTTCCTTTTGGTAAACTCTTTTACTAACTTCAAACAATCACAAAATGATAATCACCATTTCATTGAAATACATAGAATATGTATTTACTTTCAACAATTCATCAAACACTTTGTATTCACGCAATACACGGTGTTTAAGTTATCTTTGACGAACTTCGTCATGATTCATATGTGAAAAGAAAACAATTTTCTTTCACATATTACCAATATATATACTATTAAAAAGATTAGCGTCGTTCGTCATTTGAGTTTTTTCTGTCTGCCGTTGTTTTAACCTTTTTGCCTCTGGTAGTTCAGAAAAATTACCTCCCTGCCACCGCTAAGTGCTATGTGTTCGGTGAAACGGGGCCTAGCGTCCCCACACACCGCCCGCCCATCCCCATCGACCCCGACTCCCAGACCTCATCTACAAGCTGCTCCTAGAACAGCCCATGGAGCTGGAAGATGCGGGTCTCCTCGACGGAGGACAGGCCGGCGAGCTGCATCCTCGGTGTCTTCCCTCAACATAGACTCCGGGACGGAGGCTAGACCGAAGCGCTAGCCGCTCGATCCGGCTGCTCCAAATCTCCGGCATCTCCCCCTTCCTGATTGTGGCCGCTAGACCATAAGCTCCTCTCCCCTCCCCTCTTGGCTTGTCCATTTTCTTGCCGATCTTTGAGATGTTGTGGTACTGGCATGATCTGGTCGCAGATGCCATGGATTCCGACGGTCTGGTCCAACCTTTCTCCAAATACATACTGGTAGTTTTAGTTCTGTAGCTCAGATGTGGTCAAGTCATTTGATGAGGAATCTAATCACCTTTCTCCAAATACATGCTGATAGTTTCTATTCTTGATGCATAGCATAATTCGTTGTGTAGCTCAGATGTGGTCAAGTCATTTGATGAGGAATCTAATTTTCTATACACAGTTGATTTCAGATGGATGAGCGAAGAGCTCCATGTGGCCTCTAGTTGGTCCAAGTGCAAACCCCAACTCCGGCCGCCACCGTATTCACCCTCTGAGGGAAGTCTGCCGCGCGCAGCTACCCCGTGAAGGCTCCGCGGCGCCTGCTCATGCCGGCGAGCTTAGTGATTTTGGTCTACTGCTGCTACGTGTTGTTTCATCTACCGAAGGTTTTATTGATTCTTTATCATGTTTAGAACAGGCTTTGGATGTAGGCCAGATAAATTCCGAACAATTTTCAGTCGCACTCACTCATAAACTTTATGTCACTAGTGGAAAACGGACACTTAGTCTCGGTTTGTAAGGGCCTTTAGTCCCGGTTTGCTAACCGGGACTACGAAAGCGGGACTAAAGGTCACCCCCTTTAGTCTCGGTTCTGCCATAAACCGGGACTAAAGGTCCTCACGAGATTGTGTTGAGCGAACGGGACCTTTTCTTAAACTTTTGAATTATCTAACTCTTTAATCTCTCATATCTCTTATTTTTAACACTAACTATACTTAATCTTAGTTCAAATTACACTTATGGTCAAACTTTCCGGTCGGTCACCCATCCTAGCACTACTCCATCCCCAGCACGCTTAACTTCCTCATTCCACCTCTCTCACCTCGCGCGAAGGACCTTTATACCTTGTTGTCAGGACTAGTGTATCAATCCTATTAACTCATATCAATATGTCAACTGTCTTTATTTTTTGAAATTACGAACAACTATTTAAGTAAACAATAATAAATAAGTAATAATAATATTTTATTCATACAAAAATAAAAAACTAATTAAAATAATATTTTATTCATTTTTGCCATTTATTCATTTAATATGATATAAATAATATCTTCAAATCTGTAAATTGAAATTTGACAAATAATATATTTTTATTATAAAAAAATGTGAGGAATTCAAATATGACATACAAAATTACTAAATTTTTTTAATTTTTGATATAATTTTTATTTTTTCGAATTTTAAGAATCTAAAATAATTCAAAATGGCCTAAAGCTGTTGAAATCGAAGAGGAAATTGTTTTCTGCACGTTTCGATAGGTTGTACGTTTTTTTTATATCGTATGTAAAAGTTATGGCCATTTAGAAAAAAAATTGTCCATTTTTTTTAGTCCCGGTTGGTAATACGAACCGGGACTAAAGGTTACCCCTTTAGTACCGGTTGGTGATACGAACCGGGACTAAAGGGGGCGCACCGGCCGCAGGCTGCCGCCACCCCTTTAGTCCCGGTTCGTATCTCCAACCAGGACTAAAGGCTCCGTTTGACCCGGGACTAAAGATTGTTCCGTTTGAACCGGGACTAATGTGAGCATTAGTCCTAGGTCTAACCACAACCGGGGCTAATGCTTTAAACTGGGGTGGACGAAAGCCTTATTTTCTACTAGTGTGTGTGACTTATTCAACAAGTCTCGCATGCAAAAAACAGATATGGTGGTAGATCAGTAGATGGATAACAATAGTCCCATATTCTTATTTTTTTTGGGGTTTTATTAGGTTTGCAAGATGTCCACCACGAGCTGTGCCTTTTCAGTTCATGGGATTATTGAAAAGTCACATCGTTTTTTGTGCTTTCCAAATGTACATGGACACTATGACGGAACCTAGATTTGATTTATTTTATGTCTTAACATCTGATCGATCAAATTGGTTATATATAAGAATGGTCCCAAAAGGACCTCCAATACACCTCACTTTACACCTTCGATTCATGCCATTATAGTCCATCAAGATAACTGGTTTGACCCTGATGGGATTGGCATGATGAAAGGATGCTACTACACATGAATCTGTTTTTTTAAACAAGGCATTAGAACAACCAAACTCAGTCAAAGTAGTAGTCTAATCCTAATCTAAACATGGTTTCCCCAAATCAGTAGTGTGAATCCATTTATCTTACTGGCCCTACATTCAGCTACCTATGTAGTTTCAGAAGACATCACGTGCATACAAGTGGTTCCCTAAATGCTTAGGAGGGACAACTTATTTCTTAAGTTAGCGTTTCCTATTAAGTTAAGGCTTATATGTATGCCTGTCTTATATGTAAACAGACATATTATGTGTCAAGTTTGCACACGACTAAGCTGGCCAAAAAACACATTTTTACTGACTTTTGGCCTCTATTGTTTGGCTGTATCCTTTTCTTTTCCCAATAATGCTTATGTACACATTTTAGTTTTTGGATAATTTTATAGCTAGATATTTGAAATTCCTGACCCATGTTAGAATATACACCAAACATGAAAACATGAAAAACATTTGGAGAAGGTTTCTTTTGGATTTAAAATAAAACAAGAAAAGGGAAGAAGGGTTTTAAACCCTAGGAATAATTTACCAAAAACAAATTATGCACTATCAAGATTAGAAAGTGCTTATGATGTCATTGCTAACAAGCAACCACACTTACTTTTAGACTTATGAGAGAATCTAAAAGCAAACCAACTTGCATTCAAATTTTATTTCTTCAACTATATGTAACTATCATTTCATATACAAGTTTAATTGTGCAGCGATATGCCTACATGAATAACAAGACCGACAATAAAAATACTTAAGAGGCCGTAGCAACGCATGGGCACTCAGCTAGTAACTTTGAATTCAAACAATGGTTTCATTCATTAATGAATATATCATTAAGTTGGGTATTCTCAAGGCATTTTTCAATATTTTATAAATATTCATGCATTATCAATTAGTTTCATAACCAGGATAATTCACACACATAATCAAACAAGATATGAACACAAATAGAAATCATTCATAAAAGTGGAACAACTGTTTGTTACAAACTCATATGAATAACCGTCTCACGAAGTGTGAGACACACTAAATAAGTTCACAATCTATCGATTACATTAATCATCCATAAATGATAAACTAAGTGATAAATGTCGAGGGAGAGTGTCGTTGGACATCATCATCATGCTCGCCGTCAACGCGCAATGTCACCTCCTCTCCAGCAAACAACTCTCATGCAGAAGGACCTGTTTTCACCAAAACAGTATAAGTATCAAATACTTTAACATGGCAATATGTGTTTGCAAGATTATAATATTTATAAAATTGTATATCAAATATATACCCTTGTCATTGACAATCTCTCCGGCAATTGGTTCAACCTTTATGTTTCTAAAACATAATATGAAATCCTAGAAATCCAACGTTTCTATATCACCACTCATGATGCTATTCTAGACATGTCCTTCATAGCTGGGAGGCAGCGATCGAAGCAGCACGCCTATCGCAAATGACTCAGTCATCTAATGGTCTACGAAGTGAACTAGTCTCATGTGTGCATCAAGCATGCACCCCAAGTGACTCTTCAGACAAGTGTGTTCCTCCATCTTTATGGAAAGGAACTCTCCAAGCAGATCATGCTTCCACATGTGCACATGGCTTATGAACTTTGCTCCCAGCTGATGCACCATCAAATATGGGTCAAGATCACCCATGAGTGGATGTAGTTCATCCACCATCCCATAACGCATCATTATCTGGATGAAAGTTGACATCTCTTGGTGATAGTAGCGTTCTACCCGCTCTCGTGGGGTATCATAGCCATCAGGCTCGGCCAATTCCATTGTGTGGCGTATGTAATCTACCACATTATTCCCAGTAAGGAGATCATTCAGGAGTACAAGCCAACCATTGAAGTTGGATCCATCAAGTCTAAGTTTCTCACCAACTACCCACTCATCAATGTCAAAGTAAGCTTCACGGTCAGTCATCTCTACATTTATAATTGCAAAAAGGATTTTAGACTAAGTTTATAATTAAATGAGTTTAAAATATATAACTCCACCAAAATCACCTATCCCCTAAAGGGTTCTAGTGATTAGACCATCCCTATTCACTACACCGCCCCTGATCGTCATGGTCGGCGATATAGTTGCAAAGGTGGACGCCTAAACGTCGATCACATCATTCATGCAACTCATGCTCGATCTTTTGACTATCCATGTTCCGTGGCCATGTCTACACATGATAGGCTTGCCAACTCAATCTTAGTGTACTCGCTGTGCAACATGGCTTACACCCACTGTATGCGAACGTAGATATGTCTGACACACAATCGTCATGGCATGCCTCATACCGAAGAACTTTCTTGGTGGTGCACACTAAGGGAGAACACTTTCATTGGTATTTTAATTAGGGATCACCTTATTAGGCTACCGTCGAGTATCTAATACTAGCACACAATGAGATATACAACCAATAAACATTGAATGTACGTGTGATGTGATATGGTCCTTCTTGATGTGATCTCCATCTTGCGCCTTCGGATTCTGGCGCCAGGGTTCCGGCGCCATAGGCACCAGGGTACCAGTGCCTTCTGGTGTGGTAGTCCTTCACCTCCGTGACCGTCCACTACTACTTTACCTTTGCCACAACCATATCACATCATAACGCCCCCTACAAAACAAAGTTAGACGCCTCTACTTTATCTTTGCATGTTTTAGGTGGCTGAATGGGCTTTAGCACAAGAACCGTTCTTACCTACGAACTTTCACCACAGCATTTATCAAGTTGTTGTCTATACTACACCCCTTTTGGGGCCCTCCGTTGCAAATGGCATACCAACTAATGCGAGAGAGACAGACACCCCCCAAAGCCACTTTATACGGTACAAGCCGTATGTCAAGCGTGGACCAGTCTCGCGAATGAACACATAAACTCAGTTGGGGTTGCTTCATCAAGCATTACTACGGTATAAACAAGTAACATGTGGAGGGTAACAACTAAAAGATCAATGCCCACATGCTACATCTCGTGTGTTCTACCCGTACTAGCAATATACGCATAGATCTAGCTCTGATACCACTATAGGGGTTCGCGTATGAAAACAATAAATTTTATCCTACGCCCCTAAACCCCTGTTGCCAGGACCTATCTATTAGTAATGCAGTAATAGGAGGGGCTTTTCGTGAACTTACCCTTGAAGAACGAAAAGCGTTGTCAACGCTCGGGAGAGCATGGTTGATGTAGACAAACCGAAGCCAACCTCAAGGTCGTGCTGAAGTCTCGGTAGCTCCTACGGCTCCAATGACTCCTAGTTCCCCAAGTGCTGCACCTCCCAGGGAGTTACACACATCCGGTGCCTGGCGATGACTCCCGCTTCCCCGATCTAGTAGCAGTTGCGGAAGTAGAGCTCCTAGATCCGAATCGTGCCCCATGACGGTGCTCCGCGGTGAAGAAGACTCTCGCTCGCGCGATCTGAACTTGGGACCACGGGTATGGGGGAGAGAGAGAGAATCAACTAGAAGGTCACCCAAAAGAGAGGGAACCTTTTATTGATTATTGTTGTATCTATTTTGACAAAATACCTCTCTTTATATAGGGGAACCCCCCCCCCCCCCCCCCCGCGGCCAACTATCTTAGCCATGTGGGACTAAACAAGGGAAAGGGGAGAGGGGGAGGTGTGGATAGTGGCCAAGGCCCCTAGTGGGCCCTGCGTGGGGATCCCTAGGCCCAGCTGGCCACCCCTCTCTCTTCCTCCCTTCGGTCTTTCCCTCATGGGCCCTTTCCCTCTGGATTTGGCCCAATTAGGTATTTAACCATTTTTTAATTATTTTTCTTTTATTGAATAAATGTAATTGAATGGTTAAATCAATATTTAACATTCACTTACATATTATTCAATCCCCATTGATGTGGAACTCATTACCTCTCATTCCGGACATCCTCCGGATTTACCAAAACCCTTCCGGTTTTCTCTCTTCTCTTTTCTTTGGTGATTCTGCCGATCCCAAAACACTCTCTGAGCGTCATCAATCCCTTACGCATGATACCCCACGGTACGGGCACACTCTAGACATGGTCGGGACCCGCCCGCAACAATGATCAACAGAGAGACCTGGATGGCCATGTGACCCCTGTGCATTCCACGAAATCTTTCATCGTTTGAACGATGAACGTCGTGTCTTATTCCTTTTGTCTCTAGATACTTGTCCGAGATCTGATCAATGACATCACCATGTCGTGTACAATATCGTTACCTACAAATGCTACTTGACTCGTTTCGACAAGTGATATCCGTGTGATCAAATCACATGCTACGCAGCTATTGGATATAACTTCTCCGAGTGGGCCCTTGAGTATCTTTCTGTCACGCGGATGGACAAATCCCGCTCTTGACGCATATTGTCTCAACTATCCCTCTGAATACCTGAACACACCTTTATGATCACCGTTTAACCGTGTGATGTTTGATGCTATCAAAGTACCCTCGGGTAATAGTGATTGATATGGCGTCATGGTCTAAGAAATAGTACACTAAGTCTATTCTAATCATCATAACATGAACTTCTTGATATGATCGGGTCATGATGCTTAGGTTGGGTATAGTTCATCATCTCATTCTCATAATGAAGTGACTTCATTTCCAACTGGCATAAATGCCACATGATCAGGAAATCTTGATCACCTGTTGACCAATGAACCAATGACTAGAGTTTCACCGGGAACTCCTAGTTGTTTATATATCACACGTGTATTGACATTTCCTTTCAATACAGTTATACCATGATATAAACTTAATGATAAACCTTATCATAAACTTTATGAAATATGATAATAATCCTTATTACTACTTTTCTCTAGGGCATATTTCCAACAAATGGCGGGGGCGCGGTCTTGTCGCGACCCGACCCGCCCGTTGATTCCTTAGCGGTTTTATGGAAGGGCCCAGGGCACGCTCCAAGGCACCCTCGGGCAGTTCTGGAGGCGCTTTCCTTCGGGAGGGCGTTTCCTTACAAGGGGGCCCTCTAGAGGGCGGACCTGGCTGCTCCCATCATAGGAGGTAACGATGGATCACGAGGGTACGGCATCTCGAGGCGCAGGGGGCTTCCAACCATCAGGATGTGGTACCCCAGTTGCCAGGGCCCTGACAGTATCCCCAGGAGTTTGGCCTGCACGTGTCCCTCGCTGGTCTTGAAGGGTCAAGCGGCCGAGGACGGTTGGTGGGCCCCGTCTCCTGAAAACAAAATCATGACTTTGTCTTGTCTGCAGATTCAAGGCGCCCATGGGTTATTAACCGCTAGGATCGAGCGTGTCACTCTTGCTCCGGGAGTTGCTCCCACAATGCGACAACGCGTGGGACCCCTATAGTTATATCACGTGCCTGGGGAAATGATATGTCCTTTCTGACCCTCCTTTTATACTAGGGCTTGAACACGCGAGCTCTCACTCTTCGCCTTTATTCCCCTTCCATTCTGTTGCGGGCTTGTGCAAAAACCCTGCTCTTCTAGACGGCGTCCCCCATCGTCCCCATTGCCACGGTGGATGAGGCAGCCATGGTCAAGGGCGGGGGTTCTCTCGCCCTCGTCTCGCCTCTGGTAGAGGTTGCTCCTCCAGCGAAGCACGGTCACGTCCTCCCATGCGGGAGCGGCCGAGGATGACGCGGGGGTCATGGCGCCGGCCCCAGCGTTGCCCCACCCTAGGTCACGGAGGCATCGAACGATGAAGCTCCTCCAAGGCGCAAGCATGGACGCCCCCATGGGAGCGACCGTGGAGTCTGCGGGAGGGCGCGGTGAAAGCTCTGGCGCCGAGTCCGAGCCTTCGGTGGAGGTCATCATGCAACCCCCACCTGTGGTGATCAAGATAGAGGACGAACCCAAGCCTGCTCGGGTGATCGACTTTGTCGTCATTCTCAGAAACTCCGATTGGTTCGTCAAGGTGAGGGGTGAGCGTGGGGACTCTTCTTCCCGATGATATGTACCTCTGCGATAGCTAGAATTAGTTCCTTGTTTCTCACCGCATTCAGCGTGGCTCTGTGTTGCGGTTCCGCTACGTCGGGGGGAGGGACTTCTCCGTTTCGGTGTTCGACACCTTGCTATGCCGGTTGGCCTACCCAGTGTAACTCACTTGAGGAGACAAGGCCAGGTTCATACCACCTCAGCTCTAGAGCCGCGGGTATTTTGCTAGTGTAGGTGTAGCGTCCTTTGGTACTATGTTCCCAAGTTGGGTTTGTAAGGAAGACTTGGCGTGGATGCCTGTAAGCGGATCTTCGCTCTTGTTATTTCTCCCTTTGCATGTTTTGTTATGATGCTTCGAGTTTTGATGTTCATTGCACGAGGTAGATCCGGTGCAGCAGGGGACCACCGGCGGGCCTGGCGCGTCCCATGGTGAAGCTTCATGTGGGTCGGAGTCCGGAGTGGAAGCCTCACGAGGTGGGGGCTTGTGGAGTCCGCGCCTAGGCAGGTGACCTCCAGGGGTGGCACTAGGGGACGATGTCCTTTCCGGGTGTTCCTAGCCGGTGGTCCATGGGGATCCTTCGTATGCCCCTAGCCCTAGTCGTTCAGGCGCTGAGAGCCGTGGGCGAGGTTCTCGGTAGTGCTCCTAGGAAATAAGTTCTAGGCTCAGCACACTAGGCCTTGCGACTCACTGGTCCCCTGAGGGGTGGGTGCCTCACGAGACACACTTCGAACCTCTTGAGGAGAAGGTCATTAGGTGTAGCGCGGGAGGTTTTTGGTTTCGTAGGGGTCGGAAACTGTAGGCAAGGTGACTGACAGCCGCGAGGCGGGCCATGGGCTCAGAGCCCTACGCTTTAGGTCTCGACGAGCTCAAGCCACAGAGGGGAAGTGCCTCACGAGCCGTCGTGAGGATAAAACTGGGTTAGGGACCATGGGTGAGGTAACTCATGGCAGAGGAACGGGTCACGAGTTTAGATCTCGACACTTTAGGTCCTAACGAGCTCAGGCCGCGGAGGGGCAATGCCTCACGGGTCATTGTGACGATAAAACTGGGTCAGGAAGCATGGGTGAGGTAACTCACGGCCAAGGAATAGGTTGTGAGTTCAGAGCTCGACACTTTAGGTCCTGGCGAGCTCGAGCCGTGGAGGGGAAGTGCCTCACAAGACGCATGATACGTTGCAAACGTATCTATAATTTTTGATGTTCCATGCTTGTTTTATATCTACTTTCTTATGTTTTGTCCACACTTTGGAGTATTTTTACACATTTTTTGGAACTAACCTATTAACAAGATGCCACAGTGCCAGTTGCCTGTTTTCTGCTATTTTTGGTTTTAGAAAAGCTAGTAAGGAAATATTCTCAGAATTGGACCGGACAAAAGCCCAAGTCAATATTTCACCAGAAGGAATACGGAGTCCGGAGGGGAGACGAAAAGGGGATCCAGGGCGGCCACACCCTAGGGTGGCGCGGCCAGCCCTAGCCACGCCGCCACCTGGTGTGGGCCTCCTTGTACTCCATCGACCTTGCCCCTTCGCCTATATATTGCCTCCGGGACGAAAAACCTAAGGACCCGATCAAAATTCCACGAAAGAGTCTGTAGCCGACATCATCTCCATCCCTATATCGGGAGTGATATGAAGCTCTTCCCGGCACCTTGCTGGAAGGGAGAGATCAGCCTGGAGGCTTTCTTCATCACCATGACTGCCTCCAGTGTGATGCGTGAGTAGTTCATCTCTGGACTATGGATCCATGTAGTATCTAGATGGTTGCTTCTTCTCCTTTGTGCTACCATGTTTAGATCTTGTGAGCTCCGTTCATGATCAAGATCATCTATTTGTAATCCTACGTGTTGTGTTTGCGGGAATCCGATGGATATTGAGATGCTATTTCAGATTGATTATTGATTCTATCATGTCTATGTTATTTGTGATCTTGCATGCTTTCCATTGTTAGTAGCTATCTTGTCTGAGTAGATGCTAGCAACTTCAAGAGGGAGTATTTATGCTCTATAGTGGGTTCATGCCTCTAGGAATCTAGGGAAGTGATAGAAATCTCTAAGGTACTAGATGTGTTGTTGCTACTAGGGAGAAAACAGCAATCCTTTGTTCATAGAACAATCATATTGTTTACTTTACACACTTTGCTTAATGCAATTATCTATTGCTTGCAACTTAATACTGGAGGGGGTTCGGATGATAACCTGAAGGTGGATTATTAGTCATAGATGCAATTGGATTATGGTCTATGTATAATGTTGTAATGCCCAATCAAATCTCGTAGGAGCCAAGATGATTAGTATATGCATGTGTGCTTTCTCTGTGTCTGTCAATTGCCCCGTTGTAATTTGTTCTCCCAACATGTCATCTATCTTAAGGAGAATCACCTCTAGTGAACTATGGACCCTGGTCCATTCTTTTACCATCAATCTACAAGCTATTTATTATTTTCTATTTACTTTCTGCAGGCAACTACTATCTTCCACACAATACGTTTAATCCTTTGTTTTCAGTAAAACCGGTGAGATTGACAACCTCACTGTAAGTTGGGGCCAAAGTTCTGTGGTTGTATTCTGCAGGGCTCCAAGTATGAAACAACACCTTGGACGTGTTTCCTTGCTCCTACTGGTTCAATAACCTTGGTTTCATAACTGAGGGAAAACTTGCTATTGTACTCATCATACCTTCCTCTTGGGGTTCCCCAACGAGCTCGATATATTTTGAGCCAATTAGCAAGCTTTTTCTGGTGCCGTTGCCGGGGAGTCAAGGACATCTTCATAAGGGTAGTCCCTCATAACCAATCTCTTTACTTTGTTTTTTGTTTTGCTTAGTTTATTTCTTCTTTGTTTGCTTGTTTCTTTTATCAAAAACACACAAAAAATAGTTGTACTAGTTTGCTTTCTTTATCAAAAACACACAAAAAAATTAGTTTCTATCTTAAGTTACTATTATGTCTAGCGTTGCTTCAATCACTATGTCGCCTGAGGAAATGATTTTTACTTTCAAACAAGGAATTGAAGAGAGTTTTAAAGAAGCTTGGTGTAGAATCTCTGAATTACATGCAAAAATTGAACCTAAAATGACTCTAAGCTTGTTTCTTAGCAGTTTTTACTTTGGGACTGCTCTATGATATAGATATGCTTTGGATGCTGTAGTAGAAGGAGGAGATTTCCTCCAATGTAATGAGGGTGAAGCTTTTAATGCCATAAAGAAGTTGGTCTCAACATATAACTTGCCTAGCAAATCTGATTCCTCCTTCATTAACATATTTGCTAGATTAAACACTCTTGAGGCCAACACAGTTAGCTTAAAAGATTGCTATAACATGCTTAGAGAGCATCATGAATATGTTCCAATAAATTATGAACCCTCAAAATGGCTTCCTACAGTAAAAGTTGTTATAAGTATTGAAACTTTTTATGCTCGTTGTGATATCATGTCTGAATTCTGCCTTATGCCTAAAGATATCTACGAATCTATAAATCTTTGGGGACTTTTTGAAGGGGGGAGAAATATCTCTTGCTAATAATGCCACAATATTACCCATTGGAATAGCTGAAGGAGTGTTTACAAAGATTCTAGGGAAAGTGGTGTCTACTGATTATCTTGTTATTGAATGTGTAGGAAAAGGACAAATTACACTTGGAAGATCCCTATTAAAACTCCTTGGAGCTATAATAGATGTGGAGAAGGGCATCATAGACTTTGGTTCTCCACCAAACAATCATACGTTCCCCAAGGATAAGAATAAAGGTAACAGAGATAGGAGCAAGAAATATGGTTTTAATGCTTCTTTATTTGAGAATACTTGATTCTTTTCTTTCTTCTTATGCCTAGCTCAAAGGCGTTAAAGAAAAGCACTTATTGGGAGATAACCCAAATTTATTTAGGAATCTTTTGTTCAGTCTTGGAAGTTATTGCTTCAGTAATAACCTCTCCTTATCATTTTTTGTGGTTTTTGTGCCAAGAGTAACCTCTAATGAGATAGAAGTAAGATTTGGGAAAGTTGCTGTCCCGAAACAGATTTTGTGCTTCGCTGTAAAAATTCGTGAAAAATCTCAGTATGTCGGTTTCAGCTGTAATTGTTTATGCTTCTTCCCCAGGATGTTATCCAACTTTCGTTAGTTCAACACTTTTCGATTTGAGCAACAGAAGGTCTTCAAAAAAATTGGTTTTTACCTGCTGGTCTGTTTTGACAGATTCCTGCCATTATTTGCATTTGCCTCTTAATCTCTTTCTCTTTGAGTTCTCTTTGATCATTTGAACTTTTTAAAGGATGTGCTACAGTATCTTGTGTTTTAATGGAAGTTTTACTTGTGTAGAAACTGAACCAAAAGATTTATTATCTTGAGTACACTAATGTTGCTAATGAAGATTGTGTGAAGTTTTGTATGAAGGAAATTTTAAAGTGTAGGGAAGAGTAATGTGATAAGATGAAGTATGGAAAAAATCTCAAGCTTGGGGATGCCACCCGTGTCACCCCAAGAAATATTCAATAAGTACAAGCGTCAAAGCTTGGGGATGCCCAAGGCATCCCCTTCTTCATCAATAAAAGTTTCAGGTTTCTTCCAAACACTTCATTTTTATTGTTTCATGCACAATTGTGTTGTTCTTGGAGCGTCTTCATTTTCATTTTTAGTTTTCGTTTGCTTAGTTTGCTTGAATAAATTGGTTGGACCCCCTCATTCATACATTAGTTTTGAAATAAGTTGATTTGGATTGGAAAAGAGTAGGAAAGTTCATGCTTAAGTGGTATAAAAGGAGCTTGTTTTGACTGTGATTTAGACTTTATCATGTCATGCTTGATATTTTTTTGGAGTTATGCTTAGTGATTATTGCTCTAGCATGACTTGTTACAAATAATTGATATTGCTTAATGTGCCTTGAAAGAATCATGCGCTGTTTTAGCATATTAAAGCATAATATTGTGGTATTCTCCTTTGATGCTTTATTTGGGTTGACTTGTCGCATGCTCACACCATGTTAAGACTACACCAAGTCACCATAGCCTCTATGGTCATTTATTTTTCGACTTGTAATATCACTTTATGCTTTAATTAATAATGTTTTGTCGCTTTGCATGATTATGGCCATTATTGCTCTCTTAGTTGGTCGCTCCCAATCTTTTGCTAGCCTCCATACCAAGTATGAGTTCCACTCATGCATCCAACTCCAAATAAAACCAAGTTATTCCAAAGAGTCCACCATACCTACCTATTAGCATTTGTTATTCCAAGTATATTCATGTTTTTATCTACCTTCCGAATTAAACTTGTTATGTGAAAATTAGTGATTAAAGCTCTCATGAACTTGATGGCACACTTTACTTTTCTTGCACTTAATAAACTTGAACCATTATGCCCATATATGTTGCGTATATGCTTGCGTTTTGTAAGTTATGAATTAGCAGAACCATGCTGTCATGGGGACCGCTTTCAACATTGCACTTTATTTAGTTGATATCATGTTCTTTTTCTTATGGATCCCGATGGTGTGAAATGAAAAGGGAGCTTGTAAGGCTCATGGAGTTCGTATATGTGTTAGAGAAATGCCTGGGTTGCTGGTCTAATCCATGCCTACTCATGGTGGAAACCTACAGCGTAACCATAGTGAGAGATCTATAAAGCATCCTCTATAAAAAAGATGCCTATGCAAATAAGAAAGAAAAAAGAGAGAAAAAAAGAAAAAAAGCCTATGCAAATAGGAAATAAAAGGATGCTGAGATGCTCATTGTCTCCATGCCTTGTCATTTTGATACGGGGATTCTTCCGTATCAACGGGCAAGGGGTTCCCCGTTGGCAGTTCTCTATGATACACACGCACTTACAATGATAAGAACTTACTTGTGATTAAACTTGAGTAGCATGAGGAACAGTACTCGTAAGTAAGGGGCCTGAGATTTTCAGCTTATAACTTGTCAAGCATATCCTCATATTTGTTCACTTTAACCTTAATCACCTAAAGATTCTTATGATAGGGGCAATGAGAGCTGAAAGCTAATAAGTACCATAGTTTTTGGAAGCTCTTTATGAGACTTGAATCCCTGCTTCCTTCTATGAAGGGCCTTTCTTTTACCTTTATGTTGAGTCTCCATCTTCTATATTTATGCACCCATTGAGAGAGCATAGTGGCCATTCTTAGTTTAATGTGCATTGTCCCCAGACTTGTTGATTGATTCATAACTTTGATATGGCTTGTTCTTAAACTATTTGTATCTAGTCACCCTTATGAACTTTGAAGGTGTCCTATGCATTTATGTTTTGCTACACTATGAGGGATAAGCTGAATACCATTCTCATTATGTTTTCTACATGTGAAACAAACAAACAGCTTTGAAAGCATTGTTATTCATGAATCTTTTGTTTGTACCTTTTCATGTTACGACATAGTTGCCATGTCTTATTGTTAGAACTATATCTTTCATGCTATGTTAAAGTACTATGATCCCGGCTATCAATGTTTTACAAATATCTTGATCAAGATTATGATGGTCTATGTCACCTCAAAAATTATTCTTTTTTATCACTTACCTACTCGAGGACGAGCAGGAGTTAAGCTTGGGGATGTTGATACGTTGCAAATGTATCTATAATTTTTGATGTTCCATGCTTGTTTTATATCTACTTTGTTATGTTTTGTCCACACTTTGGAGTATTTTTACACATTTTCTGGAACTAACCTATTAACAAGATGCCATAGTGCTAGTTGCTTGTTTTCTACTGTTTTTGGTTTCAGAAAAGCTAGTAAGGAAATATTCTCGGAATTGGACCGGACAAAAGCCCAAGTCAATATTTCACCAGAAGGAATACGGAGTCTGGAGGGGAGACGAAGAGGGGAGCCAGGGCGACCACACCCTAGGGTGGCGCGGCCAGCCCTAGTCGCGCTGCCACCTGGTGTGGGCCCCCTGGTACTCCATCGACCTTGCCCCATCGCCTATATATTGCCTCCGGGACGAAAACCCTAAGGACCCGATCAAAATTCCACGAAAGAGTATGTAGCCGCCGTCATCTCCATCTCTAGATCAGGAGGGATCTGGAGCTTTTCCCGGCACCCTGCCGGAGGGGAGAGATCACCCCGGATGCCTTCTTCATTACCATGACTGCCTCCGGTGTGATGCGTGAGTAGTTCATCTCTGGACTACGGGTCCACGTAGTAGCTAGATGGTTGGTTCTTCTCCTTTGTGCTACCATGTTTAGATCTTGTGAGCTCCATTCATAATCAAGATCATCTATTTGTAATCCTACATGTTGTGTTTGTGGGGATCCGTTGGATATTGAGATGCTATTTCAGATTGTTTATTGATTCTATCATGTCTATGTTATTTGTGATCTTGCATGCTTTCCATTGTTAGTAGCTATCTTGGCCAAGTAGATGCTAGCAACTCCAAGAGGGAGTATTTATGCTCGATAGTTGGTTCATGCCTCTAGGAATCTAGGGAAGTGACAGATATCTCTAAGGTACTAGATGTGATGTTGCTACTAGGGAGAAAACAACAATCCTTTGTTCACAGAACAATCGTATTGTTTACTTTACACACTTTTCTTAATGCAATTATCTATTGCTTGCAACTTAATACTGGAGGGGGTTCGAATGATAATCTGAAGGTGGATTATTAGTCATAGATGCAGTTGGATTACTATCTATGTATAATGTTGTAATGCCCAATCAAATCTCGTAGGAGTCAAGATGATTAGTATATGCATGTGTGCTTTCTTGGTGTCTGTCAATTGCCCCGCCTTAATTTGTTCACTCAACATGTCATCTATCTTAAGGAGAATCACCTCTAGTGAACTATGGACCCCGGTCCATTATTTTACATCAATCTACAAGATATTTACTATTTTCTGTTTACTCTCTGCAAGCAACTACTATCTTCCACACAATATGTTTAATCCTTTGTTTTCAGCAAAACCGATGAGATTGACAACCTCACTATAAGTTGGGGGGCAAAGTTCTGTGGTTGTGTTGTGCAGGACTCCAGGTTGGAAACAACACCTTGGAGGTGTTTCCTTGCTCCTATTGGTTCGATAACCTTGGTTTCATAACTGAGGGAAAACTTGCTGCTGTACTCATCATACCTTCCTCTTGGGGTTCCCCAACAAGCTCGATATATTTTGAGCCAATTCGCAACGCAGCAAGGACAAACTGGGTCAAGAACCATGGGTGAGGTAACTCCCAGCCGAGGAACCGGTCGCGAGTTCACAGATCGACACTTTAGGTCCTGACGAGCTCAGTCCGCGGAGGGGCAGTGCCTCATGAGCTGTCACAAGGATAAACTGGGTTAGGAACCGTGGGTGAGGTAACTCACGATCGAGGAACGGGCCGCGAGTTTAGAGCTCGACACTTTAGGTCCTGACGATCTCAGGTCGTGGAGGGGCAGTGCCTCACGAGCCGTCGCAAGGATAAACTGGGTCAGGAACCGTGGGTGAGGTAACTGACGACCAAGGAACGGGCCGTGAGTTCAGAGCTCGATACTTTAGGTCCTGACGACTTCCCCATAGACCTTACCAGGAGAGGGTCATAGGGAAAAGGGGCGCACCGCTAGAGGCCCACACACGTACCGCACGAGGATCTCAAGCACCAGGGACCGTAGGCGAGGTAACTCATAGTCGGGACTGTCCCATGAGTCTAGAGCTCGGTAACTTAGGCTCTGATGCTGCCGGGGGACTGGCCCGGTGGGAGGCACCGTCCCTAGCCCCCACTCGCGTGGAGTGTGTGAGGGAAATCTGGCGGCACCGTTTTTCGGAGAAATGCTTTTTGGGGGAAAAACCAAATATCCAAGCGTGCGTGGAGCACAAGATCCAAGGGAGCTCCAGTAGTGCGGGCTTATTACAATGCCATTGTGGCTTGCATGAGGTTTAATGAGAGGCGAAACCGTAAGGGGTGAGGGTTTTTTGGGGTTCCCCTTCAAAAAGTCGTGGAGTCAGGCATGACATCCGGAGAGGTTTTTCCACCTTCCAGCAACCTTCCCGTTAGCCCATCCAGCCGCTCAGTTGCCACCGTGAGGCAGCAGGTCTCGTACCCACGCTGGGTGCAGTCCATGGGGAAGTCCAGAGCCCCCGTGTTGTCGCCGTGCTCGGGAGTCACCTCATCCCTTGCGAGAGCGCGCGGTGGTTCCCCCGGGCTCCTCTTAAGGTCGCGAGTGGCGGCCAAGTCTTGTCCCTCGCGAGGCGGGAACAGAGTAGTTGATGCTCTCTTTGACATGGCGTTCTCTTGGGCCATCATCTGCTTCCTCCTGGTTGAGCTTCCGACGTAGTTCAGGGCATCCACATCCTCGGGGTAGGTGGCGATAGCTGTCTTGTAGGCATGCTCTAGGGAGCGCAACGCTTCCAATTCATCGCAACGGGCCGTGATGACCCCACCACTTCCGCTAGGCATCTTGATCATGTTGTAGGCATGGTGAGTAGCGTCCATGAACTTGGCCAGCGCGGAGTAGCTGAGGATGATGTTGTATGGGAGGTTGATGTGTGCCACATCGAAGTCGATGAGCTCGGTGCGATAGTTGTCACATGTCCCGAACGTGACAGAGAGGCGCACCTGCTCGATGGGCATGGTGGATCCACTGGTCACCCTGGAGAATGGCATGGTCAGCATCCGCTTATCGTACGACACCTGCAGCTAGGCGAAAGTCTTAGTGGAGATTACTTTCACGCTCGCGCCTCCATCGATGAGGACTTTTTCAACCAAGATATTGTTGATGGTGGGGTGCAGATCAAGGGGAGGGTGCCCACGGGCCTGGTGGATATGGGGTGATCGCTGGCGTCGAAAGTGATGGCGCACTAGGACCACTTGATCTTTGGTGAGGGGACTCCTGGCCTAGCAGTTGCGACCTCGCGAGTGAATATCTTGAAGTTCCAGTTGGACGTTGGGGCCTGGGAACCACCGAGGATGCATGATATCGCACCCTGTGGCACTTGGTAGCCCGCGGGGTCCTCGGCACGTCCTTTGTCCTGTGGGTTAGGGTGTTGTTACACGGTGTTGGCTTGATGGCCCACTGGGGGGCGTCGCTTCCACCGGAATTGTTGTTCCAGCAGTTACCTCCTCGATTGCCTCCGTCCTGGCCTCCTCCCTCGCCGCCCGACCTTCCCTTCCTCTGGCTATTGCGCAGGTCACGGCGTTTCTTGAGCTCGTAGCAGTCGTAGGTGGGGTGGCCTAGCTTCTTGTGGAAGTGGCAATACGAGCTGTCGTCTCTCTCCCTTTTGCCATTTCCCCCGTGAGGGCTCTTTCGATCTGGCTCCAAAGCCAAGACAGTGGCGGTCTTGCACTTGGGGTCCTTGCCTTTTCTATTGGATGAGCCTAAGGCCTTGGGGGTGGCTTCCTCCTCGGCGAGGCCAAACATCCTCCCCGCCTTCGCCTTGGCGTACTTCTCGTCCATGATGAAGAGCTCGACTATGGTGGTGAGGCTCTCGCCCCAGATCCCAATCTTCTCCCTCATCTGACGTCCTTCACGCCCTCGGAGAAAGCGGTGATGATGTTGGAGTCCAAGATTTTGGGGATCTTGTTGCGGACTCGGCTGAACCTCTATAGGAACTTGAAGAGGGTCTCCCCAGGCTACTGGCGTATCTGGCGGAGGTCGTAGTAGGTGAGTGGGTGCTCGTAGGTTCCCTTGAAGTTGGAGATGAAGAGGGAGATGAGCTCTGCCCATTAGTCAATTCACTCCTCGGGGAGGTTCATCAGCCAGGTACTGGCCGTCTCCTTGAGGCACAGGGGGCCCGTTTTCCATGACATGATCATCTCCTCCCGCCGCCTCGATGCCCGTGGGATAGAGTTGGAGGAACTTGCACGGGTTGGTTGTGCCGTCGTAGCATGCCGGTGTCTCCGGGCAAAACTTGTGGGGCCAGACCATGCGGCGGAGGCCTTTGGTGAAGGCGAGGCAGCCGTTGGCCTAGACCACCTTGGCATTGGCGAGGGTCGCATGGTTCTGCTGCCATGCAGCTGCAATTTTCTTGGCAAAGCGGTCCTCGCACTCATGCGGTGGCGCCGCGGCTGCGGGAGGTGAGATGATCTAGCAACTATTTGCGTGTGGAGGAGTGGTGTTGTCCGGCTTGGTCGGCTCTCCACGTCGATGGGCCGAAAGTGAGCCCCCATCCCCCAGCTCCCCACCTCCAGGCCGAGCCCCCGGGCCCACGGGGGAGAGGGTAGCGGCGTCAACAAGTTCGGCGATCCGGTTGCGCCACCTCTCCTGACCCTGCTCAGCCGACGGGTGGTCCAGGAACTCGCACACCATGCACTTGGCGGCCTCCGGGGTGAGCTTCTTGGGGTGGCCACGGGATGACACGGTGCAGAAGAGTGACGTGACACCATGTAAGGAGGGAGCGGGTTCTCGCGATAGGCGGTATGAGGATCCCCCTCGTCCTCCGTCCACGAAACTTGCTCAGAGGCGGCGTGCTGTGGAGCCGGCTCCATCTTGGACTTGCTTACCGCGCGGTGGAGGGCTCACTCGGCACGCGTCTCGTTGCCGGCCGACATGCTGCTGAGCTCGTCAAAGGTCTTGAAAGCGTGCCCCAGCCCCCTACCTGGGGTGCCAAATGTTAGATATTGGTCCCACAAAGGAAATAGGGTCCAACGATCCCTTAGTTCGAGAGGGGGCTGGACATGCGATTCTGGAGGAACCCAGCGACGATGGCGGAGCAAGCACACGACAGAGAGATGACACCAGTTTTTTTACCCAGGTTCGGGACCCTCGTGAGGAGGTAAAGCCCCTACTCCTGCTTTGTTGTATTGCTCGCCTGCCTCGCAAGGTTACAATGGAGGATGAAAGTCTGGGGTTTTAGATCTCTAGGATCGTACCTTTCCAAGGTAGGAGAAGGGCTCCTTATATAGGGCGGCGTCGGGCCTCTACCCGCGTTCTATGGACAGGAAGGGTCACCCAGTGTAGCCCCCCAAGGTTCTGGTCTACAAGGCTATGTTTTGGTGGACCGAGTCTTGGACCTAGACACGTATCCGCTGGTTGGTAAAGTAGCCTCCCTTTTTCCCAGTTTGTCTTCATCCGACGCTGCCTACTGTCCCCTTAACACCCAAATGGCAACTGTTGTACCCACTGTGTTGAGGTCTTCGGTCCTACTACTGCAAGGAAATGAGGGTGGGCTGGATCTTCCCTTTTTGAGGCAAATGGCCGGGGCGCGGCGACCACACCCCTTGTCATGACCCGGTCCGCCCGCTGGTGCTTAGAAGTTCTACCAAAGGTCTCAGTGCACGCTATGAGGCACCCTCGGGAGGTTCTGTAGGCGCTTTCACTCGACAGGGCATTTCCTTATCAGCGGGGACCCTCTAGAGGGTAGACCCGGCCGCTCCCGTCATAGGAGGTAACGAGGGCTCACGAGGGTACGCCATCTCAAGGCGGTGGGGGCTGCCAACCGTCAGGACATGGTACCCAGTTGCCAGAGCCTCGACACTGCCTAATCCCTACTGCTAGATGCAACAACTCTCAACCCTTTTGGATATTCCCAACTTCACACACTTGCAACGTAGCCGCTGACCATGAAGCGGTATTGTAATCTACTAACTCCCAATGGAACAACAGATCACACTCAAACTTGCAATTGGCTAATTCCCAATGGAATAACTAATCACACTCAGATTATAGTAGCAACAAACACTAGATCAATACGAATTGGTGCGAAATATTTTAGAAGATTGCTTGTAGCAGATCTATCTGGAACTAGAGTTTATTTTAATGAGGTATAAGGCTAAAAGTGTCGACTTACAAACCTATATAAAGGTTGTTGGACGTCCAACATAGAGTTGGGGTCAAAACCAAACATATCTCTAACTTTCCTAATTTAAAAGGACTCTATTTGTAAACTGGCAGAAAACGACCATCTACTTGTTTCGGTCGCTACGCCTAGCTCGGAAACAACCGGAATACGTGCGAATACCTGTTGGAAATATCTCGGAATTATATTTCCAAAAAGTAATTATTTTCTTGATTTGGAGTTTGTATGGGGAAACCACGCCCATTTTTAATTTCAGAGCTTTTGTGTAGCATCCCAGCATTAGAGCTTAGAAATAAGCTGAGATCAGGTGTGTGCATTGCATTCATGCATAGAAAATTTGGAGAATTTTTGCGCTTTTAAATAAAACTTGCCAAAGTGATTGAAGCTTCTTTTAACTTGGTGGAACTGAAATAGATCATCAAGTTGATTGCGATAAGTTTCAATGTGACCGTTGCTAAAACCTTACCTTTGGGTAATATTATTTGATCTAAGTGTAGATCAAACGTAATAAAACTAAGTCACAACACCCTGCTTAACAAGGAGTACTTCATATTCTAGAGATCATTACATGGTATTCCATACAACAACTCAAGGATGAATACTTAATATTCTAAAGATGATATCAAGGTATTATCTAACACAAACCGTGAATACCAAGTTAGGTATATAACTTAAGTAAAGAAAACCCATAACTAAAACTTGAAACCCTTGTTTGCCATAGTTATTCCTACCATGAGTATCATGGTAGTTCCTAAACACTAACTCTTATCACAAATAGAGTAGAAAGGGAAGTCAAGCTAACACCATCCAGTAGATACCCTTAATATCATATTAAGAGATGACATTCCTATTTAACCAAGTCCTAGTGTCTATTGATCTTGAATGTTGAGTGATCAGTTCTTGACCTAGAATTTATTGACTCTTAGCTTTGACCTATTATATTAACCTTCCAAATACCTTAAGTAGATTAATGAGAAGAAGGAACTAGATATGGTAGAGTGTGCCATCATCAATGGAATGTGATCCTTAGTGGATATCAAACCATGTGATGTTGGATGGGTAATTCACTCATGAGTTAACTAGAAGAAGTATCCACACCCGAAGAAGTAACTAGTAATTATGAAGCTATGAGAAAGCTAGTAGTAGTAGAGAATCAAATGATAATCTTGTTAAGCCAAGTGGGTATAAACTTAGAGTAAGCTTGCTTAACAAGATAAGCCTATAGAGAGACCAGTACAAGCCTACTACTTAGTTGAGTATAGATCTTGATCAGACAATTAGAAGCCTAAGCTTTGCTTGATCAAAGTTTGGTGGTCATTATTCTCAAGTCATTGGAGAATAGATAACCAGTTAATGAAGAAGAGTTGTGAGTATACTAAATTAGGCAAGCCTTCATAAGCTAAATCATCTAGGTTGATCATGAGAAGTCAAGCTAGAGTTTGATGAAGTATATAATATGAGTTGTATGGAGTAGTTGGAGGCATAGTACTTTAGCCAAGCTAGTACAAGAACAGACCTGTATTATGGGAGTAGTACCATACCTATTCCAGAGGATTGATATCCCTTGTTATATATAGTGAGGATTGTAGTCTTGCAATCCTTGGTAGTAGTTGCAAGATGGAATTAAAGGAATTAATGGATGGAGTTAAAAGTAACTGGATTGATGGATTTATCAAGGGTAGTTAAGAAGTGGAAGTTGTGTAGTAAATGAAGAATGTTACAAGGGTGGATTAATGAAGTTAGAACTAATTAGATGAATGACTTCCTTAGAGGTAATTTAGAAATGGATGTCATATATAATAGGAGAAGAATGAAGGAGTAATGTTGATGTGGCATTATCATGTCATCATATGATGATGGATATGGTGGAGTCAGATGATTGACTTATTCGGGAAGATGTGATCTTTGTGAATAACATAAGAGAGATTTATAGAGTATATTTAGGAAAGGAATTCATTATATAAAGATAACCTTAGTGAGGTATTAAGGTAGGAGTGCTTGAGAAACCTTTAACCAACAGTATATCAAGCCATGACAAGACCCATGTCTACCTCTTTGTCCGAAACCCTAGAATTAAGTTAGCAGTGGAACCAATTCCTATTTTTAGGCAGCCAAAGAGTAGTATCTCTTAGTCAAATGAAACTTGTAAGAGATAAGTAGAATACCAGTTGAGAGTGTATTGATGGAAGCCTTGTCCACCTTATTGTCTTAAACCTTAATAGAAACCTAGACACCTGTACCATCAAGGCTACATTAAGAAGTAATCTTTGTAGCTCACCTTAAGTTGAGATAACATTCATAATTATAAAGTTAGGAGCAATCCTTGAACCTTGATTCCTAGCAACATTCACTAAGAAACTTGAGGGTAGTGTATCCTCTAGAGTCCATAGTAAGTGTGGTATTAGAAACCCTAAATAGATGTTGCTGGGCATTGAGATCACTTGTTCCACATGAATGAAATTGGTTGTACACCATTATATAATAAACTTCTATCAAAACATTAACCACATCTAAGGAAGTAATGAACAACTAGTACAAGAAGTGATACATGTCTACTTTGAAATAAGTAGGATGGTGATGGATAGAATTTTAGAGGAATTTGAATAGGAAAAGTCACCAACTTTAAAGAATCTTGGAATTTAAATCCCTACATTATAAACCCCAGGGTTTAATACCTTGTAATATATTTGCATAGTTCCTTTATGAGACCAAGTATGAATAGTGTCCTATATATATCATTCACCATTTTATTACTTTACCATCACAATTTTTATGGTGAAAAGGAAATCATTTTATAAGGTTATATATATGGTAAACCAAAAAACCCTAAAACCCTAATCTTAATTAATGTCTTATAACAAAAGAATCATTTGTATTTTGATTAGTGTAAATACTAATAAGAGAATGCCAAACTAATTAGCACATTAAAACATGTAGAACCCTTGATTGATTTATGGGATTTCGAATATTTAAATCATTAAGGAAATTCAAATTGAAAAGGAAAAGAGAAAAAAAAACAGAAATAAAAATCGAAATAGAAAAGGGAAAGGAAAGAGTCTGCCAACAGAACCAGCCCATCGCGGCCCATCTCTTCTGCACCTACCTGTCGCTCACGTGCATCCCCAACAACTTTTTGCCAGTCCACCGCAGCCTAGTACCGGCCCAGCCCAAATACCCTTTCGTCTAGATTATCATCATCGTCAACCTCACACAACCACCGAAGAAGCTGCGTGGCGCGAGCGCCGCCACTCCCTGGCATGGTGATCCATGCCGCCATCACCTAGAGGGGATAGGACGCCACATCGACACCAACCCTCATCCTCATCCCCATTTTCCCCTTCCTCGCCTACTCTCTCTCCTTCGGGAACAAACTAAAACCCTAGCCCCGCCGGAGCCGCTAGTCGCCGACGCCTCGTAGCTCCCCTAGCTTCCCTGAGCACACCGTTGGGCTCGCCCGATTGTCCTCGTTCTTCCTAGCTAGCCCACGAAAGCCAAAGAGCCCCCTGTCAAAAGAATCAACACTTCACCGCCACCGTCGGTCATCGCTGTTCATCGTTTATTGCCGTTGCTACCGTGCTCCTCCAGCCTCGCCATCAAGTTCTTCAGCCTCATGTTGAGCTACTGGTGCTTGCACCCCTCTTCAATTCCACTCTTGCGCCCTGAGTCGTCTTACCGTCGTGCTCTGCCATCAGCCATCGTATGCAGTTGTCGCCAGAGTAGCTCTGGTGACCAATAGTGGGCGGTGTTGCCACTACAAGATTCGCCTCGGTTCTCTCTTTCCAACGACACCAAGCATGTTTGCTAAATCACACTAGATCACCGCCACCGCTCGCCGTATGTGCATCACCGGCGAGGTGACATCATGCCGATGTCGGGATTGTGTCATCCTTGACCAAGTCAGCATGTTGACCGGTCCCCGCTCGCGTGGTTGCCAACGTGGCCACTGGCCTACACGTCAGTGACTTTAGGCTAGATTTAGATGAGTACGAAAAGTTTTACTAGCTAGGCTTGTGGCATGCTGAGGTCACTCTAACGCAATAAATCTTTTAAAAAATTGTTTAATAATTTCACGAATTGATTAAATCTTAGAAATTAAATATCTTTTATTTTATAATTCAGAAAATAAATATTATATATCAAAATATGCACCAAATTAAACTCTATATTCTAAACCTATTATCATATTTTATTTTCCAACTTCAAAAAGATAATAATTATTATTAGCAAATAGCCTATTAAGGATAAAACTTAAATAAATATATTTTATTATTTAAAATTCAAAAAAATAAGTATAATATACCAAAATTCTTAGAAAAAGAAAACCTACATTTAGAAACTTGTTTCATATATTTTTGTCTCACTTAACTAAATTTTATTATTTATTAAGTACTTCTAAAGTGATGAAACTTATAAAAATCATATTTTATTAATTATAAATCATAAAAATACTTATAGTATACCAAAATTATCACAAAAATAAAATCTACACATAAAAAATATAAATCTTCACACTTGAATTAAAATAAATGAAAATATATATTAAGTCTTGATTAAAACTATTTTCTAATATCTTAATGGATTAAAAATACATAAATCTTTACTTTGCCTTTAGCATTATTTGTTTAAAGTATAAAAGTGTAAAAAACAAGTTCAATTGATGTTTAAGTGAAGTAAAAATAGGTCTAACCATCTTAAGATGTATTTACTAAAACTATCATCTTAAATTGAGTGTATCTTAATTTTCCTAAAAAAATTTTACCTATTATAAAATCAACTAAAGTAGTGTAGTGTTCTTCACAAGGCTTCGAATCACTTATAAAATCATCAAGCTCATATTTACTAATTCCTTTACTAGTCTGGAAATCTACTTAAATTTAAATCAAGTTCTTAAGTAATTAAAGTAATGCCAATTTTGTACTTATGAAGCATAATCTTAAGAAAATACCAATTCCATAAAAGCAATGCTACTTGAATTCTAACTTTATGAATCCTTTAGAAGTAAACCACCTATAGGGTGATGCCATATCTAAAATATATAAGTCTCCACTTGCTAGTTGAATAGCTATGCAAAGATGCTAACTATTTTCTTTTAAAATACTCTTAGTTAATAGGAAACCCTAAAAGTATAACTTCAAGATTGAAAT
This sequence comes from Avena insularis, assembly GCA_023614405.1. NCBI lineage: Eukaryota > Viridiplantae > Streptophyta > Magnoliopsida > Poales > Poaceae > Avena > Avena insularis. Next base: position 460,125,607 of record CM042690.1, read on the forward strand.
GCATTCATTTTTAAAAGGAACCTTTTCCTCAAAAGAAATTCTTTTAAAGAAAATACAAATGAACCATATCTTTTGTATTTAACTCTCTAAGTTATAGTAGAAAGCTTGAGTGGAATAAACTTTGCACCATTTGTCAACACCTTGGGTGCTATGCCATTGTGTGTTACTTTGCTGTACTTTCATATTGTTTCACACACTCTCACAAGCCTTAACAAGAAGCACATGTGTGGAGCTGGTATAAAAGTGCAATACATTCCAAAGAACTCATCACAAACTCCAAACCCTAGATCAGATACGATTAGTTCGGGGATTCGCGTTTATCAAACTGCATTACATTACTTATGCATAATTGCATCTTGCTTCTTTAAACATTCGTCCTTACCGGACCAATGATTCTATTTACAGAATTTAGATCTTCTATTGTCTTGAAGACCGTGAGTGCATAATCTTGCAATCACAAAAGGCAAGTTTACACTTGCTCATGTCCTTTGATTATTTTCTATCAATTGCTTGTAACTCAAATGTTGTCATCACCTACACTTGAAAAAGGTCACAAAACAATATTTTCATAATAATATGATTAAGGATTATTTACCATATCATAATAATCTACTAATATAGTTCCAGTGGTAAAGGAACATAATATCTAGGACTTAATCAACCAATGTCGTGAGTGATTCTAGCATCGTATATTACGCGTTAACCATGAGATTTGGAATGGGATGGAGAAGTCAGCTATATCTTCTTCCTCTCGCATGTATCCGGATGCGTAGGTTGTGGCTGTTATCCTCGTAGCGTGCATTAATTGGTAACTTGTAGAGGATATGCAACATATGGATGGGAACCCTCAACGTCCCACGATAGTTTTGGCATTTGAACGGTTTGTACCAACCATTGCCGTAATTCAAGATGTGGGCATGGCATACACGAAGGGGACATGCGGGGTCGCGAAGGGGGCAGTGATTGGCTTGGATCATCTACTAGGCCCCACATCACGGAATTGTGGACGGGAATAAGCTGCCCGGTTGTGCAACATGGATTTGATATCTCATGAGTAAAGCAACGCACCTCTGCAGAGTGTAAGAACTGTGACATGTTACTCCCTATTCCGGGAAGGAGATACGAACGTGGCAGGAAAAGAACCCCATGAAGGTTCTAGTCAACCTATGAAGGCTATCGGACATAGTTTTCAGAATAAAAGCAACCATTAAAGAAATGTTTACGGAAACCTGCATTTCCTATGACCTTTGGTCTGTGGCTATAGAGATAGTGCATCATACACTCCTTTTTAGTGAACTTGCTGAGTATGCTCGTACTCAATTGTACCTTCTTAACCCTTGCTAGGTTCTAAGCCTTTGAAGATGATGTCAACATCAATTTCTGCTCAAGAAACCATCATTGGCAGCTCAAGTTCTTCAATAAAGTCAATGAAGTCAACATATACATCAACTGAAGCAAAGGCAAAAATCTTGATTAGATAGGGGTAGATACTCTAGCCATACCACCTACTTTTGTAGAGCATTGCACTAGCAAAAATTGCAAGCCAAATAGTTTAGATGCTAGTCTCAATAGCTAGATAGTTCTGAGTTATTATTTCTGGTTCTTCTTTGTAAGAAGTTTCTTTCTCTCTCTTTAACCTAGAGTGTTCTCTAGATCTTGTGTAAAGAGTCGAGTTGTAATCTATAGTCATGTCTTGGACCTGATGTGTTTCTGTTGTACCACTCTGAGGGATGTAATACTAGTGAACGATGTTTCATTGTTGTTATGTCAATGACTATAGTGTACTACATCATGCAGTGGTATGCTGGGTCACCGTAGCTGGTATCAGAGCATGTTCTTTGACCTTAGGATTAAAACCCTTTTAGGAAGATCTGTACGTTGGATAGTGACTATAGGAGCCATCTTATCTAAACCAAGACTTGTGATGGATATCCACTTGAGGATAAACCTTGTGTAACACCTCAAAAATATTAAACAAGATTATCAAGTTCTAATCACCCAAGTTTAGGGTTAACAAAAACTTTTATTATTAAACTCTATATGAATGCATATGTGCTTATTATTTAATGCATGAATGTTTCTATGCCATCTTTGAGTGCTACAAATGGTAAGGATTAGTTTAAAAAGGATTACCACATCACCTAGATCATTTCCAAGAAAAATCAAATGAAAAGAAAGTCAAATATGAATCGTATGAGCATATGGTCACTTTGGCCAAAATTAACCATTAGCCTACTTTGGGCATCGCTAGTAAAAGATTTCCAACAAAAACAATTCTAATTCTTTTCACCCCTTACTAGACCAAGTAAAAATGAACCCAAGCCAACTTTACAAATTTACATAAACGAAATTCAAATCTATTTGAGAGGCAATTCAAAATTGAATCAAGTGTAGGTACCTAGATCATCACTTTTCAAAAACCACTCAAACCTCCACCATTTGAAAATTCCTAGCAACCAGAGACTACCAAGTATATGACCATCACACTCACCAAAAATCATTGAAAATTTGAAAGTAAAGTTCATGCGGCCATTTGATCGAACACCTAGCAGACAGAGTATAGCTACCAACTATCTACTGTTTGTGATCAATCAATTGATCATCCATTGTACCCCAATTCTCACCCACGATCACCCCCAGTACACAGCCGTGTAGTGGATCCATTTCCCTTCGTCGTTGCACTAGTGCCATGCATACCCAAGTATGTAAATGCTGGTCGAGCATGAACACGACGCCTTAGACCGTGCCGCCCTGTCCCATGATGACTAGCTACTAGCCGTGACCTCACTGCCCCTCTCTGTCCACCCCTTGACCAACGACGACAGGTGCAGACGCTAGAATAGTCGTTCCCATTTAAGCCCCTGCCATGTCGAGAGCACGACAGAGCACCGAAGCCGCCTCGCGCAGCCACTCCATGCCTCGCTCTCTTCGCTCGTACCCGCACCCATCGCGTCACCATCCACCTCCTAGACAACCTCATTCGCCGCCGCACACCATGTGACCACCGTACTCGATGACGAACACCTCCGTACCTGAACAGAGCATCGACGTTGCCCGACCGACTGAGACCGCCCCTTGCCATGCCATCACACGTGTGATGATCACCCCAGTCCACCGCGTCGACCCATGCCCTCTGCCATGCTTAGCTCATCCTGTAGCAATGTCACCGATGAGCCTGACCATGCCGCCCTGCCTCCAACGTCGGTATATAAATAGGAGCCACCCTAGACCTCAATCGCCACACCATCTCACTCCCCACTCTCTCAGCAACACCCCAGACCCTTCCCCGGAGCAAGGCGAGCACCACCTTGCCGGAATTTGACCGGAGGCCGCCGCTGCAGTGAAGAAAGGGCGTCGTTGATTAGAGCCACCCTAGGAGTCTCCGCGACCACCAATCGACTCGCCGTCGTCGACCAGCCCATTCGCCCCCATCACCGGAACTAGCTGGAGCCCTGGTAAGTCCCCAGCGACCCCCACCGTGCTGCTAGATTTAGAATCTCGCCGGAGCACCGCGACGTAGACGATCAACCTCAATCGTAGATCTCGTTATAATCGTAGGGCTGGTATTGATGGATACTGTTTCGGTTAGAATAGTCACTGACACATGGGACCAATCTGTCAGCAACCCGCTGCGCGTGCTGTGTAGTTGGGCCAGCCCATTTCTTTTCCCGCACAGAGCCCAGCAGTTCAAATAGAATTTTTCCATTTAGTTTAGAACCCTATTATGTCAGTAGATTCAAAATTCAATTCAAAGAGATGTACAAATCCAAAATGCATGATTCCAATTTTGTTAGAAAGGTATTAAAAATATCTAATCACTCCCGTTGGATTCAAACCATTTGAAACTATAGATCACCTATACTAAAAATAACAAGACAGAGACATTTACCACTTCAAACATTTTTATAAAATTAACCATAAATGCTTTTGAGTTGATTCCAACTCTCAAAAATCACATTTGCCATGCTCTACATGAATATGTCAAAAGATTTGTTTTTATAGATATGAAACATGGTTTAGTATTAAAATAATTATATATAAGAATTTCTAGTCACTTGAATATTATGAAATAGTAATATTAAATCTTGTAATACATGACCACCATTTTAAATCACATTACGAAGTATTGGAATATGTCATGATGACATGTGTCAACGTGATCCACTATTTTAATTGGATAATATTAAATCTTAAGCATTTTCGATGAGTAGAAATTATTTTTCCCAAATAAGATAAATAAAAATGTGCCATTATTACATGTGATGATTGAGATGATGCTAGATCATCTAATATGAGCCCTTGTGTGCTAAATAGAAGTAGATAAGTGTTGTTTGGTGATTATGTACATTGTATGTATTTATAGATGCTAGTACTGACCCGGGGTACGACAAGGAGGAGTACTTCGAGGAAGAAGAGAACTTCAACAACTACACTGCTCAAGGCAAGCTAGAACTTTGCATGATATCTATGCAAGCCCACTATATTAGATAACCTATGCAAGATGCACTATGCATGCTTGATTATAGAACTTGATTATACCAATCCCAGTTTTACTTACTATCTTTACTTTTCCTTTATTAAAGTTTCTTATCTAGTAATGAATTGTGATTAGTGGAAAAGTAGGATTGATACCATCAAGATCATATAATTAGTTTTGGATACTTATACTTGACTAGCACCCCCAATAGTGATACCCTCAATACTAGTGGCTAGTGCTAAACTAAAACTTGATTACTTTAGATGGGAACACTTGGTGAAAATGATTATGAAAACCTTGGAATGAGGATTCATTCTATTGAAATGTTTTGACATATGTTATGATACACAATGTTTTGATGATGAAAATGATTGAGGCATGAGCCTTGACTTTGCTAAAAAACTAATGGTTGGGTTCGAATGCAATACCATTCTAATTTTACCGTATAACCACAATACCTGAGTTGGGTAGGGATTAACTGGAAGTTTATATGTCTTAGTATGGGTTCCCTTGCGGAAGAGGTTGAGCTGAGGCTACCACGTGAATGAATGTCCACCTATGCAGTTCCCGGGATGAAAGTTGGTCATGGCTGGGAGGCCAAGCTCATAGGGGAGGTTCTTATACTAGGGTGTGTAATTGAAAGGTTAGGATTGATTATCCCATAGCAAGTATGATGATTTAGGGTTACCCCTGACGGATGTATCGAATTTTGTGGTGAAAGTGTACCGCCTCTGCAGAGTGTCAAACTATTTGAATAGCCGCGTCCACGGTCATGGACAGTTGGAGTGGCCATACTGTTCCGTTGTCAGATGTTTTCAAAAAGACTTGTGACTTTAAGGATGACTTTGACTTGACCACAACATAGTTGTGGACATGAAATCTAAGCTCCCACTTAAGTAATGTAGAGAACTAAACTTAGGTCTTTACTCTTAAGTCTTTATGAAGTAAACTTGGGTTTTTGCAAACAAACCTAGATCGTAAGATTCCTACTAGTTTTACCTTACTTATGTTAGTAATAGTTTGCGAGTACTTAAAGAGTACTCACGGCTTTGTCCTTGGCTATTCCCATGGACATACTATGAGGACGACTACCCGGAAGATGGGCAACAGGAGGTCTATGATAACTAGGATCATCTCCCATCGTCAGCATTGCCTGTGACCATGAAGATGGAGCCTACTACGTTTACTTTCCGCTGCTTTGATTCTATTAAGACTGGATCATGAGATCCTTTATTTGTAAGACCTTTATTATGGTTTGTAATGGATGATGTACTGTGGTACCAATTCTGTTATGTCTCACAAAGATGGTAATCCTAGGATTGCGATGTACGGCATAATAGGCATCTGCACTTAAAAATCCGAGTGTTGACAAGTTGGTATCAGAGCCATCCTGACCATAGGAGACCCTAGTTAGAAGGGACGCCTGAAAAACCTAGTTTCAAAACAAAAGAAGTGAGTATTTACAAAAACCTATTCTCACCTTATCCTTGAAATTATTTAAAAAAGATATCACTTGTTCCTCAAAATTCTTGCAATTCTATATAAAATTTGACACACTTGATTACTTCACTAACTTACTCATCTTAATAGCTTATAGATGGAGGTCAAATATAGCAAGTTTTACCAGTTGGGCAATGGAGGGGAGCTGATCTTTGAGAGGGATTTGGACTAGCTTTCGGAGTATCTTGGACGCCCGCACCTGAAGTTCTTCGGAGCATATCTCAATGACCAATCTGGAGGAGAGCTACAGTTCCTAATTGTTGCTGACCTAAGAGGCAAAATGGAGCGACCGCTTTCAGAGACGATTCAGTTCAGTGTCAGGGAGAACAACTGGTTAGACGATCTAGCCAGGGAAATGCAGGAGGCACTTGCTCGCTTGTGTGCTCAGAACATCAACCATATTAGTGGCACCCGCTTTGCCCACTATGCAAGACGTGAATATACTGGACAGCCTTCGGCCATGCCATCACATCCGGAGTTAAGGCATCACGTGGACCACTTGGACATCATGCTACATGAGACTCAGAAGGAGTTGGACAACGCCTGTGCGTACACCAATCAGAACCATGATGAAGCTGTTGAGAGGAAGCAAACCCTCGCCATCCTTGCCAAGGAGCGCAAGTCACTTTGTCGCCAGCGCGATAAAAAGGATCGCATCATCGCCCGTCTTCGTCAGAAGATAGCCACCATGGAGGAGACCATCCACGACCAGGAGATCCAGCTAGAGGAGAAGGAGAAGGAAGGTGAAGATATCCGTGGTGATATTTGTAACATCCCAATTTCAGCAACCCTGATTTGTTACCCAGAATGCAAAAAATCAGGGGGAACAAAACCTTTTCTTGTTCATTAGTGCAGTATTGCTTGATTGTGTGTTTGTGCTTATGCATGTGAGTGTATACCATATGATACTCCTTACCTCACCATCAGTTGACATAAGCTATTTAACAAAACTATCCTGGCTCCTTTGACATATTCTCAAAAGTTCTGGCATTCCAAAACCTGAGCCAAGATGCTTATATAACCAAAACTATTTTAGTAGCTTCTATTGACAAAACTATGGAGAGAGATATAATATAACCCCCTTATGTTTTCAAGACAGGACCCTCAACTAATCTTATTTCTAGTTTTCCCAAAACCTCTTTTCAAAGCATTTGAATTCTACTCTTAGTAGAGATACCAAGGACTCTCACCTTATTCAATCCCCAACCCCTTCTAAATGCCCCAACCTTACCTCAAGCTAATCTTGATGGTAAACCCAGTAGTGGATTTGCTTAGTTTATAAGATGAGTTGCCTTGATCTGCTGTCTGGTGAGTTGCCTTGATCTGTTGTCTGACTTGTTTGCTTAGGAAGTAGTATGAGCTACTCTAGGAGCTCATCACTAGGGTCTTGATGTCTCCAAATCGCCACCCCCTAAGCAAGAATACAAGGAAAGATCAAATCACTAGATACTAGGTGATCATCTAAAGCCCTTAACCAGATCAATTCTGAAGATTTCCATTCTAGAAGCTTCCAAGTCCATGAAGACCAATATCAAGCATGGATCCCTTCTACTGAATATACACTTCAACATCATCCTTGACGATGCCTTGGTACCTTGCAACCCCTCCAAAAACATCCCCTCTCTTACTCTAGTCAAAATCCTCAAAACTGCCAAATTTGACCAAGTCTAGAAACTGTTCCAACATCACCTTTTTGAATGCCTCCTTTTCTCAACCCTTGAGAATTTTTGAAAATGCATCTGAACCATGTTGTTAACCATCCTAAGGACTACCAAGTCCCACTATTTCCCTTGGTTCGATCATCCTCCAACCCACCTGTTCTTGATGGTTTTGCAGGCAAGAAAATAACTTTTCCTGCAAATCTAGTCATCATGCCTACTTTGGTAGAAGCTCACACCATCATCCAACCTTCATTGGACCAAATCTTTGCATGGTTGTGTTATAATCATATAGGTATATCAAAATCTACTTCACTTGTTCCAAGTGGATCTTTGAGCTTATTAAACCCACATGGTTTATAAGGCATCATGACTCATCTGGTATGGCAGCCTTATTTTCAACAAAGTTTGCCATCATTTCTAGATCACCTCAAATGAAATTAATCCAAATTACTTTTGCCATGATCATATATATGACTTGGTATACCTAATCATCAAACCCTTGCATCAAGGTGAGCTCTGAGCTCCAAGATCTAACAAGGTTTTGGTGGTATAAAAATAACATCTCCCTAGATCCACAACTCCTTGTTCTCCATCTTATTCAAGTTGGATTTCATTCCTCAAGGTTGCAAATGCTTGATACACCTTGTCTACATCATCTAACTTGATCATAAAGATTTCTCAAATATTATCCATAATTATTATAGCTCCAAATCTATTAAGTTCCTTTAATAGACAAAATCTCAAAACCCCTTTCCCAATGGAAAGTTTGGTTTTTGTCAAAACACTTCCCCAACTTTTGGCTCATGTGAGTTCCATATATCATAACTTATCTTCACATATCAAAAATAAATATTTTTGAGAAGCTTTATTAATTCTTTTTGCCTCTTTTCTTAAATGCCAGAAATGGATTAATAATTGAATTAAATACTTTTAAGCCACAATAAATCTTGGGAAAATTCCCCTAAGTGTGTATTCACATTTGGGACCATCTCACATCAAAAACTCCACCTATCCAATGTAAATTTATCAAATGACCTTCTAGAAACTGCTTCTGCACTTTTTGAATAAAGCATTTTAAGTGGAATTAAAATCCTCTGAAAAAATCCCAAATAATTCCTAGAGAGGTCCCTTAACCTCATCTATCTCCTAGTACCATTTCCTCATCTTGTCCAATGCAAGTTTTCGGACTTTCTTCATAACCCCCATTTTGATCAAAATCGCCAAATAAGCAAATCCACTACTCAAACCACTTCCAACTCTCATCAAAACTTGCTCAATGCATCTCCTCAGCACCAGGACACATCCCAGGTCGACACCACTGTAGCTCCACCCCTGCCCTTGCCCATTTTACCCTTGTACTAGTAGAAAGAGAGAGACAAGCAAATCTTACAAGGATGTGCCCCATTTAATTACCCCAGCTGTCCCAGCCCTCTCTGCCCGAACCAATTCCCCTTCCTACCCCTCCCCACCGCCCTCTAGGCCAATCCCAGGCCAGCATCACCTCTCCCCATGTCCAAAGTGGACATTTCTACCATCTAGCCCTCCTCCTCGGTTTATAAGCCAACAGGCCACCCCAGCACTCCCCTGCCCCGCATTTGCTCCCTCTCCCCTCCCATTACCCCCCTAGTACCCCCTCTTTCTTCCCTCCTTTGTACTACCCGGAAGAAGAAGAAGGAGGAGCTCTCCGCCTCCTCAAGAAATCGAGCTAGGAGCTCTCATCTGTGCTCCTTTCCTCCTGCATGTCACCTCACTGTGACCATCTCCTCCTCCTCCATCTAACAGTGCCCTTTTTCTTGCCCAGGAACGTCTCCTCCGTTGTCGCCGCTGAGCTCCGACGAGGTCACCCTCGGCCTCCGTCGCGCGAGCTACTTCCCGAAGACCATCCCCGTTGTGTCGACCATCCCCGTGCTTGTCGTCGTCCACCGCGCCGCACTGCCGCCTCCCCGACCTCCCTCGAGCCCCCGGTGAGCCTCCCTGCCGCATTTCTCCCTCTGCTAGGGTTAGCTCCCACCGCCGGCATCGAGAGGAAGAGGACGAGCTAGGGCCGTCCATCGCCCTTTAAACGGACGACCCCCATCCCTCCATACACGTCCGCCCTCCCGCCCTCACTGGCAGACGGGCCTCGCCTGTCAGATTCGAAACTACCTCCTCCCGTGCTGAGAGAAGCCGGGTGGGCCGGCTTCATTGCTGGGCGGCCCGCGGTCGCCAGATCTGGCCCACTGCCGCATTTCCTCTTTTTATTTTTAGCCGATCTATTAATTCCAGAAAACTTCCTGCTAGGATTAAATCCAAATATAAATGGAAATCACAATATTTTATCCAGATCCAAATTTCTAAGGGTTCCTTCATGTTTTGTGCAACATGCAGAACTGGTCTTGTGCCCAGAATAATTTTTATCATTTATGGGCAATTAATCCACTAAAAGTTGTCCTCTGCACTAAATAAATTTCTCAGAGAGTTTTACATCTCCAATTGAGGAGAACCAAAGCTCTACTAGAACGTATGTGATATACCTGTCATCCAGCATAGGTCCTATGCCAAGGTGAACAGTAGTGTACCCTTAGCAAAAATAACAAAGACATCCATTATCTGCCTTAGGAAATTTCCCTAAGTCAAACCAAATGAGGTATTAACCTATTTCCGACTCCCAGGGTTGTGTGGTATCAGCGTCTATCAAACCACAGCAGATCAGATTTTATTGAGCTCTGGTTAGAGTTTAGTGAATTAAACTTGTCTATGTACCTCTTTTTTACTAAATAAATCAATCCAGGAGTCTGACAACTCCAAAAAGAGTAAATCCAATTCCTACAGAACAGTATTCTAAATGTCTACCACATGCCATTGGTATCAACTCCAGAGCTTCTGTAGAATTAATCTGGTGAAAAAGAGAAAAACCAGAGAACACTGATTTGGGAATTTTCTGAGGGCATTTTGGTAATTCTTTTAATAAGATTCCAACTCTAGGTGGTTCAGTAAATCAAACACTACCAAACCACCCAAGGAAATAATTTTTGGGCCTCCAGATAAATTCTGGTCAATTATTTCCTCAAACTAGAGTTTATTCCACTATAAAAGGCATAATTAAATCTAGGTAATTGATAATCTAGTGAAACCAATTGTGTTGGTTTTGTTTTTTCAGGACCTATCTGAGGATATCATTGTTACACATTGGTATCCTACAGGCCTCAGAACTCCACTCCTAGTTCATGGTATTTAGCCTTGACATCTATCTTCCCAGGGAAAAACACCTCAATGGCAATCTAGTAATTCCACTCCTTAATACCCAACTTTTACAAAACCTCCTAAGTTCAGTAGTTTCCCTTATGCTTGTTTGCTGTATGGTTTGATGCTTGTATGCCCTGTATTGATTGTGGTATTGTCTGCTTGCATGTATACTCGATAACGGCGATAGTGTGAGTGTTTGACGACCATAAGGAAGGGACTTCTTATTATTACTTACTGGGTATTCTTGGTTATATAAAGAAGTACAGGGACTTATTGCTGATCACAGGCAAGCCACCATTTCCCGAATTCTGATACTTGTCCTACTCTTTTTATTACCTTTTTGTATCCTCTTTATAAACTGCATTATTTATCTACATGTCTTGTTTTATAAATACTGCGCTAATAACTTGGCTCCTCCAAGTTATGACTTTGTGTCCCTCGTGGCACCTCCCTGATGTACCTACCATTTTACCCCTTTAGACCGAGAGTATGGTGGTTAGCATCCTACCTCTTTGAAAACCCCGGTTTTGAGAAAATGAATTATTTTGGGGATTTACCCTACTACAAAAGTTTCAAAATAGTTTTGTAAAACCCTTGGGAAGAGGCATCATTCCAAGCGGATGTTTTAACTATAGAAATGGTGTTGATGAGAAATGAGAAAGTGAAGGGATGTTCTACGCCTTTACCGGAACAATTTTTATCCGTGCAACTACATTACCCCGGGTGCTGGGGCTTAGCTCGTAGTTTGTCTTCATTAGCCGAGGCAGCTTGTACAATTCTTACAGGGAGAGATCCCTTGAAGCCCGGGCAGGCGCTAACAGATCTATGGATCTGAAGCCTGTAGCTTGCTTCGGCAAGAGTGAGCCTGTTCTGGCAGGAGTGCCGGTGCAACAACTGGGTCTCCCATGGGCGGTAGCTGGAATGGAAGGAAGTGGAGTCACCAGATTGAGGTATACGCCAAGTTGCGGCTTGGGTATACGCATGTACGGAAGGCAGGACTATGGCTGAGAGCCACATACTCATTGCCGAGGAGAACAAACCCAAAAGGAAAAGCAGCCTTTGCTAGGGTCGACAAGCGAAAGGTTAGGTTTGATTATCCGGACCCCCATCTACATTGGTAGTGGGCCGTGGTTTTATCCCGGTGGATGTATTGATTCTTGTGGGGAAAGTGCACAAACTCTGCAGAGTATAATCTATTCGAATAGATGTGTCCATGGTCAAGGACGGTTGTAAAGGTGTTGGCTAGGAGTACCCAAACGGTGTTCGTTTGGAAAGAATGGATGAAATTATGGAGGTTCCGGGGGAACCTGAGTTTGAAGTCCTGTTTGGACCAGAGGTGGTCAAAGATGTTTACAAAAGGGTTTTTACTCCAAAAAGGTTTTCGAAAAGGTTTTCAACAAAGATATGGGGATACCTTGACTTATAAAACAGAGGCATGTTTTCAAAAATATTTTTCAACAAATATATGGAGATGCCATAACTACAAGAGGTAGTCCAGGCTTTTCAAAAACAACTCTAGATAGAGCTATATCGCCACAGCCATAATTGCACTTCCGTATTTCTCTTATCTTGGTGGTTTGCGAGTACATTCAAAAGTACTCATGGCTTTGTCCCTGGCTATTTACTTGGCCAGACTTTGAGAGGTTCGACATCAGAAGATTAAGGTGACGTCCAGCAAGCTAGGTCATCTTCCCAGTCAGTCGCCTGTAGGTTGAGGCATGATTGGGCTCTGCGCGTGATGATGTTCCGCTGCTAAAAAGATGTTGTATCCATAATGGCATTTATGTAAGTCTTGTAAATTTGTTATGTTTCGGATGTTGTAATGATACTTGTCGGTTATGTTCCACGGCTCACTGATCATGGGAATGTGGATATATACATAACAGGGATTTCTTGGATGGATAATCCGGGGAGCCCACAGACTTGGTATCAGAGCCATCCTGACTGTAGGAGACCTTAGTTGGCATGGACGTTAGACAGGAAACGACAAACCTATTTTCTAAAGGACAAGGGAGAAGAGATGACTATTTGCAAAAGTGCTTATGTCCTTTCCCCTCCATTTTGAAAACTACTTACATTAATATGATCTTCTAATCTTAATCTTGCACACTTGTCACTAACCCAACCCTATCTCAAAAATTGTTGTAGATGGCCTCTTACCGCTCGGAACGCATCATCATTAGAAAGAGTTTCTGGCCTTTTAAGAGAAATTCCACGACCTGTTGAAGAGAGTCAATAGGCCCATCCCAATGATTGAAGGAACCGAACTTCCTCGCAGTAACACCAATGTGATGCAATGGGTCATCAAGGCAGTGATTCCCTCCCCCGATGAGGACACTGTGCCCACAATCTTCACCTTCCTCGATAGCAACTGGGTAGATGGCGTGGTGCGAGCCATACAAGAGATCATGGCGCGCCTCTGCAAGATCCACAAAGATGAGATGAAAGATACCCCTTACCACCTGTTTGGAAAGCGCGACGAAGATGTACTTCCTACCGAGTCCTTCCTCACCTGCTGCATCTGGAATCAGTTAGAGAACATGGAATACCTACTCCAACGTTCCTAGGAAGATCTTGACAAGGCCAGGTGAGAGAATCTGCTTCTGAAGATGGATATCAACTTACTCCGTAAGCGCGAAAGAAGTCTTAGAGCCACCAATGCTCGCTTGGAGAAGAAGCTGACCATTGAAGTACCCCCAACCCCTGAAGACAAAATTCCCGGGACTGATGATGAACTCCCTTCATCAATGAGTACCACCCTATCGTACAGTCACCCGCGCCGACCGAGCCAACATCCAACACTGCACCTGGGGAAGGCACCACTCTCACCTTCACTGAAGACGAACTGAATATCCCACATACCCCAGCGGATCTGTAGTAGTTGGAACCCCGGAGACAACACAAACCATAGATGCACCCTCCGAGTAATCACCCGTGTTGTGGTACTCGCCCATTTAGCAATAGGGTAGAGTCATGTATCGTCCCTGAACACGTTTTGTAATGCTTAAGTACTATTAGCACCCTCGAGTGCAGACTGGTTGGTTATGTAATAACTTCCTTGGATTGCTATGCTTGCTTGGATGTTTCCCTCCTGCGTGTTTTACCCAAGACGTTGCATCAGACCCCAACCCAGAACGCTTACTCACTCAAAGGCCAGAATACTTCAGTTTCCCAAAGACGAGGAGGCATGAAGTCACCAAGTCCACTCCGCCCTCAAGTAGAAGCAACACAAGAGATGCAAGTGAAGACCTCTTGATCGAAGCTGATTGCATCAACCCTGACTAAACCCTAGCCAGGAGAGTCATACACCGCTAATCTGCCTTGAGCTAACCTCCATAAAGCTTCGTCAGGAACCCCCCCCCCTCACCAAGGTGTATAGAATAGGGCGTCACTCGACGACTTTGAGCTCAAGACTCCGGGAAGATGCAGCCTTCCGCTAACCCTAGGACATCAATCCCAGCCAGAAGATCTATGCCACTCCTAAAGCACCTTAATGCAGCTCTAAGGTGGAAAGAGTGCGTCTTTCCACTCAACCCTCAGAAGACTGTCTACCCGAGGATAGTACAGGAGACCTCCAGAATGGGACGCCTTCTGACGATCTCGACTCCAGGAGTAATATGGATGTCAGCATTCAAAACATCCATCTGCGACTCTAAGAAGGAAGGACTATACCAACTCTCCGATCTACCCCAGTCTAATCTTAAGGGGGAAAGACTGCGTCTTTCCCGCAAAATGGAATAACCCTCTGCCAGAAGCAATCCAACAGTTGGACTCAGAGACGCAAACTAGGATACAATAATCCCTTAGGAGAGACGCCGTAAATCCTTACGGCCGAAAGATCTCTCCTCGCAATCATGGTTTAAGCCAACTCAACAATTGTGCTTTAAAGACGATTGAAGTTCAACCTCACTGTCGAAGTGAACCTGTTCAAGGACTAAGTCGACAAGTTAGTACACAAGAAGCACATAGCACTAACTCCAAGACGAATACCCTAATCTTACTCTCCTGAATCTCGGGACGAGATTCTTTTAAGGGGAAAGGTCTATAACATCCCAATTTCAGCAACCCTGATTTGTTGCCGAGAATGCAAAAATCAGGGGGGAACAAAAACTTTTCTTGTTCATTAGTGCAGTATTGCTTGATTGTTTGTTTGTGCTTGTGCATGTGAGTGTATACCATATGATACTCCTTACCTCACCATCAGTTGACAAAAGCTATTTAACAAAACTATCCTGGCTCCTTTGACATATTCTCAAATGTTCTGGCATTCCAAAACCTGAGACAAGATGCTTATATAACCAAAACTATTTTAGTACCTTCCATTGACAAAACTATGGATAGATATATAATATAACCCCCTTATGATTTCAAGACAGGACCCTCAACTAATCTTATCTCTAGTTTTCCAAAAACCTCTTTTCAAAGCATTTGAATTCTACTCTTGGTATAGATACCAAGGACTCTCACCTTATTCAATCCCCAACCCTTCTAAATACCCCAACCTTACCTCAAGATAAGCTTCATGGTAACCCCAGTAGTGGATTTGCTTAGTTTATAAGATGAGTTGCCTTGATCTGCTGTCTGGTGAGTTGCCTTGATCTGTTGTCTGACGTGTTTGCTTAGGAAGTAGTATGAGCTACTATAGGAGATCATCACTAGGGTCCTGATGTCTCCAAATCTCCACCCCCTAAGCAAGAATACAAGGCAAGATCAAATCACTAGATACTAGGTGATCATCTAAAGCCCTTAACCAGATCAATTCTGAAGATTTCCATTCTAGAAGCTTCCAAGTCCATGAAGACCAATATCAAGCACGGATCCCTTCTACTCAATCTACAGTTCAAAATCATCCACTTGACAATGCCTTGTTACCTTGCAACCCCTCCAAAAACATTCCCTCTCTTACTCTAGTCAAATTCCTCAAAACTGCCAAATTTGACTAAGTCTAGAAACTGTTCCAACATCACCTTTTTGAATGCCTCCTTTTCTCAACCCTTGAGCATTTTTGAAAATGAATATGAACCATGTTATTAACCATCCTAAGGACTACCAAGTCCCACTCTTTACCTTGGTTAGATCATCCTCCAACCCTCCTGTTCTTGATGGTTTTGCAGGCAAGAAAATAACTTTTCCTGCAAATCTAGTCACCATGCCTACTTTGGCAGAAGCTCACACCATCATCCAACCTTCTATGGACCAAATGTTTGCATGGTTGTGTTCTACACATATAGGTATATAAAAACCTACTTCACTTGTTCCAGGTGGATCTTTGAGCTTATTAAACCCACATGGTTTATAAGGCATCATGACTCATCTGGTATGGCAGCCTTATTTTCAACAAAGTTTGCCATCATTTCTAGATCACCTCAAATGAAATTAATCCAAACTACTTCTACCATGGTCATATACATGACTTGGTCTACCTAATCATCCAACCCTTGCATCAAGGTGAGCTCCAAGATCTAACAAGGTTTTGGTGGTATAAAAATAACATTTCCCTAATCCACAACTTCTTGTTCTCCATCTTATTCAAGTTGGATTTCCATTCCTCAAGGTTGCAAATGCTTGCTACACCTTGTCTACATCATCTACCTTGATCATCAAGATTTCTCAAATATTATCCATAATTATTATAGCTCCAAATGTATTAAATTCCATTAATAGACAAATTCTCAAAACCCCTTTCCCAATGGAAAGTTTGGTTTTTGTCAAAACACTTCCCCAACTTTTGGCTCATGTGAGTTCCATATATCATAACCTATCTTAACATCTCAAAAAGAAATATTTTTGAGAAGCTTTATTGATTCTTTTTGCCTCTTTTCTTAAATGGCAGAAATGGATTAATAATTGACTTAAAAACTTTTAAGCCACAATAAATCTTGGGAAAATTCCCCTAAGTGTGTATTCACATTTGGGACCATCTCACATCAAAAACTCCACCTGTCCAATGTAAATTTATCAAATGACCTTCTAGAAACTGCTTCTGCACTTTTTGAATAAAGGATTTTAAGTGGAATTAAAATCCTCTGAAAAATCCCAAATAATTCCTAGAGAGGTCCCTTAACCTCATCTATCTCCCAGTACCATTTCCTCATCTTCTCCAGCAGGCCACCCCAGCATTCCCCTGCCCTGCATTTGCTCCCTCTCCCCTCCCACTTACCCTCCTTAGTACCCCCTCTTCCTCCCCTCCTTTGTACTGCCCGGAAGAAGAAGAAGGAGGAGCTCTCGGCCTCCTCAAGAAATCGAGCTAGGAGCTCTCATCTCTGCTACTCTCCTCCTGCATGTCACCTTATTGTGACCATCTCCTCCTCCTCCATCTAACATTGCCCTTTTTATTGCGCGGGAACGTCTCCTCCGTCGTCGCCGCTAAGCTCCGACGAGGTCACCCTCGGCCTCCGTCGTGCGAGCTACTTCCTGGAGACCATCCCCGCTATGCTGACCATCCTCGTGCTCGTCGTCGTCCACCACGCTGCCCTGCCACCTCCCCGACCTCCCTCGAGCCCCCGCTGAGCCTCCCCGCCACATTTATCCCTCTGCTAGGGTTAGTTCCCGTCGCCGGCGTCGAGAGGAAGAGGACGATCCAGGGCCGTCCATCGCCCTTTAAACGGATGGCCCCCGTCCCTCCATACCGGTCCGCCCTCCCGCCCTCACTGGCAGACGGGCCCCGCCCGTTAGGTTTGAAACCGCCTCCTCCCGTGCTGAGAGAAGCCGGATGGGCTGGCTTTGTTGCTGGGTGGCCCGCGGTCGCCAGATCCGGCCCACTGCCGCATTTCCTCTTTTTCTTTTTAGCTGATCAATTAATTCCATAAAACTTCCTGCTAGGATTAAATCCAAATAAAAATGGAAATCACAATATTTTGTCCAGATCCAAATTTCTAGGGGTTCCTTCATGTTTTGTGCAACATGCAGAACTGGTCTTGTGCCCAGAATAATTTTTATCATTTATGGGCAATTAATCCACTAAAAGTTGTCCTCTGCACTAAATAAATTTCTCAGAGAGTTTTACATCTCCAATTGGGGAGAACCCAAAGCTCTACTGGAAGGTATGTGATATATCTATCATCTAGCATAGGGTCCTATGCTAAGGTGAACAGTAGTGTGCCCTTAACAAATATAACAAAGACAACCATTATCTGCCTTAGGAAATTTCCCTAGGTCAAACCAAATGAGGTATTGACCTATTTCCAACTCCCAGGGTTGTGTAGTATCAGCATCTATCAAACCCAAGCAGCTCAGATTTTATTGAGCTCTGGTTGAAATTTAGTGAATTAAACTTGTCTGTGTACCTCTTTTTCACTAAATAAATCACTCTAGGAGTTTGACAACTCCAAAAAGAGTGAATCCAATTCCTGCATAAAGGTATTCTAAATTTCTACCACATTCCCTTGGAATCAACTCCAGATCTTCTGTATAATTAATCTGGTGAAAAAGAGAAAAACAGACAGAACTGCCTTTGGGAATTTCCTGAGGGCATTCTGGTAATTCTTTTAACAAGATTCCAACTCTAGGTGGTTCAGTACATCAAACACTACCAAACCACTCAAGGAAATAATTTTTCGGTCTCCAAATAAATTCTGGTGAATTATTTCCTCAAACTAGAGTTTATTCCACTATAAAAGGCATAATTAAATCTAGGTAATTGATAATCTAGTGAAACCAGTTGTGTTGGTTTTGTTTTGTCAAGACCTATCTGAGGATATCATTGTTGCACATTGGTATCCTACAGGCCTCAGAACCCCACTCCTAGTTCATGGTATTTAGCCTTGACATCTATCTTCCCAAGGAAAAACACCTCAATGGCAATCTAGTAATTCCACTCCTTAATACCCAACTTCTCCAAAACCTCCTAAGTTCAGTAGTTTCCCTTATGTTTGTTTTCTGTATGGTTTGATGCTTGTATGCCTTCTATTGATTGTGGTATTGTCTGCTTGCATGTATACTCCATAACGGCGATAGTGTGAGTGTTTGACGACCATAAGGAAGGGACTTCTTATTATTACTTACTGGGTATTCTTGGTTATATAAAGAAGTCCAGGGACTTATTGCTGATCACAGGCAAGCCACCATTTCCTGAATTCTGATACTTGTCGTACTCTTTTTTTTACCTGTTTGTATCCTCTTTATAAACTGCATTATTTATCTACATGTCTTGTTTTATAAATACTGCGCTAATAACTTGGCTCCTCCAAGTTATGACTTTGTGTCCCTCGTGGCACCTCCCTGATGTACCTACCATTTTACCCCTTTAGACCGAGAGTATGGTGGTTAGCATCCTACCTCTTTGAAAACCCCGGTTTTGAGAAAATGAATTGTTTTGGGGATTTACCCTACTACTAAAGTTTCAAAACAGTTTTGTAAAACCCTTGGGAAGAGGCATCGTTCCAAGCAGATGTTTTAACTACAGAAGTGGTGTTGATGAGAAATGAGAAAGTGAAGGGATGTTCTACGACTTTATCGGAACAATTTTTATCCGTGCAACCACATTACCCCAGGTGATAGGTCTTAGCTCGTAGTTTGTCTTCATTAGCCGAGGCAGCTTGTACAATGCTTACAGGGAGAGATCCCTTGAAGCCCAGGCAGGCACTAACAGATCTATGGATCTGAAGCCTGTAGCTTGCTTCAGCAAGAGTGAGCTTGTTCTAGCAGGAGTGTCGGTGCAACAATTGGGTCTCCCGCGGACGGTATGACTTAGGTGGTACGGAAGGAAGTGGAGTCACCAGATTGAGGTATAAGCCAAGTTGTGGCTTGGGTATACGCGTGTACGGAAGGCAGGACTATGGCTGGGAGCCACATACTCCTTGTCAGGGAGAACAAACCCAAAAGGAAAAGAAGCCTTTGCTAGGGTCGACAAGCGAAAGGTTAGGTTTGATTATCCGGCCCCCCATCTATAGTGGTAGTGGGTCGTGGTTTTATCCCGGCGGATGTATTGATTCTTGTGGGGAAAGTGTGCAAACTCTATAGAGTATAATATATTCGAATAGCCGTGTCCACTGTCAAGGACGGTTGTAAAGGTGTTGGCTAGGAGTACCCAAACGGTGTTCTTTTGGAAAGAATGGATGAAAGTATGGAGGTTCCGAGGGAACCTGAGTTCGAAGTCCTATTTGGACCAGAGGTGGTCCAAGATGTTTACAAAAGGGTTTTTACTCCAAAACGGTTTTCGAAAAGGTTTTCAACAAATATATGGGGATACCTTGACTTATAAAACAGAGGCATGTTTTCAACAAAGATATGGAGATGCCATAACTACAAGAGGTAGTCCAGGCTTTTCGAAAACAACTCTAGATAGAGCTATCTCGCCACAGCCATAATTGCACTTCCTTATTTCTCTTATCTTGGTGGTTTGCGAGTACATTCAAGAGTACTCATGGCTTTGTCCCTGGCTATTTACTTGGACAGACTTTCAGAGGTTCGACATCAGAAGATTAAGGTGACAGCCAGCGAGCTAGGCCGTCTTCCCAATCATTCGCCTGTAGGTTGAGGCACGATTGGGCTCTACGCGTGATGATGTTCCGCTCCTAAAGATGTTGTAGCCATAATGGCATTTATGTAAGTCTTGTAAATTCTTATGTTTCGGATGTTGTAATGATACTTGTCGGTTATGTTCCACGGCTCACTGATCATGGGAATGTGGATATATACATAACAGGGATTTCTCGGATGGATAATCCGGGGAACCCACAATATTCACTCTTACCTCAGTGATGATGACTATATGGAGGACGCAGCCATGGAGGACCATATTGATGAGGATGATGCTGACTTCATTGATGATGAGGATCCCGACACCCCCGATGATGAGTAGTCGCACCTGAGCACTATCGTAGGTGTGAGTTGTACCCGGTCCCACTGTATCGTAGCTTCCTAGAATGGTTCTTAAAACCATATGTTTTATAGTTGTGGTGTGTGTTTGTATTGTATGTTTGGAATGAATGAATGATAAGAAGTTGTTAGTTTTCAAAACCTCAGTCAAACTCAAAGTTTAAAGCTTTTTGAAACAAACCCATGAACCATAGAAATTTCCCTCTTGTCTCATTATCTATCTCAATCTTCAGATGACTCGCGGTAACCCCGGAGGAAGCAGTTCATCTCAGGACCCAATGCTTCAGATTCTGCAGATGTTAGTTTCAGATCATGAAGCCGGTAGAGCTGAATGTCAAGCCAACTTAGTCACTCTTCAACAGATAGCCCAGATGGCCCACAATAATCAAGGCCATGGAAACCAAGATCACCATGGATCCAAGCTCAAGAACTTCCCAAATACAAATCCTCCTATGTTTAGCAAGTTAGAAGAACCCTTGGATGCTGATGATTGGCTGCAAACAATGGAAAACAATTTAGAAGTCGCAGGAGTTGATGCAAATGAGAAGGTGTTGTTTGCCACCCACTATATGTCAGGCTACACTAGATCATGGTGGAATAGTACCCGTACCATGAATGGAGGTCAGATTATGAATTGGGAAGAATTCAATCTCAAGTTCAGTAGGACCCATGGGCCCCCGGGTCGGATCAAGAGGATGAGGGATGAGTTTAGAGATTTGAAGCAAAGAAGGATGATTGTGGTTGAGTACCGTGATAAATTTCTGTCACTAGCTAGGTATGCCCCTGATGAGATTGACACTGAAGCGAAGAAGAAAGAGAGATTCCTGAATGGACTGCATGATGAGATGCAGACAGTGCTAGTCAACATTCCCATTGATGACCTAGAAGCTTTAGTGGATTCTGCTATCTAGATGGAAGGAAAGATCAACCAAGCTAGTGAGAACCGCAAGCGTCGTATGATGCACCAACCTAGACCCCACCATACCCCGAAGTATTGCCCCAACCCGTCTGCAGGATATGCCCCAAGGAACAACAGGCCACCAATGAACTGTTCGAACTACCCCAACCGTGGTGGAGGAAACCCAAGGCCCAGAGGAAACCACAACAACAACCTCGGCAACCCCAATAACTTCAACCGTGCATCGCCAAAGTCCCACAACAACAACAAAAACAACAATACTGCCCCAAGGACTGGAAGCAATGTTGTGCCTGTCATAGGGAAAGACAAGTCAATGATCACTTTCTTTGAATGCGGAGTCATGGATAACTACTCCAACGAGTGCCCCAAGAAGCATGCCGAAGCAACCAATGTGACTGCACCTGCCCAACAGCAGCGTCGTGTCTAGCCTAGAAAGATGTTTGCCCCAGGAAACCCGCACTACCGTAATGGCCGTCTGTTCCACATGAATGCTGAGGAATCATACGTCCAAAACGTATCTACTTTTCTGAACACTTTTGCTATTGTTTCTCCTCTAAACTTGTGTGATTTGGATGCAACTAACACGGACTAACGCTGTTTTCAGCAGAATTGCCTTGGTGTCTACTTTTTGTGCAGAAAATCAACTATCAGGAAAAATCCCGAAAAATATGCGAAAAATCCTATTTCACCCGAAGACTCCAGGAGCCAAAATATGAGACGGAGCAGAGCTAGGGGATGGCCACATGACCTGTTGGCACGGGCCAGGC
This sequence comes from Avena insularis, assembly GCA_023614405.1. Lineage (NCBI taxonomy): Eukaryota > Viridiplantae > Streptophyta > Magnoliopsida > Poales > Poaceae > Avena > Avena insularis. Next base: position 460,147,975 of record CM042690.1, read on the forward strand.
CAGGCCGCGCCAGGGGATGGTGTGGGCTCCCTAGGCACCCCCTCGGTCTCCCTCTTCACCTATAAGATGCCTTCTGACCTAAAAACTCAGGGGGGTTCGACGTTCTTCCAAAAGGAGTTTTGCTCCGCCGCCACCACCAGATTCCACGAAACAGCACCAGAAACTCGTTACGGCACTCACGGACGGGAATTGGAGGAGATCATCGCCACCATCATCACCATCGCTTCTCCATCGACCATCCATGTTTCCCCCATCTATGAGTGAGTAATCCCCCGCTGTAGGCTATGGGGATGGTAGGGATTGGATGAGATCGTTCGTGTAATGGCATCAGATTGTTAGGGCATGGTGCCTAGTACCTTCTATTAGTGCTTTATAACTTTGTTGCGACTTGTTATGCTTAATGCTTGTCACTAGGGCCCGAGTGCCATGATTTCAGATCTGAACATGTTATTGATTCATTATGATAGCATTGTTTATGGTCTTATCTGCAAGTTGTATACACATGTTGTTATCCAGAACCAATGGCCCCAAAGTGACAGAAATCGGGATAACCGGAGGGAATGGCTTTGATGTGAGGATCACATGTGTTCACGAAGTGTTAATGCTTTTCTCTGATGCTCTATTAAAAGGAGCACCTTAATTGCCAGTAGTTCCCTTGAGGCCCCGCTGCAAATGGGCTGGCAGGACAAAAGATGTTGTGCAAGTTCTTGTTGCGAGCACGTATGACTATATATATGGGACACATGCCTAGGATTATCTAGTACTTGTATGCTTTATCTTATTTATCTGCAATTGCCCTATGTTCTAATTGCTATGTGAATTGTCTTGTCCATGCAACACCCGTCCATCCATCCCTATGCCTACCGCACTCGAATCCTACTGTTTACTGCTATTGTTACTACTATCTTTTACTTTTACTACTGCTATTACTTTACTATTGCTACTACAAAACTGTTGCTACTGATAAACTACTATGAGCAAGATTGTTTCCAGGTGCAGCTGAATTGACAACTCAATTGTTAAGGCTTATAAATATTCTTTGGCTCCCCTTGTGTCGAATCAATAAATTGGGTTTCACTTCCCTCGAAAATACTACGATACACCCCCTATACTTGTGGGTCATCAAGACTATTTTCTGGCGTCGTTGCCAGGGAGCATAGCTTTATTTATCAAGTTCACTTGGATTCTCTATTGTTCGCTGATATCCATCCATCATGGGTAAGTCTCGTGATGCCAAGTTTCCTATTTTACCATCCACTACAAGAAGAGGTACGGTTCTGAACACCTTTGTTGCTCTTGATTCACCATCTGTTATAAGTAAGCTCATTACACCACCACATACACATGTTACACACATTGCTACTACTGCTGAATCTGAAACTTCTGATGCTTATGATGCTGCTTCTATTGTGCTTGATAAGAGTGGTTCATTAGGTCCTTTCCTAGATGCTACGATTTCTAGAACTATAGCTGGAAATACCGAAACTCCTAATGAAGACACTACCACACCTGTTAGTTCACCTAAGTCTAGTGAAAGTTATGATATTGAAGATGGTTATGTTGAGATGACTGATGAATTTGTTAAATAATGTAAAAACACCCATGATAGGAGCGCTGCTAAGAGTCTCCTTGAGAGGCGTACTATTAGACCCAAATTGTCTCCTATTGCTAAGTTTGCTGCTTCTCCCATAAACATTATATATGAAGATTATGATTTCTCTCGCGATCTATCTTACATAGCTATTGTTGAGAAAGAACCTTTTTGTGGGACTAAGAATGAAAGTGCGGTAGCACATATGAATGAACTTTCTACCATGAGTGGCTTGTTTTCTGATGATATTAAGATGCATACTTACTCTGTTGCTAAGATTTTTCCCTTTTCATTGAAAGGAGAAGCTAAAACTTGGTTTAGTAATTTACCTCCTGGATCTAATGATAGCCCTGAGTGCTTGATTAGTACTTTCCTGCAGAATATTTTCCTCTTAGTGCTAAACATGCTATTTTGCAGGAACTTTTTGATTTTAAACAGGGAAAAAAATAGGTATTGCCTGAATCTTGGGCAAGGTTTTGTGCTTTGATTCATGCACAAGCTGGAAGTCCATTACCTAAGAATGAGCTTCTTGATATATTTTATAATGGACTAACTGAGGAATCTAGGACGTACCTAGATAGTTGTGCTGATTGTGTTTTTAGGAATAGGACTCCCAAGGAAGCTGAGGAATTAATGGCTAAAATAATCAAGAACTATGAAGATTGGACTCCTCCTGAAGAAGCTATACATGAAGTAATTGTGCCTAAACCAACTATTCCTGTGCCTATTCCAACATCAAAGAGGAGGGGAGTTATTGAATTAAATGATGAAGTGATGAAGGAAGCTAAGAAATGTCTTAAGGAGAAGGGAATTAAAGCTGAAGATGTCAAGAATTTACCTCCTATAGAAGAATTATGTAAGCCTATTCCCTACTCATCCACTATTGAGGTACACTCTCTCCAACACTTTGATGAAGGTGATATCCCTTACTCTAAACCTCCTGATCAATGCTTAGAAGAATTAAATATCTTTATTGTTAAGCAAGATAACTTTAATAAAAGGGTGCAAAATCATCTAATGGAAAACACTAGAGATATTGTTGAGTTGAAAGATATTGTGGAAAGAACCTCTAATGATGTTAAAATGATTGCTAAACACTTTCAAATGGTTCAACCTCAAATAGATCAACTCGTTAAAGTGCAAAACGACTTGCTAGTTAATGCTGCCAAAGAAAAACATGCTTATGAAATTAGAACTAGAAGTGGTGTTGCTACCCAGGATCCTCTATATCCTGAGGGGCATCCCAAAAGAATTGAGCAGGATTCTCAACAAGCTGAAAATAGTGATTCTACTGTAAGAAAAGGAAAAATAAACATAAAACTGTTGTAGAACCCTCTAAGCCTGCTATAGATCCTAATAGTATATCTATCTCTGATGCTACAACTGAAAGTGGTAATGAAGAAAATGAAGTTCCTAATGAAGAAAAAGTTGAGGAAGAACCTGAAAACCACACTAAGAATACTAAATACACTAAAGAAGATTTTATTGCTAAGAAACATGGTAGCGAAAGAGAGACTTGGGTCCAAAAACCTATGCCTTTCCCTGATAAGAAACACAAGTCAAAGGAAGATGAACACTATAATAAGTTTTGTTAGTGGATGAAACCTTTATTCTTGAAAATTCCTTTGACTGATGCTATTAAATTGCCTCCCTACTCAAAGTATATGAAGGATATTGTCTCGAATAAAAGGAAGGTCCCTAATGAAGAAATTTCTACTTTGCTTGCTAATTATTCCTTTAATGGTAAGGTTCCCAAGAAACTTGGAGACCCAGGGATTCCAACTATCCCTTGCTCTATTAAGAATAGTTATGTTAGAACTTCTTTGTGTGATTTGGGAGCTGGAGTTAGTGTTATGCCTTTCTCTCTCTATAAGAGGCTTCAACTAGAAAAATTAATACCAACTAATATATCTTTGCAAATGGCTGATAAATCTACCACTATTCCTGTGGGTATATGTGAGGATGTACCTGTTCAAGTGGCTCATAATTGCTTGATATTAACTGATTTTGTTGTGCTTGAAATGCCTGAAGATGATAATATGTCTATTATTCTTGGGACACCTTTTCTTAATACTGCAGGAGCTGTTATCAATTGTAATCAAGGAAAGGTGACTTTCAATGTTAATGACAAGGAACATACTGTCTATTTCCCCAAGAAGATTGAAAGTACTTATGGTTTGAATTCAATTGAACATGTTGAGGGCATTCAAGTTGGAGAAATATATTGTCCCATACCAAGAGAAAATTTTGAAACTATTATGATTGGGACCATTGCTATCAAAGTTGAGGTAACATAATCATTAGTGGAATACAAAGTTTTGTCTCATATGAAATTGTTTTGGTAACAAGACCTGATCAACCTTATTAACAAAAGGATTTCATTGAACAAAACAATGTTTTCACTATGATTATCTTCATTTACTTCTATCCTTTGCATTTTTGTTTTTGCTTTCGTTTAGCTTTCTTTTTGTTGTTAGTTGCTTGCATGCTAGGTTGTATTAGAACTTTTGTAGTTTTAGCTTTGTTTTGTCCTTGCATCATGTTTAAAAAAAATCTGTCTATCAGAAAATCATTCTTCTATGCCTGAAAATGCCCAAAAATAAAGTGTCTCGAAAAATTCCAGAAAATTCATATTAAATTTTTGCGTGAAAAAGGGGCAGAGGAGTACCTGGGGGACCCACCAGGCAGGCACACCACCTGGTGGCGTGGCCTGCCCTGGGTGGCTCCATGCCCTGGTGTGGGCCACCCCTGGCCCCCACTAGCTCTCTCACCTGCCACTTTCTTCTCTCTCCCGAGTAAGCTCCAGTTCATTGCTCAAAATCACGTTCTTGCTATGCTTGCTCTCAATTTTTTCGATCTCCTTGCTCATCCCATCTTTCTTGCTGAAATTTGGAGCATTTGTTCCCTGGTATGTGACTCCCCTCCTTGTCCAAGTAGATTTGTGTTTGGTGGATTATATCTTGAGTATTTTGCTGTTGTAGGTGACAGGTTATGAGAGCTTGTAAGCTTGCTTGATGCTTAGAGATATAGTTTTGATGCATGTTTAGGCCTCCTACAAGTCCCTATGAGTAGAATCCGTCATTATATTTACTTTGCAATCACTTGTTTAATAGGTGTTTAAATTTCAGAATACCAAGCATGAACAACCATACCTTTGGAGAGATATTTGAGAGTGATGCACCTACGAGGATGAGGCCCTCAAGATCGGCTTCTCAGTTTAGGCCATCATACAACGAAGATCTCATTGCAACTCGTATGGGTAATGAAAGGGATGGTGGGGATGCTCACCCATCCACTTTTCCTTTTTTTACTTTCTTACAAGCTGCAGGTATTCTTGATGATTTCTTGCTACTAATTGAGAGGGTTGGTTTGACCTCCTATATGCAAGATGAGAGTGAGCAATACGCTACGCTCACTAAAACCTTTGTTGAGAGCTTCACGTTTACTAACACATCCTATCAGTCGACTGTCTCTTTCAAAATTTATAATCTGCCCTTCACCATGCCTTTGGAGAGATTTTGCAGTATTGTAGGTGTATGCATGAGAGGGACCGTGAAGAAAATTCAAGGACGACCCGCTGATTTGTTGGAGCTTTACCGAGGGGTGACCAATGATGATGACCGTGTGGCACAACGTGGAAAGATAAGAAATATCCAACTCCCTGCTCTTAGATACTTTGCATATTATCTTGCTACTAGTGTACTGGGTAGGAAAAACACAAGTAATATCTCCAACTATCATTTGGCATTCCTTGCTGCTGCGCTTAACAATGATACTCGGTATAATCTTGGCTCGCTTATTGCTCGCCGCCTAGCTGCTAGGGGGCCTATCTATGGGGGCATCATTACCTCGCATATAGTCAATGCATTAGGTCTTTTAGTGGATCCCAATGATGCTATATTGGCACCACAGAGGCTTGACCTTGTTGCTATGAAAACCCATCACTTTGTTACTGCTACATCTGATTTCGACAGTCTAGTATATAGGATGATTTTCACTGACGGGGATGAGAGGGAGATCCCTTTGCCACAGCCTTCTTTGTTTAGTGTTCACAGGAGACCGTGGTCGCGCTCCAAGGAGGAGGTGGACGAGCAGCTTTGCTTGCTGGGTTTCCACGAGCAGCACCAGGAGGATGTGCCCTCCTATGATTACTCTGCACATTACGGAGGGACGTACTCGAGCTCACACCAGGACGAGGGTACCTCCTCGTCTTACCACGGTGACACTTCGTCCTGGCCGGCTTGGGATTGATACCCACTTAGGCAAAAAGCCTAAGCTTGGGGGGAGGTACGCCGACACCGCACTCATCTCCCTATCATGTTGAGTCGGTACTTTGTATATTCATGTTTCGTTCTCTTTTTAGTTTTCATTCTTCTTTGCTTTTGCTTTCTAAAACACAAAAAGACCAAAAATATTTCTGTTGTTTCTCTTTGGTTTGCTTCTTCTTTTTGCCTTGGTTTGTTTTCCCTTTTTGCTTTGTTTGAATTATTCGAAAAACCCAAAAAGATTTTGCTTTGCTTGTTTTTCCCTTTAGGTTCTTGTTTAAAAATCAAAAACAACAAAAATATTTGTCGTTCTTCTTTGGTTTTGTGAGTTTGTTGCAGGGTTCGGTAGTCCTCAGTGGAATATTGGTTTCATATTATTATTCAAGCCACACAAGTGAAGAGCAATAATGAGGATTAATGACAACTTGAGGCATGGTAAGAGGCTGGTAACGAACTCTATTTGTTTTCATTTTTGTACATATACTCTTCACTATGGGCATGCTTAGTCCGTTCATGTAGGGTGTATGTTATCTTTGGATGTTTAGTAGTTCTTGCTTTCTTATGATTAGCTCCAGCTCGCTAATAGTTTGTAGCATGTTTTTTGAATGTTTGCTTGCATTATTCTATTCATAACTTGGTATGACACCGTGGTATCCTCCTCTGAATGTTTCATTTGAATTGACTTGGCACATGCTCACGCATGCACATGACTGTAATAATTAGTTAAGCCTCGATGAATTATTTTGCTTTGAGGATCTTGAAGCACTTTCATGCCATGAGTAGTCATGTTTTGTTGCAAGCATTATTATGACAGCTATTGCTCTCTCGTTTGTCGCTCCCTTACTATTGCTAGCCTTCACTTCCACTGAGTGTTTTACTCATGTTTCCAACTCCCTGAACCAAATATTTCCAAAATGTCCACCTACCTATTAGCATCATTTGCTATTTCCGTGCATATTCAATATGCCGTGTTTTCTTCCGCATAAAATGTTTGCTTGTTATGAGAAAGTTAGTTAGTAAAGCTCTCACGAACTTGACGGCACACTTTATTTTCCACACTTAATAAACCTGAACCATTGTGATTGTCCATGAAAGTTATATGCTTGCTAATTATAGGCTAGGGATTAGCATAACCGTGTTGTCATGGGGAACGCTTTCAACACTTGTAAATATATACCCAGTTGATACCATGATCTTTTGTTTGCGGATGTCGTCGGTGTGAAATAAAAGGGGAGCTTGTAAGTCCATGGAGTTATGTATGTGTGTTAGAGAAACGCCTGGGCCGCTGGTCTAATCCATGCTGACATGGTGGAAACCTGCATCGTAACCATAAGGATATCTATGAGGCATTCTTCTTATAAAAAAGAGAGATAGCTATTGAGAAAAAGAAAAAAAAAGAGATTTATGAAAATAGGAAAGAGAAAAAAGCACCATTTTCCCATGGTAAATAAAAAGATTGCTGAGATACTCATTGTATGCTTGCCTTGTCATTTTGATATGGGGATTCTTCTGTATCATCGAGCAAGGGGTACCCCATTGGTGGTTCTCTATGATACACACATATTTACGATGACAAGAACTTACTGGTAACTAAAGTTGAGTAGCATGAGGAGCAGCCCTCGTACTCAAGGGACTTGGGATTTTCAGTTTATAGTTTGTCAAGCATATAACTCAGATTGGACCTCACTTTCACCTTAACCACATTAAAGATGCTTATGATAGGGGCAATGAGAGCTCAAAGCTAATGAGTACCATACTTTCAGCATTTGGAAGCCTTTCAAATTATTCGAAACCTTTTCTTTTACTTGTTGAGTCTCCACGTATTCTTTGAGCACCTTCTTGAGAGCATAGTTGTCATTCTTTGTGCTTGTCACATTACTTGATTATTTGTGTTATGACTTTGATGCTTGTATCTTTGATATCTTTACTTCTAGTCATCACTTGAACTTCAGAGGTGCCTTGACATTCATAATCAAAGGCAAGCGAGATACCACTCTATCATACCTTTTTATGAGCATTGTAATGTCGCTTATGTTTATGCTTCATGCTACTTATTATTTTTGAGTTGGAATCTCTTCATAGCTTGCAATGACTATTAAGTAGACTCAGTAGCACACTCTTTATTATGAATTGTCTAAGTAGTTGATCACATTGCTGAGAATATTTACATCATATGAAGCAAATGTGTTCATGAAAGTTCTTTTATCGCACTCAGTTTTCAACTGAATTGTTTGAGGAGAAGCAATAAGCTAAGCTTGGGGGAGTTGATACGTCCAAAACGTATCTACTTTCCCGAACACTTTTGCTATTGTTTCTCCTCTAAACTTGTGTGATTTGGATGCAACTAACACGGATTGATGCTGTTTTCAGCATAATTGCCTTGGTGTCTACTTTTTGTGCGGAAAATCAACTATTAGGAAAAATCCTGGAAAATATGCCAAAAATCCTATTTCACCCGAAGAATCTAGGAGCCAGAATACGAGACGGAGAAGAGCCAGGGGTGGCCACACCACCTGCTAGCACGGGCCAGGCCAGGCCGCGCAAGGGGGTGGTGTGGGCCCCCCTAGGCACCCCCTCGGTCTCCCTCTTTGCCTATAAGATGCCTTCTAACCTAAAAACTCAGGGGGGTTCGACGTTTTTCCAGAAGGAGTTCCGCTCCGCCGCCACCACCAGATTCCATGAAACAACACCAGAAACTCCGTTCTGGCACCCTGCCGCGACGAGGAATTGGAGGAGATCATCGCCACCATCATCACCATCGCTTCTCCATCGACCATCCATGTTTCCCCCATCTATGAGTGAGTAATCCCCCGCTGTAGGCTATGGGGACGGTAGGGATTGGATGAGATCGTTCGTGTAATGGCATCAGATTGTTAGGGCATGGTGCCTAGTACCTTCTATTAGTACTTTATAACTTTGTTGCGACTTGTTATGCTTAATGCTTGTCACTAGGGCCCGAGTGCCATGATTTCAGATCTGAACATGTTATTGATTCATTATGATAGCATTGTTTATGGTCTTATCTGCAAGTTGTATACACATGTTGTTATCCAGAACCAATGGCCCCAAAGTGACAGAAATCGGGATAACCGAAGGGAATGGCTTTGATGTGAGGATCACATGTGTTCATGGAGTGTTAATGCTTTTCTCCGATGCTCTATTAAAAGGAGCACCTTAATTGCCAGTAGTTCCCTTGAGGCCCCGCTGCAAATGGGCTGGCAGGACAAAAGATGTTGTGCAAGTTCTTGTTGCGAGCACGTATGACTATATATATGGGACACATGCCTAGGATTATCTAGTACTTGGATGCTTTATCTTATTTATCTGCAATTGCCCTATGTTATGATTGCTATGTGAATTGTCTTGTCCATGCAATGCCCGTCCATCCATCCCTATGCCTACTGCACTCGAATCCCACTGTTTACTGCTTTTGTTACTTCTGTCTTTACTTTACTACTGCTATTACTTTACTATTCCTACTACAAAATTGTTGCTGCTGATAAACTACTGTGAGCAAGATTGTTTCCAGGTGCAGCTGAATTGACAACTCAGTTGTTAAGGCTTATAAATATTCTTTGGCTCCCCTTGTGTCGAATCAATAAATTGGGTTTCACTTCCCTTGAAAATACTACGATACACCCCCCTATACTTGTGGGTCATCAAGGAAGCCCAGGAAGCCCAGGAAGCGCCAGATGTCGTGCTAGGTATGTTTTATGTTAACTCAGTATTAGCAAGAGTGTTATTTGATTCTGGAGCATTGCACTCGTTTTTTACAGAAGAATTTGCATGCACTAGTAAGATGCAACCAACAAATTTGAAGCATGTTATGGTAGTTCACATACCTGGTTCAACCACCAAAGCTAGAAAAATTTGCAAGGCCGTGCCTATCAGAATTCATGGGATAGATTTTTATGCCAATCTAATAGTACTTGGAACCAAAGGTTTGGAAGTAGTGCTAGGAATGGATTGGATGTCGAAACATCAAGGATTAATCGACTGTGCCAAGAAAGCCATAACCATGACCAGTAGCACCGAAGTATCAATAGAACATGTATCTAAGACGCTGCCCCATCAATTAAAGTGCAACAAGAGTTTAGCCAAATCAACCCTTGACCAAGTCAGAGTAGTCTGTGAATACCCTGATGTGTTCCTAGATGAATTGTTCGGTATGCCCCCAGATCGGGATATCGAGTTTATCATTGAACTAGTTCCTGGAACTGGACCCATGGCTCAGAGACCCTATAGTATGAACCCATATAATTTAGTGGAGCTGAAGAAGCAACTGGATGATATGCTGGGAAAAGGTTTGATACAACCAAGTGCATCACCGAGGTCACATGTTTTGTTTGTGGATAAGAAGGATGGTGCCAACCGTTTGTGTACGGATTATCAGAAGTTGAATGACGTCACCATCAAGAATAAGTACCCACTGCCAAAGATAGAAGATTTGTTTGATCAACTGACTGGTGCCAGAGTGTTTTCTAAGATTGATCTTAGAACTGGTTATCATTAATTGAAGATTCGTGCAACGGATATCCCAAAGACTGCCTTCACCACTAGATATGGATTGTATGAGTACAATGTCATGTCTTTTGGATTAACCAATGCCCCCGCTTATTTCATGAACCTCTTGAATAAGATTTTTATGAACTTTTTGGATAAGTTTGTCGTTGTGTTTATTGCTGACATTCTGATCTATTCCAAGTCAGAAGAGGACCATGAGCAGCACCTAAGAACCATCCTTGAAACCCTCAGGGAACTTCAGTTGTATGCCAAGTTTAGCAAATGTGAGTTCTGGTTAAAGGAAGTAGGATTCCTAGGCCATATCTTGTCGGTAGGAGGAGTTGCTATCGATCCCGCCAAGATTAAGGATGTTGAAGAATGGAAAGCCCCAACCACCCAAACCGAAGTCCGCGCATTTCTTAGATTAGCCGGATATTACCACAAGTTTGTTGAAGGATTTTCGAGCATCACAAGACCAATGACTCAGCTGTTAAAGAAAGATAAGAAGTTTGAATGGACGGACAAATGTGAAGAAAGTTTTCAAGATCTCAAGAAGAGATTAATTTCAGCCCCAATTTTGATCACGCCAGATATCAAGAAGCATTTTTATGTATACTATGATGCATCCAAGATTGGTCTCGGGTGTGTGTTGATGCAAGAAGGCAAAGTCATATCTGTCCAGACAACTGAAGCAACATGAACAGAACTACCCCACCCGTGATTTAGAACTAGCAGCTATATTGTTAGCTTTAAAGACCTGGCGTCATTACCTTATGGGTAACCGTTGTGAGATTTATTCGGATCACAAGAGTTTGATGTACATTTTCACCTAGAAGGAGCTCAATATGAGGCAAAGGAGATGGATAGAGTTAATCAAGGATTATGACCTTGACATTCACTATCACCCCGGCAAGGCCAATGTGGTAGCAGATGCTCTTAGTAGACTACGGTGTAGATTAAACACCATGATTAAGGCAGCCCAGCCAACTTTGCATGAGGAGATGGAAAATTTCAGAGTGGAGCTAGTTAGCAAAGGATTTCTAGCCAGTATTGAACTTTCAACCCACTTTGATCTGTCAGATAAAGGAAGCCCAGAAAGGAAATGCAAGTATTGATGGAATCAAGCGTCGTATCGGTATAGGGAAGGTACCCGGATTCACCAAAGATGAAGAAGGAGTTCTGTGGTACAAAGGATGTATCTGTGTGCCAACAGATTTAGAGTTGAAACAAGTCATTATGCAGGAAGCCCATGATACCCTTTATTCTATTCACCCAGGAGGAACCAAGATGTATCAGGATTTGAAGGAGCAATTTTGGTGGCACAAGATGAAGAGAGAAGTCGGAATCTACATAGACAAGTGTGCTATCTGTCAAAGAGTCAAGGCGGAACATCAGCGCCCGCAGGACTTTTGCAACCATTACAGATTTCGAAATGGGAAATGGGATTCTGTTGGAATGGATTTCATCACCGGTTTGCCTACATCTAGTAGGGGAAATGAATCTATTTGGGTCATAGTGGATAGACTGTCCAAGGTAGCCCATTTCATACCCGTCAAGACTAGCTACCAAAGTTCGAAGCTAGCAGAGTTGTATATCGCTAGAATAGTCAGTCTACATGGAACCCCCAGGACCATTGGGTCAGATCGAGGAACCCAGTTTACCTCAAGATTTTGGAAGAAAGTCCAAGAAGGATTGGGAACCAAACTAAATTTCAGCACAGCTTATCACCCGCAAACTGACGGACTAAAAGAGTAAACCAGAACTTAGAAGATATGCTAAGAGCCTATGTGTTAGAGTATGGATCTAAATGGGAAGATTGTCTGCCGTTGCAGAATTCTCATACAACAACAGTTATCAAGCCAGTTTGCAAATGGCCCCATTTGAGTTCTTATATGGAAGAAAGTGCTGTATCCCCTTGAATTGGTCGCAAGTAGGAGAGAGTCAGATTTTCGGACCCGACATCCTACGAGAAGCTGAAGAGAAGGTTCACAAAGTCCATGAACACCTCAAGACTGCTCAATCCCGACAAAAGAGTTATGCTGACAAAAGACATCGGGACCTGACCTTCAATGTCAGAGATTTTGTGTATCTCAAAGTGTCACCCTTGAAGGGAATGCAGCATTTTCGACTGAAACGGAAGCTTTCCCCCAGATATTGGACCTTTCAAGATTTTAAATCGCCGAGGAGAAGTATCCTATCATCTAGAACTGCCTGAAGAGATGTCAGCCGTACATGATGTGTTTCATATCTCGTTACTTAGGAAATGCCTAGAAGTTCCGGAGAAGACCGAAGTTTTCAAGAACATCGATCACAGAGCCATAGATATCAACAAGGATCTAACTTATCATGAAGTGCCCATTCGTATTTTGGAAGAAGCCTTCAGAACTACCCGGACCCGGAGTATCAAGTTCCTCAAGATCCAGTGGAGTAACCTTACTGAAGAAGAAGCCACCTGGGAACGAGAAGATTATATTAGGACTGAGTTTCCCAATCTCTTTAGTTCCTAGATTTTCCTGAATCTCGGGACGAGATTCTGTTTAAGGAGGGAAGGTTTGTAACACCACAAAAATATTAAACAAGATTATCAAGTTCTAATCACCCAAGTTTAGGGTTAACAAAAAAATTTATTATTAAACTCTATATGAATGCATATGTGCTTATTATTTAATGCATGAATGTTGTTATGGCATTTTTGAGTGCTAAAAATGGTAAGGATTAGTTTAAAAAAGGATTACCACATCATCTAGACCATTTCCAAGCAAAATCAAATGAAAAGAAAGTCAAATATGAATGATATGAGCATATGGTCACTTTGGCCAAAATTAACCATTAGCCTACTTTGGGCATCACTACTAAAAGATTTCCAACATAAACAATTCTAATTCTTTTCACCCCTTGCTAGACCAAGTAAAAATGAACCCAAGCAAACTTTACAAATTTACAGAAACCCAAATACAAATCTATTTGAGAGGCAATTCAAAATTGAATCAAGTGTAGGTACCTAGATCATCACTTTTCAAAAACCACTCAAACCTCCAATATTTGAAAATTCCTAGCAACCAGAGACTACCAAGTATATGACCATCACACTCACCAAAAATCATTCAAAAATTTGAAAGTTAAGTTCATGCGGCCATTTGATCGAACACCTAGCAGACAGAGTATAGCTACCAACTATCTACTGTTTGTGAGCAATCAATTCATCATCCATTGTGCACCAATTCTACTCCATATCTCACCCACGATCACCCCCAGTACATAGCCATGCAGTGGAGCCATTTCCCTTCGTCGTTGCACCAGTGCCATGCGTACCCGAGCATGTCCATGCTGGTCGAGCACGGACACGACGCCTCAGACCGCGCCGCCCTCTCCCACGATGACTAGCTGCTAGCCGTGACCTCACCGCCCCTCTCTATCCACCCCTTGACCAACGGCGAGAGGTGCAGACGCTGGAATATCCGTGCCCATTTAAGCCCCTGGCATGCCGAGAGCACGACAGAGCGCCGAAGCCGCCTTGCGCAGCCACGCCGCGCCTCGCTCTCTCTGCTCATACCCGCACCCGCCGCGTCACCAGCCACCTCCCAGACAACCTCATTCGCTGTCGCGCGCCACGTGACCACCGTACTCGATGACGAACACCTCCGTACCTGAACAGAGCACCGATGTCGCCCGACCGACTGAGATCGCCCCATGCTGCGCCATCACGCACTTGACGATCGTCGTAGTCCACCGTGTCGACCCATGCCCTCCGCCATGATTAGCTCGACCTGTAGCAACGTCGCCGATGAGCCTGACCATGCCGCCCTGCCTCCAACGCTGGTGTATAAATAGGAGCCACCCCGGACCTTAGTCGGCACACCATCTCACTCCCCACTCTCTCAGCAACACCCCAGACCCTTCCCTGGAGCAAGGCGAGCACCACCTCGCCGGAATTTGACCGGAGGCCGCCGCTGTAGTGAAGAAAGGGTGTCGTTGATTGGAGCCACCCCAGGAGCCGACATGACCACCAATCGACTCGCCGTTGTCGACCAGCCTATTCACCCCCATCACCGGACCTAGCTAGAGCCCTGGTAAGTCCCCAGCGACCCCCACCATGCTGCTAGGTTTAGAATCTTGCCGGAGCACCGTGATGTAGACGACAAACCTCAGTCGTAGATCTCGTTCTAATCATAGGGCTGGTATTGATGGATACCATTTCGGTTAGAAATTAGTCGCTGACACGTGGGACCAATCTATCAGCAGCCCGCTACGCGCGTGCTGTGAAGTTGGGCCGGCCCATTCCTTTCCCCATGCAGAGCCCATCAATTCAAATAGAATTTTGCCATTTAGTTTAGAACCCTATTCTATCAGTAGATTCAAAATTCAATTCAAAGAGATGTACTAATCCAAAATGCATGATTCCAATTTTGTTAGAAAGGTATTAAAAATATCTTATCACTCCCGTTGGATTCAAACCAATTGAAACTATAGATCACTATACTAAAAATAACAAGACAGAGACTTTTACCACTTCAAACATTTTTATAAAATTAACCATAAATTCTTTTGAGTTGATTCCAACTCTCAAAAATCACATTTGCCATGCTCTACATAAATATGTCAAAATATTTGGTTTTACAGATATGAAACATGGTTTAGTATTAAAAGAATGATATATAAGCATTCTAGTCACTTGAATATTATTAAATAGTAATATTAAATCTTGTAATACATGACCACCATTTTAAATCACATTCCCAAGTATTGGAATATGTGGTGACATGTGTCAACATGATACACTATTTTAATTGGAGAATATTAAATCTTAAGCATTTTCAATGAGTAGAAATTACTTTTCCCAAATAAGGTAAATAAAAATGTGCCATTATTACATGTGATGATTGAGATGATGCTAGATCATCTAATATGAGCCCTTGTGTGCTAAATAGAAGTAGATAAGTGTTGTTTGGTGATTGTGTATATTGTATGTATTTATAGACGCTAGTACTGACCCGGGGTACGAAAAGGAGGAGTACTTCGAGGAAGAAGAAGAGAACTTCAACAACTGCACTGCTCAAGGCAAGCTAGAACTTTGCATGATATCTATGAAAGCCCACTATACTAGATAACCTGTGCAAGATGCACTATTCATGCTTGATTATACAACTTGATTATACCAATCCAAGTTTTACTTACCACCTTTACTTTTCCTTTATTAAAGTTTCTTATCTAGTAATGAATTGTGATTAGTGGAAAAGTAGGATTGATACCGTCAAGATCATAGAATTAGTTTTGGATACTTATACTTGACTAGCCCCCAATAGTGATACCCTCAATACTAGTGGCTAGTGCTAAATTAAAACTTGATTACTTTAGATGGGAACACTTGGTGAAAATGATTATGAAAACCTTGGAATGAGGATTCATTCTATTGAAATGTTTTGACATGTTATGATACACAATGGTTTGATGATGAAAATGATTGAGGCATGAGCCTTGACTTTGCTAAAAATGGTTGGGTTCAGATGCGATACCATTCCAATTTTACCTGGAAGATGGACAACAGGAGGTCTATGATAACTAGGATCATCTCCCATCGTCAGCATTGCCTGTGACCATGAAGATGGATCCTACTACGTTTACTTTCCGATGCTTTGATTGTATTAAGACTAGATCATGAGATCCTTTATTTGTAAGACCTTTATTATGGTTTGTAATGGATGATGTACTGTGTTACCAATTCTATTATGTCTCGCAAAGATGGTAATCCTGGGATTACGATCTATGGCATAATAGGCATCTAGACTTAAAAATCCAGGTGTTGACACCTTGTCACACTTAAGTAAGATATTTTAATCATCTTTCTTAAAGAATAGTTGTCTATATTCTTTAGGGAAATGCCATTTTAGTGTAGATCTAAATAGGTATAACACCCCTAAGATATCTTAAGTAAGTTAAAATATCAAAGAAGATTATGGCTAAGATTAGGATATCATGTGAAGTAGTATTGGTGATGGAGTCTATATTTAGAATCCATGTGAAGCAACAGAATCTCACCACTAGTTGATACCACTATACCATACAGGGTGGACCATTAGAGTAGGTATAGATACAATTGGAAGTAAATCATGTGGCATTCACTTGAGAATTCCATGTGATGGAGTAGAATTCTGTCAAGAACCGTTAATAGTAAGCTAAAAAGAAGAGTCGTCATGGTGAGATTAGATATTCAATCATGATGACTAGGTAAATCTTAACAAGTTCATGGTGAGAATAGCTTCGAGGCCATGATAAGTTTGTAATTAGGACTAGTACTTAGTAAATAATCTTGTAATAACAGTAAGTAAAGAACAGTGTAGGTCTATGATCGAAGTCATAGGTGTCGTAACCTTACGATAATTTTTGGATTAAGGTAGTAACGACAATTTTTTAGTAGTTTTGAGAGATCGTGTGAGGATAGTTTACGATAGAATGGAAAATTGGTATTCTTTAGTAGTCCCGAAAGAAAGGTAAGAGGTTAGTCAGAATCAAAGTGAGACCACTTTGCTCAAAATTATCCTATTGCAACTGAGCAATTTGGGTAAATACTGAGACAAAGTATAGTTTAACCCTTATGTGCTAAGTATCACAAAGTAAACCTATACTAGGAGGTGTCATATACTACACAGCTAAGCCTGCATTTTAGAGATGTTTTACTCAACTACTATATTACGGGCTTAGAATAATGTGTGTTATATGTACCACATTTGGATTTCTTGGTTTTTTCTTGGATCTTCTTGATTGACTAGATATGTGCATGAAGTTTGACTTTGTGTGCAAATGCATGTTGCATCATCAAGTTATTACTTGAGGTTATAGACCTAGATAGAAAAGGGAATTCGTGTAAGGGAGTGATGAGTTCCAAAGATCAAGATGAAGATTTGCAGGAAGAAGGAAGCCAAATGTAAGGAGTATCAACTCTATTTTGAAGGATGGATCAATCCTAACTCCCCATGAGCTGGCAATAAGAAGGAATATTAATGCAGAAAAGGTGTGGAGCAACATGAAGAAATGAATTTAAGTTCACTCAAGATAGGTAATGTTGCTCAAAAGCAAATGAAGTAGTTGTACCAAGTTCATGGAAGTATCATGAATCAGTGCAAATAAGAAGTCTTGGAACAAGGGTGGTATTCAAGCTCTGAGAACTCAGAGAGAATGCCAGTAAGAAGTCGAAAACCCATAGGGTAATTCATACACCAGGAGGATCCGCAGCTCGTATCCATAGCTGGTATCCTAGCAATTTAGCTAATTAGGTCATATTTGCATAATTTAAAGAGTATAAAACTTAGCCTAAGATAAGTAAGGAATAAAGGAGTATTTAAAGCGAATGGCATTCGAGACGTTCCGTGAAATCGGGTTCGTTAGTGAGGAATAATGTCTAAGAAGATAAAAGTTAGACAAGTAATGTTGGAAGATTCATTTCGGAGATTGATACATTGCTAACGTACCCATAATTTTTGATGTTCCATGCTTGGTTTTATCTACTTTCTTATGTTTTGTCCACACTTTGGAGTACTTTCTATACACTTTCTTGGACTAACCTATTAACAAGAGCCACAGTGCCAGCTGCCTGTTTTCTGCTGTTTTTCGTTCCAGGAAAGTCAGAAAATGAATATTCTCGGAATTGGACGGGACAAAGGCTAAAGTCAGTTTTTCACCGAGGGCCACACGGAGCCAGAGTACGAGACGGAGAGGGGCCAGGGGGCGCCACACCACCTGGCCGCGTGACCAAGCCTAGACCGCGCCAGGGGGTGGTCTGGCCGCCTCGAGCACCCCCTCGGCCTCCCCTTTCGCCTATAAGATGCCTCCGATACAGAAACCCTAAGTACCTGATCAAATATCCACGAAAAAGTCTGTAGCCGCCGTCATCTCCATCCCTAGATCAGGAGGGATCTGAAGCTCTTCCCTGCACCCTACCAGAGGGGAGAATTCACCCTGGAGGCCTTTTTCATCACCATGCAAGCCTCCGGTGTGATGCGTGAGTAGTTCATCCTTGGACTACGGGTCCATGTAGTAGCTAGATGGCTAGTTCTTCTCCTTTGTGCTATCATGTTTAGATCTTGTGAGCTCCGTTCATGATCAAGATCATCTATTTGTAATTCCTACATGTTGTGTTTGCGGGGATCCGATGGATATTGATATGCTATTTCAGATTGATTATTGATTCTATCATGTATTTGTTATTTGTGATTTTGTATGCTTTCCATTGTTAGTAGCTATCCTGGACAAGTAGATGCTAGGAACTCCAAGAGTTAGTATTTATGCTTGATAGTGGGTTCATGCCTCTAGTAATCTGGGGAAGTGACAGAAATCTCTAAGGTACTAGATGTGTTGTTGCTACCAGGGAGAAAACAGCAATCCTTTGTTCATAGAACAATCGTATTGTTTACTTTACACGCAATGTGTAATGCAATTATTTGTTGCTTGCAACTTAATACTAGAGGGGGGTCGGATGATAACCTGAAGGTGGATTATTAGTCATAGATGCAGTTGGATTATGGTCTATGTATAATGTTGTAATGCCCAATCAAATCTCAAAGGAGTCAAGATGAGTAGTATATGCATGATTGCTTTCTCGATGTTTGTCAATTGCCCCGTTGTAATTTGTTCACCCAACATGTCATCTATCTTAAGGAGAGCCACCACTAGTGAACTATGGACACCGGTCCATTCTTTTATCATCAATCTACAACTGTTTACTTTCTGCAAACTATTACTTTCTTCCACACAATACGTTTAATCCTTTGTTTTAAGCAAAACCGGTGAGATTGACAACCTCACTGTAAGTTGGGGGCAGAGTTATGTGGTTGTGTTGTGCAGGTTTCCACGTTGCTGCTGGCACCGGTAGTGTGCCCTGCCAAAGTCCAGCTAGCAACACCTTGGAGGTGTTTCCTTGCTCCTACTGGATTGATAACTTTGGTTTCATAAATGAGGGAAAACTTGCTGATGTGCTCATCATACCTTCCTCTTGGGGTTCCCCAACGAGCTCGATATATTTTGGGACATCAAGCTACTTTTCTGGCGCCGTTGCCGGGGAGTCAAGGACATCTTCACAAGGGGAGTCCCTCATAACCAATATCTTTACTTTGTTATTTTTGTTTTTCTTAGTTTATTTTCAGCTTTGTTTGCTTGTTTCTTTATCAAAAACACAAAAAATTAGTTTTACTAGTTTGCTTTATTTATTAAAACACACAAAAAATGACTACTCTTGAAAACACTAAGTTGTGTGACTTCACTAGCACCAACAACAATGATTTCAAGTGCACACCTATTGCTCCACCTGTTCCTGAAGCTACTTTCTTTGAAATTAAACCTGCCTTACTCAATCTTGTTATGAGAGAACAATTTTCTGGTATTGGTAATGAAGATGCTGCTACTCATCTAAATAACTTTGTTGAACTTTGTGAGATGCAAAAGCATAGGGATATAGATGGAGATATTATTAAGCTTAAATTGTTTCCTTTCTCCTTGAGAGGAAAAGCTAAAGAATGGTTGAATTCCTTAACTAGGAATAGTATTGATTCTTGGACTAAATGCAAAGATGCTTTCATTGGAAAATACTATCCTCCTGCTAAGATTATATCTATGAGAAGTGAAATAATGAAGTTTAAACAATCTGATAATGAAAATGTTGCTCAAGCTTGGGAAAGAATGAAATCTTTGGTAAAGAATTGTCCCACTCATGGACTGACTGCTTGGATGATTATCCAAACCTTTTATGTAGGATTGAACTATTCTTCAAGATATCTATTGGATTATGCTGCTGGAGGTACCTTTATGACCATTACTTTGGGTGCTGCAACAAAGCTTCTGGATAATATGATTGATAACTATTATGAATGGCATACTGAAAGAGCTCCACAAGGTAAGAAGGTAAATTCTGTTGAGGAAACCTCCTCCTTGAGTGATAAAATTGATGTTATTATGTCTATGCTTGTTAATGGGAAAGCTCATATTGATCCAAATCATGTTCCCTTAGCCTCTTTGGTTGCTCAAGAAGAGCAAGTTGATGTGAACTTTATAAGAAATAATAATTTTGGCAACAATGCTTATGGCAATAACAATTATAGGCCCTACCCTCCTAATAATACTTATGGTTATAATGGCAAACCTGGAATACCTAGTGAAGGAAGAATTTTAGAAGTTGAAAGAGCCACTAAAAATTTCATGCAAATGCAATATGAACAAAATAAATTATTTACTAAAACTATGGAGGAACAATCTACCCTTTTGAAGAATATTAGTCATCAACTTGAGAGTTTGAATAGGGAAATTCCTAGTTTGCAATTGAAGCTTTCTAATGTTGAAAGAAATATATCATCCTTGTCTGAAGCACAATCCTCTTTGATTAATAAAATGGCTGCTAAACCTGAAACTAATGATAATCCCTTTGCTGCTACTAATGCCATACAAGTTAGAATTGATGAAAATGTTAGACTATTAGCTGAATTACATGCTAAGTGGGAAAGAGAAGATGAAATTGCTAGAAACATTAGTGTTTCTACTATCACTATCACTACCACTAGTGTTGAGGCTAGTAATAGCTCTACTACTTTAGATGATAATTATGATTTTGATCTTGATGGTTGCAACATCTCTGAAGTTATTAAGTTCCTACAAATGCTTGCTAAAAGTCCTAATGCTAGTGCTATGAATATGGCCTTTACAAAACACATTACTGATGCTCTCATAAAAATTAAAGAAGAAAATATGAAACATAAAGATTCTATTCCTATGAAACAAGAAGATAGATGGGAACCCATCATTAATATGAAAGTGAATGATTTTGATTTCAAAGCTTTATGTGATCTTGATAGTAGTGTTTCTATTATGCCTACAAAGATTTATGATATGCTTGATTTGCCACCATTGGAAGATTGATATTTGAGTGTCCCACTTGATGATAATGCTAAAAAGAAACTCATGGGGAGTATTAATGATGTTCTTATTATGGTTAACAATGCCTATGTCTCCGTTGATTTCTATGTTTTGGATGTTGAATGCAATGCTTCTTGTCCTATTACTTTGGGAAGACCTTTTCTTAGAACTGTTGGTGCCATTATTGATATGAAAGAAGGAACCATTAAATATCAACTCCCACTCAAGAAAGATATAGAACACTTCCCTAAGAAGAGAGGGAAGATTTGTTTTGCCTCTCCTATGAAAACAAAATTTGCTCTTAATGCTTCTTCATTTGAGAACACTTGATTCTTTTTCTTGCTTTTTATGCCTAACTTAAAGGTGTTAAAGAAAAGTACTTATTAGGAGATAACCCAAAAGTTTTAGATGAGTCTTGGAAGTTATTACTTCAGTAATAACCGCTCCTTATCCTTTTTATTTTCTTTTTGTGCCAAGAGTAACCTCTAATGAGAGAGAAGTAATGATTGGGAAAGTTGCTGTCCCGAAACAGATTTCTGTGCTTCACCGTAAAAATTCATGTAAAATCTCTGTACGCCATTTTGAGGCGTAAATTTTTTCGCTTCTGCCCCAGGTTGTTATCTAACTTTCGTTAGTTCAACACTTTTCGATTTGAGCAACAGAAGGTCTTCGAAAAAAATGGTTTTTACCTGCTGGTCTGTTTTGACAGATTTCTGCCATTATTTGCATTTGCTTCTTGTTGGTTCCTTTTTGAGTTCTTTTGGGGAATTGAGCTTTTTGAAGAAGTGCTACAGTAGCTTGTGTTTTAATGGAAGTTTTATTGGTATTAAAACTGAACCTAAAGACTAATTACCTTGAGTGCACTAATGTTGCTAATAAAGATTGTGTGAAGTTTTGTATGAAGGAAAAAATTTAGGTGTATGGAGAGAATGATGTAATAAGATGAAGAATGAACTAAAGCTCAAGCTTGGGGATGCCACCCCGTGTCACCCCAAGAAATATTCAAGAGGTACAAGCGTCAAAGCTTGGGGATGCCCAAGACATCCCCTTCTTCATCAATAAAAATCCCAGGTTTCTTCCAAACACTTCATTTTTATTGTTTCATGCGCAGTTGTGTTGTTCTTGGAGCGTCTTTGTTTTCATTTTGGTTTTTCGTTTGCTTGGTTTTCTTAGTTTGCTGAATAAATTGGTTGGACCCCCTCTTTCATACATTGGTTTTCAAATAGTTTGGTTTGGATTGGAAAAGAGTAGGAAAAGTTCATGCTTAAGTGGTAAAGAGAGCTTGTTTTTTACTGTGGCCTATGCTTTGGCATGCCATGCTTGATATTGTTTTGGCTTTATGCATAGTGATCTTTGCTGTAGCATTACAAATGTTATAAACAATTGAGATTTCTTAATGTGCCTTGGAAGAATCATGCGTTGTTTTAGCAAATTAAAGCATAGTATTGTGGTATTCTCCTTTGATGCTTTATTTGGGTTGACTTGGCGCATGCTCACACCATGTTATGACTATCCAAAGTCACCATAGCCTTGATGATCCTTTAGTTTTCAACTTGCAATATCACTTTATGCTTTGATTAATGATGTTTTGTTGCTCTGCATGATTGTGGCCATTATTGATCTCTTCGTCGGTCGCTCCCAGTCTTTTGCTAGCCTCCATAACCAAGTGTGAGTTCCACTCATGCATCCAACTCCTAAAACCAAGTTATTCCAAAGAGTACACCATACCTACCTATTAGCATTTGCTATTCCAAGTATATTCATGTTTTTATCTACCTTCCAAATTAAACTTGTTATGAGAAAATTAGTGATTAAAGCTCTCACGAACTTGATGGCACACTTTACTTTCTTGCACTTAATAAACTTGAACCATTGCATCCATCTTTGTTGTGTATATGCTTGTGATTTATAAGTTGAAGTTAGCAGAACCATGTATCATGGGGAATGCTTTCAACATTGCACTTGTACTTTGTACCCCGTTGATATCATGTTCTTTTGCTTATGGATCCCGGCGGTGTGAAATAAAAGGGGAACTTGTAAGATCATGGAGTTTGTATTTGTGTTAGAGAAACGCCTGGGTCGCTAGCCTAAGCCATTCCTAATCATGGTGGAAACTTGTAGCATAATTATAATGAGCACTCTATGAAGCATCCTCAATAAAAACCTATGCAAATAGCAAATAAAAAGATCGCTGAGATGCTCATTGTCTGCTTGCCTTGTCATTTTGATTATGGGATAGCTCTTGTATCATGTGCAATGGGTACCCCGTTGGTGGTTCTCTATGATACATATGTATTTACAATGACATGAACTTACTTGTGACTAAAGTTGAGTAGCATGAGGTTTGGTCTTCGTAAGTAAGGGGCATGAGATTTCAACTTATACTTTGTCAAGCATATACTCCATAGTTTGTTCACTTTAACCTTAATCACTTCAAGATGCTTATGGTAGGGGCAATTAGAGCTAAAAGCTAATAAGTACCATAATTTTTGGAAGCTCTTTATGAAACTTGAATCCCTGCTTCCTTCTATGAAGGCATTTCTTTTACTTTTATGTTGAGTCTCCACCTTCTATCTTTATGCACCTATTTTGAGAGCATAGTGGCCATTCTTAGTTCTATGTGCATTGTCCCAAGACATGTTGATTGATGCATAATTTTGATATTGCTTGTTCTTAAACTATTTGTATCTAGTCACTCTTATGAACTTTGAAGGTGTCCTATGCACTTATATTTGCTACTCTATGAGGGACAAGCTGAATGCCACTATGCTATGTTTTCTTTATGTGAAACAAACAAACGTCTTGGAGAGCATTGTTATTCATGAATCTTTTGTTTGTGCCTTTTCATGTTGCAACAATAGTTGCTATGTCTTATTGTCAGAACTTTGTCTTCCATGCTATGTTGAAGTAATATGATCCCACCTATCATTGTTTTACAAATACTTTGATCAAGTATATGATGGTGCATGTCACCTCAAAAATTATTCTTTCTTTTTATCACTTACCTACTCGAGGACGAGCAGGAGTTAAGCTTGGGGATGTTGATACGTTGCTAACGTATCCATAACTTTTGATGTTCCATGCTTGTTTTTATCTACTTTCTTATGTTTTGTCCACACTTTGGAGTACTTTCTATACACTTTCTTGGACTAACCTATTAACAAGAGCCACAAAGGCACTGTTGCCTGTTTTTTTCGTTCCAGGAAAGTCAGAAAATGAATATTCTCGGAATTGGACGGGACAAAAGCCAAAGTGAGTTTTTCACCAAGGGACACACAGAGCCAGAGTATGAGACGGGGAGGGGCCAGTGGGCCGCCACACCACCTGGCCGCACGGCCAAGCCTGTCCCATGCCAGGGGGTGGTCTGGCCACCTCGGGCACCCCCTCGGCCTCCCCTTTCGCCTATAAGATGCCTCCGATACAGAAACCCTAAGTACACGATCAAAATTCCACGAAAGAGTCTGTAGCCGCCATCATCTCCATCCCTAGATCGGGAGGGATCTAAAGCTCTTCCCGGCACCCTGCCGGAGGGGAGAATTCACCCTGGAGGCCCTCTTCATCACCATGCAAGCCTCCGGTGTGTAATGCATGAGTAGTTCATCCTTGGACTACGGGTCCATGTAGTAGCTAGATGGCTGGTTCTTCTCCTTTGTGCTATCATGTTGAGATCTTGTGAGCTCCGTTCATGATTAAGATCATCTATTTGTAATTCCTAAATGTTGTGTTTGCAGGGATCCGATGGATATTGAGATGCTATTTCAGATTGATTATTGATTCTATCATGTCTTTGTTATTTGTGATCTTGCATGCTTTCCGTTGTTAGTAGCTATCTTGGCCAAGTAGATGCTAGCAACTCCAAGAGTTAGTATTTATGCTCGATAGTGGGTTCACGCCTCTAGTAATCTGGGGAAGTGATAAAAATCTCTAAGGTACTAGATGTGTTGTTGCTACTAGGGAGAAAACAGCGATCCTTTGTTCATAGAACAATCGTATTGTTTACTTTACACGCAATGCGTAATGCAATTATCTATTGCTTGCAACTTAATACTGGAGGAGGTTCGGATGATAACCTGAAGGTGGATTATTAGTCATAGATGCAGTTGGATTATGGTCTATGTATAATGTTGTAATGCCCAATCAAATCTCAAAGGAGTCAAGATGAGTAGTATATGCATGATTTCTTTCTCGATGTTTGTCAATTGCCCCGCTGTAATTTGTTCACCCAACATGTCATCTATCTTAAGGAGAGCCACCACTAGTGAATTATGGACCCCGGTCCTTTCTTTTATCATCAATCTACAAGTGTTTATTGTTTTCTGTTTACTTTCTGCAAACTATTACTTTCTTCCACACAATACGTTTAATCCTTTGTTTTCAGCAAAACCGGTGAGATTGACAACCTCACTGTAAGTTGGGGGCATAGTTATGTGGTTGTGTTGTGCAGGTTTCCGCGTTGCTGCTGGCACCGGTAGTGCACCCTAGCAAAGTCTAGCTAGCAACACCTTGGAGGTGTTTCCTTGCTCCTACTGGATTGATAACCTTGGTTTCATAACTGAGGGAAAACTTGCTACTGTGCTCATCATACCTTCCTCTTGGGGTTCCCCAACGAGCTCGATATATTTTGGGCCATCAGAGATTCACAATTATGTGGGTATACCGCAGATTCTTCCGTGAGACCGTATAGAGATAAAGTATAAGCTAGACAGAGACCAACATCCGTACTATTAAGTTAGTAGGTATTATACATGAAGTTGAGAGACCACTAGGAGACCCCAAGGGGGAGAGTAAACAATACACACTAAAGTGTTGTTGTCTAACTTTCTAACTAAAAGTTGAAGAAGAAGTACTAAACAATGATATGATTAAGCCTTATTCTCATAAGGTTATAAGAAGTCATCATTCTAAAGTATTTCCGAGAGTATGTCCGGATGAATGATCAAAGTAGACATAACTTCTTACCCTAGTGGACTAGTTATAAAGGGGAAACACTCGTAAGTTGTCCTTTAGAGTAAAGAGAGTATTCCAAAATAGACCGGTGTAGTGTAATAGGAAAACTGGATCAGAATGGATTAAATGTGTCCACAACCAATCCTAAGTAGGAATGTGAAGACATAAACCAAGGGATTGTAGTAGAATGAGTAATGCTACATATTGAAAATGACAGTTGGAAGTTGCCAAGTATGAAGAGAATTCAAGGAAAAATATTAGGATACGGGATACTGCAATTATTCCCATGTGATCACAATGGAGTTAGGAAAAGTCATGATCAACATAAGTCAAATCCTCAAAAGAGAGTACGAACTTCGGGAACAAAGTTTATTTTAAGGGGGAGAGTCTGTAACATCCTAGCATTAGAGCTTAGAAATAAGCTGAGATCAGGTGTGTGCATTGCATTCATGCATAGAAAATCTGGAGAATTTTCGCGCTTTTAAATAAAACTTGCCAAAGTGATTGAAGCTTCTTTTAACTTGGTGGAACTGAAATAGATCATCAAGTTGATTGCGATAAGTTTCAATGTGACCTTTGCTAAAACCTTAACTTTGGGTAATATAATTTGATCTAAGGGTAGATCAAATTTAATAAAACTAAGTCACAACACCCTGCTTAACAAGGAGTACTTGATCTTCTAGAGATCATTACATGGTATTCCATACAACAACTCAAGGATGAATACATAATATTCTAAAGATGTCATCAAGGTATTATCTACCACAAACCCTGAATACCAAGTTAGGTATATAACTTAAGTAAAGAAAACCCATAACTAAATCTTGAAACCCTTGTTTGCCATAGTTATTCCTACCATGAGTATCATGGTAGTTCCTAAACACTAAACATTAACTCTTATCACAAATAGAGTAGAAAGGGAAGTCAAGCTAAGACCATCCAGCACATACCCTTAATATCATATTAAGAGATGACATTCCTATTAACCAAGTCCTAGTGTCTATTGATCTTCAATGTTGAGTGATCAATTCTTGACCTAGAATTTATTGACTCTTAGCTTTTGACCTATTATATTAACCTTCCAAAGACTTTAAGTAGATTAATGAGAAGAAGGAACTAGATACGGTAGAGTGTGTCATCATCAATGGAATGTGATCCTTAGTGGAGATCAAACTATCTGATGTTGGAGGGGCAATTCACTCATGAGTTAACTAGAAGAAGTATCCACACCCCAAGAAGTAACTAGTAATTATGAAGCTATGAGAAAGCTAGTAGTAGTAGAGAATCAAATGATAATCTTGTTAAGCCAAGTGGGTATAAATTTAGAGTAAGCTTGCTTAACAAGATAAGCCTATAGAGAGACCAGTACAAGACAACTACTTAGTTGAGTATAGATCTTGATCAGACAATTAGAAGCCTAAGATTTGCTTGCTCAAAGGTTGGTGGTCATTATTCTCAAGTCATTGGAGAATAGATGACCAGTTGATGAAGAAGAGTTGTGAGTATACTAAATTAGGCAAGACTTAGTAAGCTGAATCATCTAGCTTGATCATGAGAAGTCAAGCTAGATTTTGATGAAGTATATAATATGAGTTGTATGGAGTAGTTGGAGGCATAGTACTTTAACTAAGCTAGTACAAGAACAAACTTGTATTATGGGAGTAGTACCATACCTATTCCAGAGGATTGATATCCCTTGTTATATATAGTGAGGATTGTAGTCTTGCAACCCTTGGTAGTAGTTGCAAGATGGAATTAAAGGAATTAATGGATGGATTTAGAAGTAACTGGATTGATGGATTTATCAAGGGTACTTAAGAAGTGCAAGTTGTGTAGTAAATGAAGAATGTTACAAGGGTGGATTAATGAAGTTAGAACTAATTAGATGAATGACTTCCTTAGAGGTAATTTAGAAATGGAAGTCATATATACTAGGAGAAGAATGAAGGAGTAATGTTGATGTGGCATGATCATGTCATCATATGATGATGGATATGGTGGAGTCAGATGATTGACTTATTCAGGAAGATGTGATCTTTGTGAATAAGATAAGAGAGATTTATAGAGTATATGTAGGAAAGGAATTCCTTATCTAAAGATAACCTTAGTGAGGTATTAAGGTAGGAGTGCTTGAGAAACCTTTAACCAACAGTATATCAAGCCATGACAAGACCCATGTCTACCTCTTTGTCCAAAACCCTAGAATTAAGTTAGCAGTGGAACCAATTCCTATTTTTAGGCAGCCAAAGAATAGTATCTCTTAGTCAAATTAAACTTCTAAGAGATAAGTAGAATACCAGTTGAGAGTGTATTGATGGAAGCCTTGTCCACCTTATTGTCTTAAACCTTAATAGAAACCTACACCCCTGCACCATCAAGGCTACATTAAGAAGTAACCTATGTAGCTCACTTTAAGTTGAGATAACATTCAGAATTATAAAGTTAGGAGCAATCTTTGAACCTTGATTCCTAGCAACATTCGCTAAGAAACTTGAGGGTAGTGTATCCTCTAGAGTCCATAGTAAGTGTGGTATTAGAAACCCTAAATAGATGTTGCTGGGCATTGAGATCACTTGTGCCACATGAATGATAATGGTTGTACACCATTATATAATAAACTTCTATCAAAACATTAACCACATCTAAGGAAGTAATGAACAACTAGTTCAAGAAGTGATACATGTCTACTTTGAAATAAGTAGGCTGGTGATGGATAGAATTTTAGAGAAATTTGAATAGGAAAAGTCACCAACTTTAAAGAACCTTGGAATTTAAATCACTACATTATAAACCCTAGGGTTTAATACCTTGTAATATATTTGCATAGTTCTTTTATGAGACCAAGTATGAATAGAGTCCTATATATATCATTCACCATTTTAAATCTTTACCATCACAATTTTTATGGTGAAAAGAAAATTATTTTATAAGGTTATATATATGGTAAACCAAAACACCCTAAAACCCTAATATCAATTAATGTTTTATAACAAAACAATCATTTGTATTTTGATTAGTGTAAATACTGAGAATGCCAAACTAATTGGCACATTAAAACATGTAGAACCCTTGATTGATTTACAGGATTTCGAATATTTAAATCATTAAGGAAATTCAAATTGAAAAGGAAAAGTGAAAAAAACATAAATAAAAATCAAAATAGAAAAGGGAAAGGAAAGAGTCTGCCAGCAGAACTAGCCCATCGCGGCCCATCTCTTCTGCGCCTACCTGTCGCTCACGTGCATCCCCAGCAACTTTTCGCCACTCCACCGCAGCCCAGTATCGGCCCAGCCCAAATACCCTTTCGTCCAGCTTATCGTCATCGTCAACCTCGTGTAGCCGTTGAAGCAGCTGCGTGGTGCGAGTGCCGCCACTCGTCGGCGTGGAGATCCATGCCGCCGTCACCTGGAGGGGATAAGGAGGCCACAACGACGCCAACCCTCATCCTCATCCCCATTTTCCCCTTCCTCGCCTGCTTTCTCTCTCTCCTTTGGGATCAAACCAAACCCCTAGCCTCGCCGGAGCCGCTCGTCGCCGATGACCCGTATCTCCCCTAGCTTCCCTGAGCACACCGTTGGGCTCGCCCGGTTGTCCTTGTTCTTCCTAGCTAGCCCACAAAAGCCAAAGAGCCCCTGTCAAACGAATCGACACTTCACCGCCACTATCGGTCACCATTGTTCATCATCGATTGCCCTACTGGTGAGCTACTGGTGCTTGCACCCCTTTTAAATTCCACTCTCGTGCCCTGAGTCGTCTTACCGTCGTGCTCCGCCATCAACCGCCGTATGCAGTTGTCGCCGGAGTAGCTCTGGTGACCAATAGTGGGCGGCGTTGGCACCACAGGATTCGACTCGGTTCTCTCTTTCCAATGAAACCAAGCACGTTTGCTAAATCACACTAGATCACCGACGCCGCTTGCCGTCTATGCGTCACCGGCGAGGTGACATCATGCCGAAGTCAGCATGTTGACCGGTCCGTGCCCGCGTGGTTGCCGACATGGCCACTGACCCACACGTCAATGACTTTAGGCTAGATTTAGATGAGTACGAAAAGTTTTACTAGCTAGGTTTGTGCCATGCTGATGTCACTCTGACGCAATAAATCTTTTAAAAATTTGTTTAATAATTTCAGGAATTGATTAAATTTTAGAAATTCTATATATTTTATTTTATAATTCAGAAAAATATATATTATATATCAAAATGTTCAAAAAAAATAAACTCTACATTCTAAACCTATTATCATATTTTATTTTCCAACTTAAAAAAGATAATAATTATTATTAGCAAATAGCCTATTAAGGATAAAACTTAAATAAATATATTTTCATTATTTAAAGTTCAAAAAAATAAGTATAATATACCAAAATTCTTAGAAAAACAAAACCTACATTTACAAACTTGTTTCATATATTTTTGTGTCACTTAACTAAATGTTATTATTTATTAAGTATTTATAAAGTGATAAAACTTATAAAAATCATATCTTATTAATTATAAATCATAAAGATACTTACGAAAATAAAATCTACACTTTAAAAAAATAAATCTTCACACTTGAAGTAAAATAAATGAAAATATTTAGTAAGTCTTGATTAAAACTATTTTCTAATATCTTAATGGATTAAAAATACATAAATCTTTACTTTGCCTTTAGCATTATTTGTTTAAAGTCTAAAAGGGTAAAAAACAAGTTCAATTAATGTTTAAGTGAAGTAAAAATAGGTCTAACCATCTTAAGATGTATTTACTAAAACTATCATCTTAAATTGAGTGTATCTTAATTTTCCTAAAAAGATTTTACCAATTATAAAATCAACTAAAGTAGTGTATTGTTCTTCACAAGGCTTCTAATCACTTATAAAATTAGCAAGCTCATATTTACTAATTCCTCTACTTGTCTGGAAAAATACTTAAATTTAAATCAAGTTCTTAAGTAATTAAAGTAATGCCAATTTTGTACTTATGAAGCATAACCTTAAGAAAACACAAATTCCATAAAAGCAATGCTACTTGAATTCTAACTTTATGAATCCTTTAGAAGTAAACCACCTATAGGGTGATGCCATATCTAAAATATATAAGTCTCCACTTGCTAGTTCAATAGCTATGCAAAGATGCTAACTATTTTCTTTTAAAATACTCTTAGTTAATAGGAAACCCTAAAAGTATAACTTCAAGATTGAAATGCATTCATTTTGAAAAGGAACCTTTTCCTTAAAAGCAATTCTTTTAAAGAAAATACAAATGAACTATATCTTTTGTCTTTAACTCTCTAAGTTATAGTAGAAAGCTTGAGTGGAATAAACTTTGCACCATTTGTCAACACCTTGGGTGATATGCCATTGTGTGTTACTTTGTTGTACTTACATATTGTTTCACACACTCTCACAAGCCTTAATAAGAAGCACATGTCTGAAGCTAGTATAAAAGTGCAATACATTACAAATAAGTCATCACAAACTCCAAACCCTAGATCAGATACGATTAGTCCGGGGATTCACGTTTATCAAACTGCATTACATTACTTATGCATAATTGTATCTTGCTTCTTTAAACATTCATACTTACCGGACCAATGATGCTATTTATAGAATTTTGATCTTCTATTGTCTTGAAGACCGTGAGTGCATAATCTTGCAATCACAAAAGGCAAGTTTACACTTGCTCATGTACTTTGATTATTTTCTATCAAATGCTTGTAACTAAAATGTTGTCATCGCCTACACTTCAAAAAGGTTAGAAAACACTATTTTCATAATAATATGATTATGGATTATTTACCATATGGTAATAATCTACTGATACAGTTCCAGTGGTAAAGGAACATAATATCTAGGACTTAATCAACCAATGTCGCTAGTGATTCTAGCGTCGTATATTGCGCGTTAACCATGAGATTTGGAATTGGACGGACAAGTCAGTTGTATCTTCTTCCTCTCGCATGTATCCGGATGTGCAGGTCGTGGCTGTTATCCTCGTAGCATGCATTAATTGGTAATTCATATAGGATATGCAGCATATGGGTGGAAACCCTCAACGTCCCACAATAGTTCTGGCATCTGAACGGTCCATACCAACCATTGCCGTAATTCAAGATGTGGGCATGGCATACACCAAGAGGACATGCAGGGTCGCGAAGGGGGTAGTGATTGGCTTGGATCATCTACTGGGCCCCACATGACGGAATTGTGGACGGGAATAAGCCGCCCGGTTGTGCAACAAGGATTTGATCTCTCATGGGTAAAGCAACACACCTCTGCAAAGTGTAAGAACTATGACATGTTACTCCCTGTTCTTGGAAGGAGCTACGAACGCGGCAGGAAAGGAACCCCATGAAGGTTCTAGTCAACCTGTGAAGGCTGTTGGACATAGTTTTCAGAATAAAAGCAACCTTTAAAGAAATGTTTACAAAAACCTGCATTGCCTACGATCTTTGTTCTGTGGCTGTAGAGATAGTGCATCATACACTCCTTTTTAGTGAACTTGCTGAGTACGCTCGTACTCAACCATACCTTCTTAACCCTTGCTAGTTTCTAAGCCTTTGAAGACGACGTCAACATCAATTTCTGCTCAAGAAACCATCATTGGCAGCTCAAGTTCTTCAATAAAATCAATGAAGTCAACATATACATCAACCGAAGAAAAGGCGAAAATCTTGATTAGATAGGAGTAGATACTCTAGCCATACCACCTACTTCTATAGAGCATTGCACTAGCAACAATTGCAAGCCAAATAGTTTAGATGCTAGTCTCATTAGCTAGATAGTTCTGAGTTATTATTTATGGTTCTTCTTTGTAATAAGTTTCTTTCTCTCTCTTTAACCTAGAGTGTTCTATGTATCTTGTATAAAGAGTCGAGTTGTAATCTATAGTCATGTCTTGGACCTGCTGTGTTTCTGTTGTACCACTCTGAGGGATGTAATACTAGTGAATGGTGTTTTATTGGTGTTATGTCAATGACTATAGTGTACTACATCATGCAGTGATATGCTGGGTCACCGCATTTTGTCAGTCCGAACTAAATCTTCCTTCTCTTGGTCGCCTTCCGTCTATTGGTCGCCTTGTATAATTTCCATATCTCGGTCGCCTTCCTCCCTCTCCTCCCGCTGGCGCTACTCCGATGGATATTAAATCTTGTTAAAAAATAACACCATGATTTAGGTAGTATAAAGTTATTGTAAATCAAAGTATCATGTCCAACAAGGAACGAATTCATATTGTGATATTTTTCAATGCGGCTCAGTATTTCTTCCAGCTTAAATAAGAAGAATTATCGTACACTATGAATGTACCCTCATCATCCTCCCTTTTTTCAGGAAAGCCGTCTGCGACTTTGAGTAAGCTGAAAGTGGAAGGAACAAAAAGAACAACGTGTACGCGTAGTTTATGTATATGTAACATGTTATATCATTTTTGTTGACGTGAAAATTATTTCAATATACAAAATGCAATTTAACTTGCAAGTATGGAGCATATAATTGTCATATGGGAACAAAGAATATCGCAGTGAAAAGGCAATCACAATTTGAAGCTCATAGTAGTAGCATATAAATACAACATGTGTTGGGACAAGTAGAAGGGGTATGAAAACTTTAATTATTCCTAGCAATATCAGAACAATCCAACATAGGTAAGAATACTTTTGTTGGTTGCAATATATCAACTAGACATGAATTTTGTTTCATACTATCACAAATTATAGTATCTGTCCCACAACAAAAAGTTGTCGACACACAACACATATGGCAGAAAGCAACATGTTTTAGTTCAGCAATTCTATCACAAGTAATGAATATGTGATCCACTAGAAATTTTGCATTCATGCTATAATCACCAATAAGATTAAAAGTGAAATAAGGAGCACATGTGCTAGAATTTAGATATGAAATTTCCTGAATCCTAACCATAGCACGACTCATACTCATAGGTTTATTTAGCATGATGGAATACACAATATCAGCAGGTGGTATTCGAGCAAGTATTTCTTTATGTGTAATCAGTATCACAGGATCAAAATTCGAACTTGGTAAACAATCACATGGTGCTGTAACATTAGTGCAAGGCAATTTGCAAGGAGACATCATCAAAGGAATAGACTCATAATATGTCACACATGTTGGCTAGAGCTCCAAATTAGTACCAATGTCATTAACAATCTCCTCAGTTGTAGTAGGTACTAAAACATCCTCCTCAAGTGACAATACCCGATCATATGAAGCAGGTTGTAAAACAGATAGTTACCTTTCTTAAAAAGCAACCTGGACATCACAAGATAAAACACTAGGAGCAGACATAATTACCTTAGTAGACACCTCACATGTCTCATTAACGTCCACTCTCAAAATTTCTGTAATAGGCCAATTATAGTTGTTCAAAAACCTAGAACGCAAAAATTGCTTGAAATCCTCCCAAATGTTACCTATGACACCATACACAGTCCTTGCATCCTCCCACCAACGAGCTACCTTTGCATCCATACTCCGGTGAGCAATAATATTTTCTGTGTGGATATCAAACTTGCTATCGAATGTACGACATCTCGTAAAACCAAGTTCCATATCAGATTCCCAAATCTGATATTCTACGGGTGTGGCGGAACTTTCCAATAGCCACTTGATTGTACTTGGATCATATGCCATGCCGACCATAGTAGCTAAATATTCATGGTAAATATCATTTAATTTTTGCATCACATCAACTCTAGTACAAGTCATGATTAGTATATTAGTGCACAAAATAAAATCTGGTGGTGGAACTGACATGGGTATACCCTACAGGTACTTGTGATAAGCATATACGGTCCAGCCCAAGAGGAGTCCAAGGTGTCGTTGAAGTCCAATACAAGTTCGGGTGGCCCAAAGGACCGTGACTCCTTGGAGAACACGGCAAAGAATAGATAGAAACTTGAAGAAAAATCCTAATCTGTAACCGACTCGGCCTGCTATCTCGAGACATAGCCTCCCTATATAAAGGCTAGGAGGGGCGGCAAGGAGGACACTCCATAACCCTAGCATACATCTCGCTATATTGCATCAGCGTACTCCTTGTCACTTTCGACTCCTCGATAATCAAAGAGCAGACAAGCAGGAGTAGGGTCCTCTTCGAGGCATGAACCTAGGTAAAACCTCGTGTCCCCATATGTGCTTGTTTGATAGTCGATCGGTGCCTCAAGCGCTCCCCAATTCCTTGAATCTAAGTCCATCAACGATAGGCACTGATGAGTTAATCCCTCGTCAGGAATTCTCACAACTCACTCAACTGGAAGAAAGAGGGAATTAAAGAAGCTTACCAACTTGGATTAACAGCAATGCGCACTGATGTGATGAAGCGAATACCGAGGATACAAGAAACTATCACACGACAAACCAGGTATATGATGGAGCTTAGTATGGATACCTAACAATGCCAACTAATAAATCCTAGTGCCGATCGTATGAGAAAGACCCACAGAAACACACATGGTGCAGATAAATGGGACAATTGCAACTCTGAAAGTGAGCTAAAAAATTAAGATATATAAGAGTAATGCTCGTGTTGCAATGCACAACGAGAGACGCTAGCAATGACTCAACAAAACGGACATAAGATTGCTAAACTGTGCAGCCGAAGAGCACTAAGCATGCTAGTCTCGTAGGTTAAAGCTAAACGCAAAGATAGACTACTATGTTTCATAAGGATAAAAACACTATGTAGAGTCAGAAAGAAAAACAGGTAGCCAGACACCAAAACAGACCAATATGTGGCAGTGAGCGTGAAGCTCTCTTTTTTCACGAGTGGCTAGACATGATCGAGAAAACTGGCGATCGTTTTTTTCCAAAAGCAACGTTCGCCTAGGAGGGGACACGATCTGGATTCTTCTTCTTCTCTCGTAAGGAAGCTCATGAACGTGGTGAGAATCAGGTACGGTCGGGACTTTTCTTTTCTTTATTCAATTTTTCTCACGTTCATGCACGTACGGATAAACAGATCCGATACGTTTACTTTTTTTAAGAACAGATCTATAAATTTAACTTGTCAGAAAAAACAGATTCAGTAAATATAAGTCAAAAACACGAATCGACTCAATAACATGACCAACAGTGTCAAGAATGCCAGAAACAGTCTCACGACTCCGACGACGCAACAAAAATAGATGAAATTAAGACAAAAACTACAACTCAGATTAAAAGAAAGGCTACACAAAAGAGATTACAATCAGCAACTACGACTCACGAACCGTGTTATCTAGGCTATGTCAATGAACTATGAACCTAATCTTTTTATGTGGCTTTTTCTATATAGGACTAAAATAAGAACTAATCTACTGATGGATTTGTGGATACTTCTGAGAAAACGCTGGAATATGATACCAAGATGATATGATCTGGCTCGATCTTGGGGTAGATGGTGATGTAGATGATGAAGATAACTTGTATGAATCTGAGAACTCTCCAGACTAATCCCGACTGCCAGATGCAACAACTCTCAATCTTGGTAGATATTCGCAACTCCACACACTTGCCCACGTAGCCGCTGACCACGAAACGGTATTGCAATCTACTAATTCCCAATGAAACAACAGATCGCACTCAAACTTATAATTGTCTAATCCTAATGGAATAACTAATCACACTCGGATTATAGTAGCAACAAACACCAGATCGATACGAATTGGTGTGAAGTATTCCAGAGGATTGCTTATAGCAGATCTATCTGGAATTAGAGTTTTTTTGCGAAAAGGATGATATATTAATTCTCCGAACTTACAGAAAGGTCCAGAAACAAAGGAAAAATTACAAGGAAGCCCTCTGGATCCCGACGACGACGACGAACCGGAGCTGACGATGGCGCGCCGCTGCTGAAGCTCCCGAAACATTGGATCGCCGGAGCCCACCACACCGCATACGGGAAGTCACCGAGCATCGCCTCCGAAGAGACTACTGCCGGGAACGCCGGCACCGCCGCGAAGAACCTCTGTATCATCCTCTTATTGAACTGCATCCAGATCCACCGCATACCTGGATCTGGCAGTGGTGCAGGGAAAGTCGCACGCAGGTCGGTGAAGCCCCAGGGAACGCCACCGCCAGAGGGGATCTGCGTGGACAACAGACGAACCAATAGCACCTCCGCCTCCAAAGCGCCCTCGGCCAGACACCTGCCAAGCCCTACCATAAATACACGCCGTGAGGCGGGCTTCCCCCACCCTCCCGCCGTCGGAGTAGCCGACGGAGGGGAGGGAACCCACGCCTCACCGGCGGAAGAGGTGGATTGACGGTGGACTCTCAAAATCGCCTCTCAGATCTGTAGCGGGGAGAGGAAAAGGAGGACGAAATTAGAGTTTATTTTAACATGATCTAAGGCTAAAAACCATGACTTACAAGCCTATAAAAAGGTTGTCGGACGTCTAACATAGAGTTTGGGTCAAAACAAACATATATCTAACTTACTACCTTAAAAGGACTCTATTTGTAAACTGACAGAAAATGACCATCGACTTGTTTCAATCTCTGCGCCCAGCTCATAACCAACCGGGATACGTGCGAGTACCCATTGAAAATATCTCGGAATTATCTTTCCAACAAGTACTTATTTGCTTAATTCAGAGTTCGTATGAGGAAACCACGTCCGTTTTAATTTCAGAGCTTATGTTAGTCCGAACCGAATCTTTCTTCTCTTGGTCGCCTTCCATCTATTGGTCGCCTTGTATAATTTCCATCTCTCGGTCGCCTTCCTCCCGCTGGATCTACTCCGATGGATATCAAATTTAGTCAAACAATAACACCATGATTAAGGTAGTATAAAGTTCTTATAAATCAAACTATCATGTCTAACTAGGAACGAATTTACCTTCTGATATTTTTCAATACGGCTCAGTATTTCCTTCTAAGTTAAATAAAAAGAATCATCATACACTATGAATGTATCCTCATCACGCACCCGCTAGCCTAGGGGAGACCCTGGACGACTCAGCCATGGTCCCCCCTTCCCATGCACGTGCGGCCAAGTGGGGCCCATGCAGCCCCTCTGTCCCATGGTGCCTCCACCGGGGTAACTACTTTTAATTATGATTCTTTATTTTGAAACTTTTCAAAAAATTCCGAACTCATTCGAATTACTTTCGAAACCTTCCTAAAATATTCACGATGTCTTCCATAACTGTCTAGAACAATTTCATCCATTCTCGATGATATCCTAGACACCTCCAGAATATTCTGATACACTCTGAAACATCCTTTCGGTATTACTTCATTCAAATATCTGAATAGCACTCACATTCTAAATGTTGATAACATCTTAAGTATGTGAACCTGTGGGTTTGGACATTTACAGACATTTCTGGAACTCCTTTCACGATAATGACTACTATTAGCGTCTTGATACACGTAGTAATCTCCGCAAATAACATGAAGATCTTATTCGTGTGAACCGTAGTATTATGTCTGACACATATCACATTGCTTCGTTGATACTTTACATTTTCCAAGATGAAACACTAGGTTATTCTCGTTACCTGACATGTACTCTTTACTCATACTGTACCATCGATGTTCTTGTGATCAATAGCTTTATCACGTGCCTGTCCACACGATGATGAACATCATAGTACATGAATGGGCCTACAGTGTATATCTCCATCGCGAGGAGTAGAAATCCCCGCAAGAACACCATGTGAATACTTAGTGTACCATCTAGTAAGATAAAAGACCATCTTCCTAATTACTATTGTTCAGAACAACGTTTGAAGAGTCCTTCCACGTCCATATTGTACCCAAGTTCACATGTATCTCGTGGTCTAACGATCTTTAGTAAAATAAATACATTGTTTATGCGAAACTACTGATGACAAATTTTGACAATGTGTTTCATGGTATATCATTTTGGGTCTATCCATCGTCATTGTTCTCCAACAACTCCGATCTCACATATCATTCACAACTCCACAACACCTTGTCATTTTGCCCATAGTCAGGAAACCGGGACTATCTTGATACATGAACTAGTCTCAGAGGCAAGACTAGGGATATCTTATTGGTTTTTATTATTCCACACATGTATTAGGGTTTTCCTCCAGATACACATTATTTGGAACCAATAAATTGTAGCATAGAACAATAAACTTAATTATGAAACATAAATATAAATAATAATACATTTATTATTGCCTCTAGGGCATATTTTGTAGGGGTTCCGCGTATGAAAACAATAAACTTTACCCTACGCCCCTGAACCCCAGATACTGCCAGGACCTATCTATTAGTAATACAGTAACGGGAGGGGCTTTTCGCGACCTTACCCTTGAAGACCGAAAAGCGTTGTCAACGCTTCGGAGAGTGTGGTTGATGTAGACGAGCCGAAGCCGACCTCAAGGTCGTGATGAAGTCCTTGCGCTCCAATGGCTCCAACGACTTGAGTGCCTCAAGTGCGACACCTCACGGGGAGTTACACACGTCCGGTGTCTGACGATGACTCCTGCTTCCCCGATCTAGCAGCAGTTGCGGAAGTAGAGCTCCTAGATCCAAATCCCGCAGCGCGACTCGCTCTGTGGTGAAGATGTCTCTCGTTCGCGCAGTCTGAACTTGGGACCACGGTCACGAGAGAGAGAGAGAGAGAGAGAGAGAGAGAGAGAGAGAGAGAGAGAGAGAGAGAGAGAGAGAGAGAGAGAGAGAGAGAGAGACAGAGACAGAGAGACAGAGAGACAGAGAGAATAAATATCAATTGGAGGTCTTCCCAAAAGTGAGAAGACCTTTATTGAATATTGTGTGCATTTATCTGGCCAAATACCCCCACTATATATAGGGGAGGGGAGGTACTACCTCCCTCAAAGTCCCGGGGTGGGACTAAAGGAGAGGAGGGGGAGGGGCAGCCGTCGGCCGGCCCTAGTGGGCCCCACGCGGGGGGCTTGGCCCAGCAGGCCACCCCCTTTCCCCTTCTCCCTCTCTCCTTTCCCTAATGGGCCCTCTCCCCTCCGGGAATTGTCCCAATAAGCCCTTTTACCTTTTAATTGATTTTCTCTTTTATTAAATAATTATGAATAAATGATTAAATCAATATTTAACATTTATTCACATATTATTCAATTCCATGGCTATAGAACACCTTCCATCTCCCCTCTGGGACTTACCGAAACCCTTCCGGTTTTCTCTCTACTATTCTTCGGTGATTCTTCCGATCCTATAAACACTCTCTAAGCATCATCAAACCCTTAAGCGTGATACCCTACGGTTCGGGAACACTCTAGACATGTTCGGGACACTCCCGGACCAATGATCGACAGAGGGACCTAGATGGCCATGTGACCCCTGTGCATTCC
The DNA here is from genome assembly GCA_023614405.1 of Avena insularis. Taxonomy (NCBI): domain Eukaryota; kingdom Viridiplantae; phylum Streptophyta; class Magnoliopsida; order Poales; family Poaceae; genus Avena; species Avena insularis. The sequence goes on from CM042690.1 coordinate 460,188,469, forward strand.
ACGAAGATCTTTCGTCATTTGAACTAGGACAGTCGTGTCTTATTCCCTTTGTCTCTTAATACTTGCATTGCCTGAGATCTGATCAATGACATCACCATGTCGTGTTCAATCTCGTTACCAAACAATGCTACTTGACTCGTTCCGACAAGTGATATCCATGTGATCAAATCACACGCTGCGCAGCTATTGGATATAACTTCTCCGAGTGGGCCCTTGATTATCTTTCCGTCACATAGACGGACAAATCCCGCTCTTGACATATATTGCCTCTACGGTTTCCTCCGAGTACCTAAGCACACCTTTATAACCATTGTATTACCAAGTGGCGCTTGATGCTATCAAAGCACTCTCGGGAGACAGTGATTGATATAGCCTCACGGTCTAAGGAATAGTCTACGAGGGTCCATTTCTAATCATCGTAACTTGAACTTCGTGACATGATTGGGTCACGATGTTTAGGTTGGGTATTGGTTCATCATCTTATTCTCATAATGAGTTGACTCCATTTCCAACTCGCATAAATGCCACATGATCAGGAAACTTGATCATCTGTTGACCAATGAATCAGTGATTAGAGTTTCACTGGGAACCCCTGGTTATTTGTATATCACACGTGTATTGATGTTTCCACTCAATACAGTTATAGCATGATATAAAACTTAACCATAAACTATATGAATATGGTAATAGTCATTATTACTATTTGTCTCTAGGGCATATTTCCAACAGTCTTCCACTTGCACTAGAGTACAAATACACTAGCTGCATTTGTTCTTAATCATTGGCACCATATCTGGTACCCTGAACATGCTTGCTCATGGAAGAGGTTGAGTCTTGGGCCTGTACTTTACAGTCCCAAATCCTTTGCAACTTACTAATGTCACCTTGATTGACATTAATACTTTATCATCACATGATAACATCTGTGTGTATGCATCATTGCTATGGCAGCAGAACGAGGCTTGATTCCAGGAGCCTATAGTGACTTTAGATCAACCTCGAGGGCTTTCTCATGGGAACTATGCCCTGGGACACATCATTCTACATTAAAAGCGAACTAGCCCTGCCATAACATTATACAACACTTTAGATGGTACCCTTATCTATTATTATAAATGTAATCATCAAAACACAAGCGCACCTTGTGAAACTTTTGATGTTTTGTTCACCTCGCTTCCTACTTGACTTAAATTGGTATTTACAGGAGTTTCCAACATATTCCCTTATAACATAACCCTTTATGCTGTAAGATATGTCATCCTTTATGGATTTGGAAAACATGTCTACAGTTCTCTAACAGACACTGTGGACAAACTTAGCTCAACGTTCTGTGATTCAAACTTAATCACTTTTAAACATTCCTTATTGGATCACATATTATGTTAAGTTACTATCATGGTTTTCTAAGATTGAACCTATGTATCAACATAGTGGATGATCATCATCATTTTCTTTCTTTCAACCATTGATGTTAAACTTAGTAATTTGAGTTATTAAGGACCAGTTCCTTAATTAACTTCTATTCTGAAACCCTTTTCAGAATCCCTTAAGGAATACTACATAATATCATAATACACCTATTATCAACTTCTACTCCTTATAAATCATTATTTATTGGTATTTGCTCTTTTATTCTTAACACACTTAAGAATCACTCTATAATCTCCCACTCAAAATATGTTCCTAATATATTTGGGTATGAGTCACTACTCTTACTCAAACTATGTTCCTACATATTTGAATTTAAAACTTATATTCATTCGCAAAAAAAAAGAATTTAAAACTTATATTGCTCCCACTCAAAAATATGTCATTCACATATTGTTTTAGGAAGACTTTCATAGCTCCCACTCAATTTCATGCAAATTGCATATCTACTCACTATTTTGAACAACTTCAAAATCCTTTGATCAAATATCAAACTTGGAGTTTTACTATGAGATACTAGTACTTTTACTAGTTTTAAATCCACTGGACATTTAGCACACTTGAATCAAATTCATTTGAATTCATCCAATACTTGACAAATTGTGCTTTTGTCATTCACCCCTTTTCAACTATGGCTTTGCAGTCATTTGGGAAAATTCAAGTAACCCCTTTTACTTGTGAGATTCAGCAATGATTTGCTTTCTAATCTCAAGTGAATTTTGCTTCTAGGATTTCTCATAATTCTAGTTTTCCATTATTTCCTTAGTAGTTCATAGGTATGTCATATTCTAAGAATCATGACAAATGATTCACAAATGTCTTCATACAAGATATGGTTTACATTTTGAATCCTACTTCATGTAGTGAAAACACCAGTAGGGAAAACACAATGATCATTATCATTGTTTCTTTCCTTTGTGAAGAGAATCATTCAGGAACATTGTCTGTTGCGCTTCTCAACACTCTGATGCAGGGTTTTGAATCCTCATCGTGTTTTTCACTATCTTCCATTTGCTCCATAATCGAGAAATATCACTAAAAATGAGCTTCCTCAATAATGCACCAAAGTCCAAGCAATACAAGTTTTGCTTCTCTTTTGGTTTAGCTATGGATTTTGTATTCAAAGTTTCCAATGAATACTATACAAGGACTTATTCGCTATTGTTTTGGTTATGTCGAATAACCCCAAAACTTTTACGACGATCCATACTAGATATGGAGCCGATCTCAGGAATCCAGATGGTTCACTATATATTCTAATTGAGTGCTAACTATTTCTAACTAATGGTCTCTACATCTACACTACACTGATTTATTTGGCGCCATCTATTTACCACTTTGATATCAAATATCACATTGTGATGCTTTGCATTTTGACATTTCAAATGCACTTTGCATTCCACAATTTCTTTATGCCATTCTTATAAAGTCGAATTTCATTACTATTGATCAAATCGTAGTAATTAGATTCTCTTTTATATTTATACCCTTTGTTGATGAAACACTTTGATCATATCAAATAGTTTCATATTCATGTTTCCTTTGGTAAACTTCTTTACACATTTAAACAATCATATAATGATAATTACCATTTTCGTTAAAACACAATACATCGAATATGTATTTACTTTTAACAATTCATTAAACACTTTGTATTCAAGTAATACACGATGTTCAAGTTATTTTGCCGAACTTAGGCATGATTTATATGTGATAATAAAACAAGTGTCTTTCGCATATTATCAATACCTTTTAATTTAAACGATGGTTTCATTCATTAATGAATATATCATTAAGTTGGGTATTTTAAGGCATTTGAATATTTTACAAATGTTCATGTATTATCAATTAGTTTCAATCAACAAGGATAATTCACACATAATCAAACAAGATATGAACACAAATATAAATCATTCATAAAAGTAGAACAACTGTTTGTTACAAACTAATATGAATAACCGTCTCACAAAGTGTGAGACACACTAAAGAAGTTTACAATCTTTTGATTACAATAATCATCCTAAAACATAAACTAAGTGATAAATGTCGAGGGAGAGTGTCATAAGCCATCATCATCATGCTCGCCATCAACACGCAACGTCACCTCCTCTCTAGCAAGCACCTCTCATGCAGAAGGACCTGTTTTCAGTAAAACAGAACAAGTATCAAATATACTTAACACAACAAATGTGTTTGCAAGATTATAACATTTATAAAATTGTATATCAAATATATACATTTGTAATTGATGACCTCAGCGACATCTGGTTCAACCAACACATTCCTGAGATGTGATTCGAACCGGTGGAATTCCATTGATTTCGTGTCGCCACTCATAATGCAAGTCCTGACTTGTGCTTGGTAGCTTGGTGGCAGCGACCCCAGCACAACATCATTTGCAAAAGAGCCCATCATCCGGCTATCCAGGAAGTATCCAGGCCTCATGTACACATCATGCATGCACTCCAAGAGGTCGTCAAGTTATGAGTTTTCTTCCATTTTAATGGAGAGGAAATCTCCCATCAGCTCATGCTCCCATATGCGTGCTTGTTCCACGAAATGTGTCCTAAGCTGTAGCATTACCGTACGAGGGTTGACATTACCCACGACAGGCCACAGCTCGTCCACCATTCCGAAATGCATTGTAACTGAAATGAAGGAGGCCATCTCCAGACGGTGATAGCGGTCTTCCTGCTGCTCTAGGGTCTCTAGGTCAATGGGCTGATCCAAATCCATCCCATCGAGTATGTAGTCGACCACATCATTCTCGCTAAGGAGAACGTGCAGACGCGCAACCCATATAGAGAAGTTTGATCCATCTAATCTGAGCTTCTCTCCTTCTAACCAATCAATCGTCAACAGAAAAGGTGGCATCGGGGAGAACTTTTCTAAAATTTACAATTGCAAAAGGAATTTAGACTAAGTTTATAATTAAATGAGTTAATAATAACTCTACTCAAAAACACCTATCCCCATAAGGGTTCCTAGTGATAACACGACCCCTATCAGCCACATCTCCCCCGATCATCACGACCATCAATGTGGGTTCAAGGGTGGACGCTAAACGTCGGTCACATCATTCATGTGACTCGTGCTCGATCTTTCGACCATCCGCGTTCCGAGGCCACGTCTATGTAACGTGCTAGAATCGCCAACTCAACCTTAGTGTATTCATTGTTCAACATGGCTTACACCCACTGTATGCGAACGTAGATATGTCTGACACCCACGCCTGTACCATGGATCGCCTCATATCGAAGAACTTTCTTGGTGGTGCACACTAAGGGGGAACACAATCGTTGGTAATTTTAACAGGGATCATCTTATTAGGCTACCATCGAGTATCTAATACTACCACACAATAATATATACAAACAATAGCATTGAATGTAAATGCGATGTGATATGGTCGTTCACGTCGTGATCTCCATCCGTCGTCACCGGATTCCGGTGCCAGGGTTCCGGCGCCGTAGACACCAGGGTACCGGTGTCTTTCTGGTGTGGTAGTCTTTCCGGCAACTGGCACTGTGGCAACTGGCACTGTGGCATCTTGTTAATAGGTTAGTCCTAGAAAGTGTATAAAAATACTCCAAAGTGTGGACAAAACATAAGAAAGTAGATATAAAACAAGCATGGTACATCAAAAATTATAGATGCGTTTGCAACGTATCAACAGCCCCAAGCTTAACTCCTGCTTGTCCTCGAGTAGGTAAATGATAAAAAGAAATAATAATTTTTGAGGTGACATGCACCATCACAAACTTGATCAAAGTATTTATAAAACATTGATAGCTGGGATCATAGTACTTTAACATAGCATGAAAGATATAGTTCTAACAATAAGACATAGCAACTATGTTGTAGCATGAAAAGGTACAAACAAAAGATTCATGAATAACAATGCTTTGCAATATGTTTGTCTGTTTCACATAAAGAAAACATAATGAGAATGGTATTCAGCTTGTCCCTCATAGTGTAGCAAAACATAAATGCATAGGACACCTTCAAAGTTCATAAGGGTGACTAGATACAAATAGTTTAAGAACAATCAATATCAAAGTTATGAATCAATCAACAAATCTTGGGACAATGCACATTAAACTAAGAATGGCCAATATGCTCTCTTAATAGGTGCATAAAGATAGAAGATGGAGACTCAACATAAAAGTAAAAGAAAGGCCTTCATAGAAGGAAGCAGGGATTCAAGTTTCATAAAGAGCTTCCAAAAATTATGTTACTTATTAGCTTTCAACTCTCATTGCCCCTATCATAACCATCTTGAAGTGATTAAGGTTAAAGTGAACAAATTATGGAGTATATGCTTGACAAAGTATAAGTTGGCAATATCATGTCCCTTGAATACGAGGGTCGCTCCTCATGCTACTCAAGTTTAGTTACCGGTAAGTTCTTGTCATAGTAAGTACATGTGTATCATAGAGAACCGCCAACAGGGTACCCCTTGCACATGATCCAGGAGCTATCCCATAATCAAAATGACAAGGCAAGCAGACAATGAGCATCTCAGCAATCTTCTTATTTACCATGGGAAAATGGTGCTTTTTTCTCTCTTTCCTCTTTTCTCATCTCTTTTTTTTCTTTTTTTTTCTCAATCTCTATCTCTCTTTTTTTATAAGAAGAATGCTTCATAGATTGCTCACTATGGTGATGCTGCAAGTTTCCACCATGATTAGACATGGCTTAGGCTAGCGGCCCAGGCGTTTCTCTAACACACATATATAACTCCATGGACTTACAAGCTCCCCTTTAATTTCACACTGACGACATCCATAAACAAAAGAGCATGATATCAACTTGGTACAATGTACAAGTGTATTGTTGAAAGCGTTCCCCATGACAGCATGGTTCTGCTAATTCCCAACGTATAAGTGCAAGCATATACAACATAGATGACACAATGGTTCAAGTTTATTAGGGGCAAGAAAAGTAAAGTGTGCCATCAAGTTCGTGAGAGATTTAATCACTAATTTTCACATAACAAGTTTAATTTGGAAGGTAGATAAAATCATGAATATACTTGGAATAGCAAATGCTAATAGGTAGGTATGGTGGACTCTTTGGAATAACTTGGTTTTATTTGGAGTTGATGCATGAGTGGAACTCATACTTGGTTATGGAGGCTAGCAAAAGACTGGGAGCGACCAACTAAGAGAGCTATAACGGCCATAATCATGCAAAGCAACAAAACATCATTAATTAAAGCATAAAGTGATATTACAAGTCAAAAACTAAAGGATTATAGAGGCTATGGTGACTTCGGATAGTCTTAACATGGTGTGAGCATGCGCCAAGTTAACCCAAATAAAGCATCAAAGGAGAATACCACAATACTATGCTTTAATATGCTAAAACAACACATGATTCTTTCAAGGCACATTAAGCAATCTCAATTGTTTATAACATGTCATTCTACAGCAAAAATCACTAAGCATAAAGACAAAACAATATCAAGCATGACATGACAAAGCATAGGCCACAGTGAAAAACAAGCTCCTTTTTACCACTTAAGCATGAACGTTTCTTGCTCATTTCCAATCCAAACCAACTTATTTGAAAACTAATGTATGAATGAGGGGGTCCAACCAATTTATTTAAGAAAACTAAGCAAACGGAAACCAAAAACAAAAACGAAGACGCTCCAATAACAACACAACTGTGCATGAAACAATAAAAATGAAGTGTTTGGAAGAAACCTAGGATTTTTATTGATGAAGAAGGGGATGCCTTGGGCATCCCCAAGCTTTGACGCTTGTACTTCTTGAATATTTCTTGGGGTGACACGGGGTGGCATCCCTAAGCTTGAGCTTTTGTCCATTATTCATCTCATTACATCATTCTTCCCTTACACCTAAATTTTTTCCTTCATACAAAACATCACACAATCTTCATTAGCAACATTAGTATGTTCAAAAGATAATAGACCTTTGGGGTTTTAGGTTTAAAACAGCATAACTTTCACTAAAGACACAAGCTACTGTAGCAATTCCCTCAAAAAGCTCAATTTCCCCAAAAAGGAATCAATAAGAAGCAAATGCAAATAATGGCAGAAATCTGTCAAAACAGACCAGCAGGTAGAAACCGGTTTTTTCGAAGACATTATGTTGCTCAAATAGAAAAGTGTTGAACTAAGAAAACTTAGGTAACAACCTGGGTCATAAGCACAAAAAATTTACAGCTCAAACCGACGTACAGAGATTTTTCACGAATTTTTACAGCGAAGCACAAAAATCTGTTTCAGGACAGCAACTTTCCCAAGTCTTACTTCTCTCTCATTAGAGGTTACTCTTGGCACAAAAATCACACAAAAAGGATAAGAGGAGGTTATTACAGACGCAATAACTTCCAAGACTCAACAAAAGAAAATTTTATTGACTAAAAATTTGGGTTATCTCCCAATAAGTGCTTTTCTTTAACGCATTTGAGCTAGGCATAAGAATTTCGATGATGCTCACATAAGAAATATGAATTGAAGTAAAAGAGAGCATCAAGAAGCAAATTCAAAACATATTTAAGTCTAACCCACTTCCTATGCATAGGAATCTTATATGCAAATAAATCCCCAAAGAACAAAGTGACAGGCATAGGAAGATAAAATGAGAGTAACTTCAAAACTTTCAGCAAATAGGGAGGTGTTTTAGTACCATGAAACTTTTACAACCATATTTTCCCCTCTTATAATAATTTTCAGTAGCCGCATGAATAAACTCAACAATATAACTATCACATAAAGCATGATTTTCATGATCTACAAACACATAATTTGTATCAAGCTCAAAAATAGTGGGATTAAAACCTTCAGACCCACTTTTAACAATTTTATAACAAGATGACTGATCAATATCATTTTCAATAGTAGTACAATTAATATTATCAACCAATATAGGACCATCATCTAGAGCTTTATTATAATTTTTTTCAAAAGAATCCATAGGAACATAACATTCATCCTCCTTTGGTAAGCATGGAGGACAATCAAATAATGTAATGGATAAAGAGTTACTCTCACTAGAAGGTAGGAATGGGTAGATCCATTCTTCCTACTCTTGATCATCACTCTCCTCCTCTTTTTCATCCAATGAGCTTCCAGTTTCAGCAATTTCTGCTTCCATAGGCTCCTGCAAGGCATTAGTCTCTTCCGTTGGTGGAGAGCATCTATTAAGATATTCAATAATATATCCATTCTCTACCTTGTAATTATCAAAGAAAAATTTAAGTATATCATAAACCTCATATTTATAAGGTGCATCATCAGTATTTTCAAGCAAATAAGCAAGTTCGAATGCACCCTTCCAAGCAATAAATTCTTCAATTTGTTCCACATCATAAAAGTCATAATTTCCCTTAACATAAGAAGATATGGTAACATCATCATTATACTCACATTGAAAAGGGAGGTGTTTATACCTCCTACAGCAACAAGATTTATCAAAGAAATAAGTAACATTATAAGTAGAGCACATGTTTCTAGCAATGGTACACAATTTATCAATTTGTTCCCCCTTTTTGTGACAAGCGGTGTTCCTCGTCATATTTTTGTTGTTCCGTGAACCCATCTTGCCAATAAGATCTAGTTTGAAAGAAACCCACCATTGATTGAAAGCATGATAAAGCAAGACAATAATAGATCAACATAAATAACAACTATAGCAGGAACTAATTTTTTTGTGTTTTTGATAGAAAGAAACAAGCAAACAAAGCAGAAATAAACTAAGCAAAACAAAAAAACAAAGTAAAGAGATTGGTTATGAGGGACTCCCCTTGTGAAGATGTCCTTGACTCCCCGGTAACGGCGCCAGAAAAATAGCTTGATGGCTCAAAATATATTCGAGCTCGTTGGGGAACCCCAAGAGGAAGGTATGATGAGCACAGCAGCAAGTTTTCCCTCAGTTATGAAACCAAGGTTATCAAACCAGTTGGAGCAAGAAAACACCTCCAAGGTGTTGTTTCCAACTTGGAATCCTACACAACACAACCACAGAACTTTGCCCCCAACTTACAGTGAGGTTGTCAATCTCACCGGTTTTGCTGAGAACAAAGGATTAAACGTATTCTGTGGAAGATAGTAATTTCTTGCAGAAATTAAATAGAAAACAGTAAATAGTAGATTGTAGATTGATAGTAAAAGAAAGGATCAGGGTCCATAGTTCACTAGTGGTGATTCTCCTTAAGATAGATGACATGTTGGGTGAACAAATTACAGCGGGGCAATTGACAAACATCGAGAAAGCATACATGCATATACTAATCATCTTGACTCCTATGAGATTTGATTGGGCATTACAACATTATACATAGACCGTAATCCAACTGCATCTATGACTAATAATCCACCTTCAGGTTATCATCCGAACCCCCTCTAGTATTAAGTTGCAACCAACAGATAATTGCATTAAGCAAAGTGTGTAAAGTAAACAATACGATTGTTCTATGAACAAAGGATTGTTGTTTTCTCCCTAGTGGCAATAGAACATCTAGTACCTTAGAGATTTCTCTCACTTCCCCAGATTACTAGAGGCTTGAACACACTATCGAGCATAAATACTCTCTCTTGGATTTGCTAGCATCTACTCGGCCAAGATAGCTACTAACAACGGAGAGCATGCAAGATCACAAATAACAAAGACATGATAGAATCAATAATCAATCTGAAATAGCATCTCAATATCCATCGGATCCCCGCACACACAACATGTAGGATTACAAATAAATGATCTTGATCATGAACGGAGCTCACAAGATCTTAACATGGTAGCACAAAGGAGAAGAACCAACCATCTAGCTACTACATGGACCCGTAGTCCAGGGATGAACTACTCACGCATCACACCGGAGGCAGGCATGATGATGAAGAATGCCTCCAGGGTGATCTCTCCCCTCCAGCAGGGTGCCAGGAAGAGCTTCAGATCCCTCCCGATATAGGGATGGAGATGGCGGCGGCTACAGACTCTTTCATGGAATTTTTGATCGAGTCCTTAGGGTTTCTGTATCGGAGACTTCTTATAGGCGAAAGGGGAGGCCGAGGGGGTGCCCGAGGCGGCTACACCACCCCCCAGGCGCGGCCTGGCCGCGCGGCCAGGTGGTGTGGCCGGCCCCTGGCCCCTCTCCGTCTCGTCTTCTGGCTTCGTGTTCCCCTCGGTGAAATATTGACTTTGGCTTTTGTCCCGAAGAATTCCGAGAATATTCATTTTCTGGCTTTTCTGGAACCAAAAACAGCAGAAAACGGGCAACTGGCACTGTGGCATCTTGTTAATAGGTTAGTCAAAGAAAGTGTATAAAAATACTCCAAAGTGTGGACAAAACATAAGAAAGTAGATATAAAACAAGCATGGAACATCAAAACTTATAGATACGTTTGCAACGTATCACCGTTGCAATGAGGTCTTTGTCACCTCCAAAGTTGAGAAACGTATTCTTAGTCCTTCGTAATTACTTAAGTATAGTCTTCACTTCTATCTAGTGATCCACTCCTGGATCACTCTAGTATCTACTCGTAACACTTAGAGCATAGGACACATCTGGTCTACTACATATCATGGCATACATGATCAACCCAATTGTTGATGCATATGGGACGTCACTCATGTTGTTACGCTCAGCATCTGTCATGGGACATTGATTCTTGCTTAATGGACATGCAATGTACCATTGGAAGTGACCCTCTCTTGGATTCTTCCATTTTGAACCTCTTCAAAACCTTGTCTAGATATATATATCTTGGGTAAGCCTTATTAGGCACCAGGACCTATCCATATAGATCTATAAGCCTAGTATGTAAGCTGCTTTACCCAAATATTTCATTGAAAAACTTTACTTCAATGAGTCCTCTATAGTGTTAAGAAGTTTTTATCATTTCCAATCAACAATATGTCATCCAATGTCACATCCCAAGATTTTCCAAATCTTGTAATGTGAAAAATAGTTAAACAAAATAAATTTTTGTTGAAAATCAGGGTGAAAAGAAACTTTTGTTTCTAAAAGGAGACTTAAAATCCCATCTTGAACAAACTCTGGTAGAAGTTTCAATTCAACAAAAATCCAAATCAAGGGAAATGCATTCCTCAATGAATGTATCAGGAAATTTGAACACTAGGAAAGTAAATCCAAAACCCTAGACCCTAATGGAATAAAAACCATTTCCAAAGTATCTCCAAATCTATGGATTTGATCCATACCAAATCTGATCAACAAATAATCCTAAAGGGATTTATAAGGATAAAAGGAAAATAAATTGTTTTGGAAACACTAATTTAGATCTTTTAATAAAAGACTTTGTTTTCAAATGAAAAGGTGAGCCAAATTAATTTTGGCCAAACTTTTGTAATAAAATATTTTTGTTTTGATAAAATGAGTAAAGGTTTATTTAAATAAAATAATAAGGATTTAAATATCCAATTTTATTTAAGTAAAGGCTTTTCCCATTTTAAATGAACACCAAGTATTTTATTACTACTTTGAAATCTTTTATTAAAAGGTTTTGATTAAAATGAGTAAAGAATTATTTAAATAAAATAATAAGGATTTAAATATCCAATTTTATTTAAGTAAAGGCTTTCCCATTTTAATTAAACACCAAAACTTATTTATTTATTTAAATAAGTTTCCAAGTATTCTTTTATTTTTTCAAATAAAACCTTCTGGTTTGGTTTTGAAAATAATTGGATATCAAATGGAAATTTTATTAAATAAATCAAACACTATTAAATAACTAAAGATCCATTTTATTTAATTAATAAATGGATCCTAAATTAAATAAAAATATTATTTCATTTTGGATTTGGATTATGTTAATAAATAGAACCAAATTCAAAATACCAAGTTGAGTGTTTGTTTGAATTGTTTGAATGGTTTGATTGTTTGAAATATTGTTTGAATTGCAAAACAGAAAAATAGATTTAGAAAAAGGAAAATAAAGCAGACAGAAAAAAATAGGAAAAGGCAGACCCAGCCCAATAGGCCCAGCAGCAGCCACCTAGCCCACCTGCTCACTTCCCCGAAGAAATCTTTTCACACCCAGTTTCTAACCCACTCAGTCACAGACAAACGGGACCCACTCCTCCTCTCTCACTCACTCGCTGACGAGATGACCCCACCTCCTCTTATTTTTTCCCCGAACCGTTTTCTTCACCGCGAAAGGAACCCGCTAAGCCGATGACAAGTGGACCCCGTTCCCTCATCCTTTCCCACTGACCAGAGGACCCCACCGCCACCTCCTTCTTCTTCCCCGCGCGACCCTGTCTCCCCAGACTCCGCTACCGTTGCTGCCTTCAATCCACGCGTTCAATTCGCATTGATGCTGCGTTAATCTCTCGCCACGACCACGCAGGATAAATCACCTCTCCCTCCTCGTCATTTTCCCCCAGACCACTCCCCCAAGCTCGCCCCCAGGCCGCTCCAATTCCTCCCCAAGCACCCTCTGCTCCGGCAAGTCCGCAGCAATTCCGGCCAAGACTCGCCGCCCCTCTCCTCCCCGAACAAGCTCACAGCTACCCCACTCCCAGACGCACCTCCCAGCACTTTTAGTTCGACCGCGGACGCCCCCGAGCAACGTCTGCAACGAGCTCTGAACAGCGCTGCCGTCTGTCTGTCTCCGACGAGTTTTTCCTGGTAAGAGCTGACCACCCAGAGCCCTCTCGTTCATGCTCACAGCCCCGCCATGATCTCCTGCGTCTAACCCTGCCCTCGGTCTGTCTTCTCGTGACCTGTAGCGACGTCTCCGACCACGACTGAGACCACCGCGTTTACTGCAAACTCCGGCGACCTTCCCAGGTAAACTCTGTTCACCCCCGCAGCTCCTGTTAATGCTCCCATCTTTCCCAGATCAATACGCGCCTGACCACATCCTTGTTTTGCTTCGGCACGAATCGCAGCCTCGCCTTCGACCGTGGACAGAGCCGTCCGACGCCGCCACGAACTCCGGCGAGCAATTACACCTGACCCCGAGCGCCCCTCGCCCGACCAACACCTCCCCGAGCATCGCCGTGATCCCCTGAGCCCGGTGAGCAACCCCTCCTTCTCCCTCACCCCCTGTAGCACCAGCACCGTCGTCGACCGACCGCTCCGCCGCCGGTAGCCACCTTGGCCGCCGACTTCTTGTCAATCGATGCGATGTGACCGTTCGATCTCGATCCCTGGTTAGGATAGATCCACTTAGTCGCGAAGGTATGTCCTCTGGACCGCACGATTTAACTTAGATCCAACGCTCCACAGCCACGATCCGGCCGAACCGGTATCGACCAATAATATCACGCCGCGTGTCGCCTATTAGGTTTAAAAACAGTTTTGAAAACAGAAACTTTTGCAAACTTCAAACCCTTGTAATTTTGGATCCACACGTCCAAAAATTACAAATTTTATGTCGTTGGAATCAGCAAGTCAAGCCCTAACCAACCCTGCCCTTAGTTTAGCAAATAGTATTTGTTATATTGGTTGATTATGCAGAAACATTTGTGTGCTTGCTAAGACTAGAAAAATTGTTTAAAAATGTTTTTAAGGTTAAAACCTTTGCAAATTGGTTTGTTGTGACCTTACTGACCCTAGAGACCAACCCATGTCTTGGAAAATGATTTTTGTAAAGGTTAGAATGGATTAATTAGTTTAGTCCATTTCTAGCCAAACAAAACTATTGTTTTGTTTATGAAAATGTTTTTGTAGAAGAAAACTTTAGAGAAAATGTTTTGGACCAAACCTACTGACCCAAACACCAAGATTTGCAATAGCAACTCATTTGGTGAACCCTATAGGTTAAGGCCTTAGGAAAAATATTTCTTCACCACATAAATTGACCAAATAGGAGCCTTGTTTGAAAATGGTTTTGAAGTAAAACCTCTTTGCAAATGACTTTGCCATTTTGGTAAATGACCAATTTGGAACTTACAAAGTTAGAAGCCTAGTGGATGCCACCTTTACAACTAGAACCATCTTTTGCATGCTTGCATGCAATACTTTGCCTTTGTCATTTTGTGTAATTGTTTTGCTTGATTGGTAGATTGAGTTTGTGCCTTGCTTGATTGAATTGTAGTGACTTGAAGAGTGTGATTGTTGCAAGGACAAGGAGTGAACTTATACCCTCTACCAAAAAGGCAAGTGATATCATCATGAATATTCCATTCCTATATTTTATATATGCATTAGTGTTATTTTTCTAAGTATAGGACTTGCATGGAGTTTTGCTATGTATAAACTATGCTTTGGGAAAACCTACTAGGTGGAACCTTAGTGAAAATTACCTAAGTCAAGATTCCTATTACTATCATGCTTAGCCTAGCTACTAGAAAACAAGGGTGGTTTATATATTCACACTATGGAAAAATATTCTAAGTCTGAGGACTTGTGTTTTATTTAACAAAACAACTAAGTTAATGAATCACCTGGGTGGAAAGGAAGGAATGGTTTATGTTGAGTGGTTCACAAGGCCATGGACTTGGCTTGTGTATCTCACTTGTGGATGGCCACCCAGGAAACAAAGAGATTTGAGATGTCAAATGTTGAGAAGCTTCAAGTGCAACCACTTGGCAATATGGGCTCTGCCATGATCATATAGGTTGCAAGAACTTAGCCATATGGACAGTTGGTGGTAGTGTTTGATAGGATGGAACGCGTCCATGATGGTCTAAGGAAGAGCTTCTGAAAGATCTTGTCTTGGGAAACCAAGTCTTGTGGGAAAAGTGCACCACCTCTGCAGAGTGTAAAATCTAAGTACTTAGCCATGTCCCTGGTAAAGGACAATTTGAGCATCAAGACATGGAAGCAATCAAGAATCTCATCATCCCAATTTCTAAATTAAAACTTGTGGGTGAACAAGGGTTGTGTGAATTCCTCAATCTTTGATGGAGAGATGGCTTGGTACAAGGATCTCGAAATCTTAGATTGGGAAAAATGATTTTGCCAAGCACTTCAGTCTTTGATTGGTAGATGCCCTGAGTGGATCTTCAGTCTTTGATTGGTAGATGCCTTGGGAAAGTTTTTGCAATAATTGTTGCCAAGCAAATCTTCAGTCTTTGATTGGTAGATGCCCTGAGTGGATCTTCAGTCTTTGATTGGTAGGTGCCTTGGGAAAGTTTTTGCCAAACAAAAACTTAGTATTTTCAAAATGATAGGGAAAAATCTATTTTGAGCAATGCAAGCCTCAACTCCACTTAGCCAATTGCATATAGATGTTAGACTCCACTATACTACCAAAGTATCACTTGCCAATACAATTCAAATGTATTGACCCTTGTGGCTGTAACTTGTAATGTTGCAGGTTTGATTGATTTTAGTGAAGATTGATTGATTAGGATTACAAAGTCTACAACCAACATCTGCCTGTGGCACTTTGAAGATGAAGGACCCATGACTATAATTATTCCGCTGCAATGTAATGTAAATAGCAAATGAGCTATGTTTGATGTAATAAAATTATTTTATTCCTGGTTATAAAGTTGTATTATGACCTTTGTTTCTTGATATTACATCTGAACTGTGGATGCTAGCTATTGATCCAGGGACTAGCATTGTAAACACAGGGGACTCAATCTTATTAAAGGTTGGGGACCTTACAGAATGGTATCAGAGCATTGTGTTGCCTGTAGGATTTGTAAACCTAGGATTGGACAAAACCCCTTTAGAAAAATAGGAGTTGTCTTATTCCAAAAACTTATTTACAAAAACAATCTTGTAAACTCTTTCCTCAATCATTTTGGTTTCAATTCTACATCTCTTCTATTTCAACTTGATGGAAAAGCCTACCCTTTGACCAAAGACTTCACCATGTGCAAAGGATTTCTTCAACTTCATCAACTCTAATGACTTCAACACCTTCAACTCTAATGACTTCAACATCTTCAACATGTTCACCAAAGACTTCAACCTTGGATATCACTAAAGACTACAAATGAGACAAGAAATGTTGCTCAAGATTTGAAGATTAAAGAAACACAACTTAGAAGGAGCCATCATCACCTTTGAAGTTTTGTGACCAAGACACAATAATTCTTCAAGGATACAAAGATCTCATTCAAGAAGAACCAAGAAGAATGGAAAGATCACAAGTGAACCATGTAGATGGGCCACCATATATAGTTTAAGTCAAAACCCACCAACTTATGTGGTGTAACAAAAATTATTTTTGGTTGCCTACAAATGTGCTTGAAACTTGTTGTTTGAGTAGAGTGTTTGTTTGTTATTGCTTACACATTGCTTGTGTGAATTGTGATGTGTGTGATTAGGATTGATTCCCTTAGAAATCTTTTGCCTATTCTAATCTCCTCCAACCCCAAACAGATGACTTCTCCAAGAGGCTCCAACATCAAGGATGGTGACAACAGCAACAATCAAGAGGACAACATGAGAGAGCTCATAGCAACCCAAAACCAATTGAACCAACTAACAGCTCAGTTCATAGCCAGCAATAGTGATAAAGATCCAGCACTGCAAAAGTTTTTGGAAGAACAATCCCAACTGATGCTTAAGGTGACTAATCAAATGATCAGCGTGGAAGAAAACTATCCCAAAAGAGTGTATGACAACAAGGATGACAAGAATGTTATTCTAGATGGAGACCCAGCTTGCATTATTTGTGGAGACAAGGACCATACTTCCAAGGAGCATGAAGATCAATGTCCCAACTGTGAAGAGAAACATCCTGTTGGACAATGTCCTACCTCTCAAGCTACTTGTTACCTATGTGAAGGAAACGACCATGTCCCTACCCAATGCCCATCTATGCCATTGTTGAACAAAGGAAACAAGAAGGATCCAAGTATGCCAAAAATGTTGATGGCAAAGGAAAAGGACCACTCATACCTCCAAACAAGACAACCCAATTCAAAGGATCAAAGAAACCCAAGAAACCAAGACAGGACATGAGCCTTGTGCAATGTCGTAAATGTAAGGAAATGGGACACTACCCCAGTGGATGCCCAGAGAACCTGAAGAATAAAGAGATCGGCCAAGTAGTGTGCAACAACTGCAAGGAACCAGGCCACTATGTAGCCACTTGTCCACAGGAACTACGCAAGGAACTTGAAGACATCCATTGTTTCAATTGCAAGAACCCAGGACACTATGCAAGCAATTGTCCAGAAAAGATGAAGAACAAGTTGAACAAGCCTATGGAGAAACTCAACCTTGGCCCATGAGTCAAGTGTGGAAATAAAGGCCACTATGCAGAAGTTTTCCAAGAAGGAGTTTTCCAAGAATCCAAGCAAGCCAAGATGTAATTAGTTGGAAAAATTTTAAGGGTGGTAGTACCCTAGATGCTTTTGAGCCAACTTGTAACCCCTAGCTTTCCCAAATCTCAGGACGAGATTTATTTTAAGGGTGGTAGCCTGTCATATCCCAAGATTTTCCAAATCTTGTAATGTGAAAAATAGTTAAACAAAATAAATTTTTGTTGAAAATCAGGGTGAAAAGAAACTTTTGTTTCTAAAAGGAGACTTAAAATCCCATCTTGAACAAACTCTGGTAGAAGTTTGAATTCAACAAAAATCCAAATCAAGGGAAATGCATTCCTCAATGAATGTATCAGGAAATTTGAACACTAGGAAAGTAAATCCAAAACCCTAGACCCTAATGGAATAAAAACCATTTCCAAAGTATCTCCAAATCTATGGATTTGATCCATACCAAATCTGATCAACAAATAATCCTAAAGGGATTTATAAGGATAAAAGGAAAATAAATTGTTTTGGAAACACTAATTTAGATCTTTTAATAAAAGACTTTGTTTTCAAATGAAAAGGTGAGCCAAATTAATTTTGGCCAAACTTTTGTAATAAAATATTTTTGTTTTGATAAAATGAGTAAAGGTTTATTTAAATAAAATAATAAGGATTTAAATATCCAATTTTATTTAAGTAAAGGCTTTTCCCATTTTAAATGAACACCAAGTATTTTATTACTACTTTGAAATCTTTTATTAAAAGGTTTTGATTAAAATGAGTAAAGAATTATTTAAATAAAATAATAAGGATTTAAATATCCAATTTTATTTAAGTAAAGGCTTTCCCATTTTAATTAAACACCAAAACTTATTTATTTATTTAAATAAGTTTCCAAGTATTCTTTTATTTTTTCAAATAAAACCTTCTGGTTTGGTTTTGAAAATAATTGGATATCAAATGGAAATTTTATTAAATAAATCAAACACTATTAAATAACTAAAGATCCATTTTATTTAATTAATAAATGGATCCTAAATTAAATAAAAATATTATTTCATTTTGGATTTGGATTATGTTAATAAATAGAACCAAATTCAAAATACCAAGTTGAGTGTTTGTTTGAATTGTTTGAATGGTTTGATTGTTTGAAATATTGTTTGAATTGCAAAACAGAAAAATAGATTTAGAAAAAGGAAAATAAAGCAGACAGAAAAAAATAGGAAAAGGCAGACCCAGCCCAATAGGCCCAAGAAGACCACCTAGCCCACCTGCTCACTTCCCCGAAGAAATCTTTTCACACCCAGTTTCTAACCCACTCAGTCACAGACAAACAGGACCCACTCCTCCTCTCTCACTCACTCGCTGACGAGATGACCCCACCTCCTCTTATTTTTTCCCCGAACCGTTTTCTTCACCGCGAAAGGAACCCGCTAAGCCGATGACAAGTGGACCCCGTTCCCTCATCCTTTCCCACTGACCAGAGGACCCCACCGCCACCTCCTTCTTCTTCCCCGCGCGACCCTGTCTCCCCAGACTCCGCTACCGTTGCTGCCTTCAATCCACGCGTTCAATTCGCATTGATGCTGCGTTAATCTCTCGCCACGACCACGCAGGATAAATCGCCTCTCCCTCCTCATCATTTTCCCCCAGACCACTCCCCCAAGCTCGCCCCCAGGCCGCTCCAATTCCTCCCCAAGCACCCTCTGCTCCGACGAGTCGCGCACAATTCCGGCCAAGACTCGCCGCCCCTCTCCTCCCCGAACAAGCTCACAGCTACCCCACTCCCAGACGCACCTCCCAGCACTTTTAGTTCGACCGCGGGCGCCCCCGAGCAACGTCTGCAACGAGCTCTGAACAGCGCCGCCGTCTGTCTGTCTCCGACGAGTTTTTCCTGGTAGGCGACCACCCAGCCCTCTCGTTCATGCTCACAGCCCGCCATGATCTCCTGCGTCTAACCTGCCCTCGATGTCTTCTCGTGACCTGTAGCGACGTCTCCGACCACGACTGAGACCACCGCGTTTACTGCAAACTCCGGCGACCTTCCCAGGTAAACTCCGTTCACCCCCGCAGCTCCTGTTAATGCTCCCATCTTTCCCAGATCAATACGCGCCTGACCACATCCTTGTTTTGCTTCGGCACGAATCGCAGCCTCGCCTTCGACCGTGGACAGAGCCGTCCGACGCCGCCACGAACTCCGGCGAGCAATTACACCTGACCCCGAGCGCCCCTCGCCCGACCAACACCTCCCCGAGCATCGCCGTGATCCCCTGAGCCCGGTGAGCAACCCCTCCTTCTCCCTCACCCCCTGTAGCACCAGCACCGTCGACCGCTCGCTCGCCAGTAGCCACCGCGCCGCCCGACTTCTTGTCAATGCGATGATGGCGTTCGATCTCGATCCACTGGTTAGGATAGATCCACTTAGTCGCGAAGAGGTATGTCCTCTGGACCGCACGATTTAACTTAGATCCAACGCTCCACAGCCACGATCCGGCCGAACCGGTATCGACCAATAATATCACGCCGCGTGTCGCCTATTAGGTTTAAAAACAGTTTTGAAAACAGAAACTTTTGCAAACTTCAAACCCTTGTAATTTTGGATCCACACGTCCAAAAATTACAAATTTTATGTCGTTGGAATCAGCAAGTCAAGCCCTAACCAACCCTGCCCTTAGTTTAGCAAATAGTATTTGTTATATTGGTTGATTATGCAGAAACATTTGTGTGCTTGCTAAGACTAGAAAAATTGTTTAAAAATGTTTTTAAGGTTAAAACCTTTGCAAATTGGTTTGTTGTGACCTTACTGACCCTAGAGACCAACCCATGTCTTGGAAAATGATTTTTGTAAAGGTTAGAATGGATTAATTAGTTTAGTCCATTTCTAGCCAAACAAAACTATTGTTTTGTTTATGAAAATGTTTTTGTAGAAGAAAACTTTAGAGAAAATGTTTTGGACCAAACCTACTGACCCAAACACCAAGATTTGCAATAGCAACTCATTTGGTGAACCCTATAGGTTAAGGCCTTAGGAAAAATATTTCTTCACCACATAAATTGACCAAATAGGAGCCTTGTTTGAAAATGGTTTTGAAGTAAAACCTCTTTGCAAATGACTTTGCCATTTTGGTAAATGACCAATTTGGAACTTACAAAGTTAGAAGCCTAGTGGATGCCACCTTTACAACTAGAACCATCTTTTGCATGCTTGCATGCAATACTTTGCCTTTGTCATTTTGTGTAATTGTTTTGCTTGATTGGTAGATTGAGTTTGTGCCTTGCTTGATTGAATTGTAGTGACTTGAAGAGTGTGATTGTTGCAAGGACAAGGAGTGAACTTATACCCTCTACCAAAAAGGCAAGTGATATCATCATGAATATTCCATTCCTATATTTTATATATGCATTAGTGTTATTTTTCTAAGTATAGGACTTGCATGGAGTTTTGCTATGTATAAACTATGCTTTGGGAAAACCTACTAGGTGGAACCTTAGTGAAAATTACCTAAGTCAAGATTCCTATTACTATCATGCTTAGCCTAGCTACTAGAAAACAAGGGTGGTTTATATATTCACACTATGGAAAAATATTCTAAGTCTGAGGACTTGTGTTTTATTTAACAAAACAACTAAGTTAATGAATCACCTGGGTGGAAAGGAAGGAATGGTTTATGTTGAGTGGTTCACAAGGCCATGGACTTGGCTTGTGTATCTCACTTGTGGATGGCCACCCAGGAAACAAAGAGATTTGAGATGTCAAATGTTGAGAAGCTTCAAGTGCAACCACTTGGCAATATGGGCTCTGCCATGATCATATAGGTTGCAAGAACTTAGCCATATGGACAGTTGGTGGTAGTGTTTGATAGGATGGAACGCGTCCATGATGGTCTAAGGAAGAGCTTCTGAAAGATCTTGTCTTGGGAAACCAAGTCTTGTGGGAAAAGTGCACCACCTCTGCAGAGTGTAAAATCTAAGTACTTAGCCATGTCCATTGTAAAGGACAATTTGAGCATCAAGACATGGAAGCAATCAAGAATCTCATCATCCCAATTTCTAAATTAAAACTTGTGGGTGAACAAGGGTTGTGTGAATTCCTCAATCTTTGATGGAGAGATGGCTTGGTACAAGGATCTCGAAATCTTAGATTGGGAAAAATGATTTTGCCAAGCACTTCAGTCTTTGATTGGTAGATGCCTGAGTGGATCTTCAGTCTTTGATTGGTAGATGCCTTGGGAAAGTTTTGCAATAATTGTTGCCAAGCAAATCTTCAGTCTTTGATTGGTAGATGCCCTGAGTGGATCTTCAGTCTTTGATTGGTAGGTGCCTTGGGAAAGTTTTTGCCAAACAAAAACTTAGTATTTTCAAAATGATAGGGAAAAATCTATTTTGAGCAATGCAAGCCTCAACTCCACTTAGCCAATTGCATATAGATGTTAGACTCCACTATACTACCAAAGTATCACTTGCCAATACAATTCAAATGTATTGACCCTTGTGGCTGTAACTTGTAATGTTGCAGGTTTGATTGATTTTAGTGAAGATTGATTGATTAGGATTACAAAGTCTACAACCAACATCTGCCTGTGGCACTTTGAAGATGAAGGACCCATGACTATAATTATTCCGCTGCAATGTAATGTAAATAGCAAATGAGCTATGTTTGATGTAATAAAATTATTTTATTCCTGGTTATAAAGTTGTATTATGACCTTTGTTTCTTGATATTACATCTGAACTGTGGATGCTAGCTATTGATCCAGGGACTAGCATTGTAAACACAGGGGACTCAATCTTATTAAAGGTTGGGGACCTTACATCCAAATATAGTATTAGAAATACTACTGCACTCCTACTCACTTTCTTGTATACACAAGCTTATTGACCATTTTTACGAAGCCAAATCCTTTGACCACTTCATCAAAATGGAAATTCCAACCCCGTAATGCTTGCTTCAATCCATATATAGATTCAACATTGAAGTTTGCACACATTTCCAACATCTTATGGATCGACAAAACCCTCAGGTTGTACCATGTACACATCCTTGGTTAGCTTCCTATTCAGGAATGCTATTTTGACATCCATCTGCCATATCCCGTAATCAAAATATGCAGATATTGCTAGAATTATCTGAAAAAACTTAAGCATCGCTACGGGAAAGAATGTCTCATCATAGTCAATTCCTTGTTGTCAAAACCCCTTTGTGAAAAGTCGAGCTTTCTAGATGGTCACATTACTGTTTGCGTCTATTTTCTTATTATAGATCCATTTATGTTCTATAGGATTTACGCCTTCAGGAGAGTCCATAAAGTTCCAAACTTGAATATCGTACATGGATTCAATCTCGGATTTCATGGCATCTTGCCATTTGACTGAGTAAGGGCCCATCATATATGCGTTGTATGTAATTGGTTCATCATTGTCCAACAATAATACTTTTAATAGGAGTTGTAATTTCTGGGACTACAACATTTGTAGGCGCGACAACATCTGATGGTGCCATAGGCATCTCTGGAATATTTTCCGGTTATGCGCTACTTTCCCCATCTTGCTCTTGTTCAACGTTCTCATTAAGCTCTATTGTCCTCCCACTTAAACCTTTAGCGAGAAATTCCTTTTCAAGAAATACTCCTCGCACAACAAAAATATTGCCTTCAATTTTGTGGTAGAAGGAATACCCAACATTTTCTTTGGGATAATCTACAAATATGCATTTGTCTGACTTGGGATCGAGCTTGTTTGGATGTAAACGTTTTACATAAACCTTGCATCCCCAAATTTTGAGAAACGACAAGTTGGGTTTTTTGCCAAACTACAGCTCATATGGTGTTATTTCAACGGACTTTGATGGCGCTCTATTGAGTGTAAAAGCCATAGTCTCTAAAGTATATCCCCAAAATGACAACGTGAGATCAGTCAATGACATCATAGATTTCACCATGTCTAACAAAGTTTGATTACGTTGCTATTAAATTGGGGTTTTCCAGGAGGCGTAAGCTGTGAAACGATTCAACACCCTGTAAGATGTTCGCTAAAATCGTGACTCAAATATTCACCTCCACGGTCTGATATCGAAACTTTATTTTTTGTGCCACGTTGATTCTCTACTTCATTATGAAATTCCTTGATCTTTTCAAATATTTCAGATTTATGCTTCATAATATAAATATAAACATAACGACTCAAGTCATCGATGAAGATTATAAAATAGATAAATCCACTTCATACGGGTATACTCATTGGAATACATACATCAATATGTACTATTACCAATAATTCACTTGCATGTTCAACACATCCATTGAACAGTGATTTGGCCATCTTTGCCATCAAACGTGCTTCACATGTATCAAAATGTTAACAATCTAATGAACTCAAAAGTCCATCACTATGGGGTTTATTCATGTGTTTATGTCCAACATGATCCAATCAGCAGTGCCACAAATATGTGGTATTCAAATCATTAGTCTTTCAATGTTTAACCTCTGTGTTATGGTGCATGTATCACAATCAATATTGATAATGAACAACCCACTCTTCACGGGAGCATGTGTATAGAAGAACATATTTATATAAAGCGAATAACCATTATTCTCTGATTTAAATGGATAACCATCTTGTAAGATAAAATATATTGATATAATATTCTTACATAATGTCGGTATGAAGTAACAATTACTAAGTTCTATTATCAATCATGGCGGTAGATGTAGAGGTCTTGTGCTGACAGCAATCACCGCAATGATTGATCCATTCCTAATGTGCATCATCACCTTGTTCTTGCCAAGCTTCCTAGGATTTCGTAGCTCCTGTATCGCATTACAAATGTTAGCAACCGATCCTGTATCAAATACCCAAGAGTTACTCTTAGGACCTTGAAAGTAAACATCAGTAACATCTATATCTGATATACCTGAGCTGGACATTCAAGTGTTCTTCTCTGCTAAGTACTTCGGGTAGTTCCTCTTTTAGTGACCCTTCTCCTTATAGAAGAAACACTCAGTGCCTGGGGCTAGACCAGGCTTGGGCATCTTGCCCTTGTTAGGGGTACGGCATTCCTCATCCCTCTTCTTATTGTTTCCCTCAGACTTCTTTTTCTTGAAGTGAGTATTTTTCTTCACCATCATCACATGATTAGTGTTCTTCCATATGTCCTTTTCAGCCACCTTCAACATCGCAAAGAATTCGACCAATGTCTTGTTCATCCCATGCATGTTGAAGTTCATGAAAAACCTAGAAAAGCTAGGTGGGAGTGATTTCAGCATTATGTCGGTTCCTGGTTCTATAGCAAAGGGAATGCCTAGTGCTTCCAGCCTTTGAACATACCGTCTAACTTGATTACATGAGAACTAATCGAGCCTCCGTCTACCATCTTGCAATCTAGTAGAGCTTGAGATATCTCATATCTTTTAGCTTGGGCTTTCTTCTCAAACATGCCCCTCGGTTCTGAAATTGCTTCATATGGACCCCAGACTTCAAACCTCCTTTGAAGATTTGGTTCCATGGTTACAAGCAAGGCACATTGGACAGCGATATAGTCATCACTACATGACTGAAATACATTGAACGCTTCATCAGTAGCAGTATTAGTAGGAGCATCACCAAGAGTTGCTTCCAAGACATAGTCTTTCTTAGCACCTTTCAGGACTATCCACACATTGCAGTACCTATCCACAAAATTTGTTCCAGATTCATGCAGTTTATATTTCTCTGAAATACCAGTTATAGGGAAATTGTTGTGTGCCATTGATCTACAAACAAGTGCAAATTCATTTAGACATTGTTTCATAATTAATGAACTACATAAATTAACAACCTTAATTCATAGTGTAGGTCCCACTAAAATCAATATCCTTCATAATTGATACTTAGTGATTCAAGATCCACGGCTTGCTTTCCCGACACCAATGTTACATTGCATGCTAGGGATCAAATACCGATAGGTACTCATACCAATCACATCACCATATGATTCTTGATAATCTTTTGATTCTTGTGTTCCATACTCTAGACGTTCTAGGTAGAATGTCAAGTGAACCTTGGTACACCAGAAGTGTGATAGTTTTGCACCCACATTATGAACATTGCTAGGTGCGCCCCTGTTACATGACCCACACTAGTTCGAAGCCAAGTTTTGTGGATCCGAACCAAGGGGGAACGCATTAACTTGATAATTTTAATGAGAGATCGCCCTATTTATTAAGACTACAGCGCAACAAATAAAGTGCATAAATGGGTTAAAATAACATGCAATTCATATAGTGATATGGTATAGTGATGGCTCAATACACGGCGCCCACAAAAGTGCTTGATGTGTGGTGTTGATGTAGAGCTCGTTGGGAACCCCAAGAGGAAGGTATGATGAGCACAGCAGCAAGTTTCCCTCAGTTATGAAACCAAGGTTTAATCGAACCAGTAGGAGCAAGGAAACACCTCAAAGGTGTTACTATCTGAGCTTTGGCAGGGCACACTACCGGTGCTAGTAGCAACGTGGAGACCTGCACAACACAACCACAGAACTTTGTCCCCGACTTGCGATGAGGTTGTCAATCTCACCGTGTTTTGCGGAAAACAAAGGATTAAACATATCAAATGGAAAGAAGTAAAAGTTTGTAGAAAGTAAACACAAAAAGTAAACAGTTTATAGATTATATGTAAAAGACAAGGATCGGGATCCATAGTTCACTAGAGGTGGCTCTCCTTAAGATAGATAACATGCTGGGTGAACAAATTACAGCGGGGCAATTGACAAACACCGAGAAAGCAATACATGCATATACTAATCATCTTGACTCCTTTGAGACTTTATTGGGCAATACAACATAATACATAGACCGCCATCCAACTGCATCTATGACTAATAATCCACCTTCAGGTTATCATCCGAACCCCCTCCAGTATTAAGTTGCAAGCAACAGATTATTGCTTTATGAACTGCGTGTAAGGTAAACAATACGATTGCTCTATGAACAAAGGATTGTTGTTTTCTCCCTAGTAGCAATAGCACATCTAGTACCTTAGATATTTACATCACTTCCCAGTTACGGAGGCATGAACCCACTATCGAGCATAAATACTAACTCTTGGAGTTGCTAGCATCTACTTGGCCAAGATAGCTACTAACAACGGAAAGCATGCAAGATCTCAAATAACAAAGACATGATAGAATCAATAATCAATCTGAAATAGCATCTCAATATCCATCGGATCCCCGCAAACACAACATGTATGAATTACAAATAGATGATCTTGATCATGAACGGAGCTCACAAGATCTAAACATGAAAGCACAAAGGAGGAGAAACCAGCCATATAGCTACTACATGGATCCGTAGTCCAAGGATGAACTACTCACGCATCACACTGGAGGCTTGCATGGTGATGAAGAAGGCCTCCAGGGTGAATTCCCCTCTCTGGTAGGGTGTCGGGAAGAGCTTCAGATCCCTCCTGATCTAGGGATGGAGATGACGGTGGCTACAAACTCTTTCATGGATTTTTGATCGGGTACTTAGGGTTTTCATACCGAGGGAAACTTATAGGCGGAAGGAGAGGCTGAGGGGGTGCTGGGGGCGGCCAGAGCACCCCCTAGCACGGGCCAGGCCTGGCCGCGTGGCCAGGTGGTGTGGCCGGCCCCCAGCCCTTCTCCATCTCGTATTCTGGCACTTGATCCCTTCCGAAAAAATAAACACTTTGGCTTTTGTCCCGTCCAATTCCGAGAATATTCATTTTCTGACTTTTCTGGAACCAAAAACAACAGAAAACAGGCAGCTGGCACTGTGGCTCTTGTTAATAGGTTAGTCCAAGAAATCATAATAAAAGTACTCCAAAGTTGGAACAAAACACAAGAAAGTGGATAAAACCAAGCATGGAACATCAAAAATTATAGATACATTTGCAATGTATCATATAGCACTTCACGCCAACGATCTCCATCATCAACGTCTTCCAACTCCATGTACTCCTGCACGTGCTCTAGACATAGCCTCGAGGTTCATCGTTGCTTGATCATCATTACATGTCCTTGCTTTTACAACTATTGCTACTCTAGTTAATAAAGTAAAAAAACAACTATGGCTATTACAATGATAATATGACAATCATCGTGGCTCCGACCACTCATGCCCAAAGAGATTACAACATGACACATCACATACATAACATTGCAAACTTCAACTATACCACATCACTTTCCTGCAAAAACAAGTTAGACGCCTCTAACACACTTTCCTAGATTATGGGGCTCTATGGTGGCGCAGAGAACCGTAAAGCATCATGATTCAATTGTTTGCTTTTTAACTTATCTGGGGTGTGTCCCCATTGTATAATTAATACTACCTCCATCCCAAAGCTTAAGGTATATATTTTTTTCAAAAGTCAAACTATCTAAAGTTTGACCAAGTTTTTAGAAAAAAATATTAATATTTACAATATGTAATCCATACCATTTGATACATCATGAAACATATTTCCGTATGGTATCTATAGAATATCATAGTTCTTGATATTTTTTTATAAAAGTTTGGTCAAACTTTCTGTAGCTTGACTTTTCAAAATAATATAAGCCTTAAGAGTAGGGACATAGGTAGTGGTACTATAGCTTCACCAAACTTCATCTATACGCGTGACCCCCATGCGGACTTCACCAAATCCACAAAAGCCCAATGTGTAAAATATCTTTCTCGACTATTGCGAAAAAACAGATACCTGACAAAGTTGTTTCGTGCACCTGAAGTACACTTCACAAACCGGTCTCGATCCAAAGATCATGAAGTTGGCTCAGGCCTCTAATCATGCAATACCTCCAAGATAAAAATTGTGATAATTGGGTAAATAGAAAGATCAATAATGCTGAAATTCGATGATTCCTTTATATGTACCTATGCCTACGCATAGACCGCTCTGATACTACTATTGGGGAATGAGCTATGCAAAACATAAAATTCTAGCGCATAATCAGGATCCAATGAAAGGAAGAAGGTAACCGATCATACCCTCGAAGATCAAACTAGCGAAAGTTTGTCGATGACGAGGTTGGTCATGCGTCAATCCCCGCAACAAGTCTTAGCAAGTCACGAGGAGATGTATTATCCCATGGACGTCTCCAACGACCAAGTGCTCCACACATCGCACCTCCACTGGTATCCACACGTCCAACGAGAATGGCACTGTGTTGAAGTGAGATCAAGATCACAAACAAAGCGAGAACATGTCAATGAAGATCTAGGAGCACTTCATTGTCCTGCTAGATTAGATCTAGATAGAGGTAGAAGGTGAGAAGTAATCTAGCGTGATGAAGAAGAAGGGTTCCTCGCGATGACGATGGCAACACAAAGAAGTAGAAGAATATGAGCTCTAAGACGTCGAGGCCACGTGTAATGACCCACATAATTAGGAATGGCTAAGGGATGATATTAAATTTGTGCATTTCATTATTAGGACATGAAATTAAGGGGGAATTTGAAATTTTTGTGATTATACATGCTCACACTTGATAATTTGAACAAGAGTTGATATTGACTCAAGACAAACCTAGTATTTGAATTCAAAATCAAATAAGAATTGTTTGATATTCTTTTGAGTGAATAGTATCATCAAACCTAGAACACAGGTTTGTAAGCTCACATACTCTTGATCAAATAAATAGCTGGAATATAACACATATACTCTTGGAATTCAGAAATGAGGTTTGAGAAATTCAAACTTGAACTCCCAAAAAAATATTACAATAATAAAAGAATTAATCCACACAAGCATAACCTCAACAAACTCAAGTTATGTGAACTTTATTCATAATTGAAATGGATACAAGGTTGAGA
The DNA here is from genome assembly GCA_023614405.1 of Avena insularis. NCBI lineage: Eukaryota > Viridiplantae > Streptophyta > Magnoliopsida > Poales > Poaceae > Avena > Avena insularis. The sequence goes on from CM042690.1 coordinate 460,217,867, forward strand.
TTTACAAGTTTGATACTAAATGGAAGAGAAAAACCCTAAACAACCAAACTTATCTACTTCCTATCTGTCCTATCTCTCCTTATCTTGATCTTGCTGAACAAACACTACACCATCCACATTTCTCATCCTTGTTATCACTTGAGCAGTTTCAAGCGTGCAAAGCACAAACACACAACAAAATTTTGTTAAGATTAAAATGTAGGTTTTGCCCCTGGGCAAAACTCAATGTTGAATCCATATATCAAAATCCAGGAACAAGTCCTGAATCCCAGTGGCTTGAGCCAAAGCATATCAAAACCCAGAAAATGACAGCCAAAGTAATCAGTAGTGAATAATAGGAACCAAAAACCTATTAGGATGAACAAATTCTTACAGTAGATTGTAAAATTTTCACAGTATAACTTTAGATAAGAAATTGTAGCCAACATCCAGTAGTAACTAGAATCCAAATAGAACTAGTAGCCATGTATTCATATTATAACATCAAACATTAGAGGATGAACACTTAATAGTTCATCACTCCAAATTATAAGGGACTAAAGTAATCCAGGAATGATTCAAAAACCAGCCAAAACAAGAAAAAATAGAATCCTAGAAGATAATTGTATTCCATAACACTAACAGAATCCCAAAACATGCCAAAGGAATAGAATTAATAACTACTCTAGAATTTCTAAATAACAAAAAGTGGAAATTCCAAACCTATAGAAATCATACCAACAACAAAGCAAGTCTAGTAACCAAAGGAAAACCTCAAGCTAAGAACCCTACCATAAACATGAAAATCCTAGGAAATTAGATCAAGAATAATAAACATGTTAACTAGTAGAAGTGATAGAAATCATAGAACATGATCAACCACCAAAGGATATAACTAGGCTTTGCAAACTACCTAGAACCATAGAATAGTAGGAGTTTAAAACATGATACCTAGGGAAAGGAAACCAGTAAAACTTCATAGTAACTATAACTAAGAACATTCATCCAATTGGAATTGCAAGGACTCATTGATGAAATCCACATAGAAATCATTATAATAATATGATAATACACTTGGCATGTTCCAATACCAGAACATGGCAAAAAACCAAACCGACATGCCTATTTAGGCATATTCAGATAATCACCCCCTACATATACAAGCAAAGAACTCATATGCCAATTTTGTCATACACACATAAGTTAAAGCAAGCATGGGCTTAACCATCGAAAGCAACATGCCACCTATGAATAAGTTAGACAATAGAGAGGGTTTCACACATACCTTAGTAGGTGAATAACCTAAATTCATGGTATAGGTGTCATCACCACAGCCATTTATGAACACTATAAATAGATGACCACCTAAGACCCTTGAGCTCACAACTCACTGGTCAAGCTCAGTCCAAAAAACACACAAACACTAGTTTAGAGGGAGATCTAAAGGATAGTAGAAGAAAGAAGGAAGGAGATGAACTTGAAGAAAACTTCAAGAACCAGAATAGGAAGAAGAAGAAAGCTACTACAAATCTTCATCAAGCAAACTTAGGAATCTACAAAGGTTTTAACTTAAAATGGGTACGATGATAACTAAAAGGAAGGGTAGGATATTAGTAGTAGAACTAATAATTAGAACCAACAGTTCATCTATGATAATGATCCTGTTACTAGGAAGAAAGCACAAGCACAGGAACTAGATTATCATCTATGTACACTCATTTAAGAAGCATCACATACAATAATAAAGAACATATACCCTATGCACAACCTATTAACCTTGATTGATTCATTGAATTAGATAAGAATTGATTGAAACTTTTATAACATAAATGAAAGGAAACTGTAATTATGTAAACCACCTCAACTAACAACAACCTACAATGAACTATGATAATAATGCCTCATGTCAAGTTATGAAATGAAATAATAAGCAACATCCTATTCATCCCCTGATAATTGTAAGTCCAGAGGATGAAGAAGACACTGTCAATGAGAACATGACAAACTATGTCTGCATTAAGAAGTAAAACCTAATTTAGAAAATTTACTAAACCAACAACTCATTTGAGTTGTGGAATTTTACTGAAATAAAATAATTTGATAAACCAACATCACTTAAGTAAGCTAATAACAAGTCCTAAATGGGATCCTAGAAGTATTGATCATGCAAATGAAAGGATTAGTACAATACACCCAGAATTAGCAAGAATAGCAACCTCACACTAATCTAATAGTTTATTGGAGCATATTTAAACACTAAATCAAGCAACTATAGAACACTAGATTAAGCAACATGAACAAAAACCTAAAATCTAAACTGTGTCAAGCATCAGGACAACAATTAGTACCCTAGAATACTCTAGAACACCCTAGAACCATCCACAACACACCCAGAACCCTAGAAATGAGACCATGATAAAAGAATAGACAATAACCCTAGAAATTTGGGTGAAATCCCTAAATCAAAATAGCAGTAGAATTTTTTGTAGAAAATAAGAAGTATAGGAGGGATTTACCTTCAAAAAGTGGGAGCCTAGCTCACCACTGATTGAGAAGAGGAAGTAGAGTAGCAACAACGACAACTAGCGGCACAGGGAGTACCCAGAGGGGGGCATATCAACATGTGCATGCCATAGCAGCCAAAGGAGGCAATGTATCCACCATATAAGGCCATCTCGACGAAGGGGAGGACGCCGGAGTTATGCTAGAGGGCCATCGCATCACCATCTCCGAAATCCTAGATCAGGTTAGGGTTGCGAGCGTATAGAAGAGAGGGAGAGAGATGAATCTAGTTGGTAGGATAGTAGAGCAGGGGAGGGGAGTACCTTAGGCAGAAGCAGGACGACGAAGGAGGCCGGAGACGGCCGGGGCAGTAGGGCAACATGGCGGCGGTGCTAGTCGCCATTGCCTCGAGAGAGAAACATTTAGCTTTGTGACAAGTAAATAACAAAGAATGAAAAAATAAATCACAACAAGGGGTCACAGATTTAACGTGGAAAAACCTCTCCAACAAAGAGAGGAAAAAACACGGGCGCCAGCCAGCGAAACTTCACTATAACGAGGAGTGTTTACACAACGCCGAGGATTTTCACAGATGCAACTTATCCTAGCCAACGGCTTACAAGAGGTTTATATAGTGGTGGAAACCTAGGTATTCGATGATCCGCATGTTGAAGCCTCCGTGATGTGCCCAAGCCTCCGGCGAAGTTGGCCTTTACTTTGTAGAATTTGGATCAAGATATAACAAACTGCACCTTGAGACAAATTCATTCTTGTAACATCAACAAAAATCATCTCCCTAAATAAACAAAGAAAACACTTTCGGTGCCAATAGCCACTTGGGCTAAGCAGTTATACCAACTAAGCTTGAGCATAGATCAAACTTAGCAATAGGAACAGGCTTTGTCATCATATCAGCAGGATTATCATGAGTGCTTATCTTGCAAACCTTTAGTGTACCTTGTGCAACAACATCACGAACATAATGGTACTTGATATCAATGTGCTTTGTTCTCTCATGGAACATCTGATCCTTAGTAAGGTAAATAGCACTTTGACTGTCATAGAACAGGTTAATGCAAGAATCATCTTGACAAAGCTCAGCATACAAACCTTTCAACCAAACAGACTCTTTGCAAGCTTCAGCAATAGCCATATATTCTGCTTTGGTTGTAGATAGAGCAACAACTGGTTGCAGCATTGCCTTCCAACTCACGGCACATCCACCTACCGTGAACACATAACCTGTGAGGGACCTCCTCTTATCAAGTCGGCAGCAAAATCTAAATCCACATAGCCTGCGAGTCCCTCACCAGTCTTGCCAAACTTCAAGCAAGCATTGGATGTGCCGCGAAGGTACCTAAAATCCACTGAACAACTTTCCAATGTTCTTTACCAGGATTAGCCATGTAACGAATCACCAAACTCATAGCATATGATAAATCAGGTTGAGAACAAACCATGGCATACATCAAGGAACCAACAGCACTAGAATAAGGAACTCGTGACATGTACTCAACATCTTCATCAGAACTAGGACATTGCAATGCTGACAATTTAAAGTGAGGAGCAGAAGGAGTACTAACAACTTTGCATCATGCATATTAAAATGTTGGAGAACTTTCTCAATGTAACTTTGCTGACTAAGAAATAGAAACCTAGATTTTCTGTCTCGTTTAATTTCCATACCATAGGATCTTCTTAGCAGCACCAAGATCTTTCATCTCAAATTCACTACTTAGGTGTGCCTTCAAAGTAGTGATTTCTTTCATGCTCTTGGCAGCAATTAACATATCATCAACATATAACAGCAAGTAAATAGGTGATCCATTAACAAACTTTATATAAACATAGCTATCAAACTGAGACCTCTTAAAACCTTGTGAGATCATAAATGAATCATACCTTTTGTACCACTATCTTGGAGATTGCTTCAAACCATAAAGCGATCTCTTTAATTTGCACACAAAATCGTCTTTTCCAGGAACTATGAACCCTTCAGGTCGGTCCATATAAATGTCCTCCTCAAGCTCTCCATGCAGAAAAGTAGTCTTAACATCTAGCTTCTCAAGCTCAATATCATGCATAGCAACAATACCAAAGAAAGTACGAATAGATCTATGCTTCACAACCGGAGAGAAAACATTATTATAGTCAATACCTAGAATCTGGCTGAAACCTTTTGCTACTAACCTTGCCTTAAACATTGGAGGCTCATTAGGAAACAAACCTTCCTTCTTCTTGTATATCCACTTATAGCGGATGACCTTCTTTTGTTTAGGCAAACGCACAACATCCCATGTGCCATTCTTTTCAACCGATTGCATCTCTTCTTGCATAGCAGAAACCCACTTATCACGGTCAACGGATGCAATGACCTCATTGTATGTAGCAGGTTCAGTATCATGCTCCACCTGTTCAACACAACTCAAAGCATAATGAGAAAAATTACACTCTTCAATTAAATGACGAGGTGGAACTATGTTATGCCTCGGTCTATCAGCAGCAATAGATTCATGTGGTTCTTTGCAAAAGCGAGAGTGAGTCGAACAACGTGATCATCAATATTTTCCTCATGAGTATCATCAGCCACAACATTATTATCAATAGTTTTATGTAGGTGCTCTACCTGCACACTAACTCCCTCCTCTCCAAGAGCAACAGGAGAAGGATCTGAAGGCAAGATGTCATGATACATAAAGGATTCATTGAAAACAACGTTCCTACTCAACAAAACCTTTTTAGTTTCAGGATTCCATAGTTTATATGCTTTAACTCCTGAACCATAACCAAGGAATATGCACTTAACAGCTCTAGGCTCTAACTTTCCATTATCAACATGAGCATAAGCAGTGCAACCAAAAATCTCAACTGTGAATAATCAGCAGGCGAACCTGACCATACCTCAATCGGAGTTTTCTTCTCAAGTGGAATATAAAGTGACCTGTTGATGAGGTATCATGATGTGTTGGCTGCTTCAGCCTAGAAACGTCTATGCATACCTGCATTGGATAACATACAACGATCCCTCGAGATGATGGTTCTCTTCACGCGCTCAGCCACGCCATTCTGCTGAGGAGTATAAGGGATGGTGTGGTGCCTGATCATACCATCATTACTACAAAACTCCTCAAACTCATTAGGACATAATTCCATACCATTGTCAGTACGTAGTACCTTTACCTTCTTTTCAGTTTGCTTTTCAACCATAACTTTCCACTTCTTAAAAGCATCAAAAACATCAGATTTATGTTTCAGGAAAAATGGCCACACTTTTCTTGAGTAGTCATCAATGATAGTAAGCATGTAATTAGCACCACCAATAAAAGTCTTACGGGAAGGTCCCCATACATCAGCATGCACATAATCTAAAATGCCTTTGGTGGTATGAATGGAAGCATTGAATTTAACACGTTTATGCTGATGGCTCTGAAATATAGCCATCTACGTCCATATTTAAACTGGATATTAATTATATTTTTGATGAAATATCTCTCTAAATCCAGCCACTAATGCTAATATTCAGAGGGGTATGCAATCCTTTCTTCTTGTATTTTTCCTGCATAGATAATGTCGTTTAAAGGAGGGAATCACTATAGTAAAGTCAAAGATACGAGATTTCCATCAACCAGAAGAAACCAGGAGCCGAACAACGGAGGCAGACACCTTAACAGCCAACTATATGGCCGGAGCAAAAATTCCGATCATATAGCTCCGGTCGTATAGTGGCGCCGCCACCGTTAGGTCAAACAGAACAACTTTCATGAAGGAACCCCTATATAAAGAAGCCTCGGGCGACGAGAAAACAAGCCAAACCTCACCAGAAAGTCTCTGCCACAGATCTCTAGCCGCCTCCAGATCTCCAAACCCTTCTCCATCTCCATAGCCATATTCCACCACTTGTCATAGTAGATCTCTTCTCCGATTGGCGACATTTTAAGACTATTGCTATCAATCTTATGATTTTCATTACAATGTTTGTGATTGTTGATCTCATCTCTATGCGTGAGTAATTCTCCTTGGGCTAAGGGCTTTAGCCTAGCCATGTAGTAATTGTGCATGTTATAGATGGGATCGTGTATTAGTTTGTATGACATGATGATTATTGTATCCTCTCTTGCCTCAACCCAAGGACTTGTCAGGTACCCAAGACCCCGAGGGTTGAGCCAGGTATAGGGAGTATGAGTGATAACTGATCTGCAGGTTGGGAACCCTAGTGATAGAAGGGGTAGTATGGCTGTATGTGAGGGATTTGCTTGGGATTAACGGTGACATCACTATGCATATCATTAGTTCTCTTTCTTCTATGGATGAGACTAGTAGGTTATTGCTATAAGCGGTTGCGGAGGCAATAGAAATTATGAATGCACTGCCCACATCTAATTTATCTTGCTCTAACAAGTACACGCATACTTTATTTCTATCTTTTATTTCTATCAGATGTTTTTGCACAGCTATAGGTAAACCGAACACCCTAGGCCCTCTCTCTCTCTCCATCATCGATAACAACAAAAAGACTCAAGCTATTGGTCCAGTAAAAACACAAAAGGAATTTTAAAACTCCCGAAGGTCCGTTAAAGTAACTTCACTACGCATTCGCTTCCCATGGATTCGATAACCTAGGTCTACTAGGGAAAAAGAGCTATACTACATCCGTAATCCGGATCGAAGGTATCAACCTTTTTTAAAGCTGTTGGGAAGCAATAGCTACCCTGGTGAGGTTATTATGAACCTTGCTAGTTTTAATTCTTGTTTTTAATTTTGTTAGTTTGATTTTAGTCTTTATTTGATAAACCAAAAAAATAGGTAGTCTTTAAATTCTTGCTTTTACTGTTATAATTTTTAATCTAAGAAAACCCAAAAACATAGGAAGTATGGCTGAAAATAAGCTTGGGGAGTTTGCTACTCCCAATAATGATTATTTGCGTACTCCTATTACTCAGCCAGCAATCGCTGCTGATGACTATGAAATTAAGCCGCATTACTTAAGTTTGGTTAAACAGAATCAATTTGGAGGCTCTGTTGTTGAAGACGCAGGTATGCACTTAAATACTTTAACTGAAATATGTGATATGATGCGTATAAAAGACGTTGACCCTGATGTGGTCAAATTGCGTCTATTTCCTTTCTCTCTAAGAGGGAGAGCTAAAGAATGGCTGCTATCTTTGCCTAAAAATACTATTACATCATGGGTGGGATGTACTTCTTTATTTATGACTAAATTTTTCCCACCTGCAAAGACTATGCAACTCCGATCTAATATTACTAGCTTTAGACAGGAAGAGCGTGAGCCACTAGCGCTTGCATGGGAGAGAATGAAAGAATGCCTAAGAAACTATCCTAGTCATGGGATGGAAGGTTGGTTAATCCTCCATTTATTTTATAATGCTCTTAATCCTATGTCTAATTCTATGCTTGATACTGCAGCTGGAGGAACGTTTATGGGTAAACATATTACTGAAGCAAAGCAGCTGCTAGACAATATGCAAGACAACCATGCCCAATAGCATGTGGAAAAATCAAACACGAAGAAGGTGAACTCTGGCTCACCACAAGAGAACAAAGATTTCAATGCTAAGTTGGATGAGCTCATACTAGCCGTAAAAGGTAAGGAAATTCAGGTAAGATCCACCCCTGAAACAAACATAGAAGAAATAGACTCCGTAGCTCATAATGATTACAACTCTGCTTGAAAGAAGAGTTACAATCCTAATTTTCAGAAACATTATGCTAGTCCTGCAAGTAACTCTAATAATAATATGGGAACTAGTAATGGTAGTCTCCAAGAAACACTTAAGTCTTTCATAGACTCACAAAATGAACAAAATAATATTCTAGTCAAAATTACGGAGAACCATGATGCTATGCTTGGTAAATTATCTAACCAAGATATTAGTTTGAGAAATGATTTGCAGGCCCTTCAAGAAAGAACAAGGATCGTTGAGGCATAGCTAGGTAAGATAACCGGGAGTCAAACTCTCATTCTAGTTAAATTTGCAGGTAAATCTGAGCCCAAACCTATTGAAGAACTCAAAATGATGAGGATCCAAAGGGAGGATCCTGAAGAACTTGATTATAGTAATGCCCCTTCACCAAGCTACACCATCGAAGATCGCGTAAAGAGGATCAACATCAAAATTCCGGTAAGTGAAGGTAATGATGAATAAAGCAGAATTTTAAGTACTACCAACTAATGATAGTAAATATTGTTGTTAGTTCTTAAAATATCGCTAAAGAGGATCAATGTCAAAATATCGCTAAGTTATAGGAAAAGGAATAGTTTACGAAGAAATGGAAATTTTTTGATGCACACAGAGAGTTTAACGACCAACTATACGGCGGGAATAAAAATTCCGGCCGTATAGTTCCGGTCGTATAGATATCTTTGCCATCGAAAATTTTCTTGTAATTTGTACTGAGAGTTTAACGACCAACTATACGGTGGGAATAAAAATTCCGGCTGTATAGTTTTGGTCGTATAGATATCAATGCCTCCGTACAATTTCTTTTCATATGTACTAAGAGTTTAAGGATCAACTATACGGCGGGAATAAAAATTCCGACCATATAGTTCCGTTCGTATTCGATGCCTTTGCAAATTTTCTTTCGCAGGGATAGACAGTTTAACGACCAACTATACGACCGGAACATTTTGTTCCGCCCATATAGTTGCATCCGTATAGTTGCGCTGCCAGGAGGAAAACCTAATATTTTGATAGAACACCAACTATACGGCCGGAACACATGTTCCACCCATATAGTTGCGCCCGTATAGTTGCGTACGACCACAAAATCGCACGGGAAGGTACTCCCAACTCCAAAACTTCAATCATTTTTCTTTCTTCTACCTCCAAACTCTCTCAAAACCTCAAGGGATCTTCATCTCTACTCAATTTTGTTCGATTTCCTCGCACACAAATGATCTATGGTATGTTTCTCCTCCGATCCTCCAATTACTTTTTGCAAATTCATCTTTGATCTATTGTCATTGTCAATCTAGGGTGAGACCTACTATGAACCAATTGCCATGATTTTCTTGCCTAGATTATTATCTTGAGGAGATTCTTTAATGTTCTTAGATGAGGAATATATTATACTTACTGTTGTTGGATCAAAAAGTTTTATTTTTGCCCTTTTTCAATGTTTTAGATGATGAACACAAGGAGCCAAACTCGTGCCCGTGCCACCGCTAGTGCTTCTCAGGCTATCGCTCAGGAACACATGGGGATACGGTTCAGGGATGAGGCCCATCGTGAACGCTTCAACAGGATCAAGAACCGCGAAGTGAAGGCCACCAAGTGGGATTGCCCCATTATATTGAACCAACTCGGTATTTCTGATGACTTTAATTTACTTTGCAATAGAGCTATCCTGTAAAACTTTGTGTACAATGATGTACCTACTTATCGCCGCTTAACCATTGAATTCCTAAGTTTATTGCAAAGCACCATTAAACTATGGCAAGGAGAGGATATTATTTCTTTTCATCTGATGAACAACTACTACACTTTGACATTAGATGAATGGTGCGCATGCTTTAATTTGCCAAACAATGATGTTCATGCTTTACGCACATCCTTTACTGGCTTAAATCCTTCCCCCGATCAATACTATAATGGAATGAGCTTCACTAGTAGAGTGAACAAGGGGAAGAATATTCAACATCCTGCAATTTGCTATTTGTTCTATGTTATTGCTAACACCTTGCAGGCATGTAATGAGTTCACAAGACTCAATGAGGAGGACATCCTAGTCCTTGCAAAGGCTGCTTACATCAACTGCAACCTGTCACTCAACTTGGGTGTCATCCTTGTGCACTACCTGGAGCAGCAAGCCTCCCAAAGCCAAGGGCCAATCAGAGGAGGAGGCGTCATCACCGTGCTTGCCACTGCCCTAGAGATCGATCTAGGTGAGTTGCAACCCATACTAGGTGAGACACGTGTTGGTTTCTCCACCTTGAGGGCCTATGGAATGCTCACTAGGAGAGGTGGTGTTTATTACCTGCATATTGCTGGAGGTGGGCGTATCTATCCCGCTCCTATGCCTAATGGTCTTTTCTCTATTGAGGAAGGACGTTTGCTATATGATTCGCAGGTTGAGCAGCACCAACCCGAGGAAGAGATTCCTAAAGAGGGTGAGGACCAAGAGGAGGAGCAAGAAGTTCCTTATCAAGAGGAGCAGCCACAAACCCGGTTTGCCACATACCAAGATTTCCAAGAACTTGGAGGGACTATGGAGAGGATGCACAACCTCTCTTTGAACCTCCTAGAATCAACAAGTAACCTCTCAACTCAATTTGCGAACTGGACTAATGACTTTTTCCCGCCACCACAATGATTTGAATGGCTTGCAAAAGCCTAAGCTTGGGGAAGTTTCCTCATGTATCTTTATTTGGTGTTCATTTACTTTTATTTATTTTGAGGTTACGTTTTATTTGATTTTATGAGCACTCGTGTTGGTTTTCCCAACACTTTATCTTTAGTTCTTTCTATTTTACTTTCAAATTTTGTAGCCGAGCTTTGCCACCAATTTTCTATTCTTTAAATTCCCTCTCTTAAAAATCACAAAAAGATTTCTCCATTTTTCCTTATTTTCCCTCTTTCTTTTCTTTCCGCCTCGAGGTCTTCATATATTTGCAGGAGAGTGATCGACTTTGAGTTTCCTAGAAACAAATAAAAAAGGAAGAGAGAAGTGGAACCAAACATGAGAGGTATGTCTTATGACTCCCCACTTTTGAAGTTTGAGAAACCCATGCTAGTTAGTAGTAAATGTTGAGATATTATATTGGTGGAGTGAGTCTTTCTATCGTAGTAAGATTGTCGTTTGCATGGGTATTTAATTGGGCTCATTATGTTCCAGCTCTCGTAATTCACCAAGTCTTGCCTAAAAATTGCTAAACAATTGTAATAAGAAAAAGTCTCACAATTGAAGGCTTCGGTGTTGTAGTGCTTAGTCTTGAAGTCTTATTTCTAGAGACACTCGACACCACTGAAAATGTTGATTGACTTCATAGCTCTCTTTGAAAGGATTTGTTCGATTGAATTAATGTTTAGCAGTTTTTGTGAGCATGCCAAAGTTTGACTTGTTAATCATAAGAATGATATAGCTTTATGCGTGTCAAACTTCATGGGATGCCAACAATTCCGCTGGCCTACGAACGATCTTCATGGAGGAAACTCCTAGGTTTCGGCTATGAGTTGATTAAACACTTGTAGCAGCAATGCTATAGTGGGTAAGATTCTTAGCACTCTCGGGTAGCTATAATCATGATGGAATCACTCCTCTGGCTATTATGAGTAATCATTATGCAAAAGGAACAAAAACCTTAGTGATGCCACGAGTGTCCATCACAGCCCGATAAACTAATAAAAATCTTTGGCATGCTCTCAATTACTTAAAAACTGAAATTTTTGAAGGACAGTGAATAGAAAGGTAGTGCTTGCAAAGTCTTGATTCATTGATGTGGGAGAATTGAGATACTCTAGTATATATGCTTTCATGACTACTCTCACACTCTTAATTTACATGATTATACTTTACTATTCAAAGGCAAGCCTATGAGTTGATTGACATGGAATAGATTTTACTCATTTGAATCATCCATGTTTACAATAATTTTGCTGCGTTATAAGGATGCATGAAACCCGTATGATATGCTTGCCATTACTCTATCTATGCTGAAGTTTTTCAGATTTATAAAGTGGAGGAAACATGAGACTATTAATCATGAGTAAGATCACCATCTCATTATTTTAGTTTAAATGCTGAGTTCCTTTTTGATTTTGGTTTTCTTGCTTAGGACGATCAAGTTTAAGCTTGGGGAGGTTGATGGCTCTGAAATATAGCCATCTATGTCCACATTTAAACTGGATATTAATCATATTTTTTATGAAATATCTCTCTAAACCTTGCCACTAATTCTAATATAGGGGTATGCAATCCTTTCTTCTTGTATTTTTCCTGCGCAGATAATGTCGTTTAAAGGAGGGAATCACTATATTAAAGTCAAAGATACGAGATTTCCAACAACCAGAAGAAACCAGGAGTCGAACAACGGAGGCAGACGCCTTAACGACCAACTATACAGCCGGAGCAAAAATTCCGACAGTATAGCTCTGGTCGTATAGTTGGCGCCGCCACCGTTAGGTCAAACAGAACAACTTTCATGAAGGAACCCCTATATAAAGAAGCCTCGGGCAACGAGAAAACAAGCCAGACCTTGCCAAAAAGTCTCTGCCACAGATCTCCAGCCGCCTCTAGATCTCCAAACCCTTCTCCATCTCCATAGCCATATTCCACCACTTGTAATAGTAGATCTTTTCTCCGATTGGCGACATTGTAAGACTATTGCTATCAATTTTATGATTTTCATTACAGTGTTTGTGATTGTTGATCTCATCTCTATGCGTGAGTAATTCTCCTTGGGCTAAGGGCTTCAGCCTAGCCATGTAGCAATTGTGCATGTTATAGATGGGATCGTGTATTAGTTTGTATGACATGATGATTATTGTATCCTCTCTTGCCTCAACCCAAGGACTTGTCAGGTACCCAAGACCCCGAGGGTTGAGCCAGGTATAGGGAGTATGAGTGATAACTGATCTGCAGGTTGGGAACCCTAGTGGCAGAAGAGGTAGTACGGATGTATGTGAGGGATTTGCTTGGGATTAACGGTGACATCACTATGCATATCATTAGTTCTCCTTCTTCTATGGATGAGACTAGTAGGTTATTGCTATAAGCGGTTGCGGAGACAATAGCAATTATGGATGCACTTCCCACATATAATTTATCTTGCTCTAACAAGTACACGCATACTTTATTTCTATCTTTTATTTCCATCGGATGTTTTTGCACAACTATAGGTGAAACCGAACTCCCTAGGCCCTCTATCTCTATCATCGACAACAACAAAAAGATGCAAGCTATTGGTACAGTAAAAACACAAAAGGAATTTTAAAACTCCCGAAGGTCCGTTAAAGTAACTTCACTACGCATTCACTTCTCGTGGATTCGATAACCTAGGTCTACTAGGGAAAAAGAGCTATACTACATCCGTAATCCGGATCGAAGGTATCATATGCTTTACAAAAACATAGTGCTCACAGAACTCAAAGTTGCCCAAGTTGCAACCATCAATCATCTCTCTCTTAACCAACTCTGTCATGCCATGTTCGCTCGTATGCCCAAGACGCATATGCCACAGATTTGTTTTATCAAAATCATCAGAATCATTAGAAGTAACAGCAACAGCAATACCAGGAAAAGTGTTACCTCTAAGAACATATAACTTAGCAGAATTCATATCACCTATCATGTGAATAAGAGAATCTTTTGATACGTTTAACAATCTACGCCCACCGGCGTACTTGTATCCATCAATGTTCATGATACTCAGGAAGATCAAGTTTATAGCCATGCTTGGTATGTGCTTCACCTCAGTCAACGTACGTGTCACACTATCATGTGTTCTGATCTTAACAGATCCATTTCTGATCTTAACAGATCCAACTCCGATAATATGGCATGGGTTGTCATTCCCCACACGTACAAAATCTCCAGTCTACACAGACTCATATGAACTGAACCAATCTTTGTTACAGCAAATATGAAACGAACATGCAGTATGAAGTATCCATTCATCATCACGAGAAGCACAAGCAGCAAAAACGGCTAAACATTCACCGTCAGAACTATCATCAGAAATAACAACAGCCTTACCATTATCTTGATCCTTATCTTTCGGTTGGTAAGTTTCATTCATTTTCTCCTTATTCTGTAGCTTCCAACAATCATCAATAACATGATTAGATTTCTTATAATACCTACAGAACTTGTCCTAACGACCTCTGCCTTCCTTGCTCTTATCTCGGTTGTTGTTGTTGTTAAATCTCTGCTCGGTCCTGCCACGAACCTGCAGAGCTTCAGCCTTGGATGACGACCCATCTGCGTGTACCATAGTTTTCATCTTTTCCCTCTGTTTGAGGACCTCTTGTACTTCATCAAGGGTTAGTCCATCACGGCTAAACAATATTGTATCACGAAAGTGTGCATAAGAACTAGGCAGCAAGCATAAGAGTAATAGAGCTAGATCCTCATCATCATATTTTACTTCCATAGACTGCAAATCAGAAATGATCTCTCTAAAAATAGATAAGTGATTCAATACTGATCCACCTTCTTGCAGCCTATGCGAGAACAACTTCATTTTCACATGCATCTTACTGGTTAGATCCTTTGACATGCAGATCGATTCCAGTTTCAGCCAAAGGGCAGCGGCAGATTTCTCTGCTAACACTTCCTGCAAAATATTATTTGATAGATGAAGTTGAATCAAAAACAAAGCCTTATGGTCCTTCCGCTTCTCATCACCGGACCAGCTCTTCGCATCCGATTTCCCAAATCCTTCCAGCGCTTCATCCAAATCTGAAGTTTGGGCGAGAATCGCCCGCATCTTCACCTGCCACAAGCAGAACCTTGTGGTGTAGTCCAACTGCGGTAGATCGAACTTCAACGACGACATGTCGTAAACCCTAGATTAGAACCTGGGGCTCTGATACCACTTGTTAGCTTTGTGACAAGTAAATAACAAAGAACGAAAAACAAAATCACAGCAGGGGGACACAGATTTAACGTGGAAAAACCTCTCCAACAAAGAGAGGAAAAAAACCATGGGCGCCAGCCAGCGAAACTTCACTATAATGAGGAGTGTTTACACAACGCCAGAGATTTTCACAGATGCAACTTATCCCAGCCGGTGGATTACAAGAGGTATATATAGCAGTGGAAACCTAGGTCTTCGACAATCCAAGCATCCGGCGACTTACAAGAGGTTTATATATCGGCCCAAGCTCTGGCGACGGGCCTCGCTCTGCTCCGTCAGAAGTTGGCATTTACTTTCTAGAATTTGGATCAACATATAACAGAGACAACACATGAGAGAGAGAGAAATAGTGAGGGGAGGGGTTTGTGTACGTGAACCCAGTTGGTCCAGTCACTTAAGTGACTAGGGTGACTGGTAGGTCCAAGGGGTATTTTGGTATTTTCACAATTTGATAAATGCCCAATTAACATAAAAAACCCTAGCCATCTTACAAAAATAAAATAAAAATATCCCTTGATAGATAAAAAATGTGTAGAATCCAAATGGTATTTTTGAGGATTTTTAAAATAGTTATAAAAGGATGAAAAATGCAAACTACTTAATAAAGGATTAAAACCCTAAAATTAAAGGCATATTCCCATTTAATAAAGTAAAAATAGTTCCAAATAGGATAAAATATATGGAATGAAGATTTATATTTTTCTGGAATTACAAAAATACTAATTTAAAGGTCCCTAATAAAACATAATATTAATTACTTAAAAAGGAACAAGAATGCTCCAAAAATAATAGAAAATCCATTTTTAATATGAAACTTCGAACATTCATGTTTACTGAGTGTGGAATTAAATTCAAAATAATAATATATCCCAATTATTTATAAATAAAAGAAGACCTGAAGGATATATGAAAATTCTAAAGTGAAATAAAATCCATAATTAAAAAATATTTATTATATACTAAAAGAAATATATATACATATGTCTAACAGATCCACCACGTTAAACCAAAACATACAAATTATTTTGACTATTGGTTCTAAAATTTATGGTTATGATTTACCCTAAACATTAATAATCACGTAACTAGGCAAGTGTCGTTTTACACTACCAATTCATTCGGTCGACTTGAGTCTACGAGGGTCCCAAAAACAAAATCATGTCCAACTACATTTGTTCCGCTAGGAAAAATATCACGGGCCGTTTCCATAGTTCCATGTTAGTTACGTTCGATAGAAAAAAGTTCTCTTTTTTTTATCTACCCCATTAGCATATGGTTCTTACATGTGGCCCTGATTGGCCTGATTAGTTAGCATAGACTTAAATTTCAAAGAATGTCTGTAGGGGTCGTCTGGCAACAGCGGGAGGACAACCGCGACCGGTCGTTCTCGACTAAACCGAGGCTTTAGGACGAGATAACCAGTTTTTGCTCTTTTCAAAGAACTAGATGACCTGGTGCGCCACCGACGCCGAAACCGAAAGCGAGACAATATTAGAACCATAATTTTATCCCTGTTATTCATGATTGATATTCATTGACCATAGAAACATGACGCATTAACACGTATACTAAAGACTTGGCGGGCCACCTGTTAGAAACCCTAATTGATCCTGGTATCTGGAAGCCATTTATAATTATGGATAGAATAATCCATTTGAAGCTGGTAGATTGATAGTATGAAGAGAATTTTTAATTTTGCTGGAAACTGTTAGACATTATATACGGTTGGCATAGAGATAGGATTAGTTTAAATGCAATGATCATTCTTGTAGTCCAAGTCTCCCCCTCCGTGTACGTCTATATAAATCCCACAAGGGTCATTGCAATATACAACAAATATTAGGATCTATATTTTCCACCGGTTAGAAACCCTAATTGATCCTGGTATCTGGAAGCCATTTATAATTACAGATGGAATAATCCATTTGAAGCTGGTAGATTGATCGTATGCGGAAGAGCATTTTTAATTTTGCTGGAAATAATACTTGTTCTTGCGGTCTTAAAACGGTGATCTAAATGGGACTTATCCGCTGCGACGCTGCAGCAAACGACGCACCCGGGGCATAATTTAGGCCACACATTTTAGCCACGATGGCAGAACAATCTATTGCTTTAATTAACTTGTAAGTAACACAATATTTCATATTAGGCTTTAACAACAGCAACATACCCTATGAAGAAATCAAAGTTAATCGGAAGACTGAAAGAAAAAATTCACAAGGCGTTTGTCTTGAACCCAAACAAAATGACCGGTTGCAGCACTAAGGCAATTATGGGAATCGTGCTGGAAAACTACCTGAAACACATCTCACATGGGAGCAGCATAACGTTGGAGTCCAGTCCTGACAAAGTTGGAAGAAAGCCGTGTGATAAGTAACACGTCAACTTGATGTAGAAAACAGCACATCAATTAAGCCACTGTCTGTTAACAAGAGCTGTCATAAAAACTAAATGTCTGTTAATAAGAGCTCCCATAAAAACTAAATGGCAGTCCGAGTACTACTCGTGTTTCCTAAATGTAAGGAGATAGCGAGTTAATAAGAGCTGCCATAAAACTAAATAAATGGCAGCCAAGTACTCCTTCCGTTTTAAAATATAAGATGTTTTAGCTTTATAAAAGGAGTGTATCTAGATCCCTTTTAGTATCTAGGTTCACTCCAAACCTAGATGAACCTAGACACTAAAAGAGATCTAGATACACTTCATTCACAAAGCTAAAACATCTTATATCTTGAAACGGAGGGAGTACCTGTCTATTTTATTTCTCTTTCTATCTCCAGCATGCAGAGTGCTCATCCTCCAACCATGGCCCTTCCCTTTGTCCTCCATCCCAACCGACGGACGTGTCCCTTGTAACTGACTTTTTTACTAAAGAATTTGGTAATTGACATTGCAACTACATGTCCCTTGTAACTGATTTGTTTACTGAAGAATTTGGTAACCATGCTATGAACTAAGTACTAAACTCAACTATTGAACTTGAAGGCACTGATTTCCCCTGATCCATGTTTCTCTGTAAGCACAAACAAAGTGACAATTCATGAGTGCTCAACCATGCTAGAGCAGAAAAGTTCTCTTTAGAGCTTCAGCATTATCTTTGGAGAGACATAAGTACTTATTTATTTTGTCATGCTGAAAATGCAGATGAACTCTGCAGACATATCAATTCTTTCCATGTCTTCGCAAGAATACAGAACCATATCTTTTCAAGATGTCAATTCCTATTTCGTTCCATGCATCTTATCAGTTTGACAAAGCAAAGATGTAAAATACTCCGGCAAACATGTAATGTAGCTGTCACTTTTAACACAGAAAAATTCCTCAGCAATATGTACATGTTCAGATATGAAATCTGTATTCAGAACTTTTTCTCATAGACATCCACAGATTACATCAAGTGATTGCCACCACCCAGCCAAAACAAAAAAATTGCTTGGTGCACCAGATTCTGTGCAACAAACACCAAAACTCAGGTACGTGCACCTTTAGAGTGCAAATGTTGCAGAATATGTTGGAAGGTGAGCCGGCTCATTCTGAGTTTGTCGTCACATGGGGCAGCATCGCGGCCGAAATCTGCCGTTGGCGCGGTCACTGAACATCGCGCGGAGCCGATGCCGATGCCACCTAGTTACAGTAGCACGGGGACAGAGTCGCTGCTGGCTGCTTTCCGAGTTTCCGGCAAGTTCCATGCCTCAGATCATAAACAATATATATGAATTGTAAGTCCAATAGTAACATAAGAGCAACTCCAATAGCTTACCCATATATAGGTAAGAGGGGCAATAACAGATTTTTTGGGTAAGAGGAGCAAAAAACCTGCTCCAACAGCTTACCTATAAGTGGTCCCCCACCACAAAATTTTGGGTGATCACCCATTTTTTATCACCTCCTACCCATATATGGGTAGATGGACACAAATTTTGGGTAAGAGGCACATCCTACCCATTTGTTGCCATGTCAGCAAAAGGAAGGCGGGAGCGGCCCAACTACTTGCATGCGGAAGGTTCCCTGCAAGCGGCCGCCGACTCCGCCGCTGACCTCGCCACCTCCGGTCGCCGGCAACCCTCCGGCGTGCTGGCCAACCTCACCCCCACCTCCATGACCCCCGCAGCCCTACTCCCAGTATGTGCGACGCCTCTCATGGCCGGAATTGAACAGGAGTGGCCGCACACATGGACCCGCCGTCGTGGCACAATTCTTCGCCTCTGGGCCCCCACCGCCGCTTCCGACCTCCTCTGCCATCCTAGTTTGGCCCCCACGTCGAAACACTAGCGTCGATTTGGGCGCAGACTACTCGGAGCAGCCGACCATGGTGAGGCCTTCCGCTGATGCCTGACCAAGCCGAGGTCGCGGCCGCCGAGCTCGACCTTGCCGGCACCCCTAGTCTTTTTCCACTCTCCCCTGACCTCGCTGTCCCCTTGCCTCGTCTCCGGTGAGCTAGCCGTCAGGAGGCCACACTCGGTGCTGATCGAATGCATCTGGCCGCCGCTCACAGTAACAAAATTGGCCAGGTTCTGATTGCTTTTTT
The DNA here is from genome assembly GCA_023614405.1 of Avena insularis. Taxonomy (NCBI): domain Eukaryota; kingdom Viridiplantae; phylum Streptophyta; class Magnoliopsida; order Poales; family Poaceae; genus Avena; species Avena insularis. The sequence continues at coordinate 460,237,474 of CM042690.1, forward strand.
CTTATCTATCCAAGGTTCTTAGTGTAAGAAAGATGCACCACATTGTAATTTATTTACTTTTTAGGTCCCAGTTGTCTTTTGCCTAGCCAAAAAATGGGTAAGCTGTTGGAGCAAACAACATTTGCCTTACCTATATCATCTCTCTCCTCTTACCCAAACTATTTTTGCTTACCCATATATGGGTAAGCTGTTGGAGTTGCTCTAATATATTGAATTAGTCATCCCTTGATATCGTATGTTATTATTTTCCTAACTATCACCCAGTTAGTTGCTTAGAAAACTGATACAGAATTTAGTAGCAGTATTCGAAAGGCTAGTTACCTGATACAAATTAGAGTTTGACAATAAAATCAATGCTATGGATGAAGGAACGAAACTATACAGTACATGAAACTACAATATCATCATAAATTCAATGATATCAAAAGAATATAAATTATCGTAAAATAAACACGTATTATTGTTTAGAACAAAAAGAACATCAAAACATCGATAGGAAAAAGACAGAACTTATAATGTTAAATCTTCGGAGATCGAGCATGCAAGGAAAGCACGGCTGTATATCTCTAAAAAACAGGAGAAACACAAGGAAATGATGCAGTGTCTAAAATGCAAGGAAAGCGCAACTCTATATCTCTATCTATCCATTTATTCCTAATAAGAAAGCATAAATCAGTTTGTATTGTTGTTTCCTATATATTCACAAGAAAGAAAGCTGTACCACTTTACCGGTTCACGATGTCATGAAAAAGTAAAGCAGCTATATTCATTTGTTTTCATGTACTTTTGTCTCTTAATTTGAAGGATTGTACAAAAATACTAATATTTCTGCTCTAAAAAAGTACATATCAGTGCAGCAGGATATATACCGAAATTTCTCTTAATGTGATTTACCATGAAAGAGAAATCCAGGATAGCATGTACCATGAGGTTCTTGAAAACATTGTAAAAATATCTGCAGGAGTTAAAGCACCCGACCTTGCTACCAAATACATCATTTTAGTATCCACAAAAGAGTAGCAATAATACTGGAAGGAGAAAACATGTCTAAAAACTTGGGAGGTGACCTATCAGGATGCAGGCCTAAGAATCCCACCACCAAGAACGGCAGTGAGGTATCACATTGCTATTTTATACAATATAGTCATACACAACCTGTGGGTTTGTACCTAATTGGTCTGTTAATTCTCTCTTCCAAAAAGTTGCTTTTGAACCCAACTCCGGTTTACCAAATTCAAAGACAACCAATACGTAGAAAAAAGTGAGGTGTCCTATCAGAATAAAAATAGTAATTGCCATCGAGTTGCACTGACTATTCTATAACTAAGGATTCTTTAGTGGAATAACTGAAAGCAAAGAAAGCATGGTGCAAACTATCAACGTGTCTACCAAAAGTTTATGTTATCACAAAACAATTCAAAAGATTTCAGGTTCACTGAATTTTGAAAATAGAATAACATATTGTAGCTGTGTTATATACCCATTCCAAAGAGATTTCCATTCTGAGGAAATGGATGAATAACAACTAATTAAGCCAATTTAATGGTAAGAATTCTGCAGGTCATATATTTGGTGGAACATTTTTGTGTTTTTAACGGAAAGAACTTTTGTGGAAGAACAATCTAAACATTGTTCTGAACTGTTGTGTGGCACACATAATTGTTATAGGAAAATAATCGTTTAGAAGAATCGGATAAGCCAATTCAAGTATCACAAATTCAACGATCATGTCTCCAAGTTGTGTGAAAGAGAAAATTGGCAATGCAAAATTAGTGAAAGTAACATGTCTACCTCTAGTGCTGCAGGGTAAGATTTGATCAGCCACTCAGACGCGGTGCAGAAGTTCCGAATCCCAAAATACAATGAAGGTTTCGTTAGATTTCTACCCAGGCACCCTAGCTAGTAGAACCAGGACTCACAAGAAACACATGCAAATTTAAGAATTCAGAGACAGCAGAATCAAACTGCACCATATGAACATCTATAAAACAAAGAGGAATGTAAAAAATAGGCGCGTTTTCTTGTAATCTCACCGGTTGGTCCTCCATGATGACATTCACCACCACCGCTCTTCCCTGTTGACTTCTCGCTGCCATCACTTCTCTATGTTGGTTGGTCCTCCACGCTGCCGTTCACCGCCATCACTCTTCCCTGTTGACTGGTCGCCACCATCGCTTCTCTCTGCCGCCGGCCGAGTCGCCTATGTATCCAAGGTCAGCCAGGCCATGGTGCCTGAAGAAAGTGCAGATGTATCAAATACTCTATGCAGTTTGTGCCCTAAAAGAAAGTCCAGAGAAGCAAATAAGTATATTGAGCTCTGAAGAAATAGAACATCAAATAATTTCATGAGCAGATCACCTCAAGGTTGGTTTCCGAAGTTTGACGACAGGCTGTGCACACCACGCATTGGGTCCATGAACACCTTCAAGTTCAACTTCATGTCACACTTTACCCAAATGTTCCACAAGACGTAAATTCAAAAGCTGAAGGCACATGTTCTACTTCAAGACAGGACATGACGCACAGAAAAAAGCATAACAGGGTAACAGATTCAAACTGCAAGGCAATACCAGCGACAAACTTTGATTGATTTCTCCTTGTGTTTCTTTGCTGCTAGCTGCAACGTGCACTATCACCTTTCTCTCTTTTATTCCTTCATCCATAGACAAAGAAAATTAATCTCTCGATATGGAAGACCATGTATATTTTTCACTATCATCCATTGGGAACTTTTGAAGTGCTCTATCATTCTATCCCTCAAGATTTTCACGCTAAAGTAAAACACATACCAAAATTGATGCGGAAGATACCTACCTTCAGACTGAGACCGATGATGTGCACCAGAAATAAACTACTGAGAAGGTTCCTGCAGGAAAGCATCTGCCATACAGAGACAACCATTCACTCACACATAATATAACAACCAAAGTACAAAGGAAGGCAACAAATCTGAATCGAGAAAACCACCGTAAGATTTCAGCTAGCGACCAGTGGATAGAATAGCATCTTCAAGAAGAGCATGGCCACGGCACACATCAAACATAGGCCAAACCTGAAAGAGAAATAGAGAAGGCATTTACAAAACTAAAGCAAGACAATATAGAAAAAAATAGTTGTTTGAAATTCCTGTAGTACAAAGAGATCCAATATCCAAATAATTAAGCCACTACACACATTTCAGCTAAATTCTAAAAGGAAACAGTCAAAGAAAATAGAACATGCAATAAATCGCAAAAGAAAACATGAAGATTGCAACCAGTTTAGGTCGGTATACATTTTCCTCGGCACAAGTCTAAATCTCTCCTGGAAGAATACGTATTACATGCAGCTCTAATGGCACAATAGAGCAAACTCTGTTACCAAATTTTCTGAGAATTTACAAAATCAATCTAGAACTGGTCCGCATTAAGACATTAGGAAACCCGAAGGCCCATAGCAGGCTAGAATATTGTAATAGTATTGTTACCTGGCACCTGTAAAAGGAGAGGCTTGACTCATTGTGTTCCATCTCTGCTCGCATTGCCATATTCTTTGTCAGTCGGAAAAAAGAAACCATTCTTTCCGGAGACACAAACGCTTGCCAAAGCTGCAGCGGTATGCTTTCCGAGGAAGTAACCTGCTAGGAAAAATGGACCGCAACATCCATTTTCGAATTTATCTAGTCCATATTACTGAACATCTCTTCAACCTCAAATAATTCGTCTGGTTCCCCCTCCTCTCCTATATTTTCCACCTCCCTATGATCTAACTAACTTGCGGAGTTCACTTCTGAAAACCTTTAACAAAATAGGACAAAGAGACTATAAACATGAGCTATATGAAAAAACAAAAACAGAACGAAATCTCGCATAGAAGCTGTGAAAAAAAAGAGAAATTACCTGATATAACCAGTGATGCCATGCACAACTTTGTTTCTCATGAAAGTTCATACTTGCATCTTATTGCTACTTATTTTTTTCATGTAATCCCGCTAAAAAGGCACACTCTCTCTCCAACAATCAATCACCTGCAAAATAGGAAGCCCAAGGAAACCATGTGGCCTCGCATGAAAACGGACACAATGATGAAGTGGCATGGCATCCATAGGCGCACATACGAACTGCTTATTAAAATAAGCAGTTGTTACTACCTTTTTTCCATTGCATTTTTTATGGCTTTCATCAAAGATGATCATTCAGCCATTCAACTGAAGCAACAGTCACCTAAGTAGGCATATTGTATTAGTATGCCGGAAACGGCTCTTGTTTTGGAACTCTGATTCCACTACCACGGTCTGAACAACTCTGTAACACAAAAGAACTAAATAACCAAATACATAATTTCATCATAAGAGTTCTTTACAAAGCAGTGGGTTCTTAAAATTTAGCACACATAATAATATAGGCAGGCACAAGCTCGATTACGTTCACAAGAGGGAAAACACCCTATTCTTCGTATTTTACTCTTACACGTATTTAGAATCCTGTATGAAAATAATGGGAGTGCACATATTATCATGATTATCATACCAAAACAAAGGTGTACTGTCATCTATCCTGATTACCTATTTATGCTATAATATACTAGTAGAAGGCACGTGCTTTGCACGTGTGCGTTGTTATTCAATTGGTACGTACTTCTGCATGGAGATACATCAGATTTAGTATAGAAGGGAACATACATGGCATGTTATTATCCTATAAATTCTACTCCCCCGTCATAAATAAGATGTAGTATCAAATTTGTCTAGATATGCATGTATCTAGACTCACTTTAGTGTGTAGATATGCATGAATCTTGATAGAGTTGAGACATCCTTTGTAGGACAAAGTACATATTTTCTGAGATATTTATCTTTTCGACCTATGTACTGTTGCCTCTTTTGTAAACCCACTGGATTCATTTACCAACATGAGTGAAGAAACATGGGTGTTTGCAGCCAAATGATCGGATATTAAATACGTGTGCGAAGCACTCAAGTTCAATGACTCAATATAGCTAGAAAATGATCTCCTAGGATGCCTGTTTAGGAGAGAGGAACCTTAAATATTATCATAAGAGGGTCATGTCATGTACAACCACTCATTTAGAATTACTGGGATATGAAATCGTCCAGGTTTCAGTAATCCCTTAAAATCTGGCCAAAGAATCTAGATCATGGGCAGCTCTATACCTCTATTGTACTCTCTTCCAATCTTCCTGACTTCCAAACCAATTAGTTGATTCTTCAGGTAGTCCATCTCTTCATATAATTTAATTTTACAACAGCTGTGTTGTCGCTGTCATATTCCAGACGGATGGGAATGAGACAAGTTACTGACAAGTTTCGGGTCCTCTGCTACTGGGATGCTGCTGTTGTATGCTAAAAACTGAAAGATAATGCATGTACGTCTGAATTTCAATGGCTCTGTATCAGATAAAGGGATACGTGCCCTGTTTTTTATTACATGCTATACTAAAAAAATGAATGCTAGCTGCGAATATATAGAGCTAGTACTGTATGCTGGAATAGTACTACAAATATTTTCTGGTTTGTGTCTCCCACAAACCCATTTTTTCCGGCGTACTTGTTCCATCAATGCAATACAAAAAGAATATGACATTGCTAAAAGAGCTTTCAAAGATCTCCTGTCGACTGAAGAGCTTTAACCCACACATAACTTCCTTAATTAATATCCTAATCCAAGTGAATCTGGCATGAGAAACCTACAGAAAATAATATACATTGTATGTATCTATATCATCACTTCCCCAATAGTTATATATATATGAGATCCTGAGAAGATAGACAGATCATTATATTGTAAAAAGGAACAGATGTATTCACATAAGACTGTAGTCTTTAGGGGAAAAAATCTAGGATGGGCCAGTCCCTTGGACCTCCACACCCTCTTATATATATATATATATATATATATAGCTGAACTTAGGTACATCTTAACTAGTACATTATAGAATACTCTAGAATCAGGTAGGACACTAACTTAGACTACAACATACTGGAATGTTCCAGGCACTCTTAGGACAGCACTAATATACTAACACTCCCTGGAATATTCTAGGCTCTCCTAGGACAGTCTCCAACACTCCCCCTCAAGATGGGTGATAGATATCTATCATTCTCATCTTGTTACAAGCTGAACTACACTCTTTATTTCCTAATCCTTTAGTTAAACAGTCTGCAATTTGCTCGCTAGAGGTTACATGATTTATCTTAATTATATCGTCATCCAATTTCTCCTTTATGAAGAAGCGATCAATCTCCACATGCTTGGTTCTATCATGTTGAACGGGGTTGTTTGCGATGTTGATCGCCGACTTGTTGTTACACCACAAATTTAACGGGCCTTTCCTCAACACTTTCAGTTCTGAAAGAAGATTCCTCACCCATAACATCTCACTCAAACCTTGCGACATAGCTATATTCAGCTTCAGCTGTTGACTTTGAAACCACCTGCTGCTTCTTACTTCGCCATGACACCAAATTTCCCCCCACAAACACACAATAACCAGAAGTTGATCTCCTATCATCCAAGCAACTTGCCCAGTCAGCATCACAATACCCATCCACATTTAGATGACCATTCCTTTTGAACCATAGTCCCTTTCCTGGACTACCCTTCAAGTACCGGAGGATTTGATTGACCGCATCCAAGTGTCCGCTCCTAGGATCATGCATGTATCTACTCACTACACTCACTGCATATGAAATATCAGGTCTTGTGTGACATAGATAGATGAGTCTTCCAACAAGCTTCTGGTACTTCTCCTTATCCACTGGATCACCAGATTCGGCACATAATTTGTGGTTTTGGTCGATAGGTGTTGATGCAACCCGACACCCAAGTATGCCCGTGTCACTAAGCAAGTCCAAAACATACTTCCGCTGGGAGAGCACAATCCCTTCGGGAGATCTAGCAATTTCTATGCCAAGAAAGTACTTGAGTTGACCAAGATCCTTTACCTCAAATTCCTTGCGTAGGTTGTCTTTCAGCCATGATATCTCCATCGCATCATCTCCCGTGATTATGATATCATCAACATATACAGCAAGGATTGTAATCTGGCTATTTGAGTGCCGATAGAACATCGTATGATCCCCATTACACTGCTTATATCCCATACCACATACAACTCGTCTAAATCTATCAAACCATGCCCGTGGAGATTGCTTGAGGCCATATAGAGATTTTCTCAACCTGCATACCTTTCCTGATGTTCTAGGAGTGGAGAAACCAGGTGGGATCTCCATGTATACCTCCTCCTGTAAATCTCCATGCAAGAATGCATTCTTGACATCCAACTGATGCAAAGGCCACCCAAAGTTAGTTGCACAAGAGATTAGGATCCTCACTGTGTTCATCTTTGCCACCGGCGCAAATGTCTCATCATAGTCAATCCCATATGTTTGACTATATCCTCTGGCAACTAGTCTTGCCTTGTACCGTTCAATTTTCCCTTCTAGATTTTGTTTCACAGTGTAAATCCATTTACACCCAACAGCTCTCTTTCCTGCTGGAAGATGTACAAGTTCCCAAGTTTTATTTTTTTCGAGAGCATTTAACTCCTCTATCATGGCCTCGCGCCACTTCGGGTCTTGCTTTGCTACTTTCCAGTCTCTTGGGATCACCACGGGTTGCAATGATGCAATGAAGGCCAAGTAGTTTGTTGATAGATATGTACATGATACATAATTAGCTATGTCATGCTCATCTCGGTACCAATTTGGAGGTTTTCTAGCTCCAACTCGGATTCCTTTTCTTAAGGCAATGGGCAAGTCCATTGAATCTCTCGTATTAGATGGACCTGCCTCACCAATTCAACAATTTCAACACTTGTTGGAGCATGTTGCTCCCAAAGACTGTGTGTCACCTGTTGTAGGAGCGCGCCTCACCGATTCAACAATTCCACCACTTGTTGGAGCATGTTGCTCCCTGCACTGTGTGTCACCCGTGTAGGAGCCTGCTGTCACGCTGCTCATGTTGTGGTTTTCTCCGTGTATACACTTTTAAGTTTTCTTCCTCATTTGGCTTTCTCCATCTATCTTCACTTGCAGGAGATGGAATTGAACCAACAACAACTCTCAATTGTTCATCTTCCTTTGTCCTCAACAGTTCAGTCTCCCCCTCTCGACTAGCATCAATTGTGCTAGGAGAGTCAAAGTCAAACAACGAGCTGAGGTCCGTCTTCTCTCCGTAGAACGGCTCGGACTCTCTAAATGTCATATCCATGCTAACAAATGTTCTCCGCTCACTAGGGCTCCAACACTGTAGCCCTTTTGTCCAGATGGGTATCCAATGAAGATGCACTTCACAGCACGTGGGTCCAATTTTCCTACCGAAGGTCTATGGTCTCTGACAAAGCATGTACACCCAAACACCTTTGGTGGAACAATGAACTCATTTTTACCAAAGATCATTTTATATGGGGTCTTCATCCCAAGAATTCTTGATGGCATTCAGTTGATGAGATAAGTAGCAGTCATAACTGCTTCACTCCATAAGAATTTTGGCACATTCATAGTAAACATAAGCGATCGAGCTACCTCTAGCAGATGTCGATTCTTCCTCTCAGCTACTCCATTCTATGGAGAAGTATCAGGGCATGAAGTTTGATGAAGTATTCCTTTTTCTGAAAGAAGTTGCCAAATTCATGGTTCACATACTCTGTCCCATTATCAGTCCTGATAATTTGACTGTCATCCGCGAGTAACAGTCAATGAAGGTGACAAAGTACTTCATTCCACTAATAGAGACCATAGGAGAAGTCCAGACATCAGAGTGAATCAACACGAAAGGCGATGTGCTTCGGAGTCCACGACTCACATATGATGTCCTTGTGTGTTTTCCATATTCACAAGCATCACACACAAGTTTTTCTTTATCCACCTTCTTCATTTCCTCGGGAAATATCTTACTCATAGTATCAAAGGACATATGGCCCATTCGACAATGTAAGAGTATCACCTTTGCTTCATCGTCACCAGCAACAATTATCAAAGCGATGCATAATGCATCATCTGTTTCATGTCTATCCAAGTACCATAGTCCCTTATGCCTGATGCCAACCCCAAGTCTCCTTCCAGTTGTCCTCTCCTCAATTATACACTTGTATCGGTCAACAATAATTCGACAATCAATGTCGTCAACCAAGGCACTCATAGACACCAAACTCACTGGAAATGATGGAGCATACAAGACCGAAGACAATGTAATTGACGGAGTGCATTTCACCGTGCCAACTCCTTTGACGGGCTGATAAGTTCCATCAGCTGTTTGGATGGTCTCTTTATGCATGGGTGGATTTGGCGCATATGATGCGAACTCACTCCACCTTCCCGTGACATGTGCAGATGCTCCCGAATCTAGTATCCAATTTGAACAAGTTCCGTTTAATGTAGGAGCTTGATTTGACATACCTTCTTCCGCTTGTGCGAGATTTACACAATTTCGTAGGGCTGTTGTTTTTTCACCTTGTTTTGGAACTTCCGCAATCTTCTTCGACTCTTTCAATTCTTCTATCTCCTTCATCAATTGAGTCATTTTCTAAAGTAGCTTCTCAATTCTTTGATTTTCCGCCATTGATCAGTGTTGTTGAGACTGAATCCACAACGTTGTTCAGCTGTTCTACAAGTCCAGCCTACACACACTCTTCTCCGTAGCTATAGCACAACCCAAACCGCTCCTCCGCTGCAGTACAGCCCACTCCTAGCTGCACTGTCTGACCACTTCTCCTAGCTGCACTACACACACACCACTGTCCGCCACCACAGAAACCTCAAAGTGGAGCAGCACAACGTCCGGTCCCCGTTGCTTTTGCTAAGAGACACGAGCTCACGAAGCTCTCCCTTCTGTCCTCTGCTAGCACACACCGCAAATAACAATCACCTCTGCTTTGAGCAGCTGCAACTCTCCGTCTTCTCCTTCTTCCCTACGAGTCAACCTGGCCAACACTTTTCCACTTGAGCTAGCTACCCCTGTCTGCACTCACACCTGAATGCCTGGAGCTCCTCCACAAGCCGCTGTTTCACCACCGGCCACCACCAGGACCAAGCGCCCCCTTCCTCAGCTTATGCCATAGCAGAGCAGCCCTGCTTCATCACCATTGCCACTTCTCAGAAGAACCTTGCTCTGATACCATGTAGTCTTTAGGGGAAAAAATCTAGGATGGGCCAGTCCCTTGGACCTCACACCCTCTTATATATATATAGAGGAACTTAGGTACATCTTAACTAGTACATTATAGAATACTCTAGAATCAGGTAGGACACTAACTTAGACTACAACATACTGGAATGTTCCAGGCACTCCTAGGACAGCACTAGTATACTAACACTCCCTGGAATATTCTAGGCTCTCCTAGGACAGTCTCCAACAAAGACCTTGTCTGGTCAAGGTCGGACACAATTTTTTTTACAAATAAGGCACGACGGTCCAGATTTTTATAGAAAGCTCGACAAAAACATTGTCATCTGCTGGGTTACCAGCTACAATCAAAAGAGGTAAAACATCCACCATAAGCAAAAGATTACATGTTATTATTCCTGATTACAAGAGAAATGCCATGTACATGCAGGGGCAGATCCGCATTCACACAAACATAGCGCCCAGGTTGGACATATAGTTGTTTGCTTTGGCGTGTCATGAGAATTATAGTGCAGTACCATAGTATGTACATGGATTAAACCAAAACATCAGTGTAGACAATATTTTTTGTGCTTTTTCCTGATGGGTCAATATCCTTATTTGGTTTCGCAAGTATCCGAGTTGTTTGTCTTGATATCCCTCTAGATAGAGCAACATAAAGTTGACCGTGCGAGAACACCGGCTCGGGAAGATATACACCAACATTTGGGATTGTTTGACCTTGAGCTTTGTTGATTGTCATGGCAAAACTTAGCCGAATGGGAAATTGCTTTCTTTTAAACTTGAAGGGAAGCACATCATCCTCTGAAGGATAGAGGGGAATTCGTGGAAGGAACACTCGCTTACCAGCGTATTGACCACCAATAATTTCTGCATCAATAGCATTCTCTTGAAACGCCTTGATAATAAGCCTTGTACCATTGCATAAACCATTAGAAGGATCAAGATTGCGAATCAAAATAACAGGACAGTTGATCTTCAATGTGAGAATATGTGGAGGTAGGCCATTAGGTGTGAGTGAATTGAGGAACTCTGGTGGATAGTGATTATGTGGATCATCCACTGCTGAGTCAAAACTATAGTAAACTCTTTCTTCTCCAGGAAACCGATCAATAAGCTTTGAATTTAACTCATCCACATATTCATTCTTAGTGGAAAGAATGGCACGAGCACTAATATAAGATGGCGAGTTTCCATGTTTGTCAAGTGAAGGAAAGATATCATCAATCAACTTACTAACAGAAGCTTTTAATTCTGTGTAACTTATAACAATTTCTTCAGGTAGGCGCACATATTCTTGACCTATAGATTCCTCTGTACCATCACCAATTCTAAGGAGAAAATCAGAAAACCATGGATCAGAAAATGCCCTCATATTGCGCCAAAGTTTGATATGTTTTATCCCTTGCCAAAGATAAGATTTTTTTAGTGTAGCATATGTAATTTGTGCTCTCGTGCCATGCCTCACCACCGGAAGTACTTGTCTAAAATCACCTCCAAGCACAACTACTTTTCCTCCAAAGGGCGATCCACAACCAGTGATGTCTTGTAGGGATCTATCAAGTGCCTCCACAGCTTGACGCTTAGTCATAGCAACTTCATCCCAAATTATCAAAGATGCCCTCCGAAGTAGTTCGCCAGTTCCACTCTGTTTACTGAAGTTGCACATAGAATCATCTTGAATATTAACTGGAATTTTAAATCTAGAATGTGCTGTCCTACCACCAGGCATGATAGATGCAGCAATACCTGACGTTGCTGTCGCGATGGCTATTAGTCCCATCGATCTCACTTTTGCAAGTAATGCCTTATAAAGATATATTTTCCCTGTACCTCCCGGACCATCTATGAAAAAAACCACTCTTCTGGTGCAAGACATGCGTCATTATATCATCAAAAGCAAGTCTCTGCTCATTATTTAGTGTGTTATACAGATCCAAATGCTCTTGTTCAACACTAATAGACATCTCATCAAATATTTCTCTCCAACATAAGCTCTCCAAATCGTTAGTATCCAATAAGTGTGGCAGGTCAAAGCTCTTTATATCCTTTCCCATTGAATATAACAGACTTTTGAGATCTTTCAGCACCATCTGCTCGGTTACTTTAGCATTTACATTATCCTTCATAAAATCCTCACCCATGGCTTCAAAGTGCTTATCCCACAGTTCACGGACATTTGTTACCTCGCAGAAAACTAAAATTGTTGCAAAAAGCCTTCTAAGTGCAGAGGGCATTCGAAATGTCGCACCCTCACTCAGGCAGTCAGAAATACTACCATCAGCTTCGATGAGACCCTTTTTGTTATGACCGGTTTGGCCTATAGCAGGAGGAAGCCCATTAGTGGGCCTAAATTAGGGGCTTAGTCCATTTATCCTTTTTATTAGCTTATTTATACTGCTGTAAACGTACGTGAGAAGGCAAGCAATAAACAGATCGTACAGATCGTTATTGCCGACTCCTTGAGGAGTCGGTCTTCCCTGCCCTAGCCGCCGCTCCTTCCCTTGCGCCGCCTTCCTCCAACCTCGCGACGGCGGCCAGCCGCCGGCGCCGCCTTCCTCTCCCTCGTCCAGCACACTTCCACCCCTACAATCTACGTAACCGGCCTGGTAGGATCACAGATCCTATCAATCTGGTATCAGCTAGCTCAGGCTCGATGTCTTCGGGATTGCCCACCGCCTCCGCCGCGATCGCCACCTTCGGCGCGCCCGACTCCATGGAGTCGCCGCCGGCCACTTCGGGACCGGCCGCTGCGGGCCAGACCGCGCCGCCCACCGAACCCACCCCTCTCCTCTCGCAGCAGGAGGTCTCAACGGACATCCGCGACCTAACCTGGGCGGTCGCAAACCTTCGGACCTTCCTCCAGGAGTTCACTGCGCCGTCCAAGCCGGGACAGGGGTTCTCTGCGCCACCACCACCGCCGGCCGCCGCGCCCTTCACACCGCCCCCACCACCGCCGACGACAGCCGTCACCTCACAGCAGGGGGTCCCGATCACGTAGATCAAGTTCCCACCATCGCCGTCGCCAGCCGACCCGGCCGTGCCGACCGCGCCTTCGCCGGCCGCCGCCTTCGAGGGATTCACCAGGTACGGCGAGCCGTATACATCCATGGCGCCGACCTACTCGCCCCCCGCAGCGTTGGGTCGCTCCGAGGGAGCCTACGCCGCCGTTCCGCACGTCCAGCAGCCACCCCGCTTCACCAAGCTAGAGTTCGCCACCTACGACGGCACCCTCGAATCGCTCAACCGGCGACCAGTTTTCGAGGGCAGCGGACACTGGCGTCCGACCGCACGTGGATTGCCTCCTACCACCTCCGCGGCGCCGCCCAGACGGGTACTACGCCCTCGAGCAGGACAAGGGCGGGATGCCTCCGTGGGAGCGTTTCCGCGACCTTTGCCTCCTCCGGTTCGAGCCCTCAATACGCGGGAGCCGGCTGGCCGAGCTCAGCCGCCTTCCCTTCACCTCCTCGGTCCAGGACTTCGCCGACCGCTTCCAGACGTTGGCATGGCATGCGCCTGGCGTGACGGCTCGCCAGCGCGCCGAGCTCTTCATTGGCGGACTGCCGGACCACATTCGCGTCGACGTGGAGCTGCGGGATCCCCAGGACCTGCAATCGGCCATGTACTACGCCCGCGCCATCGAAAGCGCGAGCCATGCGGCCAGCGAGCCTTCCGGCCAGCGACGTTGACGCCGCCCGCCCTCCATCGACACCACCAGGCCAGGCGCTCACGGCCGTGACTCATGCGGGGCACTCCGATCCAGCCGCGACGCGGCCTTTCCGTCGGCTGACCACGGCCGAACAGCTCGAGCGCCGTCGTAAAGGGTTGTGCTTCAACTGCGATGAGTTCTATGTACCGGGCCACGTTTGTCCACGCCTGTTCTACTTGGAGACCGTAGACGACGTTGCGGCTGATGTCGTCGCAGCTGGGCTGGCTGACGCGGCCGTCTCCAAGGCCAACGTCGTTCCGGGCTGAGTTCCGCCAGCAGTTTCTAGCTATCCAGCTCGAGGACGAGCTATTTGAGAAGGCGGGGAGAGATGTTATGACCGGTTTGGCCTATAGCAGGAGGAAGCCCATTAGTGGGCCTAAATTAGGGGCTTAGCCCATTTATCCTTTTCATTAGCTTATTTATACTGCTGTAAACGTACGTGAGAAGGCAAGCAATAAACAGATCGTACAGATCGTTATTGCCGACTCCTTGAGGAGTCGGTCTTCCCTGCCCTAGCCGCCGCTCCTTCCCTGTAACATCCCAAAACTTTAATCCAAGCTTATCAAGACCCAAATCATCAAAATTAGGGTTAACAAAAACTTTTCCAAAGTAAAAATGAAAGCATTCATGTGTATGAGCATTTAAATTAGGATTTGATTTGAATTGCCATGGTTCTGTGATTCCTTGCTTGTAAAATGTTTCTTAGGTGATTTAAACATCATCTACGTCATTCCCAAAGAAGAAGAACTCAAAATAAATAATTAAAGTGAATGGTCATTTTGGCCAAATTAACTATCATGCCTACTTTGGCTATTCCTAGTACTCAAAACCTAACAGAGACAAATGTGGATCTTTGCACCCCTTGATAGTACACATAATGAGATACCAAGGCCCACTTTGTAATTTGCTAAAAACATTCAAATGCTAATTTTAAATGATAGTTTAAAATTGAATCTATTTCATATGGGAAGATCCCACTATTTCAAAAACCATTCAAACAAGCTCAATTTTCAAAACCCAAGCACCCACAGAGTCTCAAGCTTATGCCTAGCAAACCCACCAAAAATATTTTCAAAATTCAAAAGTTTATTTCTTGCGGCCATTTAATCAAACACTTGGCAGGCAGCGTTAAACTCTAAATCATAGCTCACTGTTTTGAACAGGGTTTTGCCCCCATTTGATCTCCATTTAATCCTTTGGTCCCCTCATGATCTAACCATACCATTAGCACCCTCCTTTTGTCCCTAGCCACGGTCTTGAGCCACCCCGAGCACTAGCTCAGCCGACCATGCACTCGCCCAAGCGGACCACCTCACTCTCTCGCCATGTCTAGGAGGTAGCCAGACCTCACCGCCACCGTGCCCGCTCATTTCGCCACGACCGAGGGAACCACGCGCCAGACACGCCCGTTCGCCCAGCCGCGCCGACCACCGCTCGCCTTGGACATTGCCGCTTCTGCCGCTCAGAGCGCCAGCTACCCCCGACCGCATACCACCGCCCCTAAGCCAGCATTAAGTTCCTAGAGCACCGCCAGGAGACCACCTGTCGATCGCCACCCTCAGCCATGCCGCTAACCGCCCGTAGCCATGTCACCACCGTCGCCTGCCCATCCCTCTCGGTCTCGCCGTCGAGCCTATAAAAGGAGGGCACCCCCAGCCGTTTGAAGCACACCACTCCTCACCTCACCGACTTCCCACCTCTAGTCGGAGCAGCGAGCACTTTCACGGAATTTGGCGGAGTAGCCAGCAGAGGAGGAAGGCGCGCTGATGCGACCACCCGGGCTGCCTCGACCGTCCCTGAGCTCGCCATAGACCACCAAGATCGTTTGCCCACTCACGACCTTCTGGAGCCACTGCACGCCCTATGCACCCCCACCGAGCCGCTAGGGTTCGAGCTCGCCGGCGACAGGTCCGTCGTCGACGACAAGCCATAGCCGTTGATCCTCAGTCTAATCTAACGGCTCGCATCGCCTGCTTGCCAGCGTTATGAGTCAACCGACTTGTGGACCCACTATCGGTTGAGCCTCAAGGCTGAAGTGACAGGCCGGCCCGTTAGAGTTTCCCGCGCGACCCAGTTAGTTTGAATTAGGAATTTTCTTTTTAGTTTAAACTTAGTTCTGTCTCTGAGTTTGAAAATCAATTCAGAGAGATTTACAAATCCAAATTGCCTAAAACCAATTTTGCCTGAAAGGTATTGAAATGATCTATCCAAGACCGTTGGATTTAATTCAATTAGAGTTATAGATCTCTCCTAGTAAAAATAATAAAACAGAAGCATTTGCACCTTGCAACATTTTTATAAAATCAACCAAGATAGATTTTGAGTTGATTCCAACTCTCAAAAATCACATTTCACCATACCTATCTGAATATGTAATAATATTAAGGTTTACATGCAGTGACTTTGGACTAGTACCAAAATAATGCTATATAGGCATTTCTAGTCACTTTAAATCATTAAATATTGAACTTAAACCAAAGTAATTATGATCCAATCCTTAAATCACATTCCCACATGTTAGAATATGTGGTTATGACATGTGTCCACATGATCCCATATTTTAAGTGGTGAATATTAAATCTTAATTAATTTTTCAATGAGTAGAAATTACTTTTCTAGATTAAAAAGAATGAAACTAGTGAATTAAACTTGTGATGTTTGTGATGATAATAGATCATCAAATGTGTGTCTCAGAATGCTAATTAGACTAGTTAAGTATTGTTTGGTGATTGTGTACTCCGTATGTATTTATAGACGATAGTACCGACCAAATCTACGAGGAGGAGGAGTTCTGTAACATCCCAAACTTCAATCCAAGCTTATCAAGATCCAAATCATCAAAATTAGGGTTAACAAAAACTTTTCCAAAGTAAAAATGAAAGCATTCATGTGTATGTGCATTTAATTTAGGATTTGATTTGAATTGCCATGGTTCTATGATCCTTTGCTTGTAAAATGTTTCTTAGGTGAAATAAACATCATCTAAGTCATTCCCAAACTTTTCCCAAAGAAAAATAACTCAAAATGAATATTTGAAGTGAATAGTCATTTTGGCCAAATTAACTCTAATGCCTACTTTGGCTATTCCTAGTACTCAAAACTTAACAGAAACATGTGTGGATCTTTACACCCCTTGATAGTACACATAATGAGGTACCAAGGCCCACCTTGTGATCTGCAAAAATCTTTCAGATGCTAATTTTAAATGATAGTTCAAAATTGAATCTATTTCATATGGGAAGATCCCACTTTTTCAAAAACCATTCAAACAAGCTCCACTTTCAAAACCCTTGCAACCAGAGACTACCTAGCACTAATGTAGATCACCCAAAAATTTTGAAACCAAAATTCAAAATTTTATTTCTTGCGGCCATTTAATCAAACACTTGGCAGGCAAGAATCTAACTCTAAACCTAGCTTACTGTTCTGCACAGGGTTTTGCCCCCATTTGATCCCCATTTAATCCCTCTGTCCCCACTTGGTCTAACCAGGCCCTTAGCACCCCTCTCCCTTGTCCCTAGCCACCATGCCATGTCAAACCGAGCACCTAGTCGCCGGCCAAACCTTGCCCCGCTGCAGCACACCACTTCCCCCTCCCTCGCCATGTCTAGGAGGTAGCCAGAAGCTCACCGCCACCCTCTGTCCCCTGCCCGAGCCGAGCCTCGCCGTGGACCACCGAGGAAAGCCCGCGCCCAGTGCCACCGTACCATGCCGAGCACGCGCCAGCACGCGCCCAGCACGCTGCGTGCACCGCCGCCGCTCGTAGCCCGCGCCACCGCTTCCACCACGACCAGAATACCCAGACACCCCGTTCACGCCTAACGCACCACAGCCCACCGCCGTGGACATTGCCGCTTCTCCGCTTAGCGCGCCGCCGACCGCATACCACCGCCTAAGCTCAGATTCACTTCCTAGAGCACCGCCAGAGACCGCCTGCGCGACGCCACCTCCCCCCATGAGCTAGGCCAGAGCTATGTCCACTGTGCCGCCCATCCCGCACGCTTTGTCCTCCTCAAACTTGCCTATATAAACCTCCTCCCATCTCCACACCCACTCACTCCCACCTCTCGCTGAACCTCCCACCTCTAGCCGGAGCAAGGGGGCGGCTTCGCCGGAATTGGGTCGAGCCGCGGCGGAGAGAGAAAGGCGCTGCGATTTAGGGCCCTAAGCTCACCGCAACCGCCCTCGCCGTCGTCTTCCAGTTCATTTGCCCGCCTCGCCGACCTTCTTGAGCCACTGACGTCCCGATGAATTCCCCAAGCCGCTTAGGGTTCGAGCTCGTCGGCGACACGTTAAATCGTCGACGACTGACCGTAGATCGATTCTAATCCTCTTACCCATATAGCGCACGTATTACGTGCTGTTAAGAGCCAGCGACCAGCCGGACCCTGTCACCGAGCCCACAGCCATGGCATAACTGGTAGCCCCATGTTCGCAGCTAGCCCAGCCATTCAAATTTGGATTTTTCTTTTTAGTTTAAATCTTAGTTCTGTCCCCTAGTTTGAAAATCAATTCAGAGAGTTTTATAAGTCCAAATTGCATGAAACCAATTTTGTCTGAAAGGTATTGAAATGATCTATCCAATCCCGTTGGATTTAATTCAATTAGAGTAATAGATCTCTCCTAATAAAAATAACAAAACAGAAGCATTTGCACCTTGCAACATTTTTATAAAATCAACCAAGTTAGCTTTTGAGTTGATTCCAACTCTCAAAAATCACATTTCACCATATCTATCTAAATATGTAATAATATTAAGGTTTACATGCAGTGACTTTGGACTAGTACCAAAATAATGCTATATAGGCATTTCTAGTCACTTTAAATCATTAAATAATGAACTTAAACAAAGTAATTATGATCCAACCTTTAAATCACATTCCCACCTGTTAGAATGTGGTGATGACATGTGTCAACATAATCCCATATTTTAAGTGGTGAATATTAAATCTTAGTTAATGTTTCAATGAGTAGAAATTACTTTTCTAAAATAAAAAGGAGGAAACTATTGAATAAAACTTGTGATGCTTGCGATGATAATAGATCATCAGAATACTAAGTAAACTAGTTAAGTATTGTTTGGTGATTGTGTACTCCATATGTATTTATAGAAGATAGTACCGACCAAGATTACGAGGAGGAGGAGTGCTACCAAGAAGAAGAAGAAAAAAACTTCAACCATTGCACCAACCAACGCAAGCTAGCCCTATCCAAGTTACCCTTGCAAGTTGTACTTGCAAGCCACCATTAACAGTGCAAGCTATTGTAGTAAATTGGAATTAAGCTAGTTAACTTGATCCAAGATGCTTTAGGCATACTTTGATCACACCCCTTTAACTATTAGTTACCCCAAGTCTTTGTTTACAAGTTTTACCTCCCTTAGTTTACACAGAGTTCTTTACTTGTTTTGAAGGTAGCATAAAGAGTATAAAACTTGACCTATTTAGAAACCTTTAGATGTCATTCTATGGCATGAGATTGAACCCATCACTTCCACCTTAGTGAACACTCTTAACTTAGTAGTTTAGAGTAGATCAAAAACTTGAGTCACTTTAGATGGGAACACTTGGTGAAAATGAATTTTGAAAACCTTGGAATGATGAATCATTCTATTGAGATGTTTTGACATGTGTTGAGAAACACAAATGGTTTATGACGATGAAAATGATGAGGCATGAGCCTTAACCCTTTTATAAAACTGATGGTTGGATTCGGATGCGATACCATTCCAAATTTACCGTACAACCACATTACCTAAATTGGGTAAGGCTTAGCTGGAAATTTATATGCATTAGTATTAGTTCCCTCGCGGGAGAGGTTTGAGCTGAGGCTACCTCTCAATGTTGTCCACCTATGCAGTGCCCAAGATGACTGATGGTCATGGTTGGGAGGCCATGCTCATAGGAGAGGTGCTTATACTAGGGTGTGTAAAGGAAAGGTTATGTTTGATTATCTGCATACTAAATATGATGATTCAGGGTTATCCCTGACAGATGTATCGAATCTTGTGGTGAAAGTGTACCCCTCTGCAGAGTGTCAAACTATTCGAATAGCCGCGACCGCGGTTATGGACAGTTGGAATGGCCATACTGTTTCGTTGTCAGATGTTTTCCAAATAACTTGAAATGAATGATGAATCTTGATTTGACCATAACAGGGTTGTGTTTATGACAATAGCTTCCCAACTTAAGTGATTCTAGAACTTTATTTTATCTTTCTTTGCTTCAGAACTCAGGTTAGGTTTCAAACTTAACTTTATAGTTAAACTTAGATTTAGCACTTTAACTTAGACTTATACTACTTGTTAAAGGTAGTTTGCGAGTACTTAAAGAGTACTCATGGCTTTTGTCCCTGGCTATTCTCATGGCCAGACTATAAAGGAGACTATCAAGATGATGGCCAACAGGACGGCTATGATAACTAGGACTATCTGCCTTCGTCAGCATTGCATGTGCCCCTGAAGATGGACCCCACTGCTACGGTTATCTTTTAATTCCGCTGCTTGTTGTATTAAGACTAGATCATGAGATCCTTATTTGTGTAAGACCTTATGTATGGTTTGTAATGGATGATGTACTGTGATATCCACTCCGTTATGTCTCGCAAAAATGGTAATCCTGGGATTGCGAGGTATGGCATAACGGGCATCTGAGATTAAAAATCCGGGTGTTGACGTTCCCTTGCGCCGCCTTCCTCTCCCTCGTCCAGCACACTTCCACCCCTACAATCTACGTAACCGACCTGGTAGGATCACAGATCCTATCACTTTTTCTCTGCAGCCTCTCTAAAAGTGGAGAAAATAACACCTTCAACAGTCCGTAGATCCTCAAAGGATGTGGCCCCTCTCACATGGTTCAGTAGGATCCTCAAGTAAAATCGCTCTCCTTCGGCAAGGTGTGCAGACACAAGTCTCCCAATTTGAACTCTTTTCTGCTTACGACGCCTCCAACTCTTGCAACTGCTATCCCACACAAAAAATTCTGGAAACTCTTTATACAAGAAATTCCTTGCATAATTATCAACAGAATTCATTCTAAAATACTCACTAAGCATTGTTTTTGAAGATGATTCTCTTTGTAACACATTTTCCAAATTATCAGAATCTTCATAACGGACAAGTTGCATATTAGGCAAATGGACCTGTAATTGCAAAACCGGAGGAAACATCTCACTTAGATTGAAAGAGTAAATCCTCCATACTGCCTCCGAAGGTGATATAAACCTTGCATCTCTATATTCACGAATCTCATCAATGACAACATTGTCTTCCACAGCCTCAATGACAAAGGAGGCACGATCATGACCTTTGTAGATGTATTTAAATAAATATTTAACAGCCTTAATGCTAGAGCAAACTTCTATATTGATATGGCAATTGTATCGCATGAGTAGATATGGGTTGTAAGGAACAACCCATCCATTATCTAAAACTGCACCCCTAATGCGCACTCGACGGCCATCATCCTCCGCCTATAAATCGGATATGAGTCCTCACCTTGCAGGGTAGTCTCTGAGAATTTCCGTGGATAATGGTATCTACAACTTCCATTTTCCATGCATACATTCTTACTATTGAGAACTCCACATGGTCCATGCATCATGTGCTTAATAACTAAAGCATGCAGCTCAGGGTATTTTTTTTTGTCTGGGATTTCAGCTGATATTATCTCATCATATTGATCTGGATTAGTTATCTTGCAACTTGACTTGAGAATAATTAAGATATGCGCATGTGCGAGGCCTCTCTTCTGAAATTCTATTACATGAACATGTGCAACAACTTCACCAAAAAAATTCCTCTTGAATAAAAGATCTTTAAGATCCTCTAGCTTCGCCCTAAAGACACGTGCTACCAAATCTGGACGGTCTTGTGGTGATTGACCTGGTGTCAACTCTCTAGTTATCTCCTGCCATTGTGGGTTGCAAGTCATGGTAATAAATAAGTCTGGCTTCCCAAACCGTTGGACCCGGGCCATTGCATCTAAATATCTTCGACGCATGTCTCTTGGTCCCCCAATAAATTTTGGGGGAAGCACAATGCGCTTTCCTGTCATGCATGCACGTGTCTCGCCGACTACAATGCTATCAACCAAACCTTGATATAAATCTGCACGTATGAGAACCTGAGTTGATGGCCGGAGATAGAAAGCTAACCTTATTGATTCAATCTTGATGTACATATCAACAATATATTGTTGAGTTAATCGCTTTCCATATAATAAGATGTTAAACTCGTCATCTCGGACTTGTAACTTATAACAATAATATTCTCTTGGTGAAACACAAGAACCAGAGCTACTTTCCATCCCTGCATTTAAAGTAAAATTTGGTTAAACAAATCAATCGAAAATTAAATTTTGAAGAAAATTTAATAAATTGCATGATATAAAACGTGCCTTCTTCATTGAGACCATTTATTTTATCACTTCTATTCTTCCTTGCATGGGGACCAACTTTTGGTAATTTCAAGTTCCATCCAACTTCTCCATTTGGGAAAAAAAGTGGATATGACAATGGATCATAGCAGCCATGGTATGCTTTTATGTATTGTGGTTTGTCCGATTTACCATACACCATGATACTCCTGTCAAAATGACTTTGGGGATTATTTCCCTCAACCCAAATTGCTGCTACTTGTGATGTTGTCGGAGCATTATATACTCTCTGATCCAAGGCGATATCTGTGTTGAGCTCAATCTTATATTCATCAAGGTTTGTAATAGAACCAAGGTTTCTAAATATTTGAACATAAGGATTACTTGAAAGTATATTCAACAATTTCCGGATGATATTTTGGTCAAGGTTAGGCGAGTGACAAAATCGTTGCTGCAAATCTACATCTGTCATAGAAATATAGCTGTAAGTGCTTGGGGCCATCTTCTTTTGGGACCAACTGGTCAATACAGTGATAAATTTGACCCTGTGCACGAAAGGTGTAAACTCCAGATCTTCCATTACAGAACCTTTGGTCCAAGACCACACCAAGAGAGGTAAAAGAGAAATGAGAATTGAAGTACCGTATGTGATCCTGGAAGGATTTTGCATTTGGTTCTTGACTCGTGTACAGATCACGATAATTCATCGGGAACCAATGGGGTTACTAACTTTATTTTGCCATTCATGCAACAAAATGTAGGTGTCTCATACTGGAACCTTTTGGCATTGCAATGTCTGCAGTCAGGCACTTGCTCCAGAAAATGAGAAGTACGGGGCAGATTATGGTATATATGATCATATGGGTCCATTTTCAGACTATTCATAATAGGATTTGGTTCCTGGTATGATTCAAAATCAAGACTTGTGTTTCTCGAACATGTTAGAAAAGCAATAAAATATTGAGGCAATCATTGAACACAAATTCATCCAATACTTACCCAGTCCAATATGGATAAGACTTTCATCATCCACATCCTCATAATCAATTGTGTCTTCCGCTCGCACACCATAATCTGTTGACAATTTATTTTAGCCATAGTTAGATAAAATATCTGTTATAGCCACATATAATTAAAATTTTCAATGTTTATGACTAAAATTACCATGAATGGCAGGGAAATAATCTTTTGGCATATAAATGATGTCTTCATGCAAGTCGTTGTCATCTCTCCCTAAACACTGTGTACTACTACAACTTGCCTTTTCCGACCTCCTTCTCTTTTTGTGGCCACAATTTTCTTCCAAGCATGTTACTTTCTGCCCATGTGACAACTCTGAATACACATTAGCGCTACGGTGTCGCTTACGCTGCCCCACAGTTTTCAATTCATAATTTGCAGCTTGATGTTCCGATGAAATTGATGATAAATTTATGCCAGATGAACTGATGGTGAACCGAGTTCCAGATCTTGGGCGACATGTGTCATAACCAACATTACCTGCCACTGTTTTGTATGGAAAATGATTCAACAATTGTGTAACAAAATAAAACAGAATCTCTGATATTAATTATTCATTGATAATGTCAACCTTGTTTGCCTTTTGATGATGAACATTGTTGAGTAACCGCTGAATTGTGCTTGACATGATTTGAATGTAGAACATTTTCTTGTAACCAATTAGATGATAAAGAGCGAAAACTTGAATTGTCGGCATCTTCCTTTCCTGGAATGTAAGTTCATAATATTCCCGTCACAAAATTATACAATAATTTCTAAGAAGATAAATAAACATTCTACGGCCATAGTAAAATTAGAATTGCACCTATCATTGATTTAGAAAAGTCACCTGTCATATATATGGTGCTGTTAATTCTTGAATTTATCTGCCGTGGTGTTGGTTTTGCATTGATACAACCTGCACTACAATCATGCCTCATCCTTTTATACTCACGATTCCTCTGCAAATAGGCTTCTCTTTGATCTGGAGTCATTCGCAGATATCTATCTAGGTCCCGATAACGCTTACGCTGAGAAGAACTCATTTGTATAACACCCTTGGTTTCAGTTAAGGGATTATTCTGCTCTCTAGGGATAGCTGTTATCATGTTATACAAAAGAAACAAAAAACACAGGTACAGTTATAATAGCGGGGCAAGTGATTGACGAGGATAATAATTAGAGAATGTAATAGATGTACATTGATTCTATTCTGCTGAAGTTGCTGAGTGGACATTTGTAATATCTCTGAGAGGGTCGTTGCCTTCCATTTTGTTGGATCTTGTGAGATGGCTTCTGGTGTTCTCTACAACAATATACAGTATAAGCATCAAGGGCATGTTCAGAACACATGAATGAAGAACTTAGACCATATAGGAATAGGAAAGTATCGCTTGTGCAAAACTACAGGATCTAGAATCAAAGGAAAAGTGTATGAAGCGGACGTTTGGGAGAGCAACGCAAAAACACTGGAAACAATCCTTGTGAATAGTAGCTTTCAGTTTACTTAATTCGGTTGCACATCCTGAAGCAATGATGATGACTATGTAAGCATTATTATATTCGGCTACAAGCAGCATATCTACTAATCTTCGTAGAGCCCCATGTACATAGACTTTTTTTTACTTGGAAAGCGTCACGGCTCCTCGTACATCCTCGAAAACATGAGCTATCGGCAGATGTTACAGTTCTGGCAAAAAACGTAGAATTTTTTTACTTCCCTAAGGAACAGCAGCTGCAGTTTCCTTGCTCCAAAGGAAAAATTTCCATAGGAAACTAAATCTCCAAATTTCTTTACAATTTCTTTGTTCAGAACGAAACCTAAATCGATTTTGTGTTGCACTAATAGATAAATGCCCACAAGAAAAGCATTGATATGTAGTCAATTTACGTTAATGTAGCATTGCCTTTTACAGTCTACCAACAGATAGCAGTTTGGACAAAACCACAAACACCTTATGTGCAAGAAAAAACGGAATAATCCAAAAGGTACAACCAGTCCGATCTCCAGCTCTTGAGTGCTAATAAAGTGACACTCGAGCAAGATTAACAAGAAGAATCACTTGTAAAGCATTCTTGTGTAAGATTCGTCAAAAATTTCACAAGCATTAGGAAAAAATAGGCAACCAAGGAACAACTTACTTCTGGCCTGTTGCACAATGGTCAGGTGGTCATTGAAGAATGCCCAGATCACATCAAATTGAATCAAGAAACTCCAGCCTAATGTGAGCCTGCAAAGAGATGGTGGTGGAGAAGCAGATGTGAGAGATTGAGAGGTGATATGGAGGTTGTGGAGGTCGTGTGGAGGGGAGGCCGGGAGGGGATGGACCGATGTGGTGATGTGTGACACGCGGGCCTGCCAGGTGATGCTTGGTTGTGAGCTGAATCGACGGAAGCTTGCACTTGCGAGAAATCGAACTGCTTCAACTTTGGCTGAGAGGCGGCGCGGACGGTGGGGTGTGGAGTATTCCAGAAGGGCCGGCCGACGGAGTCACTCGGGGGCGCGCGGGACGGCGAATCCGGGTGAGTACAGCCGTTCAATCGAATGGAATCGACGGCTATTAGTGAATTTATTTTGCCGGTGGCGGTAAACCAGGGAGAGGAAGGTGGATTCAAATGTTCAAAAATTCGTGTACTATAGTAGTAGTAATATATAACTACATGTCATCACCAAAGGATAGGGACAAACAGACTATAACGGCATCAAACAACAATCAGATTCAATATCCAATCTATCATCTCAATAATATTTCCTCAAATAGAGTTACCTTTGTAGGCGACATAGTCCGAGTGGTCAGATGCAACTCGCTGCAAATGTATTACCTCGATAAATAAAATCCAATCTTGTTTAGTGTAGAGGGAGTAGTATGTATTTCCCAAAAACACCCATGAATGAATTATCCTAAAGAAATCCGATTAGCAAAAGCAATAGTCTAATCTTGATCCCAGTCAGTAATATACATCGTTACACACCCTAATAAATTGAAATGCATGCACATAAAACTATAAAAGTAACTTCTGATTCTCTGCATGATATTTTTGTCTAGAGAGAGGGCATCACCTTTTACCAAAAAAAATCTACAAATAAAGAAAAGACAGTGTACAAATTCTCTGGCCAAGAACAGGTCTAGAACACCTAACATGGAGAAATCTTGGTTAACATAAACAACACAGCTTGATGTTGACAATCCATGAGCAGGCCAAAGGCCGCCACTACCAGTGTGGTGGTACCATTCTTTGTAGTAGTTGGGACACCACACTTCATAAGTCAGTACCTTGATTTGCAATTACCAATTAGCAAATAGCAGCATGACCGTACTACAACAATTCAAAACTGCAAACAACTACAACCAATTAAAGCTCTATCCTCTAAACTACTATTATTGATGTGATTTCCTTGGACATGGAAGCATACAACAACATCCACCTTGATATGCCTATAAACCTCATTTCTTTTTCTTACCAAAAAACAAATCTGTTGACATAATTAGAGGAGAGAAGATGTGAAAATATACCTTGCTGCCTTAGTGGCGTTTGATAGAGAGGCATGGTGGTGTTGGATAGTTTGCAGGATGAAGCAACTATGTTGATATGGTAACCTCGTCGCCACAACAACCAGACCTGAAAAAAGACACAAATTAAACCAGATGAAACTCGGGATTGAGAAATTAAGGGGAAGTAGGCGATTCCTACTTCCTTCCTTCCTGTTCCAACAAGCTGAGACACCAATCTAAGGGGATAAGAAATACGAATCGGCCTAAACTCACAAACAAACTAACTGAAAGCAAGATAAAATTGAAACAATCAGCGCTGGCTGGTAGGAGAGTGAAGAGGAAGAGGCGACGACCTGCTACGGCAGCCGTCGTCCACCAACTGCACTCACCATCTGGTCACCAGCGTTCCAGATCGAGCCCCGCATGCCTTCTCCTGGTTCTCCTCGACCTCCTGCGTGACAAGGACAACCTCTAGGTACGCTGTCGTGACAAGAAGCTCGACCGCTGCTGCTCGCCTCCACGAGCTCTTCCTCCTGCAGCTAACCGACACCGTCCTCTCCGTATGTGTGTGACCTTCTCTAGGAACGGAGCATAGTTATGAGATGGATTTTATATCCTTTTGTCAGTGAACTTCATGTGGTGTTGTACCCAGACTAAATGTTAAGTAAGACGTGGCTTCAGAAGAATATGACATTTTAGAAATTGTACTTACTCACTAATGGCAGAACAAAAGATTACAGCATTAACACCTTCAAAAAGATGAATCCACTTCCTCCTCTCACTTCTTTGACCTCCTACATCGTACAACCTGTATACCTCTCCGCCTCTTTTGCTCTGTCCAAGAGGGCTACAGAAAGACCACCCAGATTAACGACTTTCTCATTCAAATCGCCTGATGCTGTATCTCGGATATAAAAGGTAAAATGCACAAGTCTCAAGTGAACATATTGCCTAAATTGAATTTCTACAACACCATTTGTTCGTACTCTAGCATGGAGCACATCCTCCTGCAAAATCTCCAGAAAAGTTAAACAAAACTGCAGATGTATTCTTGAGTAAGAATGACAGAACAGTCATCAATCCTTGAAGCCTATTCTTGAGTAACCATGTACAATAACAAATTATCCAGAATCCGACACGCAGACTCTAGAACTTGCACAGTTATTAATGCCCAGACAGACTAAGAAGTCAGAAATGCTTGTCGAGCGGATACATTAATTAGAAGCTTTGATCGACAGTTAGACGTTCATCATTTCAACAAGCAAAACCATGTTAAATTACTGAATTAGTATGTCCAAGCAATCAAGTCTTTGAAAAATAGCAATAACAATGCCTTAGAAAAATAACCACGAAATTTGCATGAATTAGATGGTTCTTTCTTATTTTGGAATGATTCCAACACAAAAGTGCCCACCAAATATTTTGCTTGAGAGTACAGGGCATGGTTCCAGGTAAGAAAAATGGATTGGATATTATAATACTATTATCTATTGTTTGGAATCTGTAAAATGAACAAATCGAATGTGGATCGGCAACACTCTAGGTACAAAAAACATCAATATAGACATGACCCCATCGATCGGTGAAGCAAATCCACGGATAAAAAGACGCGAAAAAATTGGTAATCCAGGAGAAACGGTCACCTTCCAGTGTATCAACCGTTCTAAGATAGTTAGATCTATTTGAAATACATACAAGCTGTTAGATTGTAAGTTGCAGCATGAACAAATCTGGAACCAAAGAAGATTAGAAGATAGGCTAGAGATCAAGAGGATTAATAAAGGGATTTGCTAATCCTCAGCTAGCTGAGAAATAGCTTCCAGCGCAGTCAACTCAACCACCGTCCGATTGTACTTGTGCGCCAAAATCCGTGCTTGTTTGTTTTTTTTCTTAGCCTGCGATGGTTCTGGTTTGCAAGGCTGCGTTGCTTGCTCGCCAATCCGGCCATTTTGTTTTTGTTATGGGCTGTGTGAGCGTGGCCTGCCTAGTTTTTCTTTTTTTTAGCAGTACGGGATTCTATGGGTTGTTGTATTTTCTTTTTTCTTTTTTTTTCTTTTTAACCACTCACCTGCTACTTTTAATTGTTATTATTATTCAACATTTTTCGAAGACTATTTTTTACTACCTTTGATCCAAATTATAGTTTTTGAATTTGTCTAAATTTGAATGTATCTAGATTTGTCTAGATTTGGATGTATCTGGCACTAGACTAGGCTAGATACAACCGAATCTAGACAAATCTGAGAATAATATTTTGGATCGGAGGGAGTACTAGTATGCATGGATGTTCTAACATCTATTTATTTATTTATTCTCCTATTTTTTCCATCATGTTGTTAAGTGTGAAATGGTTATTTTTTTAGATAGGCATTGATTTTAAAAATTGTGGTTCATAAATGTATGTAAGTTTGCCTTTATATTTTGAGTAGATACTCATCTATGAGTTGCAATTGATTTTTTGCAAATAATATTTTGGGATTGCATAGTCATCTCTTGGTTCCTTAATTTTGCTCCCGCATGTTGAGATTGGTGCTAACATGCATTGAATTTTTTAGGTCTTGGGACGAGACTCTCGTCGTTGAATCATGGCCCGTGTTATCCCAGCATTTGCATCGGGCTTTTGTAGCTACTTTTGTTGGTCGTTGTCCCGTGTTTTCCTTTTCATTTTTGCTAGGTCGAGTACTGGATACTTTTGTTGGATCATTCTTTTTGGCAACTTTTGTGGTTTGCAACTTGATATGCAACTGGATTTTCTTTACTACGAGTTGCATGTCGACATGCAGTTGAATTTTCTTGGGGGCAGTTGCAACTGGGGATTATTTTCATGGTCCTATCTTTACCTTGAGTTTGCATCTGGACTTGCAACTGACTTCTCTAGGAGAGGGGGGCGGAGTTGCAACTATATATACAACTAGCTTTTCTTGTAGTCCCTTCTTCTTTATAAATTGCATCCATGACTTGCAAATATGTTTGCAAGTGAGGATTATTTCATGGTCCCTATTCCTTTCTATGAGTTGCATCTCGAATTGCAACTGTCTTTCTTGCGGACTTGCAAATGAGGATTGTTTTGTGATCTCTTTTCCTTTTACGACGAGTTTCATATGGACATACAACTGGATTTTCTCGGTGGACAGTTGCAACTAAGGATTTTTTTCGAGGCCCCTTTTTTACCTTGAGTTTTTGCATCTCGACTTGCAACTGAATTCTCTCGGGTGGAGAAGGGGATCACGGTGTTGCAAATATGTTTCAAATCAGGATTTGTTTCGTGGTCTACTATGAGTTGCATGTTGACATGCAAATGGCTTTCTTGCGGACTTGCAAATGAGGATTGTTTTGTGATCCCATTTCCTTTTACGACGAGTTTCATATGGACATATAACTGGCTTTTCTCCGCGGACTTGCAAACGAGGATTGTTTTTCTGGTCCATTCTTTACCATTTTTAAGTTTTTGCATCAGGACTTTTTTGGTTCCCTTTCTTTAATACGAGTTCCATATCGACATGCAACTGGGTTTTCTCGGGGGGGGGGGGGGGGGGTTACAAGTGGGGTTACAACTGAGGATTATTTTCATGGTACCTTCTTTAACTTCTTTGAGTTTTGGCCTCTGAACTTTTTGTGGTCCCGTTTCTTTACTACTATTTGCATATCGATATGCAACTGGCTTTTCTCGGGGAGAGGGGCAGTTGCAAATGGGCTTGAAACTGAGGATTTTTTTTCATGGTCCCTTCTTTACCTTTTATGAGTTTTTGCATCCGCAATTTTCGTGGTCCCCTTTCTTTACTACGAGTTGCATATCGACATGCAATTGGCTTTTCTCGGGGTGTAGTTGCAAGTGGGGTTGCAACTGACGATTGTTTTCATGGTCCCTTCTTTACTTTTTTTGAGTTTTTTGCATGTGCACTTTTCGTGGTCCCTTACTTTACTACGAGTTGCATATAGATATGCAACTAGCTTTTCACGGGGAGTAGTTGCAAGTGTGGTTGTAATCGGGGATTGTTTTCGTGGTCCCTTCTTTATGATTTTTGCATCTGGACTTTTCCGGGTTCCCTTTCTTTGGTACTAGTTGCATATCGACATGCAACTGGCTTTTCTCGGGGAGCAGTTGCAAGTAGGATTGCAACTGAGGATTGTTTTCGTGATCCCTTCTTTACTTTTTTCAGTTTTTGCATCTGGACTTTTCGTGGTTCAGTTTTGAAGTGGTGTTGCAAATGAGGATTATTTTCGTGGTCTGTTCTTTAGCTTTTTTGAGTTTTTGCATTTGCACTTTTCGTGGTCCCCTTTCTTTACTACAAGTTGCACATCGACATGCAACTGGGGGGGTAGTTGTAAGTGGGGTTACAATCGAGATTGTTTTGTGGTCCCTTCTTTAGCTTTTTTGAGTTTTTGCATCTGCATTTTTTGTGGTACCTTATTTACCTTTTTTGAGTTTTTGCATCTACACTTTTCGTGGTCCCCTTTCTTTACTACGAGTTGCATATCAAGATGCAACTGGATTTTCTCGGGGGCATTGCAAGTGGCGTTGCAACTGAGGAATTTTTCATGGTCCCTTATTTACTTTTTTGAAGAAAAAATTCCATCTGCACTTTTCGTGGTCCCCTTTCTTTACTACGAGTTGCATATCGACATGCAACTTGCTTTTTACGGGGAGTAGTTGCAAGTGGGGTTGCAACTGAGGATTATTTTCGTGGTCCCTTCTTCACGTTTTTTGAGTTTTTTGCATCTGGACTTTTCGTGGTTCCCTTTGTTTACTACTAGTCCCCTTTCTTTAGTACGAGTTGCATATCGACATGCAATTGTCTTCTCTCGGGGTTGCAACTCAGGATTGTTTTAGTGGACTCTTCCTTTTCTACGAGTTGCATATCGACATGCAACTGACTTTTCAACGGGAGTAGTTGCAAGTGGGGTTGCAACTGAGGATTGTTTTCGTGGTCCCCTTTCTTTACTACGAGTTGCATATCGACATGCAACTGTCTTTTCAACGGGAGTAGTTGCAACTGAGGATTGTTTTCGTGGTCCCTTCTTAACGTTTTTTGAGTTTTATTGCAGCTGGACTTTTTGTGGTTCCCTTTGTTTACAACTAGTTGCATACGAATGCAACTGTCTTATCTCGGAGAGCAGTTGCAAGTGGAATTGCAACCGAGGATTGTTTTCGTGGTCCCCTTTCTTTACTACGAGTTACATATCGACATGCAACTGGCTTTTCACGGGGAACATTTGCAAGTGAGGTTGCAACTGAGGATTGTTTTCGTGGTCCCTTCTTTACGTTTTTTAAGTTTTTTGCATCTATACTTTTCGTGGTTTTCTTTGTTTACTACTAGTTGCATATCGACATGCAACTGTCTTTTCTTGGGGAATAGTTGCAAGTGGGGTTGCAACTAAGAATTGTTTTCGTGATCCCTTCTTTAAGTTTTTTGAGTTTTTGCATCTGGACTTTTTATGGTTCCCTTTCGTTAGTACTGGTTGCATATCGACATATATTGTTTCGCGCTCCCTTGTTACTATGAGTTGCAACTGGACTTGCAACCTAATTTTAACGGGAGACGCGACTGGAGTTGCAACTAAGTGTTGTTCTGCGCTCCTTTCTTACTATAAGTTGCAACTAGACTTGCGACATGCTTTTAACGGGGGCTGCTACTGGGTTGCAATTGAGGATTGAACTGTCATTTTCTTGTTTCACGGTCCCTTCTTATTATGTATTGAAACATTTTTTTTATTTTGTGGTCACATTCTTACTATGAGTTTTAACTGGATTTGCAACTGCCTTTTTTCAGGGAGTGTTCTCAAATGAAAAGATCCCAACAACAATACAACACAAAGTTAATCGGCGAACCCTGTTTGAAGCTTAATGCGTCGGTTACCAAGTAACGCCTGAAGCGAATCCCGTGTGAGTCGACCCACCTAGGCGATTATTTTTTTAGCTCTATTTTTTTGCTTGTTGTGTTTTGTGTGTCTATTTGTTTTTGTTTGTTCTTTTCTTTTCCAGTTTCTTTACTTAATATATATTTGTTTTCTTTTACGTCTTTCATTTCCTTTTCTGTTACATTTCCTTTTGTTTTTCATATTTTCTCGTGTTCTCTGTTTGTTCATGTTCTCCTTTGTTTTCTATCTTTTAAGTTTAAAAAATATGGATACTTTTTAATGTGCAATGTCTTAATTTTTTCTAACCCGTGAATAATTATTTTGTACCATGTCATTTTTTTGTGTCACATGAACATTCTACTGAACCTTGTGAACAAAATTTTGAACTATACGAACATTTACTAAAGATCATGAATATATTTTTTGAACCTCACGAAAATATTGTTTGAACTATACGAATATTTTTAAACCTCATGAACTCTTTATGAACCCCGCGAACAAATATTATGAACTATTCAAACATTTTATAAAACTTGTGAATTTTTTTTCTAGAACTCGCGGACAATTTCTTTGAACTATGCTCTCATTTTTTAAACCCCGGACCTTTTTTGAACCTCGCAACCAATTTTTATGAATTGTACGAAAAAAATTCTTAATCTTGTGAATAAAATTTTGGACCCAACAATTTTTTAAGTCTATGAATATTTTTAGCAAGTTCCTAAATATATTTAGTTTAAAAATATTTTTTCTTCATCAAAATAACTGCATTTTTAAACAAACGTAGAGAACGTGAAAGAAAATAGCTTAGAAGCACACGCGAAATTGAAACACGCTATGTATAATAACGAGCGGAGCAGTAAATAAGACCTAGTTCCGTACTTAAACGAACATATCATTTTGTTGTGGGCAGATTGAAAAGGGAGTAGAACATTTCTGCTGGCATAGGTGCCGGCCGGCCAGGTGCATGCCTATAGCTCTCCGTACGTATGGGACAGAGGAGATATAAACTAGCAATAACAGCTGTGGGGTCGCGCAAGCATATGACGTCAGCTAGCTGAGATTTAGTTTAAGTCATAGCTAGCTGCGCGTTAGTCAGACCCATTAATAAAACCTGAACACAGAGGCGAGGACGACGGTGTCACGGGCGGCTGGACCTCCATGTTGGCCTTTGCATCCCACACTCTTTCTTGCCAAGGACGATGGCGGTCACGGTGCCCTCCATGGAGACAAAGAGGCGGAGAAGGGCAGGCAGCTGCGCTGCTCGTCAGCGTCCTCCTTGACGAACTGTGGCCGAGCAGCGCCGGCTGGACGGTCTTCTCAAGGCAGGGCGGCGCAGCGGACTCCACTGGTGTGCCACCGCCCTAGCTTGTCGGCGATTCTTAACGCACCTCCTGCCGCCGACTCGCCCACGGATACCACGCCCGGCTCCATCCGTTCGTCCCTCACCCTCCGCACCGCCGCCCTTCTCCGGGACGCGCTCCTGCAAGGCCTCCTGCCGCAGCCACCCTTCTCTAGGACGCGCTCTGGTCCTGGAGGCCGAATAACATGTCCTGGAGGCAGAGGCATACCCGTTCTCCATGTTATCTGAATCTTATCTATCGTCAGTTAGCTGTTTTCTGAATTCTGTTTTCAGTAGCTAGTTCAGTTTAGTCACGAGCCGTGTTTTTTCCAAGCCGTGCTAGCATAGGAAGGATTCAGTCTTTCCCGTTTTGTAGAATCGTGACCCAGCACGATCGGGCCTCGTGGGATGGGGCGAGTCTTTCGGATCTACACTAGATAGGGCACGTTCTTGTATTCTGTTGAGAATAAAAGGCAAAGAAGAACGAGAAAAGCCGTACGTTGTACGCGTCACAAAATCCCTCATGTTTCTTCTCTTCGTTTGTTCATTATCGCGAGTGAGATCGAGAGAGAAATCTGACATTTGGTATCAGAGCACACGTTCGAGCTCTGGAAGATGCCTAGCGAGAACGGATTGCGTGCGGCAACGAGCACGCCGCCACGCCAACGTCAACTGAGCCGCGGTAGGAGCCGCGCTCGCCGTGGCGGCAACGAAGTCATCGTCCACGAGCAGACGATCCAGGAGCGGCCGGTGCAGTTAGGCGTCCTGGTATGGCCAATGCTCATAGCCACCAACTACATCGAGTGGGCTTTGTTGATGCAGATCAACATGGAAGCCTGCATGTTGTGGGACGCAGTGGAGCGGAACGCGTCGAGCATACCCAACGACAAGGCGGCCCTGGCGGCGATCCTGCGAGCTGTGCCGCCGGAGATGATGGGCACACTTGTGGTGAAGAAGAGCGCCAAGGAAGCCTGGGACGCCATCAAAGTGATGCGGGTAGGCGTCGACCGCGTCCGGGAGGCGACGGCGCAGCGACTCCGCAAGGAGTTCGAGGACATCGCTTTTCACGACGGCGAGACACTGGACTCGTTCGCGATGAGGATCACTACCCTCGTCAACAACCTCCACTCCCTCGGCGACACGGTGGAAGAGGTGAAGGTGGTGTAGAAGATTTTGCGCTAGGTGCCCGAGCGGTACGCGCAGATGGCTTGCTCCATCGAGACCCTGCTTGATCTGAGCACCGTGTCAGTGGAGGAGCTGATCGGGCGTCTGCGTTCCTCGGAGGGTCGATTCGGCGCCACGACGGGCGCCAACGCCGGCAGTGGCACCCTGTTCCTCACGGAGGCAAAGTGGGAAGCGCGCAGGAAGCAGCGCGAGCAAGGCCAAGGATCTGGCGGCGGCGCCGGAAACAAGGGCAGAAAGGGGAAACCCAAGAAGCCACCCCGCGACAACGATGGACACGGCGGCGCTCGCGACGCGAATGGCGACCGTGACATGACCCAGGTGAAATGCTATAACTGTAACCAGATGGGTCACTTCTCTAAGCAGTGCACGGAGCCACGGCGGGAGCGCAAGGAACGAGCCAACCTTGCTTAGGGCCAGGACGAGGAGCAGGCCCTGTTGATTGCTAGCGTAAGCTCGCTCACCCCGGTAGTCCTGGGCGAACCGAGCGAAGCGCCGACAGGACAGGTGTTGCTCAACAAAGAGCGGTCCAAGGCGACCGCGACGAAGGAGGTGGGGCGCTGTGACATCGCGTGGTTCCTGGACTCTGGCACCAGCAACCACATGTGTGGCCGGCGCGAATTCTTCTCGGTCCTGGACACAAGCGTGCACGACTTCGTCAAGCTGGGAGACGACACGACCATCGAGATCTAAGGCCGAGGCACGATCCTGTTCACATGCCGCAACGGGGAACACCTCACTTTGTCAGAGGTCTACTTCATCCCTCGCCTCTGCAGCAGTATCATCTCGCTTGGGCAGCTCGACAATATCGGGTACGAGACCCACATCCGCCATGGATGGCTCCGGCTTCGCGACAAAGATAGTCGCCTGCTGGCACGAGTGCAACGACTGTACGTGCTCTACCTCGCCCTTGCATGCCTAGTCTGCCTCGCCGCGCACGGCAACGAGGACGCCTGGCGGTGGCACGCCAGGTACGTCCATATGCACTTCGACGCACTACGTCGACTCGCGCTCGCCGACATGGTGCACGGCCTTCCTTTGCTCGAGGAGGCCAGCCGGCTCTGCGACGCCTACCTCGCCGGAAAGCACAAGCGAGCCCCATTCCCGCGCCAAGCGATCAATCGTGCGGGGGAGCAACTGGGCCTCGTCCACGCGGATCTATGCGGCCCGATTGATCCGCCAACACCAGGAGGTAAACGGTATTTCCTCCTTCTAGTGGATGATCATAGCCGCCATATGTGGATCTCCCTGTTGGCCACCAAGAACCAGGCAGCTGCGGCGATCAAGAAGTTCCAGGCAGCGGCCGAACTAGAAAGCAGATGCAAGCTACGGATGTTGTGCACAGATCGAGGATGGGAATTCACCTCAAAGGAGCTCGGTGACTTCTTCTCCGATCTGGGCGTCCAACGGCAGCTCACGGCACCCTACACACCGCAGCAGAATAGCGTGGTTGAACGCTGCAACTAGACCGTGGTGAGCATGGCGCGCTACCTGTTGAAGGCGAAGGGCATGCCGGCGAGGTTCTGGGGAGAGGCCGTCACAATGGCGGTCTACCTCCTCAACCGTGGCACAACGCAGAGTGTCATTGGGAAAACTCCCTACGAAGCATGGTGCGGGCAGCGCCCCAATGTCCAGCACCTCCGAACGTTTGGCTGCGTGGTTCACGTCAAGGCCGCGCGGCCAAACCTGAAGAAGCTAGAGGACCAGAGCGCACCGATGGTGTTGTTTGGCTACGAACCGGGCACCGCTGCATACCGCGTCTACGACCCAGCCGCCGATCGCGTTCATGTCTCCCGCGACGTCATCTTTGATGAGAACGCAGTGTGGGACTAGACAGCCACAGACCATGGCAAAGGACGCGACACCGGGCGGGAATCCTTCACCGTCGAGCA
This sequence comes from Avena insularis, assembly GCA_023614405.1. Classification (NCBI taxonomy): domain Eukaryota; kingdom Viridiplantae; phylum Streptophyta; class Magnoliopsida; order Poales; family Poaceae; genus Avena; species Avena insularis. The sequence continues at coordinate 460,274,447 of CM042690.1, forward strand.
CTTCGTACTGCCACCTGCAGGTGACGGCATGAGCGGGAGCGCGACATGCCCTGGCGGGCAGCAGGACACTGGTGCAAAGCGCGGCGCGTGTTGAGCGAGCACCTGCACGACTCTGCCAGTGGTGAACGCACGCCGACGACGCCGGCCACATCAGCCACTCCAACAACACCACCACCGCCGGCGTTGGAGTTCGCATCTCCACCCTCCAACGCATCGCAGCCATCACCAGGAGAGGAGGCACCTCGCCGGTACCATACGCTGGGGAATCTGTATGACACGACCGACAAAGTCGACCCAGCGTACAACAATCTGTCTGCTGGCTGCAGACGAGTCGGCCTGTTTCGAGGAAGCAGAGAAGGATGAAGGCTGGCGGGAAGCGATGTCAGAGGAGACAGTGAGCATTGAGGCGAATGGAACTTGGCGGCTGGCGTAGCTGCCACGGGGGCACCGTGCCATTGGACTCAAATGGGTTTTTAAACTCAAAAAGGATGCCAATGGGAAGGTGTTGAAGCGCAAGGATCGACTTGTGGCTAAAGGATATGTGCAAAGGCAGGGGATTGATTTCGAAGAGGTGTTCGTCCCTGTCGCGCGGATGGAAACTGTGCGTGTGCGGATCGCACCCGCTGCTCACCACGGGTGACCTATCCGCCACATGGACGTGAAGACGGCGTTTCTCAACGGAGAACTAACCGAGGAGGTCTACGTCGAGCAACCTCCTGGTTTCACCTCCGTCGACGAGAATCACAAGGTGGTCAAGCTGCAGAAAGCCCTCTACGGGCTACGCCAGGAGGGCTTGGAACGCGAAGCTCGATGCAAGCCTTCAGAAACTCGGCTTCGAGCGCAGCAAATCGGAGCATGCAGTGTACCGCCGGAGCAGTGACGGCAGGCTGCTCCTTGTAGGGGTCTATGTGGATGACCTCGTGATCGCCGGAACGTCAATTGAAGAGGTGGAGAAATTCAAGGCTGAGATGACCAGTCTCTTCAAGATGAGTGATCTAGGTGAGCTCAGCTATTACTTGGGGATTGAAGTGCAGCAGCAAGATGGGTAGATCACGCTTCGCCAGATAGCACATGCCAAGAAGTTGCTGCAGAAAGTAGGTATGGAGGATTGCAATCCTTGTGCCGTCCCCATGGAGGCACGTCTCAAGCTGAGTAAGACCGGTGACAGAAGGCCGGTGGACGCGACCCTGTATTGCAGCATGGTGGGCAGTCTCCGGTACCTTGTTCACACAAGGCCGGACATCACGTTTGCAGTTGGCTACGGAAACACCCACAACAGAGCACCTAGCCGCAGTGAAGCACCTGTTGTGTTATGTCGCAGGAACTCTTAATCTCGGCATAACGTACAGGAAGGGAGATGGAGTGTTGAAGCTGCTGGGCTACAGCGACGCAGACCTGGCCAGAGATGTCAACGATCGGAAGAGCACAACGGGTATGATCTTCTTCCTTGGACATGGGTCGGTCAGCTAGCAGTCACAGAAGCAACGGGTGGTGGTCGTTTCCTCATGCGAGTTTGAGTATATCGCTGTTGTCACCACCGCGTGCCAAGGAATCTGGTTGAGCAGGCTTCTTGGCGAACCGATGAACGAAGAGGCAAAGGCGCCGAAGGCTGTTGGTGGACAACAAATCGGCGATCTCTTTGAGCAAGAATCCTGTGTTCCATGATCGTAGCAAACACATTGCCACCAGGTTTCATCTGATTCGAGATTACGTTGAACAGGGGGAGCTGGTGATCGATTATGTCAACACAGATGCCCAACTCGCTGATATTCTGACGAAAGCTCTTAGACGTGTGTGTTTCCAGGAGTTGAGGAGCAGGATTGGTGTTGCTGAAATAAAGTAAGACGACGACAAGATTAAGGGGGAGATTTGTTATCTGAGTCTTATCTGTCGTTAGTTAGCTGTTTTCTGAATTCTGTTTTCAGTAGCTAGTTCAGTTTAGGCACGAGCCGTGTTTTGTGTGAGCCGTGCTAGCATAGGATTCAGTCTTTCCCGTTTTGTAGAATCGTGACCTAGCACGATCGGGCCTCGTGGGATGGCGCGAGTCTCCCGGATCTGCACCTAGGTAGGGCACGTTCTTGTATTCTGTTGTGAATAAAAGGCAAAGAAGAACGAGAAAAGCCGTACGTTGTACGCGGCACAAAATCCCTCTCTGTTTCTCAGCGATCGTATCATCTAACGGTAGAAGTAACAAAAGGGAGTCTAGATCGGACGGCTGGTAGACAAAAATGACCACGCGCCTCACTGCTGGAACCGGATCGTGCGGCTAAGTTTCTCGCGTGCGCGAACACTCTCCAGAGGCGGGTAGTCTCGTGTCTGATCGTATCATCTAACGACAGAAGTAACAAAAGGGAGTTTAGATCGGACGGCTGGCAGACAAAAACGATGACGCGCGCGAACGCTCTCCAGAGGCGGGTAGTCTCGTGTCTTTTATAGAAGTAACTAGATGACCCGGTGCGTCACTGGCGCGAAGGCCAACAATGTGACAATAGTTTAGCCACAAATATTATCCACCGTAAGGAAATAACATACATATTGTAATCATATTCAACTTGCGGCGTCCCCATTGGTTGCATGCTCGTAAGACATGGAACAACCCAATTCTACCCACATGGCTCTTTTCTTGGATCCGCTCGTGTGTTGGCCCATTTTTGGGTCGCCCAGAGTAGCGCGTCGGCGAGATGTGCTCTCGTGGGGTAAAAGCCACGGGGGTGCTAAAACCTAGGGCCAATCCCCACCATTGTCTCCTCCCCCAACCCCCACTCCCCTTCCGGATGAGCCGTGGCCCTACTCGCGCTTTTCCCTGCATCAAGGAGTCGCCTCCTGGCCAAGCTGTTACCTCCCCATCGAGATGGCGCATCCACCGAGAAATTTTGTTTAGCCACAAGTGTTATCCACCATAAGATTTGATAATCTTAGTAGGAAATCATATACATATTTTAACCCTAAATTAAATCACGTTGCTAACATAAATGTACCATGCATAGGCAGCTAATGGAGGAAAGCCCGAAAGCGAGACAATATTTAAACCAAAATTTTGATCTTATTTTGGTGTCCATATTTAAGCATGGAAGCTCTTCCATCATATCAGCCTTTATTTCAATCCATAGCCCCTACCGTTCAACCCAAATTAGGTTTATAGATACACAATATGTCGATGCTATGGTTTCTAGGAGAAATTTAGAGATGAACAATGTTGTGTTCTTTAAATAATAGGCATGTTTTTCAAACTTTGCTCAATCCCTACGTGTTTTCTACTTGGTAAACATAATGCTTCTAAAAACCTATCTAAAAATGTGATGGAGCGACAAAAAGAAATTAGCGGTCACATGCAGAGCCCAGGAAACAAGGACACATTGTTACTTAAATTAGATATTCAAATATAATCCTGAATTTAATTTGACTCCAATTCTCAATATTTAATAGCCCGAATAACAACAAAATAGAGTGATGTCCTAAGCATAGTCGCCACACTGTCTTGAGCAATCTTCTCTCATCTACCGGCACCCTCCAGTTATGTTGCTCCTCCTGGTCGGATTCAACAGCTCCAAATCGTTCTAGATTCCGGAAACCAACATACAAAATATTAATCAAAAAGCAAATCGATTTTTATGTGCTTCCATCCAATATGAATAAAACAAATAAGTGTGTGACAGATAGGAGAGAGAACGACTACACTAAAAGTGTAACGTAATGTGGAAGATTAAGAATGCCCAAACCAAAAGGCTTAACAGAAACATAGATTTCCTGTAGATAAAATGATAAAATAAAATAGAACATGCACACAAACCCTTCCAGGAGGATTGAATTTTACCCCTTGATGGCCTTGGTAAAATAGTCTCGAGGGGCCCTTGACAAAGAACATGCAGGAACTGTTCATAGGCCCATTGGTAAGGGACCACATCAAACTGACCATTCGTGATGTCCTCTGGATTCTTCAACAAGGAAGGAACTGGACACCCCACCGATGCAAATGCCCTCGGATTGGAAGATTACGGGCAACTCATGTGCTCCCTCTGTTCGGGATTATAGGTCCTACACGCATATCTAGGTTGTTAATTTGACCAATAAAATATAACTTATATATCATAAAAATTATACTATTAAAAAATATAACCTCTAAAGTTTCTAATGGTATAATTTTTATGTTATACTATTTATATTTTGTTGTTCAAATTGGCAACCTAATTATCCGCGCGGGACTTATAATCCCAAACGGAGGGAGTACAACCTACCCTGCCGCTTGGCATCCTCAATCCGAGATATACATGGCCACCGTAGGTGCCGAGGACATACTTCCCACAGAGACCATCAGAAACTGGCCCGGGCAGGATCATCCATCGGAGTGCCAGGCTGGCCCATCAGCTTCTTTTTAGGTCCATATCCTCGCGAATGCTCGCAGATGAAGCCAATGAAACAAGGACCGTTGCGGCTCGCAAATCCAGAAACGACAATTGGAAGCCTAGCCGTAGCCCGCCAGACGCGCGAAGGACCGTTGCGGCTCGCAAATCCATGGAAAGAGAGTATACAATAGTCATGTAGGTTTCAATATCATGGTAATAAAATAAAGTGTATTAAACCGGACACATTCAACAGACCAAGCAAAGCTGGAACGATAAGCACAGCTAAACTAACCAAGCATTGACATCATGGGGCTGTGATTTAGCAAACAAGAACTAAGAGGGCACTGAGAAATAGGAAGCTAAATCTACGAACATGTAATTGCTGTCTAGCAGGTAAAAAAAAATAGAAGCACAGTTAATAAAATGTTGCGCTCAAACATGTATGAATATTGGTCCTTACTTGATTCTACATAACGAGGGGAAAATATACAAGGATCAGTAACAGAACTAGTGAACCCCTTGATCTCTGGTAATCCATCATATTCACTTGTTTCTGCTTTCCCCACATCAATATCCAGAATAGCTGCATGCAAATCAAGATCAGAGTAAGCCACAACCTATTTTAACGGGCACACCCTCTACAACAAAATAACGGGAATACAACAAGTGTGAATGTTGCCAGGAAATAAAACGAAAGGAATAATGACATACATGATTAGCAGAACTAATTCTATGATTATCAGGCAGCTTCCATTCCTCATGTTCTATGAAAAATGAACATCCAGAGAAGCAAGCTCATATGAACATTCAGGGAAGCAGGCTCGATGGAGACCTTCAAAATGAAAAACATTGAAGTAACACTCAAATATATGAAAATTTAGGGAAGCAAGCTCATATGATTGCTTGTTTTTTCTAAAAGTTATACTTTAAAATTACAAAACCCGCAGATAAAACGCTTGCCTTTGCATTCATACCACATTTACAAACAAGCACAAAGAATGCACGAGTAAAGCATAGCCAATCAAAATAAGCATGGAATAGGACGAGTACATACAATTGATAAAATCAGAATACTTATTCACAGAAAAAAGCAAATAACACGACTGAAGAATTGGATCAATGGATGACACGAGCTCATAAATCACAAGGCAGACCATGGAATATATTAAAAAAATGTCAGATAGATGAAATCCGAGAGCCAGTTGGCAGCTTCAATAGTCAGGTGTTGACCGCTTTAAGATCATTAATGCGGAATGTTGTAATTGGACAGTGGAGCTACAACACGGTAGTGGAAAATGAACTGTCCATAGACTGAACCACAAATAAAAAGTGAAGAAATAATGCATTGGCTGGAGCAAATTGTTGGGAATATGCCCTAGAGGCAATCATGTATGATGTTATTTCCAATGTATTCATAAAGTTATTGTCCATGTATTAACTACTGATATATATCATTCAATATGTGATTCGATTGTAAAACTATATATTCATGTTGTTTATACTGATTGTCCTTAGTCGTTGAGGTTGTGCTGGACACACAACTTAGACTAATATGAAAGTCGGCTGATGACTCGATTCCACTTGTCATGGGCATAGAGATGCTATTCCGACTTACACGGATTCGGCTAAAGAGTTTAGCGAGTCGAACTGACCCATATTGAGATACAACAAATAAGTCGTCATTTGTATATCTCAATCAATGTAATCCTTAGACCTGAGGTTATTGCACAATCCGAGTTGAGGATCACCGACTTAGGTTCTGTCAAACGTTCTTCCGTCACTGGGCAGTTATAAAGGCGGAGTTCGGGTTGACTGAGAATCAAGCTGCGTGATGTGAATAACCGAGATGGGATTTTGCCCCTTCGTCTGGAGAGATATTCTCTGGACACTCTCGGAAGATATGATTCGGAAAGCATGGCCATGTGTGACTCGGTTAAGTGTTAACCAAGGGGACCGACTAAGAGTTAGTCGGATGAATCACTTATCTCGGATCGAGAAAGAGAGTCGAACTATTTAAGGGATGACGATTATTCGCCTATAGTTCGACAAGGTATATCGTGAGGCAAAAGGGACTCAGACGAAAGTCGCATTGGAAGGTATGTCGCCATGACTCTTTGGTACTTGGGAGTTGGCACGCTCTGCTAGGAGCCGCTACCAACTGATCGGTCACGAGTGAGACTCGGATCATGTCCGGGTCACCATGAGCCTGTCGGGTCACACATTTAAGAGCGGGAGCATATTTGGGTTGGACCCAAAAAGGAAACGGACAGAGTCAGTGAGTTGGACTCGCAGTGACTAATATAGGCCTTTTAGTGAATGGGCCACAAGTGAGTGGAGCCCACTTTTACTCCCTATATAAGCTGGGGCGTAGGTGCTTAGAGCACACGGTTAGGTCACTCCATGTGTTGGAAACCCTAGCTCGATCCGATCTGTCATTGCGTGCAGGACCTAGCAGTCCATCGCTGGCGCTCCTCCTCGTACGTGTGGATACTGGCGGAGGAGCTGTACGTTCAGCACTTCGACGATCGTGGATCGGAACGGATCGTGAGGACTGCACTGCATCAAGCGACGTGCTTCATCGATTCCGCAACCGCGCGTCTAGTGGTAATTCTCGTGGCCAACTACCTCAGCTAGATCTTGGGTTCACCGCATAGGAAAAAGTTTTGTTTTTCTCTGCGTGGCCCAGCAGTGGTATCAGAGCGTTAGCTTCTGGTTTTAGGCTCGAGATCGTGCATATGTGATATGCGGTTGGCGTTAGATTGGATCTAATTGCAGTTTTGGTGGTCGATCTATGAGATGGATCGGTTTTGTACAAAGTTGATTGAATCAACTGTACTCGGGGGAATGGATGATCTGGTTTTCGTGATCTAACTACTAAGGTCGTGGACCGACATACCCCTACCGGTCGGCTTCCGCCATCGGGGTAGACTGTGACACGTAAACCCGGATGCGGTGATCGAAGATCAAAGAGTTTGGTCGAATCGGAGTCCGAATCGGATTTGGGTAAAATTGTTTTATCCGATGACGAAATCCATGTTCGGAAGGCAGATGAGATCTGTGTTTTTTGGAAAAATCGTCGGGCGCTGCCCCTTCGTAGCGCCTTAGATGTCGTTGCGAGTTTCACAACGCCGGTAGATATCGTATCTATGCATAACTTGTTTTGCATGATGATGTTGTGAATGGTATGGCTTATGTGCATGTGATGTGTGTAATCCATACGTGATCTGCGTATCACGGTTTTTGTCAGCCGGCTGGAGCCTAGGTGCTGTCACTTTATTGTATAACGACCTGCGTGTCAGATTCTCTATGTAATTTAAAATTACAAGCTAGTGTAGCTGTTTGGAGAACAAGGATGGCATGCAAGTCGGTGTACAAGTCGGCTACATGGAGTAAGACGGCACGTGACAAGAGTTGACACGATTCGGATTACAGGTTTTGTGGAGATGGGGATCGCCATGAAGAGAGCCATACCATTTAACATTATAATTTCTTTATTTTGTGTTATTGTTATGTCTCTGTTTTACCTCTATTAGATAGTTGGTAGAAAGTAATCCCTCAAAGAAGGTCTAGTCGGTTTCCCCGCCAGTGCTGCACCATCAGAAGTCGGACATTTTTGATAGTGGGCTCATAAAATTGAGGTACTATCAATTCTTTCCGACTAGGTGGGTTCGAGTCGGACTCTTACAGCGGAAGCACTCGGTAATCTAGACGGGTCTATCACAACGGTTGTGGGACTCGGGGAAAAGTCGGATGGGAGCCGGGGCATGTGATGCCACCCATCCAAAAGGAGTCGTATGAGATACGATTGACAAGGAGTTGTCTACCTAGATCACTTGATTCGCCGGTGATGCTAAAGCTCACTAGTCGACTTGCTTATTTAGGGTCCTGAATCACTGAGTAACCATCAGAGGGGTGTTGGTTCTAGTGGGAGCATAAGTATTAAAGTGTTTAATATGCTTGCTCTTTTATGGATACATGTCTTAAGTGTTTTGCATATTTTTCTGTTGTAGATCAATGGCACCTAGCAGTCTCCCTCAGATTTCCAGTTTTGCTTTGAGAACCATCTTAGAGAAAGATAAGCTAAATGGAACTAACTTCACCAACTGGTATCGTAATCTGAGAATTGTTCTCAAGCAAGAAAAGAGGGACCATGTCCTGGACAACCCACTTCCAGATGAGCCGAATGAGAATGCGACTGTCGCAGCCACCAATGCCTACCGTCGGATTTGTGATGAATCCACGGAGATTAGCTGTCTTATGCTTGCTCACATGGAACCGGACTTGCAGCAGCAGTTTGAGAATGTTGAGGCCTACGATATGATCGGAATCCTCAAAAGTATGTTCCAGGCTCAGGCAAAGACTGAAAGGTATCAAGTCTCTCAGGCCTTGTTGAGCTGCAAGCTTAAGGATGGTGATCCACTGAGTCCGCATGTGATCAAGATGGTTGGTTACGTGCAGCCTCTGGAAAGGCTGGGCTACCCCATTAGCGAAGAATTCACTACGGACACAATTCTGAACTCTCTTCCTAGTGCGTATGGTTAGTTCATATCGAACTACCACATGCATGGTATGGATAAGAAGCTCACTGAATTACATGGGATGCTCAAGCAGGCTGAGGCGGATCTCAAGAAAGGTGCCAGTCAAGTGTTGATGGTACAGAATAAGGCTAAGTTCAAGAAGAGTTCTTAGACTAAGAAGAAGAAGGCTAAGTCGGGAGGTAAGACTGAGGACCCGGTCCAAAGCGCTTCCTCGGGGACTAAGCCATCTCCTGCAGCCGGATCCACTTGTGAAAGAGCATTTCATGTTTTCCTATGTTTTGCGTGTTAGATAACAATACTATCGAGACTTTTCATGCGCGCTAAGTGTGCAGGAAGTTTTGAGGGGGGCCGGATTATCCGCCCCTCCAAGGGCCGGATAATCCGGCTTACCTCATCTCTCAAGGAAGCCAAGGCGCGTCGCTCAGTGTCCAGGTGGATTTTCTCCCGGAAAATCGGGCGGATAATCCGGGTTTTGCAAGGCGGATAATCCGCCCCGCCGAGCAAAGGAGCCAAGGCGCTCGCTCGATCGGTCGGATTATCTACCGGAAAATCCGAGTTAGGCGGTTTTCTCCTAGGCGGATAATCCGCCCCGGGTTGATCAAGGGCAAGCTCGGCGACGCCGAGAGGGCGGATTGTCTGCGGATATTCCAGTCAGGCGGAGTTTCCCCGGACCGGATAATCCAGCCCTCACTTGGGCGGATAATCCGGCCCCCAAAGTGTGTGGCTGGTTTTGGAAAGGTATAAGTACCTTCTTCCCCAACGCCCGAACTCTTGATTCATTCGAATTTGACTGCACTGTGCAAGAGCTCTAAATCTCGATCTCCCACTTCAACCACCCTAAGGTCTTGATCTTTGGTGGAATTGAAGGAGGAGAAGTTCATCATCAACATCAAGAATCAAGCACTTCAACTCCTCTCTATTCACTTGGAGAAATCCCTGATCTAGTATTCTCGTTAATACCTAGATCGTGTTATTGTATTTGACAACTTTATTCTTGTGGCAGCTTGTTGTCATTTTGGGAGCCTCCAAGTTGTTGTGGAGTTGTTGCCCCGCTAGTTGTGTAAAGGCGCGGTGCACTTCGAGGGTACCTATAGTGGAAGGTGGATCAGGCCTGTTGTGGCGAGATCCATCGGAGAACAGGGTGAGGCCTTTTGTGGCGTGGTGGTCTTAGTACCGCCCACCCCTCCAACGCAGACGTACTTCCCTTAACAAGGAAGGAACTGCGGTCAAACAAATCCTGTGTCTCCGCGTGCTTCATTTCGGTTCACTCGTTCCTCTTCCACTCGCTCCTTACTCGCTAATAGATAGGTTTGCATATAGGGAAATTCCACGCATTAGTTTATCTAGAGAATTTACCTTTGTGCTAAGCCTAAAATTGAAAAGGAATTAAAAAAATTGGTATAGCACCTATTCACCCCCCCTCTAGGTGCCCATACGATCCATTTCAATTGGTATCAGAGCCCCGTCTCTTAATTCGGGCTTAACCGCCTAAGAGTAGTATGGGTACAAGGGATGATGGAAATGAGGCTGTGGATAAGGTCACAATGGATGTAGCATCCCAATTGTCTAACAATTGCAATGCTACTAGCCTAGTCTATATATATGCTACTTCCTACATATAATTATTGCGTCATAATTATATCATGCTCATGTCATCATGCCACCTTGCATTTGAGCATCATATAAAACCCTTTTTGTGTTGGTTCTTCTCTCATATGCATTGTAAATTGTATTTGCCTCTTGATATTGTATTTGGTTCTTGATATACTGTTTAAATGCCCAAGTTGAGTTGGGGGCATATCTTTTATTAACTCCACCACCTTTCTTGTCCTCACCCCATCATTCCACCATTCCACCAAATATGAGCTTTGCACTTTATTGGGTTTTACCTCTAGCTCATGTGGGTTGGGATGGATCCAATTCTATTTTTTTCCACATGCTCTCATCTTGGCATCATGTTGTTTTCACATTATTGATATATGAGAGCCACATGGCCTCCTTTGCATGCCTTGTGAGTGGAACCCTTTTCCTAGCTTCCAATGGATTATTATGGATTTATGCTCATGTGGGAATATTTTTGGGACTAGTAAGCACCTAGTGGAATATACACACTAGCAAGTCCCAATTATAATCAAATGTGATCATCTCCATCTACTCCACTTGGAACTTTCTGTTAAATTCTTTTGCTTAGGCCTTACTCCACATTTTGGAATGCATAAGAATAATGCCATGTAAATAATCTTGTTTTCACAAAAATAAGCATGGTATTAATTATTTATGCATGGCCCATGCAAGAACCACCCCATTCTAGTTTCTGGTTTTTATTTGAATCTTTGAGTGGATCTTCCCCATATCTCTCTACCCCTCTTATGCTTGGTCTTGCTTGATGCATGCAAGCATCCAAAACCCTATAACCATCTCCATCCATACCTTACCACCTTTTATCTCACCCTCTCTTTTTCTTGTCTAGATCTTGTTTGAGCTTGGCATGTTCTTGCTTGATCTTGTCAAAAGAAAAACCACTCCACCTAATCTCTCTTCTCTCCTAAACCCTAGTCCCTCTCTAACCCTAAGCCCTCACCTCCCCTCTCTTTAAACCGAGCCACCACCACCATGACCTACCCCACCTAGCCACCCTTACCCTGGTCGAGCTACCCTCCCCCTGCCCTAGCTACCAACCCCTAAGCCCTAACCCGAGCCATACCCCCTCTAGCTCCAACCCTAGCCCGAGCCTCTCCCTCTCTTCTCTCCCTGCCATGAGGGCCCCCCAGCCCGAGCCTCCCCACCAACCGGCCGCCCCACCTGGCAGCCCCATCACCACCTGCCCCTGCCTGGCCGAGCCAGCCCGAGCATGTGAGGAGAGGAAGGAGAAAAAGGTGGCCGAGCCACCTTTAACCCTACCCACTCCCCCACGGCACCTCCTCTCCCTCCCTCCTTTTCCCACCACCTCACGGCACCACTGCCTCGCCCAGATCCGCCCCAGAGCGCCCCCTCCTTCCCCTCCTACCGCTCCGGCGTCCCACGTTGATCCGGCCGTCAAGCCGAGGAGGTGGCCTGAAGACCAAGGCATCCCTGCTTCACCAGACACGCGCCGAGGAGGAGAAGGCTGGAACCGCCGGACGCCGCCGACGCGAAACCCTAACCTCGTCGTCGTCTCGCTGCGCTGATCGACCGCTCGCTCCGATCCGTCTCCACCGACCAACCCTCGGTGGAGCGTCTGGCTCGGACATCCTCTTAGCCGCCGTTGCTTCCGTAGTCGCGGACATTCCGTGAACGCCCTCGGTCTTGAAGCGCGCGTCGCTGCTGTCGCATCGCGAAGGACACCTAGCTGCGTACACGCCACCTGCATCAACCCCCGCAGCCCGGTGGTCACCGCCTCGCGTAAGCCCTGTGTCGCGGGATCGAATCCCCAGGTGCAGCTACCGCTGTCCGCCGTCGAGAGAAGAGAGAAGAGAAACGATCACGACGCCTTTTTGCAGATAGCCCCCTAGCTTTTTTATCTGCCCAACCCGCACGCCTCGCTAGCCCCACCTGTCAGCTGCCTGGCCTTCTTGCAGTTAAGCCCCCCAGATCTTTGGGCCCTTAACCCGCACTCCATCTCGGTCCCACCCGCCAGCCTCTGTAAGTGCGTTCTCTGTCACGTGGTAGCACTGGTTGGCCTCATGATGCCTGAGCTAGGCATAGCCGGTGTGAAAAAGTTTCACATGAGTCCCAGTCAGTAGATGGCCCACCCGACAGTGACTCTGGCTAGGTCCGGGCTGGGTAACAAAAGTCTGTCTGTTTTCTGTTTTAATTTCAAACTTTTTCAAATTAATTTAAATTCAAATTTCAAATCTGTTTTCAAATAACTTTTAAAATATAAACCTAAATAATACAAGTAATATATGTTTTCAAATCAGAAAAATGTGGGGAATTCAAATATGCCATCCAAAATATATTTTGAACATTTAAAATTTCGAGTTGATTAAAATTACAGTAAAATGCCCTTTTCCCTTAATTAATTAATAACTTTTGTTTTATAACCCCAAATTTAACAAATGATATGTCTAAAATGATTAGCTCGACGAGACCTTTCTGTTTATGCATTCCTTGTTCTGTTTTGCAGCATGCATCATATAAATATAAAGTATACAGCAACTAATATGAGGATAAAATGGGGCCAAAACTCAATAAAATGATTTATTCTTGTATTCCACACCTCACCCATGCCATGCTACTTTATTGCCATGCAAATTGTGCATCATTCATCATGGCATGATTGTTTGCTTGTCGCATTTTATTCATATGCTTGTGCACTTTATTTATGTTGGCCCTTGTTTGTTTGGTTCTTCTTGAATAGACGCCGAGTGGGATATATCAAGAAACCCGTGAGCACTACCAGATCCTTCTCTCGCTTCAACTGAGCTGCCGTGCAAGCACTACCACATGCTTGCATACATATAGTACCCTCTTGTCTCTATCTTATTCTTGCATCATTGAGTCGCGATTGCATTAAATTGAATCCCAAGTATTGCATAGCCTTTACTTTTAAACCCCACCGAAGCTTGTTCCTCCATCCCATGAGCCATTACTACAGGAGTTGTTTGAGCCATGCGAGTCGTAGAACAGCATGTGTAGGGTATGTGAGTGTCTGTTGGATAACGAGGTACCTATACAACTTAATCTGAGTAGTAATGGGATAACTAATGAAAGTGGCATCGGTGAGCCATATTCGCTATTTGGTTTTTCAGGCTCACTTGTGTCCCGTAGGACCCCGAGTACTTGATTCCTGTTCCTTGAATATTCGCTATCCACATCCGGAGGCTTATGAACCCCCGAGCCGAGCTTGATTCATTCTTATTTCTTGGGGCCACAAACTAGTTTGAGGTTTTATTTACTATCCTGTACTTATGCCATGCTTTACTGCTTTATTTAAAATTGTGCGAGGTACTGCACCTGTACTGTTTAGGTAAGCGGAGTGTTTTCGCGGTATCGACAAGCCCAGTCACATTTTCGGGTTCCCAGTCGTTTACAGCCATTGACGCAAACCTTGAGTCCGTCTCGAAGTCGGCCAACTTCGTCGCGGGTAGCTTAATGGGGTGGCCCCCTGAAATATTTCTGAATCCTCTGATCGCTTTGTCGTGACTGCCTCGTTGGTTTTGATTTGGTTTTTCCGAGGTTGATCGAGTGTGTGTTGCTATTTGTGCACCCCTGCAGGGTAAAACTTTCTGAAAGCCGTGTCCGCGGTTATGGACGACTTGGAGCACAGTTTCTCGATCATAGACAAGTATAACTAAAGTACCGCTCTTAATTTGACTAAGTACCGGACTAGTAAATAGTGCAATTCTCATGGAATGGTTAATAAAACTGTCAACGGATGGGGGTTGTTCGTCCGCTTTCTCGTCGGTATGCGAGGAGGAGGATGGATCTGTGGATATTACCGTTATAACTGTTGTTATTAATTCACGGACATCCGTCTATCTCTGGTTAGGCGGATGGTTAGCGAGTATCTATAGAATTGTTAGGGTTTATCTTTTGCTGCAATTCGTCACCCTGTGTTGTGTCCCTTTAGAGGCATAAAGACTTGAGTACCCTAGGGTCTCACACGATAAATTGTTTGATTCAGATGCAGTAAGCTCGCAAGATGGATCTGGTGGAGGAGACTCAGACGCGGCAACGATCATTCGGTGTAGAGATTCCGGGAACGGGGATCCGTGAGATCTGTGGGCGGGATGTGTTTATTTATGGGCATCTTATGCCGATTTGCTTCTTATCCGTACTCGGATCTTGTTTTCCGCTTCCGCCTGATACTCTGATGTTTGATGTATGAGGAGATATCCTAAACTATCATATCTATCTAGGATATTTGGATCTTGTCGTATGGCGTTGCTATATTTCTTTTCTTTTAGATGGAATGACTCTGAGAACCATTGTATGGTGGCTTGCATACATACTCATTTGTGTATGTAGTTGATCCCTTCGCCTGCCGATTACGCCGCCCGTTCTTGTCCCGATGTTTGGAAATGGTTAGGACGGCCGAAAGGTCTACCTGTGAGTGGCATTTGGGCCCCACCGTACTATTTTAACCATTTCCGCTCATCCAGGCTTGTAACTAGGAGCGTAATTCACCGAGGTAGTTACAATGGATGATCTCAAGTCGTTGGAAACAACCTTGTTGAAATCCTTTGAGGCCAAGATGGAGGAGATGAATCAAATGATTGCTCGCCTTACATCATCCATAGCCCCATCTCCATCCTCCTCTGAGGCTCCCTCACCATCATCTAAGGAAAAGGGTAACACCGGATCCAAGGATGATGATGTGGAAGGTGAAAAACTAAATGGTTCCACCTCCAAAAGGGGAAGTGGTAAGGAGGAATATAGTGAGGTTCGCCACGTATATTCCCCCGACCCACCTATCCCTCATCCTCATATAAACAATAGGGGTGATCCACCCAAGCTCACTGCATCTTCTTTTAACCAATGGCAATTTCTAATGAAATCTCATGTTTGCAGCTCTCTTCATGTTGGAGATCAAACCAATCTAACAAGAAGGGAAGTTGTGGATAGGCAGTTGAATGCCACTGCTCTCCACATGATACAGCTGGGTGTGGGTCCCAAGGACATGCCACACATTGAACATCTCAACACAGCTAAAGAGGCGTGGGATGCTCTTACGGACCTTTTTGTTGGAAATGAAATCATGATAAGAAACCGGTATGATGCCCTTAGTAACGAAGCTGAGGGATTCTACATGTTGGATGGTGAAAACCATGAGGACATGTATAGAAGACTCAAGGGCATCACAACAACATTTCGGAAGCATGGGGCCACTCACATTGATGATGCATGGATAAAAAGGAAGTATGTGAGTGCCTTAATGCCTTTCGAACCGACGGATTTGAAGAGATTATAAGGTAGACACAACTATCATCAAATGACATCCAATGAAGTCATGCAAGAAATGGCGTCATTCAAAGTGGCGGCAAAGAATGCTGAAGATGCCCGTGCTCGGGCCATTGGAATGTAAAGGGGTTATCGATGAGATACTGAGCAGGCAAAGGACAAACAACAGTAAAGAAGGTCTTGGTTACATACCCAAGATAAAGAGCAAGAAAAACAACAAGAAGAAGAAGAACAAGATTGCTCAATCGAAGACTAGCAACATTACCAATGACAAGACTAATTGTGATGGTTTTGCAGGGATCAACAATCCTAACTTCGAACTATATTGTGATGCTTATGGTGATGTTTATGCTAGTTATGTAGGGCCTTATGATTGTTACATTCCTTGGTCTATTTGGGTTCCCAAGACCCTTGTTACTAACATGAGAGGACCCATTGAAAAATGGGTACCTAAAACCAAGAAGTAATTTTCTTGAGGGCTATGCTTCCGGTGGTTCTAAATGGGTACTGAGAAGCGGTCAGACGAAATCATATGACCGGAAGCAAGGAGATCATCACAGAGATGCGGCCAAACCTTGATCACATTACCGTCTCCTATGGTGACAAGTCAAAATCTGAGGTATTGGGTCTCGGCAAAGTTGTGGTGGCTCACGATATCTCCCTCGTGGACGTCATGCTTGTTGAAACCCTCGGGTATAACTTACTTTCAGTTCGTGCCCTTGGTAAGATGGGCTTTGCAGTTTACATTGATGCTGATTTGGTGGTACTCTTGTGGAGCAAGTCTCTAAAAGTCGCTTTCGTGGGATATGTCGAAAATGACCTGTACGTGGTAGACTTTTCGGAGAAAACCACTACAGGTCCGATGTGTCTTTTCGGAAAGGCTGACGCGGGTTGGCTATGGCATCACCGACTAGCCCACGTCAATATGAGAACTTTGCAAAGTCTCCACAAGGGTGGCCACATTCTTGGACTAAAAGAAAATGTCTCTTTTGCCAAAGATCGTGTTTGCAGGGCGTGTGTTGAAGGGAAAATGCATGATTCTCCTCATCGAAGGAAAACCATTATCTCTTCAAAAAGGATCTTGGAGCTTCTTCATGTGGATCTTTTCGGACCTCCATCTCATGCAAGCCTCGGTGGGAAAAAGTATTGTCTAGTGATTGTTGATGAATACTCAAGATACACTTGGGTTTATTTCTTCAAGTTGAAGAGTGAAACTCAACAAACTGTCATCGACTTCGCCAACAAGGTTCAACGTCAACACAACGTCCCCATTTTGGCTATAAGGAGTGATAACGGCTCGGAGTTCAAGAACTACACCTTAAATGAGTTCCTAAGTGAAGAGGGGATAAGACATCAATATTCCGCTGCGTACACCCCTCAACAAAATGGTGTAGCCGAGAGGAAGAATCGAACTCTAATGGACATGGCAAGATCAATGTTGGCCGAATTCAAATCTCCATATAACTTCTGGGCTGAAGCAATCTCTACTGCTTGTCATTCATCCAATCGTTTATACCTCCGCAAGATTTTGGACAAGACTCCGTATGGAATACTTACCGGTAACAAGCCAAACATCTCATACTTTCGGGTATTCGGGTGTAAGTGTTTCTTTCTTATTAAAGGAGTTCGTTTATCTAAGTTTGAATCTAAGGCTCTAGAAGGTATTTTTGTTGGTTATGGTGCCGAATCCCACACTTATAGAGTCTACAATAAGCTCTCCGGAACTGTTGTAGAATCTTGTAGTGTGGTGTTCGAGGAAAATGACGGTTCGTCTTGAACAAGTTGGTGTTTGTGATGCAGATGTTGAAATACCCCAAGATGCCATAAGAAGAATGGGCGTGGGATTCTTCCGCCCCACTGAGGAACCCCTTGTGGCGGACCGGGAAGGACAATGCTCTACTCATATAGAGCCCTCATCTACACATACACAAAACGCTCCAACCACGGGGGCAACTTCTACACCATCTCCATCAACTGCTGAAGGTCAAGATGCTCCAGAAAGCTCCAGGCTGGATTTTCCGGTGGATACCGGATTATCCGGCCACCCCGCTCCAGCTGCTCCTGGTGGTGAAGATATCAACACATGCTCCAGGCCGGATTTTCCGGCTCCTTACCAGGTCAAGCCAGTCCCAGGCTTCCTGATGATGCTGCTGCAAGTCCTCCTAGGCCGGATTATCCGGCCACTTCATCGGCCGGATTATCCGGCCCTGACTCTCCAGTTCTGCAGCCTCATGTTATGGCTACGGACTCACCTCAAGGGCATGCATCTCCACCACCTGCTACTGATGTTCCAGCTACTGATCAAGGTGGAGAAAATGCCTTCAATGAAGACTCAAGTGATGAATCTCCTCCACCAAGAGATAACAAACTTATTGAACTTCGTCGCAAGGCTCGGGCTGATCGCAACCTTGAGTTGAGGGGTCACACTCTCGACAAGGTTGTTGGTGATCTTCGACGAAGGGTGTCTACTAGAAGAGAATTGGCCAGTTTTGGTGAGCATCAAGCTCATATCTCCATGGTGGAACCTAAGAAGGTCTTTGAAGCTCTTGAAGACCCAGACTGGGTTGTTGCTATGCATGAAGAATTGAACAATTTTGAGCGCAACAAAGTCTGGAAACTAGTGGAGAAACCCAAAGAGTGCCGCAATGTTATCGGCACCAAGTGGATTTTCAAGAACAAGCAAGATGAGAATGGCATCGTTGTGAGGAACAAGGCAAGACTTGTGGCACAAGGTTACTCCCAAGTTGAGGGCATCGACTTCGGCGAGACCTATGCTCCTGTGGCTCGTCTTGAGTCCATCCGTATCCTACTTGCTTATGTTGCTCATAACAATTTTAAGTTGCGACAAATGGACGTCAAGAGTGCCTTCCTTAACGGTCCTCTACATGAGTTGGTATCGAAGCAACCCCAGATTTGAGGATCCTAACTTCCCGAACCATGTCTACAAACTCGATAAGGCACTCTATGGCCTTAAACAAGCCCCACGTGCGTGGTATGAGCACCTTAAAGAGCTTTTGTTAGATCGTGGCTTCGAAGTTGGGCAAATCGACCCCACTCTTTTTACTAAGAAGGTTAAAGGGGAGCTCTTCGTATGCCAACTATATGTAGACGATATCATTTTTGGTTCTACTAATAAAGCTTTTAACGATGAATTTTCAAACCTTATGACTGACAGGTTTGAGATGTCTATGATGGGGGAATTACAGTTCTTTCTTGGATTCGAGATCAAGCAACTAAGAGAAGGAACCTTTATTAATCAAGCAAAGTACATCCAAGACATGCTAAAGAGATTCAAGATGACGGATCTAAATGGTGTCGCTACTCCGATGCAAACAAAGTGTCATCTCGAACTCAACCCTCATGGTAAAGATGTGGACCAAAAGGTATACCGGTCCATGATCGGCTCTCTTCTTTACCTCTGCGCATCTAGACCCGATATTGTGTTGAGAGTGGGAGTGTGTGCAAGGTATCAAGCAGCTCCTAAAGAAATCCACCTAGTGGCGGTCAAGAGGATCTTTCGATATTTAGTTCATTCCCCCAACTTTGGTCTCTGGTATTCCAAGGGCTCCAATTTCTCATTATGTGGTTATACTGACTCAGATTGGGCTGGTGATAAGGATGATCGGAAGTCAACTTCTGGAGCTTGTCAATTCTTGGGAAGATCTCTTGTATGTTGGTCCTCCAAAAAGCAGAATTGTATATCTCTCTCCACCGCCAAAGCTGAATATGTTGTTGCTGCCAGCGCTTGTACTCAATTATTGTGGATGAGGCAAACTTTAAAGGAATACGGTATCAATTGTGACAAAGTGCCTCTTTTATGTGATAATGAAAGTGCTATCAAAATTGCATAATCCATTCAAGACACAAGGACGAAGCATATTGAGATTCGGAATCATTTTATTCGTGACCATGTTGCTCGAGGTGATATTGATCTATCTTTTGTGAGCACGAAGAATCAACTGGCGGATATTTTTACAAAGCCACTTGATGAAGCAAGATTCTGCTATTTGAGGAATGAGCTAAATATGATTGATTCCGGGAGCTTGTCTTGATTACTCATGCACACACTCGTACATCTCAGTCCTTGTTTGGTCTAGGTGTGGGCATGGATATAGGGGGAGTGTGGTCCTAACATATTGGGCTAACCCTCCCCCCATAATGCCAATAGCAAGTTATATCATTTCTCTTAATATCATGTTGTGATATGTGAGCTTATTGATGAGTATTGGTCGTGAACCCAAGATATATCTTCGCGGTGTCACACCATACACTCCAACAAGGTGGCTTCGACCACCACCCTCTCCTTCGTGGAGAATTGGATCTTTTTGGATGTTATTTGCTCTCTCATGTTCTTATGGGAATCACACTCAATCTTGGCTTTTATTTGATTTGGATTTTGCAATTTTGAGTGTCTAGTACCATCTCAGTTTGGCATTCTCAATCCTAAGCCTTCCCTACCCCTAAGACATCTATTCTTGCACACAAGTCCCTTGTACACCTTGTGGGGGTGTTGTCTGGGGCCAGAACTGGTTACTGTATAACAGAATCCCAGATTTTTAGGCCGGATAATCCGGCCCTGGCGGATTCGATCTTAAAGGGCAGGGCTCGGGGAGAAGGGCTCATAACGAGCAGCACTTCTCTCCCAGCCCTCTCCTTCTCCCCAGCCGCCGCCTGCCGCCCCTCACCCTCCCCGGAGCCTCTCCGGCCACCGGATTTTCCGGGTCTTCTCGGATCTTCTTTTCCGCGCCTCCGGGTACCTTCTCCTCCGCGTTCTTCCTCCAATGAGTGAGGGTAACTCCCTCCCTCCCCATCTTTGGCTAGATGTGTATCTTGTTGGATGGAACGTTGTCTAGAAGGATGTGGTTTCGCATAGAACTCGTAGTCTTACAGTTTCTAGGCCCGATCTACTTTTTTTTGCATGCATTCATGGTGAAATCGAAAATTTCTGCCAGGGCCAGATTATCCGCCCCTGGCCAGGCCGGATAATCCGGCCTGACAGATTCAAGTCTGCTTTAGTTTCACTATGGTGTATGTTTTGAGTAGTTTTGACCTATGAATTGTTTTGCCTACTTGTTCCATACTCTCTCCTGGACTTGTGTGTATGCTTATCCCCTTGCTATCACCCTTATTCTCCTCACAGGTAGTTCCGGTGTTCGCAAGACCTACAAGCGCCGTCGTCGTGCCAAGTACTTTCGGGACGACGGTCAAGGTAACCTAGTGGACGAAGTTGAATTGAGGAGAAGACAGAACGAGGAAAGGCGCATGGCTGAACAATCCAAGAGGACTCGGAAGGGCGTGTCCAAGAGGAAGGGAAAGGAGCCCAAGATCAACTACAGGGCTTTGGATGCAGTCTCCTTTTCCGCCATCCGTCACCGTGACTTGTTTGCTGAGCTGCCTCGTGATGCTGCGCTGGGGGATTCCCGCTTTTGGTGTGCCGAACAGAAGGGGATTTATGAAGACATCTATGCCAGGTTGAACATTAGGCCTATGCACCCTCTGGTACTTGTTGATGCTTTGGAGAAGGCGCATCTTGTTGATGCAATGTATGTGGCTGAGCGGATGGGGCTGCACCATCTCATGTCCCTCCAGTGCTCCTTTGACTCTGAGGTGGTGAAGCAATTCTTATCCACTCTGGTGATTTGTGGTGATGAGCGTCGCACTATGAAGTGGATGACTCATGACAGGCCCATGACTGCTGATTTTCACGTGTTTGCTGAGGTTTTGGGGTACTCCTTCCGCAGCAGGGATAGAGCCAGTGGCCACCGCATCATCACTCAATTGAAGCCCAACAAGGATGTTGCTCTCTCTCCGTGCACTGTGGACAATGGTATTGTTGGTATTGTGGCTGGTCTTGCCCCCATCTATGCTGCATTGGTGGCTCTCTTCCGTGACTCTATTACACCGAGTGGGGGCAACAATGACAGCATCCATGGCCACCTCGTTCAGCTACTTCAATTTTTTCATGAGGTTGCCTCCTGCGAGGACGAGTCAGTGCAGTACAGGCTGGATGTCATGGACTTCATTTACCATGAGCTGTGTGATGCTATGTTCAACCGTCTGTCCATTCCCTATGCGCCCTACATTATGTTGTTCATCCGCCACTTGCTTCCTGCCGAGGAGTTTCACATTGACTCGGTGCACAAGGCCAAGAAGATTTACAACAAGGTTCGAAAGACTGCTCACCCCTCCTCTGCTCCTGAGGGCCTCATGAGGGATGCTCGTCGGCCCCCAGTGCCTCCCGTGGCCCGTGAGATCAAGCAGCTGAACTGGTTCCAGCGTCACATCCTCTGCATGGGCGTGGACACACACAAGATTCAGTATGAGGCCTACAGGCAGTGCCATGAGTTGGCTCACTCCCAGCAGCTCATTCTCCACCACGTGTCTGGCGCTTCAGGTGCTCCTCCGACTCCTACACCTCCCACTCCATATGCTCGGTGGAACTCTTCCTCCGGGCTGAACTATGGTGAGCTGGAGCGTCACTTGTTCCCCTCTGTGCCTGCTGCTGATGCTGATGATGAGGACGGTGACACTGAGGAGCTTGAAGATGAGGATGAGTAATAGCATGAGGACGAGGACGAGGACTATGATGAGTGATCCCCTGGGGCGCTAGCATCGCTCTTCTCCCTTTTTGGTGTCTCGATGCCAAAGGGGGAGAAGTAGTTCTATTAGGTTGTCCGTGGATTTGCATGGGTCAGGCATAAGCACTTGTACTTTTTATTCGTTATCTCTTGCTTATGCCCATTTAGCGTTGAACTTTTATATTCGTGGTTTGTGATTTGTGGTTGACACTTTATGTGGTTGTCTGGATGATACCTATGGACTTCATATCATGGATTATGCTCATGGTTATATCTATTCATATCCTACTGCCAGTGGTTTATCACGGAAGGCGCGCGCTCATAATGGTTATCCACTAATAATGGTGATTTATGTCAAGGATGCCTATTCTCTACTTCGGTGGTATGTGTTTTTACCCTTTTGTCTATGGAATAGATTCACCGATTTGTGTGCATTTGTATTCCAATGCAAAACTCTATTATTGAAAGAGCATTTCATGTTTTCCTATGTTTTGCGTGTTAGATAACAATACTATGGAGACTTTTCATGTGCGCTAAGTATGCAGGAAGTTTTGAGGGGGGCCGGATTATCCGCCCCTCCAAGGGCCGGATAATCTGGCCTACTTCATCTCTCAAGGAAGCCAAGGCGCGTCGCTCAGTGTCCAGGCGGATTTTCTCCCGAAAATCCGGGAAGTTTCCTCCCCAGGCCGGATAATCCGGGTTTCGCAAGGGCCGGATAATCCGGCCCCCAGTTTTCGAGCAAAAGGAGCCAAGGCGTGTCGCTCAGTATCCGGTCGAATTATCTACCGAAAAATCCGAGCTGGGGCGGTTTTTCTCCCCAGGCCGGATAATCCGTCCTTCGCATAGGGCCGGATAATCCGGCCCCTAGAAGTTGATCAAAGGCAAGCTCGGCGCGACGCTCAGAGAGGGGGCGGATTATCTGCCGGATATTCCGAGTCTAGGGCGGAGTTTCCCCAGGCCGGATAATCCGGCCCTCACTTGGGCCGGATAATCCGGCCCCCAAAGTGTGCAACGGCTGGTTTTTGGAAAGGGGTATAAGTACCCCTTCTTCCCCAACGTCCAGAACTCTTGATTCATTCGAATTTGACCAGACCCTATGCAAGAGCTCTAAATCTCGATCTCCCACTTCAACCACCCTAAGGTCTTGATCTTTGGTGGAATTGAAGGAGGAGAAGTTCATCATCAACATCAAGAATCAAGCACTTCAACTCCTCTCCATTCACTTGGAGAAATCCCTGATCTAGTATTCTCGTTAATACCTAGATCGTGTTATTGTATTTGACAACTTTGTTCTTGTGGCAGCTTGTTGTCATTTCGGGAGCCTCCAAGTTATTGTGGAGTTGTTGCCCCGCTAGTTGTGTAAAGGCGCCGGTGCCCGCCTCGAAGGGTACCTATAGTGGAAGGTGGATCAGGCCTATTGTGGTGAGATCCATCAGAGAACAGGGTGAGGCCTTTTGTGGCACGGTGGTCTTAGTACCGCCCACCCCTCCAACGCAGACGTACTTCCCTTAACAAGGAAGGAACTGCGGTCAAACAAATCCTGTGTCTCCGCGTGCTTCACTTCGGTTCACTCGTTCCTCTTCCACTCGCTCCTTACTCGCTAGTAGATAGGTTTGCATATAGGGAAATTCCACACATTAGTTTATCTAGAGAATTTACCTTTGTGCTAAGCCTAAAATTGAAAAAGAATTAAAAAATTGGTATAGCACCTATTCACCCCCCCTCTAGGTGCCCATACGATCCATTTCAACTTGCTTCTACTGCAAGGCGGATGGCCACTGGAAGAGGAATTGCAGTAAGTATCTGGCTGACAAAGCTACGAGTGGAGGTGTGACTTCCGGCTCAGGTATGCTTGTTTGCAATGTTATAGACATTTATCTTGCTGATGCACCTGGTAGTTCTTGGATATATGATACTGGATCAGTTATTCACATCCGCAACTCGTTGCAGGGACTGGTAAGAACTAGGAGCGTGGCGAGAGGCGAGGTTGACATTCAAGTCGGCAACAAAGCGAGATTCGCTGCGTTGGAAGTCAGCACAATGCAACTTCATTTACCTTCTGGATTCTTAATGGAGCTGAATAATTGTTATTATGTACCAGTGCTTAGTCGAAACATTATTTCTACCTCATGTTTGATGAGACAAGGCTATGAGTCGAATATTAAGAATAATGGTTGTTCTTTATATTTGAATGATATGTTCACGGCTTTACACCCGTCCAGGACGGGTTATTTATTTTGAATCTTGAAGGTGAATCTGTCTATAACATAAATGTGAAAAGGTTGAGACCAAATGATCTGAATATGACTTACTTTTGGCATTGTCAGCTTGGTCATATAAGCTGGAAACGCATGAAGAAGCTCCATGATGATGGACTCCTAACTTCGTTTGACTTGGAGTCATTCGAGACATGTGAATCCTGCCTACTCAGCAAGATGACCAAGACACTTTTGCAAAGAGTTGTGAAAGGGCGTCCGACTTATTGGGACTAGTACATAGTGATGTATGTGGCCCGATGAGCACGATAGCCAGAGGTGGTTATGAGTACTTCATTACATTCACTGATGATTTGAGTAGGTATGGATATATCTACTTGATGAAACATAAGTCAGATGCCTTTGAAAAGTTCAAGGAATTCCAGAATAAGGTACAGAATCAACTCAGCAAGAAAATAAAGTTTCTTCGGTCGGACCGAGGAGGTGAGTACATGAGCCATGAGTTTGATGACCATCTGAAGAGTTGTGGAATAGTTCCCCAGCTCACTCCTCCAGGAATGCCGCAGAGAAACGGTGTGTCGGAAAGGAGATATCGGACCTTGTTGGACATGGTACGATCAATGATGAGTCGGACAGATCTGCCTTTATCATTTTGGGGTTATTGTCTAGAAACTACAGTGTTCACACTAAATAGAGTACCATCAAAGTCGGTAGAGAAGACACCGCATGAGATGTGGACTGGCAAGAAGCCGAGTTTATCTTTTCTTAAGATTTGGGGTTGTGAATCTTTTGTCAAGCAACTTCAGTCGAACAAGCTTACAGCTAAGTCGGATAAGTGTATTTTCGTAGGATATTCGAGGAAAACCTTGGGTTACTACTTCTACAACCGAGAAGAGGGCAAAGTGTTTGTCGCTCGGAACGGTGTCTTCCTTGAGAAAGAGTTCCTCAGTCGGGGAGTCAGTGGGAGCATGGTGCAACTCGAAGAAATTCGAGAGGTACCGCCGAGCTTAGTCGGCAAAAGCCTTGGAGGTTGAGCCGGTCGTGGTACCTAAGCCGGAAACAACACCGACACTGTGAAGATCGGCCAGATTGCGAAGTGTTCGTGATGTGTTACTGTTAGACAGTGATGAGCTGGCAACTTATTCGGAAGCGATGGTGGGTTCTGATTCTAAGTCATGGCTTGGAGCCATAAGATCCGAGTTAAAGTCCATGGATGTAAATCAAGTTTGGAACTTGGTTGATCTGCCAGACGGTACAAGACCCGTCGAGTGCAAATGGGTCTTTAAGGAGAAAACTGATATGGATGGAAATGTTTCTATCTATAAGGCACGACTTGTCGCGAAGGGGTTCCGACAAGTTCAAGGAGTTGACTACGATGAGACTTTCTCTCCCGTGGCGATGCTTAAATTAGTTCGGATCATGTTAGCTATAGCAGCCTATTTCGACTATGAGATATGGCAGATGGATGTCAAGACGGCTTTCCTTAATGGAAATTTAACCGAGGACGTGTATATGATACAGCCCGGGGGTTTTGTCGATCCGGCTAATGCTGACAAGGTATGCAAACTTCGGAAATCTATTTATGGGTTAAAGTAAGCATCTCGGAATTGGAACATTCGCTTTGATGAGGTAATCAAATCATTTGGCTTCATCAAGAGTGATCATGATTCTTGTTTATACAAGAAGTTTAGTGGGAGCAAAGTAAACTTTATGATCTTATATGTGGATGACATATTACTGATTGGAAATGATGTCCAGATGTTGCAAGAGACCAAGGAATCATTGGAAAAGAGTTTTTCGATGAAAGACTTAGGTGAGGCGACTTACATACTAGGAATCCGGATCTATAGAGATAGATCAAAGCGGCTCATTGGATTGAGTCAAAGTACATATTTGGACAAAGTATTGAAGAAGTTCAACATGGAATCGTCTAAGAAGGGGTTCTTACCGATGTCCCATGACGTGAAACTTAGCAAGACTCGGTGTCCTTCGACAACTGATGAGCGAAGTCGGATGAGTGCGATTCCATATGCTTCTGTAGTCGAATCCATCATGTACGCTATGATTTGTACTAGGCCGGATGTTTCCTATGCTCTAAGTGTTGTGAGAAGGTACCAGGCTGACCCTGGAGAAATCCACTGGGCAACGGCTAAAAATATCCTCAAGTACTTGAGAAGGACTAATGATATGTTCTTGGTTTATGGAGGTGAGGATGAACTCAGTGTAAGGGGTTACACGGATGCGAGTTATCTCACTGACTCGGATGATTCTCGTTCGCAATCCGGATATGTGTTTGTAATAAACGGAGGGGCTGTGAGCTGGAAGAGTTCCAAGCAAGAGACGGTGTCTGCGTCTACGATAGAGGCTGAGTATATTGCTGCCTCAGAGGCGGCAAAGGAAGCCGTTTGG
The DNA here is from genome assembly GCA_023614405.1 of Avena insularis. Lineage (NCBI taxonomy): Eukaryota > Viridiplantae > Streptophyta > Magnoliopsida > Poales > Poaceae > Avena > Avena insularis. Next base: position 460,301,413 of record CM042690.1, read on the forward strand.
ATGAGGAATTTACTCATGGATCTTGGTGTGGTTCAGGGCTCGTCCAATCTGTTAGACGTGTATTGTGACAACAATGGTGCTATTGCACAAGCCAAGGAACCTAGACAACACCAGAAGAACAAACATATACTTATGCGATACCACCTTATTCGCCAGTTCGTGGATCAAGATGATATCAAGTTATGCAAGGTACAGACGGATGCAAATATTGCGGATCCATTGACAAAGCCACTTCCACAGCCGAAGCATGAGGCGCACCTGAGAGCTATGGGCATTAGATGCCTAGACATGTGATGTCGGATGTTTGACTCTAGTGCAAGTGAGAGACTGTTGGGAATATGCCCTAGAGGCAATCATGTATGATGTTATTTCCAATGTATTCATAAAGTTATTGTCCATGTATTAACTACTGATATATATCATTGAATATGTGATTCGATTGTGGAACTATATATTGATGTTGTTTATACTGATTGTCCTTGGTCGTTGAAGTTGTGCTGGACACACAACTTAGACTAATGTGAAAGTCGGCAGATGACTCGGTTCCACTTGTCATGGGCATAGAGATGCTATTCCGACTTACACGAATTTGGCTAAAGAGTTTAGCGAGTCGAACTGACCCATATTGAGATACAATGAATAAGTCGTCATTTGTATATCTCAATCAATGTAATTCTTAGACCTAAGGTTATTGCACAATCCGAGTTAAGGATCACCGACTTAGGTTCTGACAAACGCTGTTTCGTCACTGGGCAGTTATAAAGGCGGAGTTCGGGTCGACCAAGAATCAAGCTGCATGATGTGAATAACCGAGATGGGATTTTGCCCCTTCGTCTGGAGAGATATTCTCTGAGCCCTCTCGGAAGATATGATTCGGAAAGCATGGCCATGTGTGACTCGGTTAAGTGTTAACCGAGGGGACCAACTAAGAGTTAGTCGGATGAATCACTTATCTCGGATCGAGAAAGAGAGTCGAACTATTTAAGTGATGACGATTATTCACCTATAGTTCGACAATTTATATCGTGAGGCAAAAGGGACCCAGACGAAAGTCGCATTGGAAGGTATGTCGTCATGACTCTTTGGTACTTGGGAGTTGGCACGTTCTGCTAGGAGCCGCTACCAACTGATCGGTCACGAGTGAGACTCGGATCGTGTCCGGGTCACCATAAGCCTGTCGGGTCACACACTTAAGAGCGGGAGCATATTTGGGTTGGACCAAAAAGGAAATAGACAGAGTCAGTGAGTTAGACTCGCAGTGACTAATATAGGGCTTTTAGTGAATGGGCTACAAGTGAGTGGAGCCCACTTTCACTCCCTATATAAGCTGGGGCGTAGGTGCTTATAGCACACGGTTAGGTCACTCCATGTGTTGGAAACCCTAACTCCAGTCTAGTCCAGTCCTGTTGCCGCCGTACCGGACCTAGCAGTCCATCACCGACGCTCCTCCTCGTACCTGTGGATACTGGCGGAGGTGCTGTACGTTCAGCACTTCGATGATCGTGGATCGGAACGGATCGTGAGAACTGCACTGCATCAAGCGACGTGCTTCATTGATTCCGCAACCGCACGTCTAGTGGTAATTCTCGTGGCCAACTACCTCAGCTAGATCTTGGGTTCACCGCGTAAGAAAAAGTTTTGTTTTTCTCTGCGTGGCCCGGCACAAATATACTACCTACTTAGCAGAATCTTTTACTTGCCATATCATTCTTAATCTGATGCTAATGTCTATAATTAAATCACAGTTACGGCTAGCTGCAAGGAATAGAACCGTAGTCTATACCATTTTAAACATGTCAAAAACATGTTCCAGACCACGAGTGGGTTTTGGAAAGGAACCGTACATCCCTAAAAGATCCTTTATCTAAAACAAAATATGAATGAGTGGTTAATTGTGTTCATGACTTATATCAGATAATGTAAAGAAATACGTATTCTTTCTGATCGAACCTTGTCATCCTGAACAGACGCCTGCCATCCAAGCTGCTGCCATCCAAACAGGAATCTGCTCAGGAGCCTTGCTCGAGGTGATGCCTCCAACACCTACAGTAGCGAAGACCTAGGCTATGAGGAATCAGAAGCTCACAGACTTGGCCAGCATGTCCTACTCGTCGTGCATCTGTAGTGTCGGCATACAGTTAATCCTCGGATGCATCCGAAGGTGCAAAAGTAAGCAAGCCTTTATAGAAGTAGCGCAGCACCAACAGAGAGCGTTGGCCCAAAACTTGCAAGTATAGCTCCATTATTGGAATATAACAGCTCTATAATCAATTTATCTGAGGTCTTGCAGATAAAGAATAACAACAAGAGAATTACTCTTTCATTTATTTCCATGCACACCGAGGAACTAACACAACATTCAGGTAGCTCGCAATTTGCAAAAGCACATATCTAATTTTGCAACAAAAAGAATAACGTGCGGCACAAAAATTTGAGGAGATCCAAGGCCTTGTAGAGCTAAGGGATAAAATTACCTCAATGCATTGCACGGGAAATTCAAGTGATGCCCATCGCTGAATCCATCTAAATGGAGAATATCGAGGAACTTGCAATACTTGAATAGAATTCAATATAAAGGGACACATCTTGCTTTGGATATCGTCCTGGCCACCTCGAGAGCAACAATCTTCACCAAAAACTATGTCACCTGGCCTGTGACTCCATGTTCAAGGCAAACGGCGTTGGCACGATATGCTTTATGGTCTTGGGTGAAATGGATTCTACTGGAGAAGCAAGCAGCGTGCTCTTGTATTTGGTGATGGTGAACCATTGAATACCTGCATCACAATAACTATTGAATGGATCAAGATTGGATTCTTTATCATTCTATCTGCAACACAAATATATGTGTATACTGAATGCAAAGAAATATACAGACGTGGGTACCATAAAAAATTTGATTAGAAGAAAATCCAGTCAAATAAATAGCAGTGAGGGGAGCCTCCAATGCAATCTCAAGACCGTTATCGGGATGCTATCTGGCCGGAGCCCCAAGAGTATGCTTTAGTCCTAGACATAAAATGAGACAAGGAAAAATGTGACAAAAAGGTGCACACATATAAAATACAAAATAAAGGCAAGAAAGCAGAGCACATCACATCAACTAAGAGAGAAGCTCACCATGGCGTCTCGGCCACAATCGTAGTCACTCGACAGGAAGATGTGCCTGGTCTTGAATAGCGCTTCTGCCGACAGGCGGCTGCGCCACTCATTGTGCTTACTGGCGCTCGACGACAGTCAAGCCGCTGCGGACATGCTCTCATCATCCTACATCGACTTGATTTTTTGAAACAAAAAATTGCATGAAATACTAATAAAAATGTGGGTGTACAGGTATATATCCTGCTTCCAAAGAAATGAATGTATGCTACAGCAGCAGAGCAGCTAGTATCCAGTAGAGCAAAATATGTTAGAGCAGCTAGTATCAACCACAAATCAAAATCAGGAAGTAACAACTATGCATGTGGCGGTAAAATAAAGGAGAGTGCAGAATATTGTCCGCACCTGCTCGTCCACGTCTGACCAGCAGACCAGGTACATCAGCAGCGACGTTTCTACTGACGACGGTCAGAGGGCACCACGCCAGAACCACCTGGTCGAGCCCTGCTTACTGCCGAAAGTAGAGGTGCAGTAGCCGCAGGCAGCTCCTATTGTCGTCCTGCGGTGCCGATCCAATAAGGGCAGAAAACGAGATCATTTCCTCTTCATCTCACCTCTTTGTTTTGCCACGACTTGCAACCATTGGCTCCATTCTTGTCTGATTGTCTCTTGCAATGCATATTTGCATCTTTCTGCATTTGAACTGACTAAACATTAGCACAAGATGGATAAATGATGGCATAATCATAAACAAGATGTCAGACAAGAATCGTGAGGAAGGCATTAGTAGCAAGATTTTGTAAGCATCAAGATTTAAATGTTATATGGCTCCATTAGATGTTCTGTGATGAATGTTAAATGGATAAGAGAGGTCCCAAGCATGCTAGATAGAATGGATAGTGTCTCTTTATTGAACGTGTCCACTGTGGTATTAACCACATGTACTAATTTGTAGCACTACGCCAAGCAACCTCGCCAGAAAATTCATGCATATGCAACCTCGCCGAGAAATCCAAGCAGGGAACACGCTAGTTGCTAGCTCGATCGTGTGACAAACAATAAAACTCGGAGACATGACCACAGAGAACCAAACGTAAACAAGACCAGCATCCCTTCGATTTATCAATCCTTGAGTGTGTTATCTTCAACAAATGTAGCGGTGTCGTTAGCGAGATTTGACCCAGTGTACACTACCAGATGTTAGTCCCTAAACCGTTCAATATAATGTTGAAATAGGAAAAAGTGAAACAATGAATCAAGGCACTGGCGGGGTACAGAGAACATTAGATCTGGCGAAGACAAGCTAGCAAAGTCAGGAATTGTTGAATCAATGAAATATCAGAGGAATAGCAGACCCGAAATAACTGTACATTAGATCTAGGCGGCTGTCCCTAAACCGTTCAATATAAGGTTGAAATAGGAAAAAGTGAAACAATGAAAGACCCTGCTAAGGAGCGGCGCCGCACGTTTACCTATCGGTGCGGCGGCTGACACACTCCGCTAAGCGTGCATGCAGCCGGGATGGATGCCGCTTGCTTGCCTGTAGCCGTACGCTAGCTGCTGACCAGTCCTGGCCTCCCGCATGCAGCCACCAAGCGCATAGCCTATTCTGCTGGCTCCGAGCGAGCTTGTATGCATCTAGAAAAGCGCTCTGTGTATGTAGCTGTTAGCTAGTGTATCAAATATAGAAAAAGTGCATGTAAAGTATCCTAGTACTATTTACACTACACTGCCACGATTTGCACTAGCCGCTCTTACATTGACCTTGAATATTTTTCATACTTGTAAAAGCTTGTAATTTTCAGTAGTTTCCTATCGAAATGTAGGTTTTTGGATTTAATTATCGGCTCACCTAAAAAATAGCTACAAACTTTTTGAAATAATTAGCATATCATTTTAAAAACCAAACCAGATTAAGGTAGTGGCAATTATCTTATTAATTAGCCATAGTTATCATGTTATCTAAAAAATAACTAACATTTTGTTTATGAAGCACTCACCAATCCCAATTGCAACTACCAGATTAACTAGCCATAATTAACAGATTAGTTTACCATGATTGCCATATTAAATATTAAACAATTACCATGGTTTTTTGGCAAATCAATTAACATATTAATATTCCACAATTGCCCACTTAATTTGCCTTGATCGCCAACTTAATTATACATTTAATTAACCATAATTTCCATATTAAATATATGTGGAAATAATTATTCCATTCGACCGAAATTAGTTGATTTAGATTTGTCTAGATTCAACTATATCTACACATGATTTATTATTGGATACATCCGTATCTTAACAAATTTGAATCAACTAATTTGGATCGGAGGGAGTACCATGTTCTTTGGCAAAACAATTACCAGATTAATTTTCCACAATTTCCCGATTTATTGGCCGCGATTGCCCGATTAATTGTCTAAATAAACAATTACCGTCTTCTTTGACAAAACAATTAACAGGTTAATTAGCTACAAATGCCAGAGTAACTAACCACAATTGCCAAATTATCAGTGTGGTGCTTTGCTGGGGCCGCTGCTGCTTGCATGCGCGTGTAGAAGAAAATAGGCATGTACGACGAACAAGGGCTGGGGCTGTGGCTAGCAGGACAAGTGCTGGGGCTGTCAGCGAGAGCAATGGCTACCACGCGGGGCTATGAGAGATGGCCCGACTGGCGTGGATGGTGCCTCCAGATGTGCGGACGTCGGAGAACCAAGGAGGCAGAGGAAGCAGTTGACAGGACCCTCGGCCTAGGACCTCCCATATATGCGATGCGACCACAAGTTCCACCGATGCCAGCGACCGGACGAGGCGAGGAGGCTGCAGGCACCAATGCGTCCATGGCGGGGCACATCATCACCGGCCTCCGGAAGAGCGCACTAGCGAGAGCACCGCCCCACGCACCCATCCCTGACAGCGACGATTGTGGGGTCGCCGAGCCGCGCCTCGGCGTCAGCGAGAACGCCATGCCGCAGCACCGAGTCTTGGAGCCCCACATCGGACCGCTCCGCCGCCGCACCTCAATGGAGGCAAGCACGTTACGCCGGAGCATCGAGTCCTGGAGCAGCGGATCGGACTACTCTGCCTCAGCGCCTCGACGGCAGCGAGCACATCGCGCCAGAGAACCAGACTTGGAGCCGCGCTTCTGACCGCTCCATCCCTTTCCGATGAGGCGCCGCGCCTTCGACGCAGCTTCCCGCGACACTCCTCTCCCGCGGCGTCGAGCTTCCAGTGCAAGGCTGCTCCACCGATGGCCGCCGGCGCATCCTCTCGAAAGAATATCCGCTTGGGAACTCAATGAGAGAGAGAGGAGATGGACGTGTGGCTGAGAGAGGAGGTGAGGCCGTGAGAGGATAAGGTTCGGTGGTGATAAGGATTTGAGGCGTGGATTTAAATCGGACGGTTGTGCGTGGCGCCGCACGTGCGAGCCAGACTTGCGGCGCCTCTTATTATCTTTTTCCAACAATGAATCAAGGCACTGGCTGGGTATAGAGAACACTAGATTTGGCGAAGGCAAGCTAGCAAAGTCAGGAAATCAATGAAATATGAGAGGAATAGCAGACCCAAAACTGTACATTAGATCTAGGCGGCTGTGGAAAACCGACGACCGGTGGTGCGTCACACCAGCGCCAGGCACTCCACCGGCACGACACCACCCTCCTCCATGTGCGAACCTGCAGCCCGTCACCGCAGCCGTCCCCGTCTGCTCGTCGTGATCTCCCAGATGCGCTCCTGCAGCACCTCCTCCCTCCCGCCACCATTGTTGGCCTTGTCCGCTCGTCATGGACCTCCGAGATGTGCTCCTGCAACGGCTCGTACCGGCCATCACCATGGTAGCTATCCGCTCTCCGCCGCCGTGCTGCTGGTGCCCTTTCATGCCACACGTTCTTGTGGAGAGGAGGCCGGCGGGTGAGGGCAAGGCTGGAGATTTTTGGTGGGGCTGAAGCGGGGAGGAGAGGAGACAACGGCGGATCAGGGAGGAGGAGAGGAGGAAGCGACGAATCGGGCAGAGGGAGAGGATGCGTGGATTGGGGAGGAGGGGAAGGAGATGATTGGAGGTGGAGGGGAAGGATATTTTTAACCCCCACGTGCATAGGAAAGGCGACGCACACCCGCACCCTCGCTGCCTTCGGTGTCTCACCAGCACCCTCGCTGCCTTCGGTGTCTCTGCCCCAGGCCCGTGTAAGCGTGGTCCCAGACCGTCATGCACCCAACAGAGCGAACAGAAGGTGAGAAACAAACATAGGAGATCCAACGGCCAGGAAGGAAACAACGCGAGAAGAACGTACTATTCAGAGCGATCGCTCGGCCAGCGTTCGCGCGCGCCCAGGACAGTGGAGAAGGCGGGTAGGATAGGAGTAGTTATAGGGAGTAATGCCTGTTTTGACCTTTTCAAAGAAGATTATTCCTATCATAGAAGATTTTTTTTTAGAATGCCCTTTTTTTATCTTTTCCAAGTTGATGCACTCATGGATTGCACTAAGATATATCTTTAATAGGATAGATGCACAACCTCTCAATAAGGTGAGGTTTGCACGACTAGATATTTTGAACCGTCATCTCTGGCTAGGATATAATTTATTAATCAGTATTTTTAGAGAAAACATTTTCTATGATGAACACTTACCACATCATTACTTTGGAGTAAATATTTTTTTCATGTTCACCTTCGTCAAGGGATTCATAAGTGCATTTTGTTTTCTCGGAATGGAAGAATCTCAAAATTAAATTTATATAGGAGAAAAACATGAGTTGATAGATCTTAATTGCTTACATTCTCTTCACCTTGGGAATGAAATATATACATCATTACTATAACACCCACATTTGGTAGTCTTGGCTATGTATCCAAAGTGCAAAAACTAGGGAGAACAAAAACTTTTTACTAGCAAGTGTTGCATTAGTTGCTTGCTTGATTGTCCCACTCTCTTGCTTGATCCTATGTTGTGATCAACCCAAACCCTAATTTCCCAAAGTACAAAAACTTTTTTATGTCGGATTAAAGACAAGTACGTCATGAGGGGGTCCTCAGGGCGTCGGAAAGTGTGGGGTGTGAAACGTACGGTTGTCTAGGACGGTGAGCACACAAGCTTACCTAGGTTCGAATTCGCCTGCGATGGACGGATCCTACTACTGCTACCAATCCAGTAATACGGTAGAGCCGGAAGTACAAATTACAAGACAGGTTTCGCCTGTACGAGTTGAGGTTGTTATTGTTGATTGACTGTTGCCCTAAAGGCCTACCCCTAGGACGAATTATATAGTTATCGGGTCATATGGTTTACAGGAGAGTCATATCCGGCTATGATACAGAGTCGGTTACATAGTACATCTTGGACTACAAGTATTCCTACATGCTTAAGTCGGTATGTCTTCTGGGCCTTCCCATAGCCGGATGGGCTTCCAACTTCTCTCCCTGAATGGGCCACCCGTGAAGCATAGCTCTAACTAGCAAGTGGGCCACCCTAGTCAGCGGGTCACACTGGGTATCCTGGAAAGTGTATCCCCAACAGTAGCCCCCAGAAGCCTCCAAGATCTAAAGTTGGATTTAACCGTCTAGCTTGATTCTTCTTCGGCAGCAGAGTCTTGAAGGGTTCGTGAAACTTCAAAAAAAGTAGGATCCAAGTCTCGAGAAATGAGTTGGACCTGTTTATTATATCATTATTATTTTCCTGTTCAATTTCAAACTAAGCCGAAACTTGGTCTGTGACACAATAACATTAGTCAAGGTCTAGTCTTGTCACTAACAATTATTCTGTTAGTGTGACCATTGGTGGGTCGGCTTTGCGCGGAACCGAGGCACCGTTCCAATGCACGCACGGAGACCGATGCAGCGCAATCTTCTCCGGGAAGCTTCCTTGCCCGTTCCTTGATGTGTGGCGCAACTATCACGTGTTTACACCAATCTTGGCACATATGAGGTTATAAGGGGTGAAATCTCCTCATTCTTCTCTCACCGGTGCCTTTGTCTTCCTTCTCCCCAAGCCAACCAGTGCCCACATCTTTCCTTTCCCTCCGCTCCTACTCCTGGTGGCGCCACCCACCCAAGGTCGAAACCTTCCAGCGAGATGGTTGACGCATCTAGCTCTAGCGTAGCAGCGACAATGGCGGTGGCAGAGGACATTGAAAAGCTTTGTGGGATCTGGATCCCCTACATCCTAGACGACAAGAAGCTTCGTGGTGTTGAGGAGGAGGGCCTTCTCCGTGCTGACGAGTGGCGGAGCGGCTTCGCCGAAGCCATTCCCACCCCTCTCGCCGACGAACGGGTTCACTTTGGCACCCATCTTGACCGTGGTTTGAGCTTTCCGCCCTCGGAGTTTTTCTCCGAGGTGATTTCATACTATGGCGTACAGCTTCGCAATCTTCCTCCCAATTCGATTCTAGATCTTAGTACCCATGTCTCTCTTTGTGTGGGTCATATCGGGATCAAAGCGAGTCTTACTTTCTTCTGGTATTATTTTAGTACAGGGAAAAACTCCATCACTACCAGCGTTCCATACATAATCGGAACCCTTAGCTTAGTACTTAGGAGAGACCGAGTCTATCCCAAGATCATAGCGAGTGAATCAGTGAAGAGGTGGCCATCCACTTTTTTCTATCACAAGTCAGCATGGAAATGGGGCCGGGTCGGCCCGCCAGGTCGCTGACCCGACCCAAAAATTCAGGGCCGATGGGTCATGCGGGTCGGCCTCGAACAAGATTTAGCAGTAGAGCCGGCCCCATGTGACCCGTTGGGTCATCCGGGTCGACCCAACTCGTAGATTGTTTCCATCGACGATCTGTCTCGAGCGGTGGCGCTGTATCTGCTTGCCGTCTAGCTCCTTCGCAGACAGCAGCGAGCTCGCGCGATAACTTGCACGTTCCATAGTTGCCTCGTCTACTGATCCTTATTCACTTGCAAGTAGCTAGCGGTAATTAACTTAAGGGCATCCATCAACGTGATTACTGTGTGCCAATTCCTGTAGTGCCTGGCTGACTTGAATTCTTGGACGGGATTATGTTACTGGTGCTGCTACCCTTTTTTTTAGAACTACCGGTGCTGCTACCTAACAGGACCACCTAGCGTTTTATCTATCGATCGAGGCATCGAGCTGTGCATATGTGTATAGGAGAAAGATAGGATATGGGTCGACCCTATCTACCCATCGGGTCAACGAGGCCACTCGCCATTGTTGATCTGGATCGACCCATGGCCTCTCATATTGGCCTTGGGGCCACCGGGCCGGGTCCAAGGCTAGGTCCAGGTCGGCCCATTCCCACCACTAATCACAAGGACAAGCCGACTCCCGGCAAGCAGGAAAGATTGCCGGCTTTTGTTGACGATTCTGCTTCCCACCAGGAATCTTGGGATGTAGAATCACCAATTCTTTCTAAAGATTTGATCTGTGCCAAGAGGCGGATTTAATATATGATGAAGCACAAGGGAATGAGGTGATCCGACTTAGTCCACAACTAGCTAGCTCATCGGATTCAACCTCTTTGTAACACCCTTGAATCGGCCCTATGCAAGTTTCAGCGCTTTCCGCCAAATCCGCATAGAAACGATTCAAGGACGCCCACCAGGCACTTTCGTGCGGGTGGAAAATGAAGTAATACCATTACACATTAATCAACGATGGAACCCACAGAACATATATATACAACAACGACTCCATGAGTCAAAAATACAGATATACTATACAAAGATTCAAATCACCTTGAAAACGATAAAGCGTCCGACTACGGACAAGATGCAAATGGGGCTAAGAGCCCTGAAGAATAACCAATGGCGTCCATAACCCTGCCCAGGCCAAGCCGGAAGGGTAACCCTGCTAACAACGTCGATCTCAAACCTGCTAAAATAAAAGGGGTGCCGACAAAGGGCAAAGTAAAAAAGAAGAGCGCCGATCGATGCGATTACGATGAGGCTAGAATTGGCTCTCGCCTACATAGGTATGGTGGATCAAGCGGCGAAGCATGCGAAACAACCTATAGAGACTCGATTCATCTGTCGGCTATTAGAGAGGGATAAGAGAGACCTATTCAGATCCAACCTGATAGTAACACCAAACATACCCATCCTGGTATTCCCCCTCGAGACCAAACGAGGAAGTCAAACCGAGAAACTCACACAGTTGGCAGTTTTATTCATTCGATTATAGTTGAAGCACTTACTAGTCCGATATAGATAGCATGAGTCATCCTAAAGCATAAGTAGTGGACAGTTTTAATTAACCATTCCGTGGTAGTAGGAACATTTACTAGTCAGATATAATTGTCCTGAGGAGTCCCAAAACCCAGCAGTTGTTGGCACTTTTATCACATTCCATTGGAGTTGTAACACTTACTAGGCAGGTATAGTATGACACAGATCACCACAGATCCACTAGTTGTTGGCATTTTTATTATCCATTCCGTTATAGTTGCATCTGATTACTAGTCACATATTAAGTCAAATTTATAGCACTACTTTAGTTATGCTTGTCTATGATCGAGATACTGTGCTCCAAGTCGTCCATAACCGTGGACACGACTTTTAGAAAGATTTACCCTGCAGGGGTGCACAAATAGCAACACACACACGATCAACCTCGTAAAAACCAACTCAAAACCCAACGAGGCTTTCATGACAAAGCAATCACAGGATTCATAAATTATTTCAGGGGGGCACCCCATTAAGCTACCCGCAACGAAGTTGGCCGGCTCCGAGACGGACCCAGGGTTTGTGTGGATGGCTGTAAACGACTGGGAACCCGAAAGTGTGACTGGGCTTGTCGGTACAGCAAAAACGTGTCACGATCCTAAACAGTACAGGTGCTCCACGCACAATCGTAAATAAAGCGGTAAAGCATGGCATAAGTACAGGATAGTAATAAAGCCCCAAACTAGTTTGTGGCCCCAAGAAATAAGAAATGAATCAAGCTCTGGCTAAGGGGGATTCATAGAGTCTCCCGTATGTGGATAGTGCGAATAGTCAAGGAACAGGTATCAAGTACTCGGGGCCTACGGGACACAAGTAGACATAAAAACCAAATAGCCTATATTGCCCACCGATGCCTCTTTCATTAGTTATCACGGCAATTTAATAGTTGTATTTAGAGTCATGATCCTTTCCACCATAAACATCTGCCAGCATTCCAACAACTGTGGTACTCGACAACACGAGATCGCACCTAAGCAAGCAACTACGACTCGCAAGGCTAGCTATCTACCAAACAACAGGTATTAGGAGGTGTCCATGGCAATATAGAGGCTGCACGGGATATGCCTGGTGCACGGAAACTAAAGCATCGTGACACGGATAGCAATAGATCAACAGGAGGAAAAAAAAGACTATAAATGCAAAATAGGTAGAAGGGGAAGAGATGCTCGCCTGGGAAAACATAGCCGAAGGTTCATCCGGAGAACTTGTCGATACTCGCATCCACTCATCGGCCTAGTCCGCAAAGAAGCAAACACTAGAAGAAACACCGGATGCAATATTTAATACTATGGCAGAAGATCCGGCATGATTATGATATGATGCAGATGCGGTGCAATTAGGCAGTATTAAGCGGAACCGGGGTCCCGACAATTAATTACACGGTTCAAGTTATTTAGAAACCCCGCAATTTTAATGTTGTATTAACAAGGCAAAGCATGGTATCGGTTCGCTACATAAATTTAAATGGAGTCCGGAATAAGACTAGAATAGCCCGCATATAGACTCCATATTTAATTTAGGTGAATCGACTATTTAACCCAACCCACCAGATGACATGTATGCAAGCATGATGATTTAAAGATGCGATAGGTATATGCCATATTATAAAAATAGAGGCTTAGGATCACACATCTGGGGTTCGAAAGATCTTGGGGTCCGGGCGTCCAGGGTTCGGTCTCAGGGTTCGACGGGGGTCGGGTTTGGAAGCCGGGAAGAAGGACTTGGTTTAGTGACAGGGGGCGCATCGGACTCGCCCTTGTTGGTGTCGATCTTGTCATCGCGAAGATCTTGGCGGATCCACGTATCGGGTCGGTCTTGGCATCCGGGGTGAAGTACTTGTCATTCCCGTGGCGATCTTGGCGTTCTTCAGGTTCAGGTCTTGGCGTCTGAGAGGAAGTACTTGGTGGTTCCGAGAAGGAGGCCTTGTAGCATCCGATGGATCGGTCCTCGGGGTCGAAGAACTTGGCACGCCAGGGTTCGGTCTTTGGAAGATCATGCCAGTGGTCTTGCGTGGTCCGATGGTTCCATATCTTGTCGGTCTCGGTCTTCAGCACTATCATCTCGGACCTCTACAAGAATACGGAACAAGCGGAGCACCGGGGGCAACAGCTGTCACGAGGCAACACATGATCTGCAAACGTTGTGGCCAGGAACAAATACACAGATAGCATCTAGGTATCGGGCACCTAGTCGAGCACTGAGCACCTGAACAAGAACAAACGGACGCAGGCGAACTTGACCGATGATGGCAAGGAACGGAGCAGAGCATGGCTTGGAGCGAAGTAGGTCGCTATGCCACTTGGAGGCGAGCGGAGGACGACAGGGAGGCAGAGAGCAGGGCTCGGACCGGGCAACGACCGCACGGACATGAGGAGGACGGGAGAGCAGAGGCGGCCCGACAGCGGCTTGCGGGTGGGGCAACCGGTGACGTGGAGGTAGGGGAGTGCCTGGGCAGCGACACGGTGTTGTCGAGCAGAGGGTGCCTGGGCGGTGACAAACTCGCTGGCGGCAGGGCTCACACGAGCGATCGACGGCGGCGGCACTCTGCAGAAAGGGGAGATGAGCTCGGGCGGCGTCGTGGCGAGCTCGGGTCGTGGCCGCCGGAGACGGAGGGGACGGGGCGCTGCAGGGGTCGCGGCCAGAGCGGAGGAGGGTCGGCCTTAGGAGGAGACGGGCTTAGCAGAGTCGATGCAGAGGCGAGGGCGGCCGCAACGGAGGAGCTCAGATGGCCTACGAGGGCAGATCCCACGGCGGCGCTCGGGGACGCAGAGGCGCTCGCCTTGGTGGCGGGGAACGGCAAGGCAGAGAGGTGGCCGCGGGCTCTGGTCGAGGCATGGTCGTAGAGATGAACCGCGGGAGGGTGCAGGGTTCGCGGCGCACCGAGCAGGGCAGCGGCGCAGAGCGATGGCGGCGGGGTGCTCTCGGGCAGAGGAGGAAGAACGGGTCGCGACTCGCGAGGCCTATGGTAGGTGGCGAGGATACCGATGCGGGGAGCGTGCGGGGGAGAGGTGGGGCCTGGGCACGTGGGGATCGACGCGGGGTGGGGCTGGGGCGAGCGGGAGTGGTTGGTGGGGGAAAAGAGGCGGGCCAGGGTGGTGGGACCAGGGTGGTCGGTGTGGGCTGGTGGGGCTGGCGCGTGATGTGTGGTGGGCGTGTGTGTGTGGCGTTGTCGGCAGGTGGGCGGGAGGCGCGCCCAGGTGGAGTTGGGGAGTGTGCGGCTGGGCGGAAAAACGCGAAGAGAGGCGGGAGTGTGGCGGCGGCTGAGGAAAAAGAGAGAGGAAGGGATTAGGGTAGGTTAGGGTAGGGTTTGGCTTAGGGTTAGGTCTAGGTTAGGTTTTTATACGGGCCGGGTAGTAGGTGGCCTGGCCTAACGGCTGGGCTGCCTCCCCGGTAAAACATTTTTATTTAACTTTTATTTTAAAAAAACTTTTGCAAATAATTTTTAGGCAATAAAAGACCCGGGCGAGAGACAGGGGTTTTGATTTGAAATAAAGACGGGGGAATATGTGGAAATCAAAGTAGGCTTTTAGAAAATAGTTTGAGTCAAAAAGATGCATGATGATGACGATGCTCAAATGCAATATGGCATGATGACATGAACATGCGGTCATGATGATGCAATGCACGAAAACACATCGATTTTCTAGTAGTGGTTTTAGCGGGATGCCACAATTCGACACCACTCACAAGGGATCTCGCCCTCGAGATCCGCCTCATGGTACTGGGAAGAAGGTCGGCAATCTGAATCTTCACGCTTCGTGTCGATCCTCGCGACACCACTAACAAGAGGTCATTGTCCGTGATCGTCGAGAGAACACTCCGGTAACAAAGGACGAAGGTAAAGGCATCGACAAATAAAGCCACCTCTAACTTCCGTGGACGGAGTAAAATTGCTGGATCCACCGATTCAATGTACGAGAGCGAATGATAAGAGTAGTCGGATGGTGATCAGTCCATCGTGCACCCAAACCATTACTCTGCACACGAATAGGAGAATTATGCAACCAACTCTCGGAATCAGACTGAAGATCTCGACAAACGAGATTCGGAAACAAGAAGTGATGCAGACTCTGCATCGGATCTGGCGTAGATGAGGTTGTCACATCGGAAAACACTGGAAGGCACAAACAAGGAACAGAGAATGGTAACACAGATAAAGTTTTACTCAGATAGCATGAAGTCCGGAGGTAGAAACACCGTTGCCAAAGGAGGAAGCAAACCCTGAAGGTATGATGGAAAACCCAACCACCAGAAATCCTGGACTCGAAGAAAAGATAAGAGAGCAGATTCAAAACACGCTGAGGTAAGAGGAGAACAGCATAGGGGTAAGGAGTAAAAGCAGACTTAATCAGATCTATCCAACCGATTTTCCAAAATAGTTTTGACACTCTACTTCGGCCATTAGCTAGGTTATCCTACGTTGGACGTGGGGTATCGAATGGCTGAGCTCTGATACCACTCTGTAACACCCTCGAATCGGCCCTATGCAAGTTTCAGCGCTTTCCGCCAAATCCGCATAGAAACGATTCAAGGACGCCCACCAAGCACTTTCGTGCGGGTGGAAAACAAAGTAATACCATTACACATTAGTCCACGATGGAACCCACAGAACATATATATACAACAACGACTCCATGAGTCAAGAATACAGATATACTATACAAAGATTCAGATCACCTTGAAAACGATAAAGCGTTCGACTATGGACAAGATGCAAATGGGTCTAAGAGCCCTGAAGAATAACCAATGGCGTCCATAACCCTGCCCAGGCCAAGCCGGAAGGGTAACCCTGCTAACGACGTCGATCTCAAACCTGCTAAAACAAAAGGGGTGCCGACAAAGGACAAAGGAAAAAGGAAGAGCGTTAGTACTGAGGCCAGTACACGGTGAGGCTAGAATTCGGTGGCTCTCACCTACATAGGTATGGTGGACTGAAGCGGCAACGAAGCATGCACTAAACAACCTATAGAGACTCGATTCATCTGTCGGCTATTAGAGAGGGATAAGAGAGACCTATTCGGATCCAACCTGATAGTAACACCAAACATACCCATCCTGGTATTCCCCCTCGAGACCAAACGAGGAAGTCAAACCGAGGAACTCACACAGTTGGCAGTTTTATTCATTCGATTATAGTTGAAGCACTTACTAGTCCGATATAGATAGCATGAGTCATCCTGAAGCATAAGTAGTGGGCAGTTTTCATTAACCATTCCGTGGCAGTAGGAACATTTACTAGTCAGATATAATTGTCCCGAGGAGTCCCAAAACCCAGCAGTTGTTGGCACTTTTATCACATTCCATTGGAGTTGTAACACTTACTAGGCAGGTATAGTATGACACAAATCACCACAGATCCACCAGTTGTTGGCATTTTTATTATCCATTCCGTTATAGTTGCATCTGATTACTAGTCACATATTAAGTCAAATTTATAGCACTACTTTAGTTATGCTTGTCTATGATCGAGATAATGTGCTCCAAGTCGTTCATAACCATGGACACGGCTTTCGGAAAGATTTACCTTGCAGGGGTGCACAAATAGCAACACAAACACACGATCAACCTCGGAAAAACCAACTCAAAACCCAACGAGGCTTTCATGACAAAGCAATCACAGGATTCATAAATTATTTCAGGGGGCCACCCCATTAAGCTACCCGCAACGAAGTTGGCCGGCTCCGAGACGGACCCAAGGTTTGTGTGGACGGCTGTAAACGACTGGGAACCCGAAAGTGTGACTGGGCTTGTCGTCAAATAAACGTGTCATGATCCTAAATGACAAAGTGCTCTACGCACAATCGTAAATAAAGCGGTAAAGCATGGCATAAGTACAGGATAGTAATAAAGCCCCAAACTAGTTTGTGGCCCCAAGAAATAAGAAATGAATCAAGCTCTGGCTAAGGGGGATTCATAGAGTCTCCCGTATGTGGATAGTGTGAATAGTCAAGGAACAGGTATCAAGTACTCGGGGCCTATGGGACACAAGTGGACATAAAAACCAAATAGCATATATTGCCCACCGGTGCCTCTTTCATTAGTTATCACGGCAATTTAATAGTTGTATTTAGAGTCATGATCCTTTCCACCGTAAACATCTGCCAGCATTCCAACAACTGTGGTACTCGACAACACGAGATCGCACCTAAGCAAGCAACTACGACTCGCAAGGCCAGCTATCTACCAAACAACAGGTATTAGGAGGTGTCCATGGCAATATAGAGGCTGCACGGGATATGCCTGGTGCACGGAAACTAAAGCATCGCGACACGGATAGCAATAGATCAACAGGAGGAAAAAAAGACTATAAATGCAAAATAGGTAGAAGGGGAAGAGATGCTCGCTTGGGAAAACATAGCCGAAGGTTCACCCGGAGAACTTGTCGATACTCGCATCCACTCATCGGCCTAGTCCGCGAAGAAGCAAACACTAGAAGAAACACCGGATGCAATATTTAATACTACGACAGAAGATCCGGCATGATTATGATATGATGCAGATGCGGTGCAATTAGGCAGTATTAAGCGGAATCGGGGTCCCGACAATTAATTACACGGTTCAAGTTATTTAGAAACCCCACAATTTAAATGTTGTATTAACAAGGCAAAGCATGGTATCGGTTCGCTACACAAATTTAAATGGAGTCCGGAATAAGACTAGAATAGCCCGCATATAGACTCCATATTTAATTTAGGTGAATCGACTATTTAACCCAACCCACCAGATGACATGTATGCAAGCATGATGATTTAAAGATGCGACAGGTATATGCCATATTATAAAAATAGAGGCTTAGGATCACACATCTGGGGTTCGGAAGATCTTGGGGTCCGGGGATCCGGGGTTCGGTCTCAGGGTTCGACGGGGGTCGGGTTCGGAAACCGGGAAGAAGGACTTGGTTTGGCGACAGGGGGCGCATCGGACTCGCCCTGGTTGGTGTCGATCTTGTCGTCACGAAGATCTTGGCGGACCCGCGTATCGGGTCGGTCTTGGCATCCGGGGTGAAGTACTTGTCGTTCCCGTGGCGATCTTGGCGTTCTTCAGGTTTGGGTCTTGGCGTCTGAGAGGAAGTACTTGGTGGTTCCAAGAAGGAGGCCTTGTTGCATCCGATGGATTGGTCCTTGGGGTCGAAGAACTTGGCGCGCCAGGGTTCGGTCTTCAGAAGATCATGCCGGTGGTCTTGCGTGGTCCAACGGTTCCATATCGTGTCAGTCTCGGTCTTCAGCACTATCATCTCGGACCTCTACAAGAATACGGAACAAGCGGAGCACCGGGGGCAACAGCTGTCACGAGGCAACACATGATCTGCAAACGTTGTGGCCAGGAACAAATACACAGATAGCATCTAGGTACCGTGCACCTAGTCGAGCACTGAGCACCTGAACAAGAACAAACAGACGCAGGCGAACTTGACCGATGATGGAAAGGAACGGAGCAGAGCATGGCTTGGAGCGAAGTAGGTCGCTGCGGCACTTGGAGGCGAGCGGAGGATGATAGGGAGGCAGAGAGCAGGGCTCGGACCGGGCGACGACCGCATGGACATGACAAGGACGGGAGAGCAGAGGTGGCCTGGCGGCGGCTTGCGGGTGGGGCAACCGGTGACATGGAGGTAGGGGAGCGCTGCAGCGTGTGCGTGTTGTCGGCGAGAGGTGCCGGCGGTGACGAACTCGCTGGCGGCAGGGCTTACACGAGCGGTCGATGGCGGCGACACTCTGCAGAAAGGGGAGATAAGCTCGGGCGGCGTCGTGGCGAGCTCGGGCCGTGGCCGCCGGAGACGGAGGGGACGGGGCGCTGCAGGGGTCGCGGCCAGAGCGGGGGAGGGTTGGCCTTAGGAGGATACAGGCTCGGCAGAGTCAGTGCAGAGGCGAGGGCGGCCACGACGGAGGAGCTCAGATGGCCTACGAGGGCGGATCCCACGACGGCGCTCGGGGACACAGAGGCGCTCGCCTTGGCAGCGGGGAGCGACAAGGCAGAGAGGTGGCGGCGGGCTCTGGTCGAGGCATGGCCGTAGAGATGAACCGCGGGAGGGTGCAGGGTGCGGGGCACCGAGCAGGGCGGCAGCGCAGAGTGATGGCGGCGGGTGCTCTCGGGCAGAGGAGGAAGAACGGGTCGCGATTCGCGAGGCCCGTGGTAGGTGGCGAGGATCCCGATGCGGGGAGCGTGCGAGGGAGAGGTGGGGCCTGGGCACGTGGGGATCGACGCGGGGTAGGGCTAGGGCGAGCGGGAGTGGTTGGTGGGTGAAAAAGAGGCGGGCCAGGGTGGTGGGACCAGGGTGGTAGGTGTGGGCTGGCTAGGGCTGGCGCGCGCTGTGTGGTGTGCGTGTGTGTGTGGCGTTGTCGGCAGGTGGGTGGGAGGCCCGCCCAGGTGGAGTTGGGGAGTGTGCGGCTGGGCGGGAAAACGCGAAGAGAGGCGGGAGTGTGGCGGCGGCTGAGGAAAAAGAGAGAGGGAGGGATTAGGGTATGTTAGGGTAGGGTTTGGCTTAGGGTTAGGTTTTTATACGGGCCGGGTAGTAGGTGGCATGGCCTAACAGCTGGGCTGCCTCCCCGGTAAAACATTTTTATTTAACTTTTATTTTAAAAAAACTTTTGCAAATAATTTTTAGGCAATAAAAGACCCGGGCAAGAGACAGGGGTTTTGATTTGAAATAAAGACGGGGGAATATGTGGAAATCAAAGTTGGCTTTTAGAAAATAGTTTTAGTCAAACAGATGCATGATGATGACGATGCTCAAATGCAATGTGTCATGATGACATGAGCATGCGGTCATGATGATGCAATGCACGAAAACACAGTGATTTTCTAGTAGTGGTTTTAGCGGGATGCCACACTCTTCAACACCGTGGGGATCAGCTGATGCACACGATCACTAAACCTAGGAAAGACATCTTGAGAATTAGCCGACTCTCGATTCCCTCCAAGGAATATGAGTCCTGGATCAGGTGGTTGATCAAGGAGCGGATATACCGAAAGATTCCAGAGGTCTCTCTAGACATGTTCATGGCAGAGAAGCCCTTGACCCCAGTAAGATTTTTCGACTGACTCATCTTGTACTTGTTTATTTGTATGTTTTATTCGCAATGCTGAGATAATTTGTCTTTCATCTCGCTGACCTCCATGAGTCGGAACTTGCTCCTCTCGAGTGATATCCACCCGAGGATCCGATTCCTGAGGAGGATGAAGATCTTGAATTGTTGCCCGAAGCACTTACCCGGGAACACAAAGATCTGGTTGTTTCAGTTGGCTCGCAGAAGATGCCAGTTGTAAAGAGGTAAATTCTTTTATCAGAATTTGCACATGCATTTATATTCTTTCTAGGTTGTAACAATCTTAATCTGGTACTGTCTAGAGCTAAATAAATTATTAAGGGAAAAGGAAAATCGGGAAAAGTTCTATGCTAGCAGAAGTTAACCATAATTTCACCTGCTGCCGCGCCTCCGAATCCTACCCCAAACCCATCATGAGTGTCGGAGGATATTTCGTATCCATGCATTGAGGATGTTGTGGCTCAAATTGAAGAGCTAGTGAACCTTGGTTCAGAACCTGACATCACCATGAGTGACTCGGGAGTTGATAAGGGTGAACCCTCTAAGGGTAATGATCCCTCAGTCGAAGTCTTCGCTGAAAACCTTCTGCAGAATCCGAGTATTGCCAAACTTGGCCTTACTCGGAAGAGCATAGAAGAGATCTGGAATTTGGCTCTCCACTGTTTGGAGACCAGAAATATTTCAGCTGAAGAAGAGGATCAAGAAGCTGAGGTTGTGAAGCTTGTTGATCTACTAGATCAAGTCCGCCTTCATGACGAGAAGCTGAAAGCTGGTGCGGTTCCGCCTCCACCAATCATCCTGATGACCCACAAGTATAGGGGGTGTATCATAGTATTTTCGAGGGAAGTGAAACCCAATTTATTGATTCGACACAAGGGGAGCCAGAGAATATTTATAAGCCTTAACAACTGAGTTGTCAATTCAGCTACACCTGGAAACAATCTTGCTCATAGCAGTTTATCAGTAGCAACAGTTTTGTAGTAGCAATAGCAAAGTAATAGCAGTAGTAAAAGTAAAGACAGTAGTAACAATTGTAGTAAACAGTAGGATTAAAGAGCGGTAGGCATAGGGATGGATGGATGGGCGTTGCATGGACAATAAAATTCACATGGCAATCAAGACATAAGGCATTTGCAGATAAATAAGATAAAGCATCCAAGTACTAAATAATCATAGGCATGTGTTCCATATATAGTCATACGTGCTCGCAATGAGAACTTGCACAACATCTTTTGTCCTGCCAAATTCGCTTGCGCGGGCCTCAAGGAACTACTAGCAATTAAGGCGCCTTTTAATAGAGCACCGAGCAAAGCATTAACACTCCATGAATACATGTGATCCTCACATCAAAGCCATTCCTCCGTTATCCCGATTTCTATCACTGGGCCTTTGGTTCCAGACAACAACGTGTGTATACAACTTGCAGGTAAGACCATAAACAATACTATCATAATGAATCAATAACATGTTCAGATCTGAAATCAAGGCACTCGGGCCCTAGTGACAAGCATTAAGCATAACAAGTTGCAACAAAGTCAAAGAGCACTAATAGTAGATACTAGGCACCATGCCTTAACAATCTGATGCCATTACATGAACGATCTCATCCAATATCTACCATCCCCATAGCCTACAGGGGGGGGATTTACTCACTCATAGATGGGGGAAACATGGATGGTCGATGGAGAAGCGATGGTGATGATGATGGCGATGATCACCTCCAATTCCCCGTCCCGGCAGGGTGCTAGAACGGAGTTTCTGGTTCCGAATCGTGGAATCTGGTGGTGGTGGCGGAGCGGAACTCTCTCTAGAAAAACGTCGACCCCCCCTAAGTTTTTAGGTTAGAAGGCAACTTATAGGTGAAGAGGGAGGCCGAGGGGGCCACACCACCCCTAGGCGCGGCCTGGCCTGGCCCGCGCGGCCAGGTGGTGTGGGCCCCTCGTGGCTCTACTCCGTCTCTTCTTTTGGCTCCGTGAGTCTTCTGGTGAAATAGGATTTTTGGCATATTTTTTGGGATTTTTCCTGATAGTTGATTTTCTGCACAAAAACTAGACACCAAGGTAATTCTGCTGAAAACAACGTCAGTCCGTGTTAGTTGTATCCAAATCACACAAGTTTAGAGGAAAAACAATAGTAAAAGTGTTCGGGAAAGTAGATATGTTTTGGACGTATCAACTCCCCCAAGCTTAGCTTATTGCTTATCCTCAAGCAATTCAGTTGAAAACTGAGTGCGATAAAAGAAACTTTCACGAACACATTTGCTTCATATGATGTATATATTCTCAGTATATGATCAACTACTCATGCAATTCATAATAAAGAGTATGCAACTAAGTTTACTTAATAGGCATTGCAAGCTATGAGGAGATTCCAACTCAAAAATAATAAGTAGCATGAAACATAAACATAAGCAACATTACAATGCTCATAACAAGGTATGATAGAGTGGTATCTAAACTTGCCTTTGATTGTGAATGCCAAGGCACCTCTGAAGTTCAGGTGAAGACTAGAAGTAAAGATATCAAAGATACAAGCATCAAAGTCATAACACAATTAATCCAGTATTGAGACAAGCACATTATACTAAGAATGACAACTATGCTCTCAAGAAAGTGCTCATAGAATAGGTGGAGACTCAACAAGGAAATGAAAAAGGTTTTGAAAAGTTTGAAAGGCTTCCAAATGCTGAAAGTATGGTACTCGTTAGCTTTGATCTCTCATTGCCCCTATCATAAGCATCTTTAAATGGTTAAGGTGAAAGTGAGGTCCAATCTGAGTTATATGCTTGACAGACTATAAACTGGAAATCTCATGTCCCTTGAGTACGAGCGCCGCTCCTCATGCTACTCAACTTTAGTTACCGGTAAGTTCTTGTCATAGTAAATACGTGAGTATCATATAGAACCGCCAACGGGGTACCCCTTGCCCGATGATACGGAAGAATCCCCATATCAAAATGACAAGGCAAGCAGACAATGAGTATCTCAGCAATCTTCTTATTTACCATGGGAAAATGGTGCTTTTTTCTCTCTTTCCTCTTTTCTCATATCTCTTTTTTTCTTTTCTCAATAGCTATCTCTTTTTTTATAAGAAGAATGCTTCACAGATATTATGGTTACGCTGCAGGTTTCCACCATGATTAGGCATGGATTAGACCGGCGGCCCAGGTGTTTCTCTAACACACATACATAACTCCATGGACTTACAGGCTCCCCTTTTATTTCACACCGACGACATCCGCAAACAAAAGAGCATGATATCAACTGGGTATATATTTAAAGGTGTTGAAAGCGTTCCCCATGACAGCACGGTTCTGCTAATCCCCAGCCTATAATTTGCAAGCATATAACTATCATGGATAGTCACAATGGTTTAGGTTTATTAAGTGCAGGAAATAAAGTGGGCCATCAAGTTCGTGAGAGCTTTACTAACTAACTTTCTCATAACAAGCAAACATTTTATTCGGAAGAAAACAAGGCACATTGAATATGCACAGAACAACAAATGACGCTAATAGGTAGGTATGGTGGACACTCTCGGCAATATTGGTTTTTGGGGGATTGGAAACACGAGTAGAGCTCATACTCAGTGTAGGTGAAGGCTAGCAATAGCAAGGGAGCGACAAACAAGAGAGCAATAACTTTCATAATCATGCTTGCAACAAAACAGGACTAATCATGGCATGAAAGTGATTCAAGACCCTCAAGGCAAAATAATTCATCGAGGCTTAACTGATTATTTCAGTCATATACATGCGTGAGCATGTGCCAAGTCAACTCAAGTGAAACATTCAGAGGAGGATACCATAGTGTCATACCAAGTTATGAATAGAGTAATGCAAGCAAATATTCATATGACATGCTACAAACTATTAGCAAGCTGGAACTAATCATATGAAAGCAAGAACTACTAAGCATCCATAAATAACATACACCCTACATGAACAGACTAAGCATGCCCAAAATGATGAGTATATGTACAAAAATGAAAACAAATAGAGTTCGTTACCAGCCTCTTACCACACCTCAAGTTGTCATTAATCCTTGTCGGGGGGATGATCCCCAGATACCCCAACCGGACAAGAAATAGGACAGTCGGATTGCGTCTGGCTGGCCAGATGCAGCCGGACAGAGCAAGCCAAGACGGCTACCGTATGATAGCCGGATCGGCAATAAGCAGCCGACTACGGCGATGTAGCCGGAACAAATCAAGGAGACAGGACGACGTGCGAGAATCGGTCGATCCTGTCACGATGACAAGATCGGCAACTACTCGCCATACCAAGACTTCGTGGGGATGACGCAGAACAAGGCCCGATGTCGACTCTGAGCTCGCACGGCGTCCATCGTTTGCGACAGCCATACCGCTCATATTCTGATGGGACATATCGTACCGGATACTGTAGATGACCAGTCGGCTGGGACCCGCCTATGGGGCCCGCCAGTCGGACTGGCCAGTGAGACCATTGCCTCTTTGCCTATATAAGGAGAGGCAAGGCCTCAGTACTAAGGGCTGGTCTCAGTGCATTTAAGGCAGTAGCTAGAGAATACAGCTCGAGGAGCACTTGTAGTTCGTATATCCCTCATAGTCAGATCCGGCAGGAGTAGGAGTTTTACCTCATCATGAGGGCTCCGAACCTGGGTACTTCCTGCGTCTAGCCACGCTTGCTTGTATCCAATCTCGCCTGCGGATGCCGTCGATAGCTTCCCTGCTAGTCCCCACACCTCTATCTAACCTTCTTAGGTACTGCCGTTCCCAACACAACGACAGTTGGCGCCCACCGTGGGGCTATGGCTTCGACCGGAGTCACGTTCCGCACGGGACCCCGCACCTCAGACGGTGAGCGCGTGGCCTCCAGCCTGGTGCTCACGCTCGGCAAATTCGACTGCGTCATCGACAACGCTTCCTGCTTCACCGGAACCTCCTTCCTGGCAAACAACTCCATCCTGCTCTTCGGCGACCTCCCCGTCTACGTCGCCACCGTTCCGGAATGTTTCCCTAGGGAGATCGTCTCTGTCGTGGAGCTACCGCATTCGGGCGGTAGCGCCTCCATCGCTTCCTACGACGTGGAGGTCATGATGGCCGGCTCCAGCTCTCATCCCCGCCAACCGCGGGAGCGGGGCACAGACGAAGGCAGAACTTCCGCGCCTCCGCAACCTTGGAATCCGGTGGAGGATGCCATTGATCGGCTCCTAACACCGGTTAACCTCGGGGATAACCCGAAGGAAGCGGAGGCCAATTTCGCCAAGGAGAGACAGATCCTCCTCCAGGAGGCCATGGAGCTGGCGGCAACCCGCAAGCAACTCGAGATCACCCGGCGCGAATACGACCGTGCGCATGGCTTCACTCTGGCTACCGTGGAGCCGAGCCGGCATGGCCAGGTACGGTGCTGGGGCGGTGAGCTAGGCGGTAGGATGGAAAAGGATGGGAAGCCGGATCCCACGCCCGCCCTCATCCGGCCTACCTACAGCACGCCCATCAAGAACATGCGCGCGGCACGAGCCGCAGCAGAAGAACTGCCCAATCTGGAGGGCGAGGAGCGAGCCCGCCAGCATGCTCGCGTACAGGAACTCCTCCGCATTGCGGATGAGCAGGCTGATGCCAACCGGCAGATGTAGGAGGACCCCATCTACTCCAGGGGGAGCAAGCTGCCTGTCAACAGCAGGGGCGCGCCACGCGACACCCAATAGGCGTCCTCCTCAGCCGGCTAAGGCCCGCAGCAGGCGTCGCAGCTCTGGCAACAAGGGCCAGCCGCGCCAGGAGCAAACGGTGAACAACAAACCACCGCCTCCCCCTCCACCAACCGGAGCACCTAGACCCGCCGATTCCCATCTCTCGGGCCGGGTGGGAGCGCCCAACCCGGATTGTCCGGATGCCCATGACCGCATCGAGCTCCTCGCTCAAGCGCGTGTCATGGAGGAAGAAGACTCTACCGGCCCGGTTTGTTTCGGACCCCGCATCCGGAACGAGCCGTTTCCGGATAAGTTCTCCCTGCCCAGGGACACCCCCAAGTACGACAGCAGCATGAAGCCGGAAGATTGGCTGACCGACTATGCTACGGCAGTCGGCATCGCCCATGGGAATAAGCGCACAACGGTGCGCTATGTCCCCCTCATGCTAACCGGGTCGGCAAGGACGTGGCTCAACAGCCTTGCGCCCAACAACATCAACGCCTGGCCGGACTTCGAGAAAGTGTTTGTCCGCAATTTCAATGGCACGTACAAGCATCCGGCATGCCCACGTGACCTGGCCTTGTGCTTCCAGGGTGACCGCGAGACCGGCCACGAGTACCTCGCCAAGTGGACGGACTTGCACAACACTTGCGAGGGCATCCTGGAGAGCCAGGCCATCAGCTTCTTCATCGAGGGTTGCCGAGAAGGCACCATGCTTCGCCACCGGCTACTGTGTGACGAGCCGAAAACCATGGCGGAGCTCATGACGGTTGCGGACCAGTACGCCATGGCGTATGCTGCCATGAAGAAGCCCCTCCAAGTAAATGCGGACGGGCGTCTGACTCCTACGGAGTCGGCTCGTGACCATCCGAGCAATCCGGCTGGAGAAACCGGATCCTCCAGACGCCACAGCAACGACAACCGGTTCCATGGGGACCACCAAGCCGGACAATAGAAGCCCCGCTACCACGCGCGACAGGTCAATGCTGTGGAGGGTGCACTCGACGCACCGGCTAACGATGCAAGGAGGCATAAGCCACGACTCACCTTCGACCAAATGTTTGACGGCCCATGCAAGTGGCACAACGGTCCCTTCAAACCGGCTACGCATACCACCCGGAATTACAGCTGGACCCGCCAGCTAAAAGACCAGGGTAACCAGCCTCGTATCCCCCTCCCCCCTGGTGGACCACCACCACCGGCTAGGGGAGCCGGCAATGATGGTAACGGCGGCAAAAACAACAACGGCTACCCCCAGCCGCATGCCGCCTACCACATCTTCGAGATGGAGCTAGACGACAAGCATAGCCGTAGGCGACGCTCCAAGGAGGTCAACGCCATTGTCTCTCTAGTCCCCCAGTACCTGAACTGGTCGGAAACCCCCATCACCCGGAGCCGTGCAGACCAGCCGGAGCAGCTGTCGACTCCCGAGGGCTACGCCATGGTGCTCGACCCCCTCATCGTCTCCAACGCACGTACCTGCCGCTTCTCGCGCGTCCTCATCGACGAAGGCAGCAGCCTCAACCTCCTCTACCAGTCCTCGCTAGAAAAGCTAGGTATTCGCGAATGCGACCTGTGCCCAACTACCACAACATTCCATGGCGTACTGCCAGGGCCAGCTTGCGCCCCGCTGGGTAAATTCCAGCTAGACGTCATCTTCGGGACCGAGGAGAACTTCCGCCGTGAACCGATCTGGTTCGAGGTGGTAAACCTGACGAGCTCCTATCATGCTCTCCTCGGGTGCCCCGCCCTTGCCAAGTTCATGGTTGTCCCCTACTATGCATACCTCA
This sequence comes from Avena insularis, assembly GCA_023614405.1. Taxonomy (NCBI): domain Eukaryota; kingdom Viridiplantae; phylum Streptophyta; class Magnoliopsida; order Poales; family Poaceae; genus Avena; species Avena insularis. Next base: position 460,329,203 of record CM042690.1, read on the forward strand.
AGACGAAGATGCCGGGACCCAACGGCGTGATCACCGTTGCCGGCTGCTTCAGGCGGTCGATGGAGTGCGCCTCAGCCGGTTCCAAACTGGCAGAGGCCCTCATCATAGCCGAGGAGAAGCGCATAATCATGCGCAATGTGGCCATGGCCCAGCAGGACATACCGGCTAGCAACAAACCGGCTGGAGAAGGAGCCTTCCAGCCGGCAAAGGAGACAAAGAGGATCCTGCTCGACCCCTCCGACCCGACCAAGTTCGTCACCATTGGTGCCAACTTGGACAGCAAATAGGAAGGCGCGCTCGTCAACTTCCTCCGTGAGAATCGGGACATCTTTGCATGGTCCCCCAAGGACATGCCAGGTGTACCGAGGGAGTTCGCCGAGCACTCACTTCATGTGTGTCCGGATGCCAAGCCGGTCAAGCAACCTCTACGCCGGTTCGCAGAGGAGAAGAGGAAGATAATCGGTGACGAGATCACCCGGCTCCTCGCAACCGGGTTCATCATGGAAGTATACCACCCGGACTGGTTGGCGAACCCAGTCCTGGTGCTGAAGAACAACAAGACCTGGCGCATGTGTATCGACTACACCAACCTGAACAAGGCGTGCCCGAAAGACCCCTTCGCACTGCCTCGTATCGATCAAGTCATCGATTCCACGCCCGGCTGCGATTTGTTGTCTTTTCTAGATTGCTATTCCGGTTACAATCAGATCCGGTTAAAACCAGCTGATTAGATTAAGACATCATTTATCACCCCCTATGGGGCTTTATGCTACGTAACCATGCCTTTCGATCTAAAGAATGCAGGTGCTACCTATCAGCGCTGCATGCAGAAGTGCTTGCACTCGCAGATAGGCCGAAACGTGCATGCCTATGTGGACGATGTGGTCATCAAGACCAAGGAGAAGCACACCCTCCTTGAAGATCTAGGAGAGACATTTGGCAACCTCCGCCAGTACCAGATGAAGCTGAACCTAGAGAAGTGCATCTTCGGAGTGCCATCCGGTCAGCTACTCGGTTTCCTCGTATCACAACGAGGTATCGAGGCAAATCCGGAGAAGATCGCGACCATCGAGAGGATGCAGCCGCCCAAGAGTCTGCTTGGAGTCGAAAAGTTCACCGGATGCCTGGCCTCCCTCAGTCGTTTCGTCAGCCGGCTGGGAGAGAAGGCACTCCCGTTGTACCAACTGATGAACAAGACGGACAAGTTCTCCTGGACTTCGCAAGCCAACACCGCATTTCATGACCTCAAGCGCATGCTATCCACATCGCCGGTTCGAGCCACGCCGGCTAGCAAGGAGCCTATGTTGCTCTAGCAGCCATCAGCCGGGTCGTCAACATCGTCCTAGTGGTGGAGCGCCCTGAGGAAGGCAAGGCTCAGCCGGTTCAGAGGCCCGTCTACTACCTCAGCGAGGTTCTCTCCCTCTCCAAGCAGAACTATCCCCACTACCAGAAGATGTGCTACGGCGTGTACCTGGCATGCAAGAAGCTCAAGCACTACTTCCAGGAGCATCCGATTAAGGTCGCGTGCACTGCACCCCTTTCGGAAATAATTGGCAACAAAGACGCCATCGGCCGAGTCGCCAAGTGGGCCATTGAGCTTGCCGCCTACTCCATCCAGTACGAGCCACGGCTCACGATCAAGTCGCAGGCATTGGCGGACTTCCTCGTCGACTGGGCCGAGACCCAGTATCTCCCACCGGTTCCGGATTCAGACCACTGGAAGATGCACTTCGACGGGTCGAAGATGCTCGGGGGCTTGGGAGCTGGCATCGTGCTCACCTCGCCCAAGGGAGACCGGTTGGAGTACGTACTGCAGATCCACTTCAAGGCCTCCAACAACGTAGCCGAATACGAGGCACTGGCGCACAGACTCCGGCTAGCCAGGGAGATTGGTGTCAACCGGATCCTTTGCTTCGGCGATTCGGATCTGGTGGTGCAGCAAGTTTCCGGAGAATGGGATGCCAGGGATGCAAACATGGCCCTCTATCGGTTCCATATCCAGAAGCTCAGCGCCTCCTTCGACGGATGCGAATTCCATCACGTCCCCCGCGCCAACAACGAGGCAGCCGATTCGCTCGCCCGAATCGGATCCACCAGGCAGGCGATCCCACCTGGGGTCTCCTTGAAGCACCAGTGCAAGCCCTCCATCAACCCGTCACCTGAGTCAGACTCCATCATATGGGCAGGAAGCGCTCCGGCCGACGGGGCGGCAGAAGCAGAGCCGATAGAGCCTCCAAAGAAGAAGACCCGCACCAACCCGGCAGGCTACTACCGGCTCGTCAAGCGGCTCGAGGGTTGCCATCCCAGGTACGTCACCCGGACGATCCCTCGACAACCATCAACCGGAGAGCGGGAGCATCCTCGTCATTCGGGAAGTGCCATCCTGGGCGCAGCCCTTCATGAACTACATCGCCAACGGGGAACTTCTGGATGACGAGGTGGAAGCCAGGCAAATCCGGCGCCGCGCGCACACATACAGCATCATCAACGGCAAACTATACAAGCGCAGCGTATCCGGCATCTTCCAAAGGTGTGTCGATGTGGACACGGGCTACCGGCTACTCAAGGACATCCACCAGGGCGAGTGCGGGCACCACGCTTCGTCAAAGGCGATAGTCGCCAAAGCGTTTCGCCATGGCTTCTATTGGCCCACCGCCCTCGAGGACGCTGAGCAGCTGGTCCGCGCGTGCACTGGGTGCCATCGCTTCGGGTAGCTCAGGCACATGCCGACTTCGGTACTCAAGACCATACCGATCACCTGGCCCTTCGCGGTTTGGGGCCTCGACATGGTCGTTCCCTTCAAGCGAGCACGCGCGGGCATGACCCATCTGCTAGTGGCGATGGACAAATTCACGAAGTGGATCGAGGCCAAGCCCATCCGGAAGCTGGACGGGGCGACAGTCGTCACCTTCTTCACCGACATTATCAATTGGTTCAGCTACCCCAACAGCATCATCACCGACAATGACACAAACTTCGCCAAGGGGGCCTTCGCCCGATTCTGCAGCAACAAGGGCATCCGGCTGGACCTTGCCTCCGTCGCGCACCCGCAGTCCAATGGGCAAGTCGAAAGGGCAAACGGCTTGGTGCTAGCCGGCATCAAGCCGCGCCTCATCGAGCCGTTGGAGAGGTCACCCGGATGCTGGATCGAGGAGCTTCCGGCTGTGCTATGGAGCCTCCGCACCACGCCGAATAGATCAACCGGCTACACTCCGTTCTTCTTGGTCTATGGATCGGAAGCCGTCCTCTCCGCGGACATTGAGTTCGACTCCCCACGCAAGCTCCTTTATGATGAAAAGGCCAACTAGGAGGCGTGGGAGGACGGCATGGACCTCCTGGAGGAGGCCCGTGAGCTGGCATTGTCCAGGTCGGCCCTGTACCAGCAACGACTAAGCCACTACCATTCAGGCCGGATCCGCCCAGTTGCATTCCGCGATACCGACCTAGTCCTCCGGCTGGTGCAAGATACGAAGGGCATGCACAGGCTATCGCCACCTTGGGAGGGCCGCTTCCTCATCAGTCGGGCGCTTCCCAATGACTCCTACTACCTCATCGACGCGCAGCAGCCGCGCAAGAACAAGATGGACAAATCAGACGAGGAGACCGAGCGTCCCTAGAACGCGGCCTTGCTGCGCCCATTTTACACCTAGTCGCCAGGCAGTGTATGTATCTCGCAAAACCTATGAATGAAAATGCGGACCCCTACGAGATGCTCGGGGGCTCCTTGCTAGAAATGTGTTTGTACCTATTTTCCGGTTATGATTTTCTGGCTCTGGCAACCCCTACCCGAGGGCTTGCCGGCTGGCCCGGCCTGCTAAGTCAACAAACCGACTGAGTAGTGTGCGATGATGTTAGAGGCTCACTCTTCGTATCAGCTACAGACCGCAACCCGGCTGTCCGGCTAGCAAGAGCAAAATCCCGAGGCATCCCACATGAAAAACAGGGAGGAGACGCGACAGATCGGGCATCCCGGCCTTGCAACTAGCTTAAGACAATCCGGTTACTAAGCCGTTAGTACCATGCACGATGTACTGTCAGCTCCCTTCGATTCTGGCTGCAAACCGCAACCCGGCTGCCCGGCAAGGACGCAGCGAAAACAGCAGAGCACACGGGAAAGCGACCAAGTGTCCAGAAAGGCGCAAGATAGCTTTCAAAAAACAAATCCGCTTTCCAGCTACAATTTGGCAGACTAACCTATTAACATGTGAGGATGTATGTGTATGTATATTCTTGTACGACTACCTTGAGTCAGAATTCAGGAAGAAAAGAGAAGAAGATTCGAAGTCCTTGCCTTCATCAAGTGCTCCGAATATCGGGGGCTACACCCACTGGGTGCGCTCGCGTGCCCCCAGTGGAATCTGGTAGTTCTCGACCGGCTAAAGGCGTTTAGCTGACCGTTCGGAGCCCAGGTGAGGGCAAGGGCAGGAGCAAGAAAAGACAAGGAAGAGTCGAAGTCCTTGCCTTGATCAAGCGCTCCAAATCTCGAGGGCTACACCCACTGGGTGCGCTCGCGCGCCCCCAGTGGAATCTCGTAGTTACCGACCGGCTAAAGGCGTTTAGCCGGCCGTTCGGAGCCCAGGTGAGGGCAAGGGCAGGAGCAAGAGAAGACAAGGAAGATTCGAAGCACCTGGCTACGCCAGCTACTCCGAATCTCGGGGGCTACACCTAGTGGGTGCGCTCGCGCGCCCCCACTAGAATTTTAGTTCCCCCGGCTGAAGGTTTCTGCCAGCAAAATCAACCGACTAAGACGGATCTAGTCGAATAAGAGTTAGAAGATTTGGGAAGAGAAGGAAGATTCGAAGCACCTGGCTACGCCAGCTACTGCGAATCTCGGGGGCTACACCCAGTGGGTGCGCTAGCGCGCCCCCACTGGAGGTGCAGTTCCCCCGGCTAAAGGCGTGTAGCCGGGCGAAGTGAGTCGATAAAGTCAATCGGCGAAATATTGAAAGAAAATGCGAAGTACACAAGTTGAAGGGAAATCAAGCCAGTTCATAATTAACATGGAAAGGAAAGGAGGAGGCGAAGCTCCCATAAGTTTACCTGGCGCCAGAAGCAGCCGATACGGACAGACAAGTTTTCAAACAAGATTAAAGAAGACAAATACATCTGGCATCCCGGGGCAGTGACTAGGCGGCAGGACCCTTGCCGTGCGGAGCGTCTTGGCTGGCGGAAGCTTCAGGCGGAGGAGGCGTGGCGCTCGATCCAGTTCCGACGCCTGCAGCCGGCTGTGTCGGGGCTTCCACATCCGGAGTACCGACGGACTCCAAGTCGGTGAGCACCTCGTCGGGGTCCACGTAGTCGGCAATCTTGATGGCAGAGCCTCGGAGCTCCGGATGGGCCTGGCGGATGGCAGCAAGGTCGGCGCCAGTGCGGAAGCCTCCGTCGATCTTCTTGACACAGGCGTCCTTGTACCAGGAAAGCATGAGGGCTAGAGCCATCTCCGCTGCGGCTCGCGCCGCCAAGTCCCGCAGCCGGTCCATCGCAGCCGGCACGTCCCCCACCTTCGCAGCCAGCTACGCCGTCGTCTCTGGAACCAGAGCATCCGGCCACAGGAACGAGAAGATGTCCCACGCCGCTTGACGATGTCTGGTAGCTTCCTCGCCAAGGAGGACGACGAGCTCCTGGGCTATCGGCTGTGCTTCCGGCCAGTTCTCCTGCAGCCGGTTGTACGCCAGCAGGTCTATGCCGGGATAAAACACTGTCAGAAAAAGAGAGTCAGATCCGGCTACCGGATCTGGAAAGAAAGGGAGACGGAAAAGGGGAACATACCGTTAGCCGTGTGGCCAACTTGCATCAGCTCCTCCACCAGAGCCTTCTCCTTCGTCGCCAGCCGCTTGATCTCCTTCTCTTGGTCCTTGTTCTAGGCCTCGAGAAGGTTGAAGGCTTCGATCCAGCTGGCGAGCGAGGCGTCGTGCTCCTTGATGGTGGCCTCCAGACCATCTACCTTCGCATGCCAATCCTTGTTCTGCAGCCGCAGAGTGGAGTTGGACTTGCTCAACCGGTCGTTCACTTTCTTCAAGCGATCGATCTCGCGCTGAGCGCACACGAGGATAGCTGCGACAAAACTAGCTATTAGCAAAAAAAAGGCAAGCCGGATGAAGCAAACTTACTCTAGGAGGTTCCGTTGGCGGAAGCAAGCTTCTGCTCCAAGCACCGGTTCCCGCCGGCTGCGGCCTCCAGCAGCTGGATATCCTTCACCACCAGTTCGAGGGTGGCGGCAAGGTCGGTCAGCGAGGCGGCAGAGGAGGCATCGTCATCCACGGTGTTGGCGGCTAGGGACTCCTTCGCGGCAACCACCGCTGTCCTCCACTCCTCTCCCGGCTCGTCGTCGGAGTTGTCGTCACCGACAACCACGAGCTCCTTACCGGTTGCGGCCCCCCGCGCGCCCGCGGAAGAGCCACCTGGCTGAGGACCCTCCGCCTCTGGCTGGGCCACCACGTCCGGCTGAGGACCCTCCGCTCCGGCTGAGGCAGCTGGTTCATCTCGAGGTGGCGGCGGAGGCGGTGCCACGGGAGAAGGAGGGGCACTAGCAGACGTGGTCGGAGCGTGGGGTGGCGACCCGGTCGGCGCTCGCGCCGGGCTCGCGGCTCCAAAGGAGACCAGCATGCTAAGAAGACAGGAGAGGAGAAGAAGCAAAGAAAAGCAAATAAGCCAAAGGCAGAAAGGGAGAGAAAGAAACAAACAGAAGATAGTGAAAGAAAACGGAAGAAGGACGTACCCCTGGACAACCGGAGGCGGCCCCTTCTTCCAGCCAAGGCGACTCGGTGGAAGGGCGCTGGTTCGACTCCTCTTGGGACCCGGCTCCTCCACGGCAGGCCGGTTGGAGCTAGAATGGCTGGAGCCGCTCCCGCCAGCGTCGCCGTCCGTCACAGGGCACTGCGCCGGATCGGAGGCCGGCGCGACCTCCTCCTCTTCACCAACCTCCGCATGGGGGTCGGCGGCCAGTTCGTCATTCCGGCTGGGGAAGGCATCCCCGTCCCCGTCCGACTCCTCACCAGACCGCCGAGCACGTGGCTCAGGCAAGTCAGGCGTGAACGTCTCGAGGGGGCCTCGCCCTCCTCGCGAAGGATGCAAGGGAAGATCTACCGAATAGAAGAGATTAGTAGGACAAAACAAAAAGAAAGGCAAGAAATACGAAAGAAAACTCCAGCTAAAAGGATCTACCCGGGGCGCGCGGTTGTCCCGATTGTAGGGCGCCAGGCTAAAGGTCCAGCCCTCCGGCAGCCGCTCCTTGGTGATCGTCCACACCCACTCCTTCAGGTTGTGGTAGCGGGGATCATGGCGCGACAGCCGGGTCAGGTCCAGCTGGCCGAAGTAGAAGCACATCTTGTGCGCTCGCTGCTTTATCGCATCATCAGGACATCCGGTGACGGTGATGTCGAGGCGGTTAGCCAGTGATTTAGGAGCGCATGCGCTGCAGCATCGTGTCCGACTCCGCCTTGTCGCCATAAATCTTCAGCTCCCAGTGCTGCCGGCTGGACTCGACATCCTGGAAGGCCGGAAGGTTGATCCGGTCCACGTTGGTGACGTTCTTGACGTAGAAGTACGACTGCTGCCACAGTCGTACCGTGTCATGCAGCCGGAACTTCGGGTAGCCGGTCTGCACGCGGGAGTAGATGGAGGCGCCGCCACAGATGACTAGCGGCCCCTTCGTAAACTGCACCTGCGGCCGGACTCGGAAGAGACGGCAGAAGAACCCAAGATCCGGCTGGATCCTGAGATAGCTCTCGCAGAACGCCATGAAGTGCGCCAGCGTTCCGATTGCGTTGGCGCCGAGATGGTGGAGGCGGAGGTCGAAGAAGGCCAAGAACATGAGGAAGAACGGGTGCACCGGCAAGGCGAACCTGCAAGCCAGATGCGAAAGGAAGATGACCCGCTCTCCCTTCGCTGGGTGCAGCGACACCTCTCCCGTCGGCGCTAGCCGCACCGCTACTTCCTCCTCCGGCGGAAGGACATGGCTGGCGTGGTATTTCTGGATGTGGTCCTCCATGACGGAGGAGCCGCACCAGGCTCCACGCTCGGCTGCCATCTCCGGCTGACAGGAAGATGCGGCGGCGGCGGAGTGGCGGTGGCCCATACCGCCGACAACGATGAACTGTGGCACAGCGGGCTACAACGATAGCAAAGGAAGAGCGCAGAGGGCAGGAGCGCGAAAGGGAAAAGAGCAACTAGAAGCGGGGGAGCGAAGGCAAGGAACTGCCCCCCTGCGGTGTCCCTTTAAAGGGCCCGAAGAGCAACCATCCACGACGCCATGTGGCATTCATCCAGGCAACCCTCACCCCAACCGCCGCCCAGATCCCGTGTGCCGACGCAGGGTGCGCAGAAGATCCTGGAGCAGGAACCGAAGCGCCGGGCGGCAGTTTCCCGAGGCGACCTGCGACGAGACGTTATGCTGCCCGCCGCAGGGCAATGATGGCGCGTGCGCGCATGGCCGGCGTTAGCACTGACGTCATGAGTAGCTCAACCGCCAGGCGTAGCTGGTCACAAATTCAAAACCAAGAGGGAGCGCACGCACATTTCGCCTAAGGGCGGAATCCACACGCACTCGGGGGCTAGTGTCGGGGGGATGATCCCCAGATACCCCAACCGGACAAGAAACAGGACAGTCGGATCGCGTCCGTCTGGCCAAATGCAGACGGACAGAGCAAGCCAAGCCGGCTACCGTATGATAGCCGGATCGGCAAGAAGCAGTCGGCTACGGCGACGTAGCCGGAACCAATCAAGGAGACAGGACGACATGCGGATCAGTGCACGGTATGCCCTATACGATGACAAGACTGGCAACTACTCGGCCATATCAAAGACTTCACGGGGATGACGCGGGAACAGTGGCCCGATGCTGACGACAGGCTCGCACGGCGTCCACTGTGCCTATGACAGCCATACCGCTCATACTCCGATGGGACATATCGTGCGGATCATCGAGATGACCGATCGGCTGGGACCCGCCTGTGGGCCCGCCTTGATCGCCAAGGCGATGAGACCGTTGCCTCTCTGCCTATATAAGGAGAGGCAAGGCCTTAGTAGTAAGGGTTGGTCTCAGTGCATTTAAGACAGTAGCTAGAGAATACAGCTGGAGGAGCACTTGTAGTTCGTATATCCCTCATAGTCAGATCCGGCAGGAGTAGGAGTTTTACCTCATCACGAGGGCTCCGAACCTGGGTACTTCCTGCGTCCAGCCACGCTTGCTTGTATCCAATCCCGCCTGCGGACGCCGTCGATAGCTTCCCTGCTAGTCCCCACACCTCTATCTAACCTTCTTAGGTACTGCCGTTCCCAACACAACGACAATCCTCATTATTGCCCTTCACTTGTGTGGCTTGAATAATAACATTAAACCAAATTCCACTGAGGACTGCTGAACCCTGCAACAAACTCACAAAACCAAAAAAGAACAACAAATATTTTTGGTGTTTTCGATTTTTTTAAACAAGAACCAAAAAGGAAGAACAAACAAAGCAAAATCTTTTTGGGTTTTTCGAATAGTTCAAACAAAGCAAAAGAAAAAAGCAAACCAAGGAAAAAAGAAGAAGAAGCAAACAAAGAGAAACAACAGAAATATTTTTGGTCTTTTTGTGTTTTAGAAAGCAAAAACAAAGAAAGAACGAAAACTAAAAAGAGAACAAAACATGAATATACAAAGTACCGACAAAACATGATGTGGAGATGAGTGCGATGTCGGTGTACCTCCCCCCAAGCTTAGGCTTTTGGCCTAAGTGGGTGTCAATCCCAAGCTGGCCAAGATGGAGCGCCTCCGTAGTACGGTGAGGAGGTACCCTCGTCCTGGTGCGAGCTCGAGGATGCCCCACCATAGTGCGCAGAGTAATCGTAGGAGGGCACATCCTCCTGGTGCTACCTGTGGAAACCTAGCAAGCGGAGATGCTCGTCCACCTCCTCCTTGGAGCGCGACCACGGCCTCCTGTGAACACTGAACAAAGTAGATTGCGGCAAAGGAATCTCCCTTTCATCCCCGTTAGTAAACAACATCATGTATACTAAACTGTCCATATCAGAGTTAGAAGTGACGAAGTGATGTGTTTTCATAGCAGCAAGGTCAAGCCTTTGTGGTGCCAATATAGTATCATTGGGATCCACCGAAAGCTCTAATGCACTGAGCATACATGAAGCGATGATGCCCCCATAAATAGGTCCCCTAGCAGCTAGGCGGCGAGCAATAAGAGAGCCAAGATTGTACCGAGTATCATTGTTAAGCACAGCAGCGAGGAAGGCTAAATGATAATTGGAGATATTACTCGTATTCTCCCTACCAAGAATGCTAGTAGCAAGATAATAGGCAAAGTATCTAAGAGCAGGGAATTGGATGTTTCTTATGTTCCCGCGCTGAGCTACACAGTCATCGTCATTGGTCACACCTCGATAGAGCTCCAGCAAATCAGCGGGTCGCCCTTGAATCTTCTTCCCGGTCCCTGTCATGCCTACACCTATAATACTGCAAAATCTTTCCAATGGCATGGTAAATGGCAGATTATAAATTCTGAAAGAAACAGTTGACTGATAGGGGGTGTTAGTGAAAACGAAACTCTCAACAAAAGTTTTGGTGAGAATAGCGTATTGCTCACTCTCATATTGCATGTATAAGGTCAAACCAACCCTCTGAGTCAGGAGCAAGAAATCATCAAGAATCCCTGCAGCTTGCAAGAAGGTATAACAAGGAAAAGTAGATGGGTGAGCATCCCCATCATCTCCTTCATTACCAAAGCGAGGTGCAATGAGATATTTGTTGTATGAAGGCCTAAACTGAGAGGCTGATCTTGAGGGCCTTGACCTCCTAGGTGCATCCCTCTCAAAAATTTGTCCAAAGGTGTGGTTGTTTATCTTTGATATTCTGAAATTTAAACATCTATTACACAAGTGATTGCAAAGTGAATATATAATGGAGGGCACTACTCATAGGGACTTGTAGGGGCCTAAACATGCATCAAAACTATATCTCTAAGCATTGAACAAGCTTACAAGCTCTCATAACCTATCACCTACAGTAGCAAAATACTCAAGATATAAACCACTAAACACAAATCTACTTGGACAAGCGGAGGAGTCACATACCAGAGAACAAATGCTCCAAATTTCAGCATCAAAGATGGGCTGAGCAAGGAGATCGAAAAATCGAGGGCAAGAACAGCAAGAACGCGATTTCGAGCAATGAACTGGTATTTTCTCGGGAGAGATAAGAAAGTGGGAAGTGAGAGAGTGAGTGGAGGGCCAGGGGTGGCCCACACCATGGCCAGGCGCGCCCTTGGGCTGGCCGCGCCACCAGGTGGTGTGCCTGCCTGGTGGGCCCCCTGGTACCTTCCAGGCATTCCTCTGCCCCTTTTTTCACGTAAAAATTTAATATCAATTTTCTGGAATTTTTCGAGACACTTTATTTTTGAGCAATTTTTATGTATAGATGAATGATTTTCTGATAGAAAAAGGTTTTTGGAAAGATGCAATGACAAAACAAAGCTAAAACTTCAGAAGTTCTAAGACACTCTAATATGCAAGCAACTAACAACAGAAAAGAAAACTAAACGAAAGCAAAAACTAAAATGGATAGAATAGAAGTAAGCGGAGATAATCATGGTGAAAACATTGTTTTGTTCAATGAAATCCTTTTGTTAACAAGGTTGATCAGGTCTTGTTACCAAAACAATTTTATATGAAACAAAACTTTGTATTTCACTAATGATTATGTTACCTCAACCTTGATAGCAATGGTCCCAATCATAAGAGTTTCAAATTTTTCTCTTGGTATGGGACAATATATTTCTCCAACTTGAATGCCATCAACATGTTCAATTGAATTCAAACCATAAGTCCTATCAATCTTCTTGGGGAAATAGACAGTATGTTCCTTGTCATTAACATTGAAGGTCACCTTTCCTTGATTACAGTTAATAACATCTCCTGCAGTATTAAGAAAAGGTCTCCCAAGAATAATAGACACATTATCATCTTCAGGCATTTCAAGCATAACAAAATCAGTTAATATCAAGCAATTATGAGCCACTTGAACAGGTACATCCTCACATATACCAACAGGAATAGTGGTAGATTTATCAGCCATTTGCAAAGATATATCAGTTGGTATTAGTTTTTCCAGTTGAAGTCTCTTATATAGAGAAAAAGGCATAACACTAACTCCTGCTCCCAAATCACACAAAGCAGTTCTAACATAACTATTCTTAATTAGAGCAAGGAATAGTTGGAATCCCTGGGTCTCCAAGTTTCTTTGGAACCTTCCCCTTAAAGGAATAATTAGCAAGAAAAGTAGAAATTTCTTCATTAGGGATCTTCCTTTTATTCGAGACAATATCCTTCATATACTTTGAATCAGGAGGCAATTTAATAACATCGGTTAAAGGAATTTGCAAGAATAAAGGTTTCATCCACTCATAAAACTTATTATAATGTTCATCTTCCTTTAACTTGTGTTTCTTATGAGGGAAACACATAGGTTTTTGAACCCAAGGCTATCTTTCACTACCATGTTTCTTAGCAACAAAATATTCTTTAGTGTATTTAGTATTCTTAGTGTGCTTTTCAGGTTCTTCTTCAACTTTTTCTTTATCAGGAACATCATTTTATTCATTACCACTTTCAATTTCAGCATCAGAGACAAATATACTATTAGGATCTTTAGCAGGTTCAGAGGGTTCTACAATAGTTTTATGTTTCTTTTTTCTTTTCTTACGAGTAGTACCACTATTTTCAGCTTGTTGAGAATCCTGCTTGATTCTTTTAGGATACCCCTCAGGATATAGAGGATCCTGGGTAGCAGCACCCACTTCTAGTTCTAATTTCATAAGCATGTTTTTCTTTAGGAGCATTAACTAGCAAGTCTTTTTGCACTTTAATAAGTTGATCTATTTGAGTTTGAACCATTTGAAAATGTTTAACAAGCATTTTAACATAATTAGAGGTTCTTTCCACAATACCCTTCAACTCAACAATAACTCTAGAGTTTTCCATTAGATGATTTTGCACCCTTTTATTAAAATTATCTTGCTTAACAATAAAGATATCGAATTCTTCTAAGCATTGATCAGGAGGTTTAGAATAAGGGATATCACCTTCATCAAAGTGTTGGAGAGAGTGTACCTCAATAGTGGGTGAATGGGGAATTGGCTTACATAATTCTTCTATAGGAGGTAAATTCTTGACATCTGCAACTTTAATTCCCTTCTCCTTAAGACATTTCTTAGCTTCCTTCATCACTTCATCATTTAGTTCAATAACTCCCGTCTTCTTAGATGTTGGTATAGGCGCAGGAATAGCTGGTTCAGGTATAATTATTTCAGGTATAGCTGGTTCAGGAGGAGTCCAGTCTTCATAATTCTTGCTTATTTTAGCCATTAATTCCTCAGCTTCCTTGGGAGTCCTATTCCTGAAAATACAATCAGCACAACTATCCAGGTATGTCCTAGATTCTTTAGTCAGTCCATTATAAAATATATCAAGAAGCTCATTCTTAGGTAATGGACATCCAACATGTGCATGAATCAAAGCACAAAACCTTGCCCATGATTCAGGCAATATATCTTTTTCTCCCTGTTTAAAATCAAAAAGTTCCTGCAAAATAGCATGTCTAGCACTAGGAGGAAAATATTTCTGCAGGAAAGTACTAATCAAGCAATTAGGGCTATCAATAGATCTAGGAGGTAAATTATTAAACCAAGTTTTAGCTTCTCCTTTCAGTGAAAAGGGGAAAATCTTAGCAACAAAGTAGGTGCGCATCTTAATATCATCAGAAAACAGGCCACTCATGGTAGAAAGCTCAGTCATATGTGCTACCACACTTTCATTCTTAGTCCCACAAAAAGGTTCTTTCTCAACAATAGCTATGTAGGATAGATCAAGAGAGAAATCATAATCTTTATATTTAATTTTTATGGGAGAAGCGGCAAACTTAGCATTAGGAGCCAATTTGGGTTTAATGGTACGCCTCTCAAGGAGACTCTTAGTAGCACTCCTATCATGGGTGTTTTTATATTCTTTAATAAATTCATCGGTCATCTCAATATAACCGTCTTCAATATCATAGCTTTCTCTAGACTCAGGTGAACTAACAGGTGTAGTAGTGTCTTCATTAGGAGTTTCAGTATTTCCAGCTATAGTTCTAGTAATCGTAGCATCTAGGAAAGGACCTAATAAACCACTCTTATCAAGCACAGTAGAAGCAACATCATAAGTATCAGAAGTTTCAGATTCAACAGTAGTAGCAGTGTGTGTAGCATGTGTATGTGGTGGTGTAAGGAGCTTACTCATAACAGATGGTGAATCAAGAGCAACAGAGGTGTTCAGAACTGTACCTCTTCTTGTAGTGGATGGTAAAATAGGGACTTTGCCATCACGAGACTTACCCATGATGGATAGATAACAGCGAACACTAATGATTCCAAGTGGACTTGATAAATAAAGCTATGCTCCCTGGCAACGGCGCCAGAAAATAGTCTTGATGACCCACAAGTATAGGGGGTGTATCGCAATATTTTCGAGGGAAGTGAAACCCAATTTATTGATTCGACACAAGGGGAGCCAAAGAATATTTATAAGCCTTAACGACTGAGTTGTCAATTCAGTTGCACTGGAAACAATCTTGCTCACATCAGTTTATCAGTAGCAACATTTTTGTAGTAGCAATAGCAAAGTAATAGCAGTAGTAAAAGTAAAGACAGTAGTAACAATTGCAGTAAATAGTAGGATTAAAGCGCGGTAGGCATAGGGATGGATGGACGGGCGTTGCATGGACAAGACAATTCACATGTCAATCAAGACATAGGGCATTTGCAGATAAATAAGATAAAGCATCCAAGTACTAAATAATCATAGGCATGTGTTCCATATATAGTCATACGTGCTCTCAATGAGAACTTGCACAACATCTTTTGTCCTGCCAGCCCGTTTGTGGTGGGGCCTCAAGGGAACTACTGGCAATTAAGGTGCTCCTTTTAATAGAGCACCGGAGCAAAGCATTAACACTCCATGGACACACGTGATCCTCACATCAAAGCCATTCCCTACGGTTATCCCGATTTCTGTCACTTCGGGGCCCTTTGGTTCCGGACAACAACGTGCGTATACAACTTGCAGGTAAGACCATAAACAATACTATCATAACGAATCAATAACATGTTCAGATCTGAAATCATGGCACTCGGGCCCTAGTGACAAGCATTAAGCATAACAAGTTGCAACAAAGTCAAAAAGCACTAATTGTAGATACTAGGCACCATGCCCTAACAATCCGATGCCATTACATTAACGATCTCATCCAATCCCTACCATCCCCATAGCCTACAATGGGGGATTTACTCACTCATAGATGGGGGAAACATGGATGGTCGATGGAGAAGCGATGGTGATGATGATGGCGATGATCTCCTCCAATTCCCCGTCCTGGCAGGGTGCCAGAACGGAGTTTCTGGTTCCGAATTGCGGAATCTGGTGGTGGTGGCGGAGCGGAACTCTCTCTGGAAAAACGTTGACCCCCCTCCTGAGTTTTTAGGTCAGAAGGCAACTTATAGGCGAAGAGGGAGGCCGAGGGGGCAGCCGAGGCGGCCACACCACCCCCAGGTGTGGCCTGGCCTGGCCCGCATGGCTAGGTGGTGTGGGCCCCTTGTGGCCCTACTCCGTCTCGTCTTGTGGCTCCGTGAGTCTTCTGGTGAAATAGGATTTTTGGCATATTTTCCGGGATTTTTCCTGATAGTTGATTTTCTGCACAAAAACTAGACACCAAGGTAATTCTGCTGAAAACAGCGCCAGTCCGTGTTAGTTGTATCCAAATCACACAAGTTTAGAGGAAAAACAATAACAAAAGTGTTTGGGAAAGTAGATACGTTTTGGACGGATCACATCCCCATAACTTTCGCCAAGAAGGTTTCTGTTGATACTAATAGCAGCCTCACCAAATTGCAACATGAGCATTTTGTAAGTCCTTTTTCAACTCTTTTTATTGATTTATGTCATATCCTCTAGCCCCCAAACATGAAGTTGGAAGAACTAGAAACCGACTTTATGATTTTATAGGATGCCAAAGAACGAAGTAGTGTATCCCCAAGGCTCGTCTGAAATTTAGTTAAAAATAACAACCCGAGTCTTAGTATCCATCTGATTACAACCAGGAACTATTGAAGAACATCTGTAACAAGCAGAGAGAGGTCAACGCTCTCCGTCTTGAAAATGCTCGATTAAAAGTTGAGAAGGATGATGTCAAAAGTAAGTTTTCTGACAATCTCTTCTCAGATTTATATTTCAGTTAAATTTGACTAACTTGCACGCCTTACTCCAGGATTGCTTGCTAAATCCATCAAACTTGTGGAGGAAGTCAAAAATTACAAAACTCTAGAATCTAAAAATGTTGGCCTGCACGAGAAACTCAAGAAATTGAAAGAGGATCATGAGCTTAGCATAAACAACATCCTCGAGTCGAGCAATCATGCCACCAAAGAACGTGATATGACCATTGCTCGCCAAGATAAAGAAATCTCGGATTTAAAAGCAGAGTTGGATAGGCAGAAGGATACAACCCATTGAAGGGTTCGGTAGCAGAAAACAAAAAAATTCTATCTACTGGAACTCTAATACCAGGATCTATACTATGTAGACATAAGTAACGGAGAAAGAATACAATATTCATACCTTTGCAAACAGAGGCACGCCGTACGTAGGAAGGCGTGTATTGATGAAGACGAGTAGCACCCCAAGTGTGGTGCCTCCGAAGTTCATCACACGTCCGGTGTAGGAGACGTTAGCCGGACTCCGATCCAGCCGAGCAGCCGAAGAAGTAGATGCCGGATCGCCTGATCACATGACGGTAGTGTGAAGGTGGAGAACTCAACTACGAGGTCCTCCCCAATATTACGGGGAAGTCCTCAGCAGATGAGAGAGAGAGAATGAGAGGAATGGGTGATTCCAACGGGGAGGGGGGGCCCCTTTATATAGTGGGAGGGGGGCACACCACCCAGGGGCTAGGTGGTGTGGGACTAATCCCCACACCTGCCGGCCACCTTGGGGCAGCCGCCGGCCCTAGGTGGGCCCCACTAGGGTGGCCCACCATCCCTAGGCCGGCCGGCCCCCACCCCCTAGGCGCCTTGCCCTCTTGGGCCTCCCTTCGGGTGAGGCCCATTAGCAATATGGAGCCTTTAAAAATAAAATAAAAAATATATTTAATATTAATTCTCCAATTAACATTCAAATACATATATTATATTATCTCTTCACTCTGGAACAACTTCCGGACCCCTTTCCGATCTCCATCGGATGTTACCAAAACTATTCCGGTTTCTCTCTCTCTATTTCTCATATGATACCTCATCTACCCTAAGCGTCTCTACCCTTAAGCGTGACATCCTTCGGTTCGGAAACACTCCAGACATGATAGAGACCACTCTCATATCAATGATCAACAGAGGGACCTGGATGGCCATGTGACCCCCGTGCGTTTCACGAATACAATCGCTCGAACCGTGAGATAGTCGTTCCCCATTCCCTTTGTCATTTGAAACCTAATTCATCCGAGACTTGATCTTCAGTATCTCCATACCTTAGTTCGATCTCATTACTGATGAACTTGTTTTCTCGTTCTCATGTCGTTGCATTCCCTGACCTAGTCACATGCTTGCAAGCTTCATCAATGCAACATCACCGAGATGGCCACATGTATCTGTCCATTGCATGGACTAGACAAATCCTGGTCTTGATATGTACTCCTCTACGCAGACCTTCAGAAAACCTGAGTGGCACATTTTTGATCACCCTGTTATGAGATGATTCTTGATAACCATCTAAGCTTCTTCCAGAACGGTGATTTGTATTACCTCACAGTCAAAGGATCAGGTTGCGAGGTTCTCTATGTTTTTATCTTCAATGGTGAACTTTGTAACTAGATCTCATTAAGATATATAATGGTCGGATGTTTTCTATCATGTTATTCAACTAATAACATGACCTTATTGTCAGTTGGCATAAATGCCCATGATCTTGAAACACAGACCATCCTCATGACCAATGAACTACTTCACTAGAGGTAACTAGAGACACAGTTTGTTTACATACCACACGTGTATTAACGTTTCGTATTAACACAGTTATAGCACAGTATGAAACATATTATGAACATACATGTGATATATCAAATAATACACTCTATTATTTGCCTCTAGGGCATAACTCCTTCACCCATGCCCTGTGGGATGAACTCCAGAGTGTGAGAGAGGAGAAGGCCAAAGTAGAAGAATCTATCTTCGGTATGTTTTTACTGCCATTCTGACTCATTTCTTGGTACTTTCGACTTTGATCAGTCAAATTTTAGTATTGCTCCCTTTTCAGGGACTCTCAACCTCTTGGATTCATATTCAGTTAAATCACGCCTTAGCCGTCTTGTCGCAGTCATATATTTGATACATGATTTATGCCAATCCCTTGAGGATATTGGGGAAACTATTAATCTCTCTGACTGAAACAAGTTGTCTACTTTCGAGCTAGCGACAAAGTGAAGGATATTATGCAGCTGGCCAAGGATTGGAAGATGTCCTATGTTCACACAGCAACACAAAACGCCCTCACAATGGTAATGAGCAACCATGGAAACATGGAAATCTGGCAAGTTACCAAGGGTTATTCAACTGTTGATGGAGATGGCAAGCTTAGGAATGTTGGTGCTATCTAGGATTCTTGTGTCGGTTATGCTTGTCGCGTAGCCGATGCAACTAACTATGATAAGCCATTCTTCAAATCTGTTGAAGCGCCTCCAAGTCCCCAGCCGAATATGAAGAACTTCCTCAACACGATGATGAAGAGACTGAGTCTGACGCCCCCATCTCAGAAAAATATTAGGGTGACTTCAGTGGTGGCACCAGCGAGCTGGCAAATCCATCTCTGGCGACATAAAAATTTGCAAGAAAACTCTATGTCATTCTGGAATAAGCCTTTGAGGTAATGATTAAACTTATTCATTTTTTGGTGCTGCTATGTAGAAACTAATGCTTTACTCTTATCACATATGTGTTTTGTTTTGTGCTTGAAAAATCCTTAAGCACTTTTTGTTCATACTTATTGTTTATCTGGCGTTCTGCCTTGTTCCTTTCGTGAGGTGGCAAACCTTTAGCACAGAAACTTTGTCGAGCAATGGAGCTCAATTGCTAAACCAGTTTAAACCTAGAATCAAAGCCGACCTATAGTACCAACAATTCACTACTCAGAAAATACCCGCATCCAGCAATCAGACAAAAACCAAAGTATAAACATAAAATGAGACTTACACCCGAAGGTAGCTTTTTATTTTGAATCATAAATCTAACCAGAACAAAGATGAGCATAAAGTACATTCAAGTATCCTGAGATTTTCCACTATGACATGATCATTCAGAAATAAGATGGTACTTAAAAACTTCTCAGAAAAAATATTGAGGAGACCAAAACTTTATTTCACTTGAACATGTACATTGATATGATTACAAAGAAAGACATTTTAAGTATAAAAGGGACAAAGATGAGCAATATTCTAGAGACGGTATATCTCATTCGGGTCTATACTGCCTCTAGATCTCTTCCTCTTCTTAGTAGCAGGTCTTTCTTTTTCTGGCCTCATGTCTTTTAGGTAGTATGAATCATTGTGCAATACTCTACTAACCATTAAGGGCCCTTACCAGATTGGGGATAGTTTGTGCTTTCTTTTTTGCACTAGTCGAAGAACTAGATCACCCTTTGTAAAATACCGATTTTAACTCTCTGACTATGATACTTGCATAACTTCTATTGATAGGCTGTAGATCTCTGTTTAGCAACAGCGCGAACTTCCTCGAGTACATCGATGCCATCTTGTCGAGCAACTTTGGCATCCTCTTCAATATACACATCGACTCGGGGAGAAAGATGGATAAGTTCACTCGGAAGAACTGCCTCTGCGCCGTAGACCAAGAAGAAAGGCGTATATCTAGTTGACCGGTTAGGAGTAGTTTGTAAACTCCATATAACAGATGGAAATTCATCCACCCAAGCCCCCGCAACACGATGAAGTGGTTCTTTGAGTCTAGGACGGAGTCCTTGGAGAATTAGACCATTGGCTCTTTCAACTTGTCCATTGGCTTGTGGATGTGCGACCGATGCAATAGTCGGATCCCTTGATGTTCGCAAAAGTCGGCAAGTTCTCCCATTGAAAAGTTGCTCCCGTTACCTGTAATGACACTGTGCGGATAGCCAAATCAGATTATAACATCCTCGATGAATCTTTTGGCTATTTCTCCATCACAACTTGTGATAGGTTTATCCTCAATCCATTTCTTAAATTTATCCACCATTATAAGAAGGTGAGTAAATCCACTAGGAGCCTGTTTAAAAGGTCCTACCATGTCAAGCCCCCAAACTGCAAAGGGCCATGTAATCGGAATCGTTCACATCCGATCAGCCGAAATGGGCTTGCCTAGCGTATTTTTGGCAACCTTTGCACATCTTGACCAGCCGTTCGGCATCTGACTTACCTGTAAGCCAGAAGAATCTGTGTCGAAAAGCTTTTTCCACTAAAGATTTGGCTGCGGCGTGATGTCCGCATTCGCCTTTGTGGATTTCCCTTAGGATCTCCACTCCTTCTGAAGAAACAGATCGCTGAAAAACCCTAAATACGCTCCGCTTATAGAGCTCACTACTGATTATTTTGTAGGCTTTCGCTCATCGGATGATCTGTCGGCTCAGAACTTCGTCTTCGGTTAATTTGCCTTATACGAAGAATTCGAGGTAGGGTTTTGTCTAGCTAGGTATTACAGCTAGGACTACTATGAGTGGTGAGTCAGATTTGGTTGAACACTCCTCATCAACTCCTGTGATAGAGGGAACTCTTAGGTGCTCCAAAAAAGCGCCATCCGGGACCTTTTTCCATGCAGAGCCTATTCTTGATAGTGCATATGCTTTCTCGTTTTTTGTTTTGGGAGTGTGTTGGACTTCAAACCCTTTGAATGATTTTGCTAGTTCATCCACGATAGCTCGATATGCTGCCATGTGTTTATTTGCCCGATAGATGTCGGATACTTGCTGAGAAACTAAATCCGAATCTCCATAGCACATGAGTCGGTGAGTGCCGATGTATTTTGCAATTCGAATTCCATATAGCAGGGCTTCATATTCAGCAATGTTATTCATCGTCGTGAAGTGAATCTGCAACTCATTGAATAGTTTGTCTCCTTGGGGTGATTTGAGTACCACGCCAGCCCCCGAGCGCTTTCGACCAGTCAAGGTTCAAGGTCCAATATTCCGACTTTGGGAGATTTGTATTTTCTGCCATCTCTGTACAATCAGCGACAAAATTAGCAAGTATCTGGTATTTGATTGTTGTACGAAGTTATACTCAATGTAAAAAGCTACTAGCTCAATTCCCCACTTAGCAACGCGTCCTGTGGCATTGCTATTGTTGATTATGTCTCTCATGGGAGCTGTGCTCACCACCATAATCTTGTGCTCTTGATAATAGTGTCGTAGCTTTCTGGATGCGAAGAACACACCATAGGATAACTTTTGGTAATGAGGATACCGCTATTTTAATTCAGTCAGGACCTCGCAGAGGTAGTAAGTCAGACGCTGCACCAACTGTTCATGTTTTTCCTCAGGCCGTTCCACCACCATTACGATGATGATGACTCTGTTTGTCGCAACGATTTAGATTAGCATCGGTTCCTGAGGTTCTCGTGCTGCAAGGATAGGGGTGGACGAAAGTACGTCTTTTAGGTCTAGAAGTGCAGCTATATTTGGACATCACAGCTATTCGAATTCCATATTGTATTTTCGTAGATTGGTGAATGTTTCCTCCAAGTCGGAAATGAGTGTTTCCTTATTTTTGGACATCACAGCTATATCGTCCACATATGCATGTACATTGCATCCGATTTGATCGTGGAGGCTACGCTGCATAGTGCGTTTGTACGTAGATCCTGTGTTTTTGAGCCTGAAGGGCACCATTATGTAGCCGGGGGGTCTAAAGGGGGTGATGAATGAAGTATTTAACTTGTCTGACTCCTTCATGCGTATTTAGTGATAACCAGAATATGCATCGAGAAATCATAGGAGTTCCAAGCCTGCTGTCGAGTCGATAACTTGGTCGATTCTAGGTAGAGTGAACAGATCTTTAGGCCAAGTCTTGTTCAAGGCAGTATAATCGAGACACATTCTTAAATCAGTAGTTTCCTTTTTAGGGACCATTACAGGATTGGCCAACCACTCAGTGTGGATGACCTCTTCAATAAATCCGGCTAACTCTAGCCGGGCTAGTTCCTTAGCTATTGATTTGCGCTTTTCATTGCAGAAACATCATAAGGACTGTTTGATGGGTTTAGCATTAGGATACATGTTTAAATAGTGCTCGGCAAGTTCCCTAGGTACTCTAGTCATGTCAGAAGGTTGCCATGTGAAGATATATTTATTAGCTTTGAGGAACTCGACGAGCACACTTCCCTATGCGCGGTCTAAACCTACGCCTATCTGTGTCACCTTGGAGGGGTCGTCATCCTTCAGCGGTGTTGTCTTTGTCTCTTGTGATGCCTTTAACTCCAGAGTCGGCTTCAGCACCTCCTTCTTTGTTGCGGGCATCTCGGATGGGTCGATGTTCTTCTTGATCTCCTGGTACTCCTCAGCGTGTAGTACGGCTCCAGCAAAGGCGGCAACTCCGTCTTTGCATTCTCGTGCTTTCTTCGGGTTTCCCTGGAGTGTGATGACGCCTTTGGGACCTGGAATTTTCAAGATACTGTAAATATAGCAAGGGTGAGCCATGAAATCCTAGTAAGCCGGACGCCCAAAGATAGTGTTGTATGCACTCTTGAAGGGCACCACTTCAAATGACAATGGTTCCGCCCGATAGTTACTTGGTGTCCCAAAAGTGACATCCAGTGTAATCTCTCCTAGAGAGTTTGCTTGCCGTCTGAGGACAACTCCATGGAAAACCACAGTGTTGTGATCCAGTTGTGTTTCTGATATCTTCATATGATGTAGTGTTTTGACGTAGAGTATGTTGATGCTACTGCCACCGTCCATGAGAGTCTTGGAGAACACATAGTCATCGATTAGTGGATTGATGACTAGAGCATACTTTCTTCGCTAGTGTGGTTTAAGTGAATGATTGCTTAGGTCAAAGGTAAATGTTACTTCCAACCAGTCTAGAAACTAGGGGACAGCCGAAACAGTTGTGTTGAGCTCATGCATTACTGCCTTTTTGACCTTAGCTGGTTGGGATCCAAGGAAGCAGACGTAAGTGTCTTCTTGGTTGGGAAGGTCTTCTTTCCATCCGACTTGGGATTTGAGGCATCTGCCTCCTCCATGTCGAAATGTTCCTTGGACTCCTTCTCTTTGTCAGAATTTTTCTTTCCTTTTTGTCGCTTTGCCCTGTAGCAAGTGGATTCCTCTTTCTTGATGTCGTCATTGAAACGACACTCAACATTTGTGTGGGACGATCCCCCGTTGCCATCCGGGTGATGCACGCACGGATTATTAGCAATGTCGGCCCAAGAATAGGTTTTATCAGGTTGCTGGTCTCCTCTACCTTGGACTCGGGAAGTTCCACGGCCTCGTCCCCGGCTGCCTCTGTGGCCTCCTCGTCCTCCAGACCTGAAATTTGCGCTGATAGTCGCTGTTTCTGGATTGGGTATCTCTTCCGAGGTGTTCTACTATTGCTTCGGCTGTTTAGCCGACTATGGTATGGCCAGGGTGTTCAGCAGTCCCTCTAAATCATCATCGGCATCTGCATATTTGCTTGCCGTTTCTATATATCAATTCTCCTAGATCAGTGACTTTGTCACACTTTAGTCGGTGACGCAGTAATCCGATTGGGAGCCCTGCGATGAAAGCTTCAATCGCGGTCTAGTCGTTTACTCCCTCGTAGGAGTTATTTGTGTTGATCCATCATCCGAGGTAGTCTCGACAAGTTTCTCCGGGTTTCTAGGTGCAACGCTGCAGATCTCAGACCGTGCACGGCCTCTTGTATGTACCTTCGAAATTCTGAAAGAACACACTTTGCATATCAAACTAGTTGTGAATTGTGTTTTCTGGGAGTTCATTGAGCCATGATCAAGCCACCTTACTCAACATAAGCGGAAGATATCAAACTGCAACCAAGTTGTTTCCTCCTTTGGCGATGCAGTAGGCCTAGAAGAAATCCTGGAGCCAAGTGTCTGGCCGAGCTACACCATTATAGGGTTGAATATGCCTTGAGATGGCAAATCCTTTCAAAAAATCTGTTTGTCAGACGCGCGGCCCGAAGCATTTTGGGCCCACGTATATATTATCCGACTCGTAGCGTCGCACTTCTATGTTTGAGTTGATCCGGTGCCTGGTGTCACTTGGTGACAGGGAGCTCCGTCTCTGATGTTCGTTGTGGCTGTGGTGTCGTGGAGCCGGATTTCTGTTTCCTCCACCACTGCCTCCGCCTCAGCGTCCTCCCTGGCCTCCATGGGAGCCATTATGGGCCGTTACTTGGTGGAGAAGGTAGTGTTGGTGGGTTGTTTCCAGCTGATTGCCGTCCTCCATCCGGGGCTTCGTGATGATGACCACTGTGTCAGCTTGATCCAGTGTGGTGTTCGTCGTTCCTTCGTCCATTGTTGTCATCATTGTGGCAAGGTTCATATGGATGGCTTGTGTGTCTAGGAGGTGGCATTTTTTGTTGGTCCTGCTCCTGACATCATGCTTCTTCTTCTTCCCTGCGGTTATCCGACTGCTTCCAGGGAGCTTGCTGTGGAACCATTGCTACTACAACGTCTCGCTCCGCGGCTGGGGCGACGTTGCTCCAACTACATGCAGTTCTGTGTCGCTATCCTAAAGAGCTGGTTCTTGAATAATTGTCGCCCCGAGGGTCAGAACAATAGCGTTGATCCGGTTCCCGTCGGGGCCTTGTATCTTGCTGTCGACCAACATCTATGCGGCATTGGTCAGATTTGGAGACCAGCTTTCCACTGCCAGACATGGCGACTGTTACCTTCGATCCGGATTCACGGATGTAGTATAATAGTTTTCTCCCTAGAAGACCTAGGTTTAATCGAACCTTGGAAAGCAATGTTAAAAGGAAATAAAAAGGACATGCCTACAAGACTTTGTTTCTTTGTTTTACCTTTGTTTACCAGACAAATCTAGTTTACTTTTATAGTGGGTTGAATCAATGGATGGAGATAAGCCAGGGTTGAAGATCCACCTGCAACTCCACATAATATGGGATAAAAATAATAATAAGCACAATAATGTGTAAAGTTTTAATAGGGATAA
The DNA here is from genome assembly GCA_023614405.1 of Avena insularis. Taxonomy (NCBI): domain Eukaryota; kingdom Viridiplantae; phylum Streptophyta; class Magnoliopsida; order Poales; family Poaceae; genus Avena; species Avena insularis. The sequence goes on from CM042690.1 coordinate 460,354,436, forward strand.
TCTCTTGTGGGAAGCACATCCTAATATACTAGACCCCCCATGATGCAACAGGCATAGCAAAAGTATTTTAATCCAACTGAGTGCACCACGAAGCAAAGGGCTACAAACGATCATTAAGTGTAAAACACAGATCAAAGCATTAAGTGGTGATGTTGTTGTGATCCCAAATGGGGCACTAAGCAAGACCGTACTACCCTTTGTCACTGGGGTTCCTATGAGATCGCTGCTAGCCAAGTATCTCACTTCAAGCCTTTATCAATCTATGGGATCTTGGGTACCTACGAGTCCATAGATCGAGACAAGAGACAAAGAAACAAAAGATACAAATCGCTATTTCAAACAGTACACAATGCTCCGACGAATTAGATGCACATAATCGCTGTGAGGTTTCTGCCCAACCCGCAGCCCGTGAGGACTACTCACTCATAACAATAAGATCAAGGATAGAAAACATTGTGCAAAACACTTAGATTGAAATCAAATATTTTTACAATGGTCGCCGAATCACAAGGAGATCTAAAGTACAAAGAAATGGCTATGGCTAATGGAGGGGATGTATGAACAATGGCGTGGATCTCCTTTGGTGGTGGTGTGATGCAATCTGGGAATGGCGGCCTTTTGGGCGGTGGCTAAGACCTCAAAATATATAGGCGTCTTTACGAAAGTTGTAGGGTTTGACGAGACGGAGCCGCCACCACATGGTACGGTCAGACGGTACGGGTGGGCCCTTCCCGTACCAATGGTTGTTATGGCTGCTGACGCTTGGAATTGACTCTACAATTACTTTCTCGTGTGGACTTCCTCAAAAACCTTCATTATGACTCCTAATTTTGCATTAAAAGCATGATTTCCTGCGCAACACAATTCAAAGCAAGGTTTTGCATATCTTTGCAATTATTAGTCATTAGTGGCAAGGATTGAGAGTTTCTTGTCAAGCACTTGACTAAAAACAATGTTTAAACATGGTGGAAGATGGCTATTTTTGGAGCCATCAACCCCCCCAAAGCTCAAACCTTGATCGCCCTCGAGCAAGAAGAAACAAAAGAACTATGAGGAATTCAACATTTAAACTTGAAACAACAATAATAAGAATTCACTTATGGTTGGTAGTCTTATGCGTTCAGCACTTCATCCATTTGAAAAGCTTATCAACGTTAGAGAGATGAAAAGAATACTATACAAGCTTCGGTAAGTCAAGACAATAAAACTAAAGTTTTATATAAGTATAAATAACTAGAAGTGTAATAATCAATCCAATTCTTCTAGTTAACTCTCAATTTGCCAAGGAACACTAGGATATTTTAAATAGCATAATTGAGTAAGAGAGTTCATGTCCTAAGTAGCATAACAGTGAAGTGTCTTATTTACGCCCACATTAATAAATCAAGTCTATCAAAAACACTTCTAATCCAATCATTGTCTTTCAAGGAAGTTCATAAAGTAGTAACGAGACCATGCCAAGGACTTGTTATGTGGATCTTCATACATATCTTTTTTCTTTCTTCTCTTTTTTCTTCCTCTTTCAAGGATCATTGGATATTTATTTTACAAGTGCTTGTACAACCTTTGAGAGTACCAATACTTTTGCCCATATATTGACATGTATGCCACTCATGTCACCAACTCATAGCCAAAATCCGGGGTTATACCATAGACTGTTCAAAAGCAAGTGGAGTTGTTGGCATCCCAAAGGTGTGCATGAGAAACATAGAACTTTTTCTCCTTTCTCTTTTTTATGCTAGTACCACGGTTTGATCCACAAGGTTAGCTTTGGCATGCCTAACAATTACCACTAGACTTCATTTCAATCAAACAAATCCTTTCAAGAGTGTCGTCAAGACTATCAAAACATCTATGGGGTTAAGTATCTTCAAGGGTATACTCTCAAGACAAGCATTCATCAAACAAGTCATAAATTTTAGACTTTTTCTTATTGTACTTGTTTGGCAATATTATTTCCAAGGCAGGACTTGGTTAGCTAAAAGAACTAGAGCAAAATCTTCCACAAGTAATCATCATACCAACAAAAAGCTTTACTCTAACTATATTAAATTACTCTCACTAGCATGACATCTTAGCAAATCAACCAAACAAGATAAACCACTCAAACATCAAAAGGGGAGACATAGGACATACCTCTCATAAGTGACTTCATAATCCTCTTCCTCATAGGGATGTGTTCCTTCAAAACTCAAGCACGATTACTCCTATAATAATATTAAAACAAAGAGGCAAAGTGCAAATCCACATTTACGAAAAAAGGAAAAACAAAAAAAACGTTTTGTATTTTTGAGGATAGGGATTAAAGAATAGAAAAGAACTTGCGACCAAGCAAGGAACTAAGAACATGAAAGAAACAAAAATAAAACAAAATCAAACTAAAAACAAAAGCAAACAAAAAGCCAACACGAGTGTTTCAAAGCTCCTAAGGAGATAGAGTACAACCTCGTTATTACACAAATAAAATTGCTAGGGGAACACATCCCCAAGCTCAGCCTTTTGCAAGCCCTTTTGTTTCTCATTATGGTGGTGGTGGATAATTTCCCATGTTCCATTAGTTGCTCCAATCATGGAACTGGGTGGCAAGGTTCATAGAAGCATCTCTAAGGTTAATGGAGAGGTTTGCTCATGTTTTGGATGTTTCCTTCAAGCACATAAATATCTTCATAGGTGGTGTAGTAGTTTGGTGGATGCACATCTTGTTTGGGTCCCTCTTGTTCTACTTCTTCATCTTCTCCTCCTCCCACAGGTATTTCTTGATGGGGGTAGACCTGCCTAAACCTACACATCAAAATGTAATCATCCATCCTCGATAGATAATAGACCATTAGGCAAAGGAGCTGGGATCAAGTGATCCGCTCTAGGTATATCATGGAAGTATCTACCATTAGTTCTAGAAATCATACCACATGCTCTTAGCGTAGAAAAAACAAGACGGTTACTTCCTATCAATGGTTGGATGTTACCCAGGTTTATGTGAAGCGCGCGTGCAAGAACGGTCACAACTCCTCCTCCACATATGGGTCCTTGAGATTGCAGAGATTGATGCTTAAGGTAAAACACAAGAAGGACGCCCAAGTTTGGCGTCAAGTTACAATTAATAATAGCAGCTTTTACGAGGACCATCATGTCTTCCTCATTGACTCTAGAAAACTCATCACATGCTTGCAAGGTGTTAGCAATAACATAAAATAAATAACAAATAGCATGATCATCAATTTGGTTCCCCTTTGGTGTGTTTCCATGAATTCTCATTAAATTAGCGTACTCCCAAGGTGCAGGATTTAAAACAAAAGTGGTGGAGCGTATGTCCGTGTTGTTGTTGGCAAACCCAAAACATCGAGCCCATTGGTCGAGGGTCAAGGAGTACTCATAGTTCATAAGACAGAAGTTGATGCGATCAACTCCAAGCATTTAATCCTCGGAACAATAGTGAGAGCACACCATATGCGTCAAGGTGCTAAGGAACTCAAGCGTCAAGCGGCGATACGTGGGGACATCCTGGAAGAAAAAATCATACAAACCAACATTATTGCAAAGTAAATCAAAATCAGCAGGAATGCCAAGTTGGTTCAAGATATAGGGACATGCCCACTTGGTGTACTTAATTTCTCGGAGCTTGAGACTGTCGAAATGGTTCAGCTGAAACTCCTCGGTGAACTCGATACCAAGTGACTCGGGGGTCAACGTATCAACGGGTGGTGCGGAAGGTTCCACAACCGTCACATGTGTTTCGCTCCTTGTATTCATCTAATACAAAATAAATAAAAATTGCTAATGAAAAATTACTCTAATAGAAACATAGCATAAACGATCCTATACACTAGTTACAAAAGAAACTCCTCTAAAATAATACTAAGCATGCTCAATATCAAGACTAGATAAACAACAAGACATAAGTCTAGATTGACAATGATGAAAGATTGAGTGAAGCTTTGGTACAAATAAGTTTTTGGATCAGAGGAGAATCATACCTTAGATCGATTGGATGTGAAGAAACAAAGAAAAATTGAGTAAATTCGAAGATCCAACGGAGGTGGTTTGGAGTTTAGATGTAGAAGAAAGAGAAAATTTGTGTTTGGGGATTTTTAGGTTACCTCCTCATGGCTGACATGGCGGCCGCGTACGTGGTACGAGCGGGCTGTATGGCCTGGGCCCACCCGTACTAGGTGACGAATCCCTTCCGGCGCCGCACTCGGTATGGGCGTGCGGTACGGTCGTGCACACCCATACTACTAGTCGTTATGCGTTTAGTACCTTTGCCAAAAATCTGATGGTTTGCTCGAGGGTATGGTACGGGCATGCAGTACGGGCGTGTCCGACCGTACCAGTGGTTGTTACGACCCCCGTGTCCTGTGGCAAAAAATCAAAGTTTCTATTTTTCAATGGCTCGATGTGCTACAGGCGCACGATATGGTCCCTTCCGGCTGTACCACTGGTCGTTATACAGCCATTGAGCTAAAAAACTCAAAGAATTTGATTAGTAGCTTCATGTGTCTTTACACATCTTATCAAAGGACAAAATAACTGCAAATAAACTTCATAAAAAACAACAATACTTCTTAGCCATGTGTTAGTAAAAATAAAGATAGAGGATTGCCTTATTTCTTCTCCTCTCTCCAAAGGTCTTGTTGAACACTCTTTGTTAAAAACAAAAAGTAAACAAAAACAAACAAACAAAACTAACACAAGAGTAATTTTTTTATTTCACATGGGTTGCCTCCCATGAAGCGCTTCTAGTTAAGGTCAATTAGCTTTACCCAGATGGTGATCATTTAGGTTTAATGAGCGGAACACCCACTCCAAAGTAATTGGCTTTGAAAGTAATTATAACATCGTCATCATTAGGCTTGTCCTCCTTCTTCCTAGGGAAGTGGACTAAAAAGGGATCTCTAGATGGTAGTCCAATCCTCACATTCTCTTCATGTAATTAGTGCTTTAATAGTTCTTAGGAAAGGCCTTCCTAGAATTATAGGTGCTATGGGATCTTTTGGCATGTCCACAACAACAAGATCAATAAGAGCGAGACTACCTTTAATTTCAACAACTATATTTTCCTTTATCCCGACAACTTGTTTATAAGTTGAATCCGCTAGATGGAGTCTTAATTCAGTAGTTGCAAATGGCCCTAAGTTTAACTTGTCAAATAGGCTTTTGGAAATCGTTGAGACACTTGCACCAAGATCGCAAAGTGCAAATATCTCATTGACCCCAACCTTAATTTTAATAGTGGGCTCAATTATATCATCTAGCTTAGCAGGAAGCCTATCAGCTAGTACCTTTTACTCCATCTCTAAATCTCAAACTTTAGATGCTACTTGTTGAATAAATTGTTGGCACATAGCATCATTACCTTGTTCTATACCAGGATTCTTTACGGTGACCATCTTTAGTAGATCTTCCACATTATATTCTAGTGTTGGTGTGTTGCTATAATCCAACTCTTTAGTCTTCTCTTCATTTTTACCACCCTCATCATCTTGAGGTCTTCTACCAGATTTGGCTCAGGCTTCCCAACAAAATTTTCTAGTAGGAGAGCTTGGCTCTCGGCTACCTAACCCAATTGAGCCTCCGCGGTCCTTCTCCTTTCCTGTAGAGCCTACACATCATTTCTAATTGCAATAGCTTGGTTAGATAATTTTCCTATACCACTCTCATGGTTCTCCGTGATTTTAATAAGCATATTATTTTGCTCGGTTTGAGCTTGCGTAAAAGTTCTAACAGTTTTCTCAAACGAGAGATTTCCATGATTTGCACCATTATGATTATCATAATTATTGTAGGGAGCTCCTGTAGGATTAGAGTAATGTTTAGAAGAATTTTTTTGGTTCTTCCATGCAGGATTATAAGGAGTGCGAGCTATAAAATTAATATCATTAACATCGGTAGCGATAGCATTAACTTGGGTATCTTCCTTACCCTTTACAATGTTGAGTAACTCGTCTACCTTAGATGTAAGCTCTTTATTATTTACCTTGGTGACTGAACTCACTCTTTTCGAGGTTCTCTCCACATGCCATTGGGCATGGTTATCTTGCATATCATCAAGTAATTTCTTTGCAACACTCACTTGCTTTCCCATGATTGTCCCTCCTGCTGCAGTATCTAGCATAGAATTAGACATTGGGTTAAGGTCATTATAAAATAAATGTAATATAAGCCATTCTTCCATCCCATGACTAGGACAGTTCATTAGGGCTTTTTCATCCTTTCCCATGCAAGCGCTAGTGGCTCATGATCTTCTTGTCTAAAGCTTGTAATGTTGGATCTTAGTTGCATAGTATTAGTTGGGGGGAAATTTAGTCATAAACGTATTAGTGCATTCCTCCCAAGATTTAATAGTGCCCTTAGGTAGAGCTAGCAAGCATTCCTTAGCCTTTCCTCTAAGAGAGAAAGGAAACAACCTAAATTTAACAACATTTGGATCTACATCCTTAATATGAATCATGTCGCAAATTTCAGTAAAAGTATTTAAGTGCAAACCTGAATCCTCAGAAGATGAGCCTCCAAATTGGCTTTGCTGAACCAAACTTAAAAGGATAGGCTTAATTTCATATGCTTCCGCATCAATAGCGGGCTGAGTGATAGGTGCATGAATAAAATCATTAGTGGGAGTAGCATACTACCCAAGTCTCTTTTGAGCCATGGCTCTTTATATTTTTGGTACTTTTTAAGTAAAGAAAATGAATAACAAGTAACTAAATTTTTTGGGTTTTCAAATAGATAACTAGAAAAGTAAACTAATAACGAGGATAAAACTACAAACAATGATAAAACTAAACACAAGGTCTCTAGTGACCTCACTAGGATAGCGAAATTGCTTCCCCGACAACGACGCCAGAAAAAGGGTCGATACCTTCGATCCAGATTCACGGATGTAGTATAATAGCTTTTTCCCTAGAATACCTAGGTTTAATGGAACCTTGGAAAGTAATGCTAAAAGGAAATAAAATGGACATGTCTACACGAATTTGTTTCTTTGTTTTACCTTTGTTTACCAGACCAATCTAGTTTACTTTTATAGTGGGTTGAATCAATGGATGGAGATAGGCCAGGGTTGAAGATCCACCTGCAACTGCACATCATATGGGATAAAAGATAATAATAAGCACAATCATGTGTAAAGTTTTAATAGAGATAATCTCTTGTGGGCAACACATCCTAATATACTAGAGCTCCCTTGATGCAGCGGGCATAGCAAAAATATTTTAATCCAACCGAGTGAACCACGAAGCAACGGGCTACAAACGATTATTAAGTGTAAAACACAGAACAAAGCATTAAGTGGTGATGTTGTTGTGATCCCGAATGTGGCGCTAAGCGAAGACCGTACCACCCTTTATGTCACTAGGGTTCCTATGAGATCGCCGCTAGCCAAGTATATAGCCTCTAGCCTTTATCAATCTATGGGATCTTGGGTACCTACAAGTCCACAGATCGAGATAAGATACAAAGAAACAAAAGATACAAATCACTATTTCAAACAATACACAATGCTCCCATGAATTAGATGCACATAATCAATGCAAGGTTTCTTCCCACCCTACAAACCATGAGGACTACTCACTCATAACAATAAGATCAAGGATAGAAAACATTATGCAAAATACTTAGATTGAAATCAGATATTCTTACAATGGTCGCCGAATCACAAGGAGATCTAAAGTACAAAGCAATGGCTATGGACAATGGAGGGGACGGATGACCAATAGTGTGGATCTCCTTTGGTGGTGTTGTGATGCAATCTAGGAATGGCGGCCTTGTACGCGGTGGCTGAGACCTCAAAATATATAGGCGTCTTCACGAAAGTTGTAGGGTTTGACGAGATGGACCCGTAACATGGTACTGGCAGACGATACGGGCAGGCCCGGCCCATATCAGTGGTCGTTACGGCTATTGGCTGTGACACCCCCAGGATCAGGGTTAAACAAATCCAGACCTTTAGCCTGACATAAGCTTAACCTAGAGCTCGAGGATATCTAGTGAGAAATCGGTAACACAACAGTAACCCTGCGACACAAAAATTATTACAGCAAGCTCATAACTGAGCGAAGAACCAAAATATTACAACCAGAGGTCACTAACCACAAACATAAAACAACGGAAGGCAAATTATGCTATTAAATATAGCAAACTTAACAAATGGCCTACGAGGCCTGAAGCATAACAATGACGTCCCAGTCCATAGATTCCAGGCTGCCAGCCGGGAACCCCAAGCTACTCGTTAGTGTTGATGTCGTACGGAACTCGTCTTCAGGGGAACAGTTACTCTGCTACAAAAGTATCAACAAAGCAAGGAGTGAGTACAGGGTGTACTCCGCAAGACTTATGGTTGGTGGGTTTATTTTGCATAAAGCCATCTTTGTTTTGTAAAACAAGAGGGAGAAGAAGCTCGTCTAATCAGAATATTTTAAAAGGGGATAAGAGAGCGACATCTCCAAAGAATTGATCATCATCTTTTGATATCCACCAAAGTAATCCTCATCTCACAACTAGGATCACCCTCTCGTACCCATGAGGAAGCATCCTTAACCACATGTTGAATTGCCAAGTTTTACGATTAGGTTCATGTTCTCTATGATCTTCACGTCCGTTCCCAAGTTGTCTATATTCGTGGACACTGCTTTTTGAAAAGATTTAACCCTGCAGGGGTGTACAACTTTACCCACACATACCAACCGACTCTTAATGCCACAATGATTAGCCCACATCCTTGGAAGGCCGGCAGATGGTGGTTGGGCATGACCTTTACCTTGGTTTCGCCGAGACCATGAGTCACACCCTAAGGATGGTGCCACCATAACGGGTCAAATCCTGAAGCCGGTCCCTAGAGATGTGAGGCGAGGTTAGTTTACTAGGGGCACCATCTACCCCAAGCAACCCCGTCCATGCTTACCTACCTGTTATGATGCACCTTCACCCGCCAAATCTTTCAAAACATTTTATGTGCATATGTCGAATGGAACGCCTGAACTATGTGACTCATGGAATCTACTAGGCAAGTTAGTTACTCATGAGGTTTTCGAGGCCCCGTGTGGTTGTACGCTCGTCTTGGTTCAAGAGGCTAGAACTCAGGTCCTAGTGGTGGCGAGCATGGGACTACAAAAACCACATCTCACCGTGGCCTCCCATAAAATCCTTAGCATGTTTAACCTTTACCACTGATATTACCTCATCAGTATATCTCGTACTCCTATCATACTAGATTCTCTGCATTTGGTACATCTTTTGGATGAACCAGCACTGATAGCTAAGCATGGCTAAGCAAGACACAAATAAGCTCTAGCAGTTTACACAAGCCAAACCTAGTTATGCTAGGAGCAGTGGATCAGGTAATATAAGCTCAAGGGAGTAATGCAACAAATAGGATACTCTATCTATCGATAAAAGACCACAGTAGAATCGTATGCAACATGTCAAGAAAGAAATATTTTAGAAATCATAGCATTGTATAATGGTGGGGCTATGCTTGCCTTTGCCTGTTGATAACCAAAGAGCAGATCTTCAGAAGCCTTTTACTTGACTTGGTTATAGTTTGTCAAGTATTGTTCGTCGATCTTCGATGGTGTTGATCTCGGTCTTCGATCTCGATATCGTATTCTATCGGGAAGAAGCAAACACCGGAAAGAAAGGGGAAACAACAATCATCACATGATATCGATGCAATGCTCAAGCAAGGATGATGATATGACAAGTTTAATAGTATTGAAATTAAAACCTAAGACATTCTTGGAAATGTAAGCGGGATCCGAGGGGTCCAAACCCTAATACAGGAGAGACCCGAGAATCACCTACGGGGTTGATTGATTCTTCTAATGAAACTTGTAATTAAAATTATTAAACAATGCATGAGTGTGAGTCTAAAGTGTAGATCTCATTTTTCTGAACATTTTGATATATTATTTGTATTTTTCTGACTTATAAATAATAAGTTATGAATTTTCTAGTATTTATCATTTTTCTGCAATTTCTGAAATAATTAAACTATTTAAAAGGGTTTACTGCGTCATTATGACGTCAGCAGGGGTGTTTAAAACTTTCTACATCGAGGCAATGTCTAGCCATGGTGGCTGGGCCCTAGGCCACCTCAGCAGCCACGTCGGCAGGTGGGGCTAGTGGCCGGTTTGACCGGGTCAAACCCGCGCCCTAACGTCACGGTGACGTCGGCATGACGGCATCCGCCGGCCAGCGTCAGACGGTGATCACCGGCGACGCTGCAGCGCACGCCAGCAAGCACATTCTAGCGCGTTAGAACCAGAAGACCAAGGCGAACCCTATAGTGGTTGCGCCGCTCGATTTGTGTCACCAGAGACAGTGGCACAACGAGGAGCAGTGAAGGACAGCGGTGGTGACCGACGCTAGGACGAACCAGAGAGAGAAGGACTGCGGGGTGGCTCGTTAGAACCAGTAGCTTACCTTGGAGCTGAAGGGGCCGACGGCGAGGCACGAGGTGGACCGGAGCAACGACAAGATCGACGGCGGAGCTCGTCGGGCTCAAAGAAGAAGATGTCAATGGCAGCAATTAAGGGCGCCCGGGCTCGATTCGCTCGGTGGGAAGGAAGCTAGTGGCGAGGCAGAGCTCTAGGGACCAAGGAGATGGCATGGGGAGGCCGTAGACGGCGGGGCAACACAGCGACGTCGGCTAGGGTTTCAGGCAGGGAGAGGAAAGAGAGAGGGAGGTCGCTAGGGAGCACGGGAGTGGATGAGGACGACAGGGGCATCGGCGTGGGTCTTATTTCCTCCTGGAGCTCGATGGATGGCGGTGAGAAGGCGGCGGGGATCGACAGCGAAGCGACAATGAAGTTGGTTCAGCGTCGCCAAGACGACGAATAGGTATCGGGCCTTGGGCGAGTTGAACTACTTTGGGCCGTGAGGCCTTCTTGTGTGATAGATAGAGAGAAGAGAAGAGATGGGCTGTGGCCTGGAGCTTCTCTGTTGCTTATGTTTTTATTATAAAACCTTTTATATTTCTGTTTTCTCTTTGTATTTTCAAATTCTTGTCTAATTTAAATTATTTGAAAATACTAGAGGATTTGTAAATAATAAGAAAACATTGCAGGGCCCTTTTATACTATTTTGGCTGCACACTTTTGATCTTTTCAAAATACAAAACCATTTTGAATTCATTTGAGAGAGAGGAAACTAGGGTTTAGGGTTTCCATTTTTTTATTCTTGTTTGAATTTTTGTATTAGCAAGATAACGATGCTCATGAATGCACAAACAAACCCTAATTACTATTTAATAAAACTGGGGTGTTACAACTCTATCCCCCTTACGAGAATCTCGACCCGAGATTCCAAAGGTAGGAAGAGAGAAGGAGAACATGGCCACTCTAAGGATAAGAGGGAAACACACTAAACAACACACGGAGTATCTCATGGTCAACTCATGAAGGAGTGTTCAGAAACGATTATGAGATGACGACATGAAACACGTCAAGGTAGCGGAAGAAACAAGAGGAGATGGGTTTCAAGTTTATAGATAACTGGTCTTCATAAGGATTGAGACCATGGAGTTCCAGAAAAGTTTAAACTTCTGAAAAGGAAGGCTTACAACAGAAAGAACATTACCACAGACTTTGAGAGGTGAACCTCTACTAGAAAACTTAAGTAGAGCTTCCAGGGGTACAGAGACACGGATAACAAAGCTGTTGATCTACTTTTGATACAGAAGGATCACTCTTCATTCAACAAAAGGTCAAGACAGAAAGGTGTTTTTGTGGCGAGGACTCGTAAGAGTCACAAGGAACATGTAGCAAGAGAACTTCCTGATTACCAAAATCATTGTCACTCTTAAACATGATCGAGAAACGAAGGAAACTAATAATTCATATAGGATTATCAAAATCTTTGCCAAAGATCGTGATATCACTTTACACCACCAGATGAATAGGTAAGAAGATTGTTGATGACAAGAGGAAAAAGAAACTTCGTTCTGAGACTTCAATTACTTGGCATAACAGAATGCTTGCCAACATAAAAAGGGTCCAGAGGATCGACCGAGCAACATTTAGCAACACTACTTTAAATGTTCCCCTTGATGTTCGAGAAAGCAAACATCAAGGTAAGGTCAGACTTCGGATACAAAGGAGACCATGAGCACAACTCCTATAGATAAATCATAGAAGAAGCATCATGAAGAATGGTTGTTAGTTGCTGACTCAAAAGAATATGGAAATAGGACTTCCGACTAATTGTGCCAACCATTACATCAATCTTGCCAGATTTACAAAGAAACCTATGTCAAAACCTTGAGGAACACCAACCATCATATCTGCTTGAGATTCAGATTTTGTGAGGTGTAAAGATACTTTAGACTCAGCATGTCCAAGTAGAAAGCTTGCAACATTTACCACAAAGGTAAAGTTACTAGATTCTCAAGACAAGGACTACGGTGTCAAGCTCCAAGAGACTGAGCTAAATTGCTAGACTATGTATTAGCAACTTGTCGGAGGACAACTTCTCATACATCGAGTTATGGAAACGAAATACACATGTGTCCGTAAAGGGAACAAGGATAACTCTACTCAAATCCACGGCGACATCTTTCAACAATTGCGCGTGAATTGGAGAAGGTTACTTCCAACATCCAGAACACATACTTCGAGAGGACACGAAGAAGGTTCTTAAAAGTTTCCAACATTATTGCCAAATGTTCCATATGAATCTACTCTAGCATGGATAAGATAAAAATGTCATCGATGGGCTCAACAACAAACTTACCGATATACTCTGGGAAGATGGACTCATATGTTGTATGAACGAGGCAGGGTATTGGTCAGACCAAAGAACATGAAGATGTACTCAAGTGAAACATCACAAGGAGTAGCATCATCAAGATAATCCTTTGGAATGAGTTCGGTTTGATGATAACCCAAATCAAATCAAAGGTGGGAACGATAACATTTCCACGAAGGAAACACTATCTTTCTTCAGCATGAACAAAACTAGACATCCCTTTAAGATAAACTAAGTTAGGTAGAACTTTTGTCTTACAACTCTCCAAGTTGTTGTTTAAGCTCAACCAACTAGTTTAGGGGTATGTGATACGTCCATTTTGCATCACTATTCTATGTCATAATTCACTGTTATTCATTGATATATTTCATATTGAGAGGTGATACTTATGTTATTTCATCTGTTTTTGCATGGTTGATGACTTTTGGAGCATGGACCGCTGCAGTCAGGATTCTGATGGAAAAGGTGCTGTTTGGAGGAAAAATTCGCGAAGATCAGAAAATCCGGGAAAATATACGGAAAATCCTATTTTTCCAGAAGACGAAGGATGCCAGAAGGAGGAGTGGAGATGGGCCATAGGGGCCCACACCATCCCCTGGCACAGGCCACCCTAGGCCGTGCCACCAGGTGGTGTGGCCGCCCTGGCCCACCTCTGGCTCTCCCCTCTGGTGTATATATTCCTCCCGAAACCCTAAGACTCAGGGAGAGACCACAGAAAGATTCCGTCGCCTCTGTGGGGCGGAAAACACCGAGAGAGAAAGATCTCTCCGGCAGACAGATTTCTGCTGGGGGAATTCCTTCTCGGAGAGGGGAGATCGTCGCCATCAACACCACCATCAAGATGGACTTCATCGGGATCATCATCATCATCACCACCATCATCACCATCAGCACCCTCATCACCATCTCCATATTGCTGTAACAATTGGGTTGAATCTTGCATAGTTCTTAGGGGAAACTTTCTCGGTGTTGATTACTCTTTATAGTTGATGCTATTGAGTGAACCATCGAATTATTGTTTATGTTCAGATTTTTATACATCATTATTCCATCTATGATCATGATCCATATGATGTCTTGTGAGTAGTTCGTTTTGTTCTTGAGGACATGGGAGAAGTCATGTTGTTAGTAGTGGAATTGTGTTGAGAAAGATTCAATAGTTTGATATTTAAGTTGTGGTGTACTTCTTCTAGTGGTGTCATGTGAACGTCGACTACATGACAATTCACCTATATGGGCCTAGGGAAATGCATTGTGTATTTGGCTACTAATCGTAGGGGTTGCCGGAGTGACAGAAACCTGAACCCCCGTTAGGAAACCATTGCACAAGGGACGTAAGGGTCTTAGAGTTTAAAGCTGTGGTTAGGTTTCTACCTTAATTACTTTCTTGTACTTACGGATATTTGCAAGGGGTATAATCACAAGTATGTATTAGTCCTAGGAAGGTCGGTACATTAGCACATGTTCACCCACACAACACTTAGCAATCTAAAGAAGATTAATCAACTATATGAAGCGAAAGCACTTGACAGAATTCCCATGTGTCCTCGAGAACGTTTGGTCATCTTAAGTAATACAACCGGCTTGTCCTTTGCTACATAAAGGATTGGGCCACTTGCTGCATTTATTCTTATTGTCTTTTATTTACTCGTACTTTATTTACTTGCTTTATCAAAAAAACCCTAAAAATATGTTAGCTAAGTATTTGCCGAGAATTCCTGATCCATACCACTAGCCAGCACCTTCTGCTCCTCGTAGGGTTCGACACTCTTACTTATCGAAAATACTGTGATACACCCCCTATACTTTTGGGTCATCAAGACTATTTTCTGGCGCCGTTGCCGGGGAGTGAAGCGCTATTGGAGAGTGGAACTGGTAAAGGAAACTTCTACTATGAGTATTGTTTACTTGTGTTAGTTGCTTTATTTTCGTTATGGATAATTCGCTGAGTTTCTTATTTGGTAATGCTACTACCACTGCTAAGGTAGTAGATGAACCACCACCTGCTGAGAATGATGCTTTTAAAATACCTACAAGAATTATTGATCATGTTATGGATAACTACTATGTTGGGGATAGAACTGTCCATCCCGGTGATCATTTACTCTTTATACACGAATTATGCGGGTTGTTCAAGTGTGCAGGTATTACTACAGATCAAGTTAAGAAGAAGTTATTCTCATTATGATTAAAAGGAAGAGCTGAGGAATGGTATAAGCTACTGAAGAATGGTCAAGCTCTGGAATGGGAGGAAATAGTACCTCTCTTTTATTCAAAGTTTTATCCTCCTAGTGAGATTCATAAAGATCGGAATCAAATATACAACTTTTGGCCTCTTGATGGAGAGAGTACAGCTCAAGCTTGGGGGAGATTGAAGTTACTAATGCTCAAATGTCCCATCCATGAGCTCCCCAACAATATTATTATCAATAACTTTTATGCAAGGCTTTCTCTTCATGATAAGGATTTATTGGATGCTTCTTGTGCTGGATCATTCACTCGCATGGAAGAAGAAGCTAAATGGGATCTTCTGGACCATATTCAAGACAATGCTGAAGCTTGGGAGAATGACAAACGTAGAAAGTCAGGTATAAATTATGATTATGAATGCATTGAATCTTTTATGGGAACTAATGACTTTTAAAATATTAAAAATGCTTATGGTCTAGACTCTCAAGTCATCGCTTCTTATTTTAAGGCTTTTGCTTCCTATATTGAAGTGCCTAAAAAGAAGTGGGATAAGTATCATGAACCATATAAAGATGTTGCTAAGAGTGTTCCTGCAAGAAATACTGAAGTTTATACTACTAATCATGTTTTACCTGAACCTTATATTGAGAAAATGCCTTTCCCAGTTAAGATGAAGGAACATTCTATGAGAGCTAGTATTCCTGTGTTTTCTGTTAGAATAAGTGATCATTGCTATGATGGTTCTTGTGATAGTTATATTGTTAAGTTTATGCATGATACTGAAAGTTATTATGTGAGAGGGAAAAGTATTCTTTTGCATCTCAATAATCTCAAGTTTCCTCGTTTTATGCTGAAAGTTTTTATGTTGCACTTCTTTTGCCTTCCTATGCTAGTAGCCTCTGGTTTCAACAACTTGTTTGTTTACAAAAGTCCCTTGTATAGGAAGTGGGTTAGACTTAAATGTGTGAATTTTTGCTTCTTAATGCTCTCTTTCACTTCAATTCATATTCTTTTGTGAGCTTCTTTGAAATTATCATGCCCATCTTAATGGCTATAACGAAAGAGCTTTTGGGGAGACAACCCAGTTTATTTTTGCTTTCAGTTTGTTTTTGTTTCTTTAAGTCTTGGAAGTTATTACTTAGGTAATAATCGCTCCTTATCCTTTTTGTTTGGTTTTTGTGTCAAGATCAACCTCTAATGAGATAGAAGTAATATTTGGGGAAGTTGCTGTCCCGAAACAGATTTTTGTGCTTCACCGAAAAAATTCGTGAGAGATCTCTGTATGTCGGATTGAGCTGTAATTTATTTTGCTTCTGACCCAGGTTGTTATTTAACTTTCGTTTGTTTTTCACTTTTTGATTTGAGCAACAGAAGATTTTCGAAAAAATTGATCTTTACCTACTGGTCTGTTTTGACAGATTTTTCCACTCTTGCATTTGCTTCTTTATTCGATTTCCTTTTTGAATTCTTTTTGGCTTTTCGGAAGGAGTTGCTACAGTAGCTTGTGTTTTGATGGTTTTCAGTTGAAGTTGGGTTCAAAAAGTTTTATCATTCCACTTATACTAATGTTGCTAATGAGAACTGTGTGAAGTTTTGTGTGAAAGAAATTTCTAGGTAGTGGAGAAAATGGTGTAATAAGGAAGAGAAAGGTTTCATGACTCAAGTAATAAGTGTATGAAGATGAAGATATTGATGTTATTCAAGTGGTGACTACAGAAGAATCTACTAGATACTAAATTCTGAGACCTGCAGAGTCTATTTTCAAATAGGTAACAGTTCTGGTAAGAAAAGTTCTGCGAAAATACTATCCAACTATATTTTTGTAGTTTTTAGACAATAAGGAAAGCCACGAAGCGAAAGAGGGACGGAAACGGAGCCAGGGTGGCTCACACCACCCTGTGGCGCGGGCCCACCCCTGAACCCGACACCAAGTGGTGTGGCCACTCCGGACTCCGCCTCCGACCCGTTTTCTCCCAGTACCTTCGTTTTGTTATGAAACTCCGTAATATATAATCCCCCGGATCCCCCGAGGTTCGTATATCGTGTTCTCGTCGTGTTTTTGTTTCGATCTGTTTTCTGCCAGGAACTATCTTTGAAAGCTTAGGAGCACAATGGTGTCTGCCAAGGATAAAGGGAATGAGCCTATGGAGGAGGATCTCCAAGACCCCGGGAAGGAAAAGGAGATCAAGAGTGAAGATGAAGAGGAGGCAAAGCACACCGACACTACCATTTCAAGCATTGGAGTGGTGACAAACCCTGCCAAGACTATGTCAATTGGAGGGAAGCCTCCTCATCACCGTTCAGATCCCTGATCACTTCCCCCACGCGCCAAGAATCCTTTCCATACTCTTATACATGAGTATTTATACCAGAATATGCCCAAGGAGAAATTACCCTCCAATTGGGATTTGCCTTGTTCTAGTCATGCAGGAAAAGAAGACTTCAAGGAGGAAGAGTGGGGAAAGAATCACAAGAGTGGAATTCACAACCCGACGTGATCATGAGACGCATTGAGCAAAACTCGCAGCTTATTCGCAATCTCACCTTTGAGATCGAGGACTTGGGGAAACTGATCAAAGAGCTCATCAAGAGAATACCACCACCACCAAAGGAGTAATTCATCATTACACTACTAGGAAATAGCCTATCTGTGGCGCATCAAAAGGGGACTTCTGTGGCGCATATCTTTATCGCCACTGTTACCTCGCCACTGATAACTACTTCCTGTGGCGCATATGGATATGCGCATGGTTCGAACTTCTGTGGCGCATTCCTTCATATGCGCCACAGGAAGAACTTCTGTGGCGCATTCCTTCATATGCGCTACAGGAAGAACTTCTGTGGTGCATTTACGTGTATGCGCCACAGATATGCCATGCGCCACTAACTATATAATTATATGCGCCACTGATTGTGTAACATGTATTCGAAGTAAAATACTTTCCTGGTGTATAATCAGGTATTTATACAGGATTTATCCAGATGAGTATAAAATACATTGCACAAGCAGTAGATGCATGAAAACCGACATATATATAATACAAACACTTAGAGCCCGATCGAGATAGATATATAGTGTCAAGTGCCAAATTTTTACACAAGCGCCGAATACAAAGTTCATATCATCTCACATTACAAATATGAAGTGGCCACCGCCGCCTACACTAGGATCAAATAGAATACAACTGTGATAATGGTGAGCAAGAGCATTAGCCCGACCAATATCTTCATCCGGTTCTTCTTCCACAAGTGGTTTCTCCACTTGGCTATCGCCTCCTCTTTAGTCGCGTATCCTTTGTAGATGTTGCCGCTGAACTTGTTCACTTGTTTGTGGCAATCCTCCCACTCCTCGTAGACTCCTGGAACCCTACCCATGTACACCACATACCACCTCGTCGCCATATCTATAGACAACAAGGCATATTAGTAAAAATACAACGAAAAGAATGAATAAAGGGTTCACATCCATATATATATATATGTTCATAGAATATAAAACAAAGGATCCATAAACCTAAAAGTTAGATCATCATAGAAGCAATAAGTTCAACGACAGCACGACCACAAGGTAGTTTAAGTCTAACAACAATGACCATTTCGACCACGATCGAGATAGTAAAGTTTATGACACACACACACACTAATACAGCAGGCGTCCATCAAGAATATACACACACTGGATCATGCTAGAGGCACACATCGATCACGATGAAGACTTCCTCTTCTGGCACGGCTTCGAGAACGGTAGATATCCCTCTTTCGTCATCCACGTCCTTGTGTCACCCTGCTTATGGAGGCGTTCTTCGATCTCCCTCTTACTCAACCCTCTGGCTTGTTGTAGGGCATCGCCCCTTGTGTTGACATCTTCAATGATGATTTGCGACAACTTCATCTGAATGCGATGGAAGTCTTCTCTAAGATCAACATCATCGATTTTCACCAAAGTTTCGGCCCATCCTCGGAGACTAGATGGCAGCGTTAGGTTATGGCAATCCCGAACATAGCCTTTAAGGTGATGGAGGACGTAGAAGGCCTCCTTGGCACCAGCAATGATCGCTTGACGGGAAGTCGAGCACGTGCTTGAACACGTGTTTGCCATCCTTGATACATCCCCTATTCTGACGTGCATCCTTCTTGGTGTAGCCCTCGAGAGAATCATATAGAACACCCCTTATTCTAGTGTAGTCTTTCTTCTTCGTCAAACTCCCCGAGTCGAAATACGTGGCTAGCGAATACCTCGGGGCAAGGACGATGAGCGTGCAGTATTTGTCTCTGTGCAACACAATTGGAACGGAATGTTGGAAAAAGAGCAAAGGAAAGAAATCTATAAGAAATGCGCAAGTTACGGTGACGATGAGCGAGTGTGTGTACTTACTCGGGAAAGAAAGGCAAAAGAAATGTGCCCTTCCTCTTGTTGTCCACCATGAACTTCTCGAGGTACGCCGTCGCCTTGGTCCGTGTCTCTGATCCTTCGACCAACTGGCTGTCCCGCATGTAGTAGGGATCCACTATCGCGATTTCCAGGGTACTTTCTCTCTTGATCGTGAGCGCTAGATTGAGCGCGTATAGGCGGACCAAGTTATAGTCCAGCCGTTTCGTGAGAAACAACTTGAATATGTCCTCGAACGCTATGAAGAATATATCCGCGGGGAATTCATCGACGAAGCCCACGTACAATGGCACCTTGGCCGTGAAAACCGGGTAATTTGGATCGTCCTCTTTAAGAAGGAGGGCCTCTAGTGTCTTGACACCCTCGTGCAAAGTTAACATGGCTCCAACCGCAATGTGGATCATATCCGGAGTCAATATCGGATCACCAGCTACATGCACTTGGGGCAAGCCAAATTGTGTGGATGGTATGACGACGGCGTCCTGCCCCCGGATCCTCTTCGGAAGAGGCTGGCTCGCACCCTTCTTATTATTATTACCTCTCTTCCTGTAGTGCTTCTTCTTCACAACAGTGTCAGCCATTGCCATCTGCTCACCAGTCGCCTTTCGGAGTGTGTTGGGGCTGAAAATCAATCCCGGTTTCTCTTGTGGTGGATCGGCGGCCGGAGGCTTCTCTTGAGAAAGACCATGGAAGACCAGGCGCTGCGTGCATGTATTGGGCCGATCAGCTTGATGGTCGTCGCGAGCTGCGAAGGGTTCTTCATCCACAAAGGCATATACAATCCTTTGACGGCGCCGGTGTTGATGAAGTCGTCAACGTTGACCAATTCATCATCATCTTCATGGGTGCCATCATGTGGTGGTGGTAGCGGGGGCGACGGCGGTTGCGGCACAACGTCTTTGCCATGTGGCGGTGCACACGCTGCCAAGAGTTGATGGTGACGGCTGGTGGTGGCGACAATGGCGGCTACTGGTTTCCGAGGTGGTGGCCGGGCGATGATCGGTCAAGAGGTGGCGCCGGTGCTCCCCCCCGCAAGACGAATCTGGGTCTTCGGCCATGTCAAGGGCTAGTTGTAGCATTCCCCAAGGGTCTTGTGTTCGTCGGCTCCCTAAGGTTGAATGGGGGGGGGTCCATGTCGTCGCACCCTGGCAACACCCGAGCCAACCTGACCTTCATCACGTCATCATCCATTGGATTGTTGTGCATCGTGCGGCTCGCCGGTTGTATAAGAGTGCCCTTGGCAACATCCTTCAACTCACCGCCGACATCTTTAAGCAGGAGTACGCAAGAAGTGTCCTGAGGCAAAAACATGTTGTTGGGCATCATGAGATGGCAACAGTCATGCATCAAAGGCATAAAGGAGATGACGTGCACTAACTAATTAGTTACCTTGGTGATGGCGTGGATCTCGGCTAATGTAGAGACACGGCAGATGCCGGCGGCCGGCCTATCATCATCTGCAATCTCCCGCTCGGGTGCCTCACGAAGCACCGCTGCCGTCGGCTGCGCCTTATTGGTATCTTTCGCGGGAGGGGGCGTCGGTGTGACCAAAACGAGGGGCTGCGTCCCGACGTTGACGGCCGGCAGGGTCACCAGGTCCGGCGACACGGTAACATTGATGCCCGAGTTGCTGCCGCTTAAGCTGGGCAGATGTATCGGCCCCTGTCGACCTCCCGCATTCCAAACAGTAAGCCCCTCAAAAAACTCAGGAGGGATCATCGAGCGGAGCTTCTCTTCCACTAACTTGTCCACCGTTTTCTGGTCCACCGCCTTCTCCTCTAGTGTCTGCACCTTCATCTTCAGCTCTGCAACAGAGGCTTTATCCTGGTTCTTCCCGTCCCTTCTTTTCCTGGCGTCCTCTTTGTAGAACTCCTTGAACTTCATGCTCGTACCGAAGCCGGACACACGTCCAGCTGAGGACGGTAGTAACCCCTTGTCCCTCTTCTTGTAAGCATTGGTTGCCCTGTTGAAAACCGTGTCCCACGGCTCCGTCGAATCCTAGGACGACTCTGTGGCAGTAGCATTCAGTTCCTCCTCCTGCAGAGACAAGGAAAGGTGAACCCATTTAGATTCTTGGCTTCATTATCTTAATTAGAACGCAATAGACTTGAGATCGGCGATAAATTCCTTACTAGATTCTTCTCGAATTCCTTCACCTCCGGATCGTCGGTGATGAACTCCCCTGTTTCCTTGTCCAGGTAGTAGCGGGCCCGAACAAATTGCCTAAGCTGCAAGTCCGTGATTTTAAGCCAAGGGTTGTCTTTACCAAGACGTTCAAGCTCGGCGTCCTCCTTGTCCCAAATGGCATGTTTCCCCCTGTAACCGCCGCTTCCAAGGTGGTGGTTACCTATGTTCTGTTCCCGCATACTCCTTCCCCATTGAGTCCATTTTATAGCGTCCGTAGCTATATCCGCCTTTGAATATCCTAAACTCCTCTTCGTCGAGCATCGGATTTTTCTTACTAATAACCTCCCAGCTTTCACCTTTGTCAATGCTATTCTTCACCCGGGTTTTCCAGCTGCTCAAGGCGTTGCTCATCTTCGTGAGGGCTAGTCTGTTCACCGGGTTCTTATTTCTCTCGAGGTTTCTAAACTGCTCTGGGAATCTGTATCGCTTTTGAAGCTTCTTAAGGAGGTTATCGACCAAAGCTGCATGGTCAGCATGTCTGATGTACTTCGTGTTGATCGACATGCTTTCCCAGATGATGCACCCGAGTTGCAGGCTGTACCCTTTAGCAATCGCCTCTGGCGCAATGGGTTGGCCACTTTCTGTGACCTCAGTGAACTCATCACAGATAGTGGCGAGCACTGGCACCTTCCGCTCCTTCTGTTCCTTCTTCTTCTTCTTCTTCTGAGAAGCGGCCGGGTTGCTGCTACCGCCATCCGTCCTCTCGCCGCCATCGGTGCGGGCGCCGCCATCGGTGGTGTCAACCTCTTTGCCGCCGCCTTCACTAGTTCCATCGTAGTCATCTTCGTCCCCCTCGTAATCAGGATCTCCGCCCTCATTGGCCCCAGCAGCTCTGGCGACAGTCGCCTCCTCCTCCGGTGGTGGTGTCATCCTCATCGCCACCTCCTCCTCCTCCTCCTATTAGGACCCCTGCCAGAATGACTGGTTGGCCTGTCTAGCTTGTTCTTCGACGCTGATCATGTGCTTAGAAGGGCCAGACTCCTTGTTGCCCGACATGTTTGCACTACTCTATTTAAAAGAGGCAAAATGTTAGCACAAATCTCGGCCGAAAAATTCGGCATGACCTTTGCTAATTTTTTGACCTAGGAGTGCCCATTTCTCAACCGAAACGGAAGTGAATCGACACTTCGGGAGAAATGGGCAACTCAAATAAAATCCCTGCAACATTCACACACTAGAAAATATCCCCATCCACAGCCCCATTCACAGCCCCCATCCACAGCCCCATCGAATCAAATAGCACCATATAGTACCAAACAATCCCACCATATAATCCCAGCACCATATAGTACCAAATAATCCCAGCACCATATATACCAAATAAAAGGGAAATTTCAGCCAAACCTGAAGCATACAGAACATAATATAACCTGAAACATTATTGGCAGAGGAAAAATGCCAATAAAACTTCTTATGTTGCACCTGG
This sequence comes from Avena insularis, assembly GCA_023614405.1. Classification (NCBI taxonomy): domain Eukaryota; kingdom Viridiplantae; phylum Streptophyta; class Magnoliopsida; order Poales; family Poaceae; genus Avena; species Avena insularis. The sequence continues at coordinate 460,377,367 of CM042690.1, forward strand.
TATTAGCACTATAAACAGCAGATATATTCTGTAACTATAAACAGTAGATATATTCTGTAACTATAAAAATGCCAATACAAAGATAAGAACTATAAACAGCAGATATATTCTGTAACCGAGGATAAGCTTAGTAATTAACTTGAGAAAACTTCATGCAAATATATTGCTTCTCAGATAATAAGACTATAAACAACAGAAATCTCAAAGATGATTATTTATGGACACATGCTTCCAATTGCTGAAACTGAAATCTTGTATAAGTTACTAACGAAAAGGTCAGTATTCTTCTTTAAAGCTAATACTTAATATTACATGAGCAGAAAGATGCATGAATGGCCCAGAGCTAATATATTAAGTACCTATGTATAATTATGCCAAGTGTATATTAAGTACCTATGTATTACATGAGCAGAAACATGCACACTCCACCACTCAAAACGACTGATGAATTTAAAGGCAATTAACAAAGGACACGTATAGCTTTAAGTGTCCATGTTGCACAAGGAAAAAATGTTTAGTACTACTTAAGTACCTCATCAATAGATTTCATAAGCAATGCATCTCAAGAGAGAATAATGCATAATTAAATATTTTGTGCAGTACAAGATATAAGTATACACAAATTGGGCTAATTTGTACATGCATGGGCAGCTGCCACTTGCCACTGAGCAGAGAAGTGAAGAACTAGCTAGGACACACACTTACACATGCATATGGAAAAGAAAAAAGTGGATATGTACCTAGATAGTAATACTGGATATTCAGTAGCATACATTTGTTAGTCAATGCAAATTGGGGCCTCTATGGATGAAATACACCAGGAATCCATTAGAGGTCCATAGTAGCAACGACCAGCCTCCAATTCCTTAATTATCAGAAACTACAATATCACCATTTCTTCAGGTATTTATTCTCAGAATAATCACTGTTGGGTTACGGCGTAACTACGGTAGTCTAAAGAAAGTGTTTAATAGCACTACTTATTTAGCGTTAGGCATGGTTATGCGTACTAAAATGATATGATTATGGGTGTGTATATATATATAAGCTACTGGTAGTTGATAATAATAATAATAATAGCATAAGTGCTAGCAGAAAGGCATAACCTCTATTGAATATGCAAAGTGTGTACTGTAAATTAGGAGTTGTGAATCTGATCAAGTCGATGGTCAAGTGCTTTACTAGTACACTGTATAAGAATCTACAAACGGAGGCCTCAGCCATGAACTAGACGATGGTCAAAGTGTCATGAACTAGACGATCAAGTGTACCTGCGTACTAAACGGAGGCCTCAGCCATGGGGTGAAGGGGAAAAGAAGAGAGCGGGAAGTGTACCTGCGGATGGGGAGGTGGTCGTCGACGAGGGTGGCGGCGGCGGTCCTCCTAGGTCGTAGGCGAGGCGGGGCGGGCCTGCTCCTCCACGGGCTCCGGAGCAGCGGTGGCGGGCCTCCTCCTCCTAGGTCGCAGGCTCTAGGAGCGGCGGTGGTGGGGTGGGGCGGGCCTCCTCCTCCACGACGGCTCTCCTCCTCCACGGGCTCTCCTCCACGGCGTCTTCGGCGGCGAGGGCGATTAGCTAGGGTTTGTGTGCGGGCGAGATGAGGGAAAGAAATGGAGAAGGTAGCAGGGGAGGCCGAACCATTTATTTGGCTAAGTGTGAAAGTTCTGTGGCGCATTCCTCTAAAATGCGCCACTGAACTTACAACTTCTGTGGCGCATTACTATGATATGCGCCACAAAACTTTTGGCCATAGTCCAAAACAAAGCGGCATCGTAGTTTGACAATATCAGCTACATGTCCTAGTGGTCTTGCTCGCCAGCTTTCAACCTGGGGCAGCCAGGTTCGAATCCTGGTTGTCTCAGACTTTTTTCCTTTTTAAAAAAATATTTTATTTATTCAAAAAAAGCAAGAACCTATACACACATATGCATATTTATTCAAAAAATCAAGAACATGTACACATGCATACTTATCAAAAAAACGCCCAAATCATATATATATATGTGCTTGTCACACACAAATGTGAATTTGTATACCCACAGGAATATCACGTGTATGTTTTAGTCTCTAACTAATATATATTTGCAAGCACACATGTGAATTAATACACAAAAAAGTCACACTAATATCACATTATACCCACACGAATTAATACACCAAAAGGTCACATAATTGCTAGTGTCTCTTCACAATCTTCTTGCCCTTTTTCGCCGTGGTTGAATACTTTAGCCCGTGCACTTTGAGATTTCTTCTTGTGAATGGACAACCTTTAGTAGGCAGTGTGGTCTTCCTTCTTACTTTAGTAGTAGTAGGCATGTCGAAGTACTTGTCGAATTCCTCTTCGATCTTCGGGTCGCTGTTTTTGTCGAAGTTTTGCTCGTTGGCGGCTCCTTCCATTCCGATGATGCTCCTCTTGCCCCTCCTAACTACAACATAGTTGGGCTTTGACGGGTCGGTAATAAAAAAGCATTGATCAACTTGGCTAGCGAGTACCCGAGGCTCATTTTTTGCGGGGGCGTTCTTTGTTGATTTGGCATCTGGTATAACCATTGTGGTGAAATAGCGGCCTTCTTTTTCTACGTTCTTGGCCCATCTAACACGGAACATCGGTACGATCTCTCCACAGTAGTCGAGCTCCCATATCTCCTCGATCCTTCCGTAGAATCTTTCCATCACAGTAGTCTCGTCATCAGCAAAGGATAACATAGTTACTCCTGAGTTTTGATATTCACTATTCTTGTCCTTTTCCTCGGTGTAGAATCTGTAACCGTTTATGTCGTATGACTGATAGGTCCTTAGGTTGTGCCCTGGGCCCTACGACAAGGAGAATATGAGTTTTTGATCTTCCGTAGAAGGTGTCTGTGGGGGATTGTCCAGTTGCCTTTTCTTGAACCAACCCGTGAAGCTAGAGTTGTGCTCTCTGGTTACGTCTCCCTTCTTCCTCGGACGGCCCTGATTGACGTACTCCTGCTCGATTAAGCTTCTGTGATCTTCGACCCAAGGGCCGACCACTTCAATGTGTTGTAGCGCGACTCGGTGTGCCCTTTCAAAATCAGTGCCTCGACCATCAATGCCGACATGTAGTGAGCGGCAGCCCTCACGGTGACCATATCCACCGAGCCTGCCGAGGTGCTTCTTTGTGGGTATCCAACATCCTCATTCTCGGTGGTTAGATAATTCTGGCAGAAGAAGATGCACTCGTAGATCAGAAAGCCCTTGGCTATGCTTCCATCTGGACGAGACCTGTTGCGAACGAATCCTTTGATGACACTGTTTAGCCTTTCAAATGGCATCATGTTATGCAGGAATGTCGGCCCGAGCTAGATGATGTCATCCACGACATGTACAAGCAGATGCACCATGATGTCGAAGAATGCGGGCGGGAAGTAAATCTCAAGCTCGCATAGTATCGTCACGATCTCTTCCTGTAGCCTGTCGAGCTGCTTCACACCGATCGACTTCCTAGATATGACGTCGAAAAAGTTACAGAGGCCAAACAACGTCTCACGGACATGCTCGTCCATTATCCCACGGATCACAACAGGGAGTATCTGCGTCATCAGCACGTGACAGTCATGAGACTTCATACCGCTGAACCTCTTCTTCGCCACGTCCAGATATCTGCTTATCTTCCCCGAGTAACCGTGAGGAACTTTCACTCCTAAGAGGCACCTGAAAAACTGCTCGAGCTCCTCCAGACTCAGAGTGAAGGTGCAGCGCGAAGCACCACCTCATTCTTCTTAACTCTTTTGCGGCAACCTTGAGTCCCTTCCTGATGATGATGATGATGATCATCATCATCATCACTATCAGGGTACTGAAGATCTTTCTTTATGCCAAGCAATTTAAGGTCCTTTCTTGCTTTCGGCCCATCCTTGGTCCTCTCTGGCATGTTCAGTAGAGTGCCAAGCAGACTCTCGGTAACGTTCTTCGTGATGTGCATTACATCGAGGCTATGGGGAGTGTGAAGGACCTTCCAATATGGCAGGTCCCAGAAAACAGACCTTGCTTTCCATACACCCAACAGCGGCTTTATCCTCGGTCGTTTTTTCTAGGCGCAGGGCAATCTACCCAATTATTCAAAAGCTCCTCGATTTCTTCGCCGCTCCTCGGACGCGGGGCTCTTTTGAGCTCGTCCTTACCATTGAACAGGTCACCACGTTTTCTCCATGGGTGATCCATGCGGAGCCACTTTCAAGTACCTTGGAACACGGTTTTCGAAGACCCGGGATCCCTTGGTAGCTGGAGATGCGGTGTCTCATCCATGCACTTGACGCATGCATTGTGTCCGTGGTTCACCTGGGCCGATACATATGCGTAACCAGGATAGTCCTGCACGGTCGTGAGCAACGTGGCTCTCAGATGGAAATATTCTTTAGTGTAGGCGTCCCACATACGGGCCGGCGTCTCCCACAAGCTGGCTAACTCCTCTCTCAATAGCCCGAGATACAGATGCATATCGATACCTGGTTGTTTCGGCCCCTGAATAAGAATGCTCATGTGTACATACCTTTGCTTCGCATAGCCACGGGAGGTTGTATGGCCATACAAACACGGCCGGTGCTATGCGTGCTACCGGTTTCCAAAAGGATTGAGTCCATCGGTGTTCATACCCAGCCGACGTTCCTTGCATCGCCTGAACTCTTCAACTCGATGTCTAATGCGCTCCAATCGCTAGCGCCCAAGGGTGTGTCAGATCTTGCCCTTCTCGGATCATATTCGGGTTTCTCTCTTTCCGCGTGCCATTGCATGAGCTTTGCTTCCTTAGGATCTACGAAATATCGCCGCAGCATTTAGGGGTGATAGGAAAGTACCATACCACTTTTCGAGGAACTTTCTTGTTCCTCTCTTGTACCGGCCCTTGGCCACACACCCGGACAAGTGGTTCTATCCGCTGCATCGTTCGATAAAGTGCACAATCATTGATGCATGCGTGGTATTTAATGTGTGGTAGGTCGAGAGGGCACACGATTTTCTTGGCCTCCTCGATATTTGTTGGCAATGTGTTCCCTTAGGAAGTCGGTCGTGTTAGATTCCATGTTCGCCTTTGAAGCTCACATCGGTCCATTTGTGTTCGCCTTCATCTCTAGAGCCTTGAGCGTTACACTCAAACGTATCCTCGGGCGACACCTGTGATACAATGGAGTCATCCCGTCTACCTCCATTTGGGCCAGCCTGGCTTTCTCCGGCTGCAGCTTTGTCGTTGCTCGCCTCCTTGAGGAGCAGTTCTTGAACATGAGGGTCCTGCAAGATCGGGTTAGTTAGCGCGTCGTGTTCGCGTCTTCTCCTTCTTCATGATCATGACCATCGCCATCTCCTTCTCCATGCTGATCATGCCGCCGCATCTCCTTCGTCATGATGATCATGCTGGCATCTCCTTCATCATGATGATCATGCCCGTAGACTCTTCAGATTCTCGCCGCCACGCCTTCGTGACCACCACCATGTCCTGCCGGCGCCTCATTGAGGTCGCATGAAACCGCTAAGCAGGTGACCTCCAATTGTCCAGATTCGTGGTCGATCCAAAGACTGCAGTTTGCATGTTCGACATGGACATCTTATCATGGTCTTGTTGTTCAGAATCATGTCCTCCTTCGCCTTTCTTGTACCTAGCAATTCGACCTTCGCCATCGTGGAGGACCATGGTTGCCTGAGCGGTCAAAATAGAGAATATAGGTGAGAACCACACCATATGAACACACACATGCATGAATGCTAGCCAGAAAAATTTCGGCATGACCTTTCCTAAAATTAGGACATATGGGTAGTGCAAAAATTTGCCGAAATGGAAATGAATCAACATTTCGGCAAACATCGATGCAACCACACCGGCCGGGCCCGACAACAACAAGAAAACAACAAAAAACTTCCTCCCATTGCAAACATTCATGCACCACACACAAGCATATCGTCTCGCCATGGATCGCACACACACACCGCCCGCGCAACAAGCTTCGCCTACATGTTCATGATGGCCAAGTACTCACCTAGCTATAGTAGACACAATAATAGCGAGACGAGACCGCGCGATGAGAGAGTATGGAAAAATAGATCTATAATGCAAGTTGGTGGAGAGGAAATTAGTAAACAAATAGAGAGATGTGAGAGGGAAAAGTAAGGAACTTTTAGATCTAGAAGTTGGAGCGAAGCTTCTACTTACCAATTTATGGATTAAAGTAGGTTTAGATATAAGAAAATGGAGAAACTATGGGCAAGATGGGGTGTGAGGGAGGAGGAAGACGAGTTGGGAGGAGGTAGAGATGTGAAATGGGTGGTGGTGGGATAGATAGATAAGAAAGCTAGCTCATGTCACCTTTTTAACATATGGATCTCGACGCCTCATCTGTGGGCGATATGGAGGAAATGCGCCACAGATGATGAAACTTCTATGGCGTATTTCTACCATGTGCGCCACAGAAGTGGGTGAATAAGATTCCCTCTGTGGGGCCCACCCCCAAGTTCTGTGGCGCATGCTAGGATATGCGCCACAGAAGTGAAACACATCTGTGGCGCATATTTCAACATGCGCCACAGAACTTGGGTGAATTAGATTCCGTGGTGGGGCCTCCATGTTCTGTGGCGATGGGTAAATATGCGCCATGAAGTTTCTCTCTCAGGCGCATATTACGTAATGCGCCATAGAACTTGGATCATCCTCGGCCGTGGTCCCACTAATCTTCAGGCGCATGCTCGGAAAATGCGCCATGTAACTACTAAACTTCGTGGCGCATGCTTTCCAAAGGCGCCACTATCAGATTCCTGTGGCGCATAGATTTGCTCATGCGCCACTGAACATGTTGTCTATCTATAGGCTGTTTCCTAGTAGTGTTAGGTTTGGCATCCCCTTGGTTTGTTCCAAGCTTGGGGGAGTGCCGCGGTATCACATCACTATCTTCTATCTTTTTACCTTTTTAGTAGAGTAATATCATGAATAGAGAAGTTATCATGTAGGATGGTTTGCATTATGGAAGTGTCCCCTCTCTTGTTAGATATGTACCCCTTGGTGTGAGTTGCCGTTATGGAATATTAATGAGAAGTTCTATCATTTACTCTTTTGCATATCTTATATTAGTTTTCAATTCATGGTTATATGATTGATCTTGTTGTTAGTATTGGTATCACATTGGGCTCATTGAGTTAATTTAGTTGGTTTTGGCAAACCTGGCTCGGTCAGTAGCAACACTTTTTTTGAGAGTTGAATGAAAAAGGTAAAAGTCTCTAAAGAAAAAAAACAATTCCATCATCTTTCTTTCTTGATTTGCTCATAAGTTTAGTATTCCCTAGTTAAGATCTTTTGTGCTTCCAAGGAAGATTACATGTTTTTCTTTATCACTTGTATGTTTGTTTGTTTCCTTCAACTCTTGTACTTGCTACCCAGCCTACTAGCCAAAATCCTGTACTGAGAGCGAGTTCTTCTCGTGCATCCACTTCTTTTAAACAAAAACCTCTACCATTTGTGTCCACCATACCTACCTATTAGCATTATTGCTATTCCAAGTAAATTCTTGTTTTTATCTACCTTCCAAATTAAACTTGTTATGTGAAAATTAGTGATTAAAGCTCTCACGAACTTGATGGCACACTTTACTTTCTTGCATCTAATAAACTTGAACCATTGGGTCCTTCTTTGTTGCGTATATGCTTGCGCTTTATGAGTTAAAGTTAGCAGAACCATGTATCATGGGGAACGCTTTCAACACTGCCATGGTACTTTGTGCCTAGTTGATATCATGATTCTTTTGCCTATGGATCCCGGCGGTGTGAAATAAAAGGGGAACTTGTAAGATCATGGAGTTCATATGTGTGTTAGAGAAACACCTGGGCCACTAGCCTAAGCCATGCCTAATCATGGTGGAAACTTGCAGCATAACTATAGTGAGCATTCTATGAAGCATCCTCAATAAAAACCTATGCAAATAGCAAATAAAAAGATCGCTGAGATGCTCATTGTCTGCTTGCCTTGTCATTTTGATTATGGGATAGCTCCTGTATCATGTGCAAGGGGTACCTCGTTGGCGGTTCTCAATGATACACATGTATTTACAATGAATAGAGCTTACTCGGGACTGAAGTTGAGTAGCACGAGGTTCGGTACTCATAAGTAAGGGGCATGAGATTTTAACTTATAACTTGTCAAGCATATCCTCTTAGTTGTGTCATTTTAACCTTAATCACCTAAAGATGCCTATGATAGGGGCAATGAGAGCTTAAAGCTAATAAGTACCATAATTTTTGGGAGCTCTTTATGAAACTTGCAGTCCCTCCTTCCCTCTGCAAAGGGCCTTTCTTTTACTTCTTAGTTGAGTCAGTAAACCTATTCCCTTCTATCTCAGCAAGTATTTTGAGTTGTTGTGTTTCATTCATTCATCTGATGATTTATTCAATCATGTTTCTTATGTTCCTTGTTTTGCACTTTCCTCTTATCCTGGTGTCTACTACTTTGAAAGCTATCATTGAAAACCAGTTATTTGTAAATTCTAGCAAATTATCAACTATTCTTTGACCAAGAGCTAAGTTTGCCATTACCAATTACGATTTACTTCATGTATCTCTATTGTGTTTCCTTTACATATTGCAAGTAAGTTATATAATAGTGAGTGTGATGACTGTGATGTGATGTATTGATGAATGATGCTTTTGTCCGTCTAATTTTATTATTCTTTTCACTCCATAAACCAGAGGGTGTCAGGCTTAGTTTATTGAATTTAGGGACAGGGGGAGTTAAAGGAAGGGGAGTTGATCGTCCATTTGTGCACCATTGTATATCATATTCCATGTTTTTCATTGATTGATTTACTTATTATTTTTTATTTGATACTTATTATGTTATCACTTTTTCTATTTGACCATTTGACTCACTGGTTGATCTTGGATCCAAGTCTGATCGTGGTTCCGTGGGAAATAGGTTTTGGCAAAAAAAAGGGAAAAATTGATGAAAATCCGGGGATGGACGTTAAAAATGCCAGAAGGGAAGGAGGAAGGACCTCAGATGGGGGGTGGAGGCCACCACCACGGGCCACCTGCCCGGCCATGGAAGGCACTAAAGACCACCGCTTCACTGGCCCTCCTTCCTTTGGCTTCTCCGCATTACACTCATTAAGGCCGTCAACCCTCGAGAAAATAAGACTACCTGATTATTCTTCTACAAAGTTTCAACACCGAGATCGCTCTCTCTCATTTATGAAGAGATTCTCCATCCGGATCTCCATCCTGATCACAACCATGCGTCACATGTGACCAGTTCCATCGACATCATCATCATCATCATCATCATCATCATCATCATCATCATCAGAATTCACCACCTCATCTATTTGGGTTGTGTACTGGGTTAATTGGGCTGAACCATGTGATTCTGATCTTGTGAAATTCTTGACTATATTACCTAGTTTCTGTTGAGTGAATTTGATGATATTATGTAGGGGTTATTTATGTTTATAAATCATAACCATGATTAGGATCCCAATGATCATGATCCATGTAAGGGATCTAGAGTTTGAGTAGGTTAGAGTTGAGTCTTTGGGAGTTGGGAGAAGTCATGTTGTTATTAGTGGAATTGTGTTGAAAGGTTAATGGTTGATTCTTAAGTTGTGGTGTACTTCTTTAGTGAATTGAACTATGAAACGTTGACTAAACTAAAATTCACCTATATGGGCCTAGGGAATGCATTGTGTATTTGGCTACTGTTCATAGGGGTTGCCCTATTTTACCTTAATTACTTTCTTACTTCATGTTTGCAAGGGGTATAATCACAAGTATGTATTTGTCCTAGGAAGGTCGGTACATTAGCACAGGTTCACCCACACAACACTTAGCAAGCTAAATAAGATTAATCAACTATATGAAGCGAAAGCACTTGACAGAATTCCCATGTGTCCTCGAGAACGTTTGGTCATCTTAAGTAATACAACCGGCTTGTCCTTTGCTGCATAAAGGATTGGGCCACTTGCTGCATTTATTCTTATTATCTTTTATTTACTTGTAATTTATTTACTTGCTTTATCAAAAAACTCCTAAAAATCCGTTTGTTAAGTATTTGCAGAGAATTCCTGATCCATACCACTAGCCAGCACCTTCTGCTCCTCGTTGGGTTCGACACTCTTACTTATCAAAAATACTGCGATACACCCCCTATACTTGTGGGTCATTAGTATCCGGTACGGATCCTTGGAGAAAGGAGCAGTTCAAAGAACTTTCTTACTCAGGAACTTGACTACATGGTCATGTGGCAACATGGCGATACTTCTAGAAGACGTCTAGAATATCATGAACCACCGATATGTCACTTAGTTCAAGAGGATATTTTCTTGGTAAGGCAAGAAGACTTAGTCTCGGAGCTTTGGCACAAGCCTAACTCTTTGACCGACGAGAGTGTACTAGAATACCAAAAATCTGACTCTCTCCTACTTGCGACCAATTCAAGGGGGTACGACACTTCCTTCCATACAGAAATTCAAATGGGGCCATTTGCAAACTGGCTTGATAACTGTTGTTTTATGCGAATTCTGCGAAAGGCAGACAATCTTCCCATTTTGATCCATATTCTAGAACACAAGCTATCAACATATCTTCTAAGATTTGGTTAACTCATGTCTTCTAAGATTTGGTTAACTCATGTCTTCTAAGTATAGGGGGGGTGTCGCAGTATTTTCGATAAGTAAGAGTGTCGAACCCAACGAGGAGCAGAAGGTGCTGGCTAGTGGTATGGATCAGGAATTCTCTGAAAATACTTAGCAAACGAATTTTTAGGGGTTTTTGATAAAGCAAGTAAACAAAGTACGAGTAAATAAAAGACAATAAGAATAAATGCAGCAAGTGGCCCAATCCTTTATGCAGCAAAGGACAAGCCGGTTGTATTACTTAAGATGACCAACCGTTCTCGAGGACACATGGGAAGACTGTCAAGTGCTTTCACTTCATATAGTTGATTAATCTTCTTTAGCTTGCTAAGTGTTGTGTGGGTGAACCTGTGCTAATGTACCGACCTTCCTAGGACTAATACATACTTGTGATTATACCCCTTGCAAACATCCATAAGTACAAGAAAGTAATTAAGGTAGAACCTAACCACAGCTTTAAACTCTAAGACCCTTACGTCCCTTGTGCAATGGTTTCCTAACGGGGGTTCAGGTTTCTGTCACTCCGGCAACCCCTATGATTAGTAGCCAAATACACAATGCATTCCCCTAGGCCCATATAGGTGAAGTGTCATGTAGTCGATGTTCACATGACACCACTAGAAGAAGTACACCACAACTTCAATATCAAACTATTGAATCTTTCTCAATAGAACTCCACTACTAACAACATGACTTCTCCCATGTCCTCAAGAACAAAACGAACTACTCACAAGACATCATATGGATCATGATCAGAGATGGAATAATGATGTATAACAATCTGAATATAAACAATAATTCAATGGTTCACTCAATAGCATCAACTACAAAGAGTAATCAACACCGGGAAAGTTTCCCCTATGAACTATGCAAGATTCAACGCAATTGTTACAGCAATATGGAGATGGTGATGAGGGTGCTAATGGTGATGATGGTGGTGATGATCCCGATGAAGTCCAGATTGATGGTGGTGTTGATGGCGATGATCTCCCCTCTCCGGGAAGGAATTCCCCCGGCAGAAATCTGTCTGCCGGAGAGATCTTTCTCTCTCGATGTTTTCCGCCTCGCGGTGGTGGCGGAATCTTTCTGTGGTCATGCCCCGGGTTTTGGAGGATGATATACGCTAGAGGGGAGAGCTAGAGGTGGGCCAGGGCGGCCACACCACCTACTGGCGCGACCTAGGGCTACCCGCGCCAGGGGGTGGTGTGGGCCCCCTGTGGCCCATCTCCACTCCGTCTTCTGGAAAAATAGGATTTTTCGTATATTTTCCCGGATTTTCTGATCTTTGCAAATTTTGCCTCCAAACAGCACCTTTTCCATCAGAATCCTGACTGCAGCGGTCCATGCTCCAAAAGTCATCAACCATGCAAAAACAGATGAAATAACATAAGTATCACCTCTCAATACGAAATATATCAATGAATAATAGTGAATTAAGACATAGAATAGTGATGCAAAATGGACGTATCAGTGTCCTGGCATCTCCAAGGGCATTCCCATAGAATCACGCCTTGCGAAGTGAGCAAAGCGAGTTCCCTGTATCAAGTTGATGTTTTGCCCACACAGACGGGCAAGAGCTTCATGCATAGCCCTGGCTAATCCATCTAGCCAGTTGTTCTCCCCCAAGGTGAATTGGATCTTCTCCGAAGTGGGTGCTTCCATCTTGCCTCTGAGATCTGCAACTATCAGCCATTGTAGATCTCCTCCGATGTGATCATTGAGTTGGGCCCCGAAGAATTCTGGATGCGGGCGCTCAGGATACTCTGACAGTGCATCTAGATCCCTCTCAAAGATTAGTTGGCCTCCGTTTCCCAACTGGTAGAACTTGCAATACTGGACTTCCATCTATAAGAATTTAGGGTGAGTAAGTTAGTGAGGTGATCAAGTGTGTCAAGTTTTATGTAGGAATGCAAGAAGTTTTGAGGAACATGATTTTTTTTGAAAGAATCAAGGATAAGAGTGGGAATAAGTTTTCATAAATACTCACTTCCTTTGTTTTGAAACTAAGTTTTTGTTCGGACGTCCATTCTAACTAGGGTCTCCTATGGTCAGGATGGCTCTGATACCAACTTGTCAACACCTGAATTTTTAATCCCAGATGCCTATTATGCCATACCTCGCAATCCCAGGATTACCATTTTTGCGAGACATAACAGATTGGATATCATAGTACATCATCCATTACAAACCATAATAAGGTCTTACACAAATAAAGGATCTCATGATCCAGTCTTAATACAAACAAAGCAGCAGAATAATAAATGTAGTAGGGGCTCCATCTTCAGAGTCACAGGCAATGCTGACGATGGGAGATGATCCTAGTTGTCGTAGACCTCCTGCTGTCCATCATCCTGGTAGTCCTCCTCATAGTCTGGCCATGGGAATATCCAGGGACAAAGCCATGAGTACTCTTTAGGAACTCGCAAACTATCACTAACAAGTAAGGTAGCTCTAGTAGGAATCTTAAGCTCTAGGTTTATTTCCAAAAAGCAAGGTTTATCTAAACTGAGTTTAGAAGTAAAGAAAACTAAGTTAATGTTCTAAATCACTTAAGTGGGAACATAGTTTTCATATTCACAACCCTGTTGTGGTCAATTCAAAATCATAGTTCACTTCACAAGTCATTTTGAAAACACTTGACGACGGAACAATATGGCCACTCCAACTGCCCATGACCGTGGACGCAGCTATTCGAATAGTTTGACACTCTGCAGAGGTGGTACACTTTCTCCACAAAATTCGATACATCCGTTAGGGATAACCCTGAATCATCATACTTATTATGCGGATAATCAATCATAACCTTTCAATTACACACTCTAGTATAGGCACCTCCCCTATGAGCTTGGCTTCCCAGCCATGGCCATCTGCCATCCTGGGCACTGCATAGGTGGACATTCACACTCACGAGGTAGCCTCATCTCAACCTCTTCCGCGAGGGAACCCATACTAATGCATATAAACTTCTGGCTAAGCCCTACCCAATTCGGGTATTGTGCTTGTATAGTAAAATTGGATTGGTATCGCATCCGAACCCAACCATCAGTTTTTATAAAGGGCTAAGGTTCATGCCTCAACATTTTCATCATCAAATCCTTTGGTGTTTCTCAACACATGTCAAAACATCTCAATAGAATGAATCATCATTCCAAGGTTTTCATAATCATTTTCACCAAGTATTCCCATCTAAAGTGATCAACTTTTATGCTTAGCACTAGCCACTAAAGTTAAGAGTGTTCATTAATGAGGGGTGCTAATCTCCAATCTCATGCCATGGAATGACATCTAGGTATAACTAGTTAGGCCTAGTTTTATACTCTTGATGGTATCTATTCTATTTTTCCAATACTCAGAAAGCACTAACTAAAATTAAAGAACTTTGGTAAAGTAAAATAATAAAGCTTGCAAGTAAAACTTGGGATTGGTATAATCAAAGTTGTATAACCAAAGCATGCCTAATGCATCTTGCATAGGTTATGAGAGGGGAGGAAGTGTTAACTTGCATAGTTAACATGTATTGTTAGGCTTGCCTTGAGTAGTGTAGTGGTTGAAGTTTTCTTCTTCTTCTTCTTGGTAGTACTCCTCCTCCTCATATCCCAGGTCGGTACTATCGTCTATAAATGAATACAGGGTACACAATCACCAAACAATACTTAACTAATTCTATTTAGCACACTAAGGCTCACACTTGATGATCTAGCATCATCACAATCATCACATGAATTAAAGACTTAATCTTATTTAGTTTATTTTAGAAAAGTAATTTCTACTCATTGAAAAATAACTAAGATTTAATATTCTCCAATTCAAATATGCGATCATGTTGACACATGTCATCACCACATATTCTAATACATGGGAATGTGATTTAAAGTGTTGATCATATTTTATAAAGTTTAAGATTATTATTTAATAGAATTAACTTGACTAGAAATGCCTATATAGCATTATTTTGGTACTAGTCCAATGTCACTGCATGCAAACCTAAATATTTTTACCTATTCAGATAGATCTTATCAAATGTGATTTTTGAGAGTTGGAATCAACTCAAAAGCATTTATGGTTGATTTTTGAAAAATGTTTGAAGTTGAAAAAGTCTCTGTCTTGTTATTTTTACTATAGGTGATCTCTAATTCCAAATGATTTGAATCCAACGGGCTTGGATAGATAATTTCAATATCTCTCTAACACAATTGGAATCATGCAATTTGGTCCAGTGAATCTCTTTGAATTGATTTTTGAATCTACTGACAGAATGTGGTTTTAGCTAAATTAGAAAATCCTTATTTGAATTGCTAGGCCTGCGCGGGAAACTAAATGGGCCGGCCCAATCTGCACAGCACAGCGCAGAGGTCTACTGATAGAGGGGGTCCACTAGTCAGCGACTTAAACTAAATGAAACGGTATCTTGCATTCTATGCCCTACGATTAAAAGACGATCTAATGGCTGTGATTCGTCGTCTCCGACGAACATCTCTAGTGAGGAATTAAACCTAACGCGGCAGTGGGGGTATGGTGAGGCTCACCTGGGCTCCAGCTAGGGTCGGCGATGAGGGCGAACAACGTGGTCAACGATGGTGGTTCGAACAGTGGTCGCGACAACTCTTCTCCTCCTGCAGCGGCGCCCTTCTCCTCCTGCAGCGGCAGGCTCTGGCCAAATTCTGGCGAAGCGGCACTCGCCTTTCTCCGGGGAAGGGCGTGGGAGGCTTAGTGAGGAGTGGGGAGTGTGTTGGTGTGGAGAATGGAGGCGGAGGGACACTCTATTTATACACCGGCGAAGGGACATTGCGGCATGGGCTTGGGCTCATTGGTGACGATGATACAGGCGGCTAGCGACGCGGCTGAGGGTAGGGGGCGGTGCGGTGTTCCCTGGCGATCATCACTGGCTTAATGGCGAGGCACATGGCGGTCTAGATTGGTCGGGCGCATGCTCTGCGCGGGAGCGACAGTGTTTGCGATGGCGCACAGGTTCAACGGGTCGTGCGGCGGTGAACGGGGGTGTCTGGGAGGTGGCTATGATCATGGCAAGTGTGCGTGTGCATGGAGAGAGCGAGGCGCAGTCTGTACGAGCCGGTTGGGTGCGGTGCCCTGGCACGCTCTCGACACGGCGTAGAGACACTAGGCGCGGCTAGTCTTGGGTGGTCCATGGCTCTCCTATGGTTGTGGGCTGGACAAGGAGTGGCGATGGATGGTCGCCTGTCTGGTGCACATCGTGGGAGAGGGTGGCATGGTCTCTGTCGCTCTGTCCATGGTCGGCCGGCGATGACCATTTTCGGGCAGCGTTGCACTGGCGCAACAGCAGAGGGGGGTGGCTGTCTATGCAGGGCTAGACACTAGGGGAGACAGTGGAGTGAAGAGGGAACCAATTTGTCGAGTGATCACTGCTCAAACAGTGAAGTTAGGCCAGAGTTAATTAGTGTCTACAAGGTGTTTGTCTTAATGGCCGCAAGAAATTTAGTTTGAAATTTTTGAATGAATTTTGGTGAGTGTTTGAATCTTATGCTTGAGTGTCTATGGTTGCTTGGACAAGTCAAGTGGAATTGAATTGAGTGGTTTTTGCAAAATAGTGATCTTACCATATAAACTAGATTCAAATTTGAACTGTCCTTTAAATAAATTTGAAAATAGTTTCTATGGGTTTGTAAAGTGGGCTTGGGTTCACTTTTACTTGGTCTAGCAAGGGGTGAAAAAAAGTGGAATTGTTTCTGTTAGAAATTCTCTTCTAGGAACACTCAAAGTGGCCTAGTGGTTAACTTTGGTCAAAATGACCATTTGATCTTTTTATTCATATTTGATTTCTTTTTATTTGGATTTTGTTTGTAATTGGACTAGATGATGTCGTATTCATCATTAAACCATTTCTTATCATTTGTAGCAATCAAGGATGGCAAATTCACTCAATTCTATACTAATGCAAAGCACACATACAGTCATATTAGATTTAATAATAAAAGTTTTTGTGAACCCTAAACTTGGGTGATTAGAACTTGATAATCTTGATTAATACTTTTGGGGTGTTATAGTAGTGTTATGAGAGCTAGTGTCCCCGTGTTTTCTGTTAGAATAAGTGATCATTGCTACAATGGTTCGTGTGATAGTTATATCGTTAAATTTATGCATGATACTGAAAGTTATTATGAGGGAGGGAAAATTGTTCTTATGCATCTCAATAATATTAAGTTCCCTCGCTTTATGCTGAAAGTCTTTATGTTGCACTTGTTTTGCCTTCCTATGCTAGCAACCTCTGGTTTCAACAATTTATTTTCTTAAAAAATTCCCTTGCATAGGAAATGGGTTAGACTTAAACATGTGTATTTTTGCTTCTTGATGCTCTCTTTTACTTCAATTCATAATCTTATGTGAGCATCATTGAAATTATCACGCCCATCTTAATGGCTATAAAGAAAGAGCTTTTTAGGAGACAACCCAGTAT
The DNA here is from genome assembly GCA_023614405.1 of Avena insularis. Taxonomy (NCBI): domain Eukaryota; kingdom Viridiplantae; phylum Streptophyta; class Magnoliopsida; order Poales; family Poaceae; genus Avena; species Avena insularis. The sequence goes on from CM042690.1 coordinate 460,394,417, forward strand.
ATTTTTGCTTTCAGTTTTTGTTTATTTGAGTCTTGGAAGTTATTATCTCTGCAATAACCTCTCCATATCCTTTTTGTTTTGGTTTTTGTGTCAAGATCAACCTCTAATGAGAGAGAAGTAAGATTTGGAGAAGTTGATGTCCCAAAACAGATTTTTTGTGCTTCACTATAAAAAATCATTAAAAATCCCAGAATGTCGTACTGATCCGTAATTGTTTCTATACATGCCCCAGGTTATTATTTAATTTTTTTAGTTTTGCACTTTTTGATTTGAGCAATAGAAGATTTTTGAAAAAATTGATCTTTACCTGCTGGTCTGTTTTGACAGATTTTTACTAATCTTGCATTTGCTTCTTATATCGGTTTCCTTTTTGAATTCCTTTTTGGGATTTCGGAAGGAGTTGCTACATTAGCTTAGTTTTGATGGATTTCAGTTGAAATTGAACTTAAAAGTTTTATAACCTCGGATGCACTAATGTTGCTAATGAGAATTGTGTGAAGTTTTGTGTGAAAGAAATTTCTAGGTTATAGGAGAAAATGGTGTAATAAGGTAGTGAATGGTTAAATGACTCAAACAATATGTTTAAGAGGATGAAGATATTGATGTTATTCAAGCGGTGATTCCGGAAGAATTCATTAAGTACCAAGTTCAGAGACCTGTAGAGTCCGTTTTCGAATAGGTAACAGTTTTGGTAAGGAAAGGTCCGCGAAAAATCTGTTAATTTATATTTTTGCAGTTTTTATCTAACATGGGAAGCAATGAGTCGAAAAAGGGACGGAAACGGAGCCCAGCTGTCTCACACCACCCCATGGTGCGGGCCCACCTAGCCGCGCCACCAGGGGGTGTGGCCACCCCGTAGCCCGTCTCCGGCCCGTTTTCTCCCAGTACCTTCCTTTTGTTGTAAAAATTCGTAATATATAATCCCCCAGATTCCCCGAGGTTCGTATATCCTGTTCTCGCCGTGTTTTCGTTTCAATCTGTTTATGACAGGTAGAGTCTCAGTTTTGGAGCCACAATGTCTTCCTCTGGATCAGCCAAGGAAGATTCCTTCACGGCCGTCATCAACCCTTACATGCGTGAGTTGAAGATTCATCCCAAGGAATTGTTGCTTGAAGATGGGAAGATACGGATAAAAGAGGTTCAGGGTCCTAAAGGTGAAGGTAGTCTGGAGGACAGGATGGAAGCACTGGAGCAAGAAGTATTTAGGTACAAGAAGATGGCGGAACGTGAAGTGGATATCATCCATAAGATTAGTTCCGAACTCATTGCCAAGCACCAGAAGGAGACCGTTGAGCTTAAGGATGAAATTCTCTCACTCCACCGAACAACCAACCAACTGCAAGCACAACACTACGACGTGCAAAATCAAAACTGTGAGTATGAGGTTAGGTTTAAACGCATAAGTGCTGCTGCTAGTTTTAGGATGTTGGAAACTAGGATGTCTTTTGTTGATGGGAAGCCCTTACCTTGGAAGTCGGACGATGACGAGATAACACCACCACCACCGAAGGAGTAATTCATCATCAGGTTTTGACATCCCCTTGGTTTGTTCCAAGCTTGGGGGAGTGCCGCGGTATCACATCACTATCTTTTATATTTTTACCTTTTTAGTAGAGTCATATCATGAATAGAGAAGTTATCGTATAGGATGGTTTGCATTATGGAAGTGTCCCCCCTCTCGTTAGTTATCTATATATCCCTTGGTGTGAGTTGCCGTTATGGAATATTAATGAGAAGTTCTATCATTTACTCTTTTGCATATTTTATTTTAGTTTTCAATTTCTGTTATATGATTGATCTTGTTGTTAGTATTGGTATCACTTTGGGATCATTAAGTAGATTTAGTTGGTTTTGGCAAACCTGGCTCAGTCAGTAGCAACACTATTATGAGAATTGAATGAAAAAGATAAAAGTACTCTCAAGAAATATAATTTCATCATCTTTCTTTCTTGATTGGCTCATAAGCTTAGTATTCTCTAATTTAAGATCTTTTGTGCTTACAAGTAAGAGTGCATGTTTGTTTTTATCACTTGTATGTTTGTTTGTTTCCTTCAACTCTTATGCTTGCTACCCAGCCTTGCTAGCCAAAAACCTGTACTGAGAGGGAATGCTTCTCGTGCATCCAATCCTTAAACCAAAACTTATGCCATTTGTGTCCACCATACCTACCTATTAGCATAATTGCTATTCCAAGTAAATTCATGTTTTTATCTACCTTCTGAATTAAACTTTTTATATGAAAATTAGTGATTAAAGCTCTTGCGAACTTGATGGCACACTTTACTTTCTTCCACTTAATAAACTTGAACCATTGTTCCCATCTATGTTGCGTATATACTTGCGCTTTGTAAGTTGTGGATTAGTAGAACCATGCTATCATGGGGAACGCTTTCAACATTGCACTTTATTTAGTTGATATCATGTTCTTTTGCTTATGGATCCCGGCGGTGTGAAATGAAAGGGGAGCTTGTAAGGCTCATGGAGTTCGTATATGTGTTAGAGAAACACCTGGGCGGCTGGTCTAAGCCATGCCTAATCATGGTGGAAACCTGCAACGTAACCATAGTGAGCAATCTATGAAGCATCGCTCATATAAAAAAACCCTATGCAAATAGGAAAGGAAAAAAAGAGAGAAAAAAAGAAAAAAGAGATACCTATGCAAATAGGAAATAAAAGGATATTGAGATGCTCATTGTCTGCTTGCCTTGTCATTTTGATATGGGGATTCTTCCGTATCATCGGGCAAGGGGTACCCCGTTGGCGGTTCTCTATGATACACATGTACATACAATGACAAGAACTTACCTATGACTAAACTTGAGTAGCATGAGGAACGGTACTCGTAAGTAAGGGGCATGAGATTTTCAGCTTATAACTTGTCAAGCATATCCTCATATTTGATCACTTTAACCTTAACCACGTAAAGATGCTTATGATAGGGGAAATGAGAGCTGAAAGCTAATAAGTACCATAATTTTTGGAAGCTCTTTATGAAACTTGAAATCCCTGTTTCCCTCTATGAAGGGCCTATCTTTTACTTTTTAGTTGAGTCAGTAAACCTATTACTTTCTATCTCAGCAAGTATTTTGAGTTGTTGTGCCTCATTCATTCATATGATGATTTATTCAATCATGTTTCTTATGTTCCTTGTTTTGCACATTGCTCTTATCTCAGTGAGTATTACTTTGAAAGCTATCATTGAAAACCTCATTATGTTTAAACTCCTGCAAATTGTTAACTATTCTTTGACCAAGAGCAAAGTTTGCCATTACCAATTATGATTTACTTTGTGTATCTTTATTGTGTTTCCCTTACCTATTGCAAGATAACTTATATAATAGTAAGTTGTCTTCTATTATGATTTATGTATTGATGAATGTGATGCTTCTTGTCCGTATTCTTTTATCGACACTTCACTCCATAAACCTGAGGTCATGTTTATTGAGCTCAGTTTTCGCTTGGGGACAAGCGAAGTCTAAGCTTGGGGGGAGTTGATACGTCCATTTTGCATCACTATTCTATATCATAATTTACTGTTATTCATTGATATATTTCATATTAAGAGATTATACTTATGTTATTTCATCTGTTTTTGCATGGTTGATGACTTTTGGAGGATGGACCGCTGTAGTCAGGATTCTGATGGAAAAAGCACTGTTTGGAGGCGAAATTCACGAAGATCAGAAAATTCCAGAACCTACATGGAAAATCCTATTTGTCCAAAAGACGAAGCATGCCATAAGGGGGAGCGGAGATGGGCCACAGGGGGCCCACACCACCCCCTGGCGTGGGCCAGCCCTGGCCGCGCCACCAGGTGGTGTGGCCACCCTGGCCCACCTCCGGCTCTCCCCTTTGGCGTATATTATCCGCACGAAACCATAAGACTCGGAGAGCGACCACATAAAGATTCCGCCGCCTCTGCGGGGCGGAAAACTGCAGAGAGAAAGAGCTCTCCGGCAGGCAAAAATTTGCCGAGGAAATTCCTTCCTGGAGAGGGGAGATCGTCGCCATAAACACCACCATCAAGCCGGACTTCATCGGGATCATCATCATCATCTCCATCATCATCTCCACCAGCACCATCATCACCACTTCATACCGCTGTAACAATTGGGTTGAATCTTGCATAGTTCTTAGAGGAAACTTTCCCGGTGTTGATTACTTGTTATAGTTGATGCTATTGAGTGGAACCATCGAATTATTGTTATGTTCAGATTGTTACTTATCATTATTTCATCTCTGATCTTGATCCATATGATGTCTTGTGAGTAGTTCGTTTAGTTCTTGAGGACATGGGATAAGTCATGTTGTTAGTAGTGTAATTGTGTTGAGAAAGATTCAATTGTTTGATAATTAAGTTGTGGTGTTATTCTTCTAGTGGTGTCATGTGAATGTCGATTACATGACACTTCACCTTTATGGGCCTAGGGGAATGCATTGTGCATTTGGCTACTAATCATAGGGGTTGCCGGAGTGACAGAAACATGAATCCTCGTTAGGAAACCTTTGCACAAGGGAGTGTAGGATATCAGAGTTTAAAGCTGCGGTTAGGTTTTTATCTTAATTATTTTCTTGTACTTGTGGATGCTTGCAAGGGGTATAATCACAAGTATGTATTAGTCCTAGGAAGGTCAGTACATTAGCACAGGTTCACCCACACAACACTTGTCAAACTAAAGAAGATTAATCAACTATATGAAATGAAAGCACTTGACGATATTCCCATGTGTCTTCGAGAATGTTTGGGCATCTTAAGTAATATAACCGGCTTATCCTTTGCTAAAGAAAGGATTGGGCCACTTGCTGCATCTATTATTATTGTCTTTCATTTACTTGTACTTTATTTATCTGCATTATCAAAAACCCCTAAAAATCCGTTTGCTAAGTATTTACAGAGAATTCCTGATCCAAGCCACTCGTCAACACCTTCTGCTCCTCGTTGGGTTTGACACTCTTACTTATCGAAAATACTGTGATACACCCCCCTATACTTGTCGGTCATCAAAGGGCCCTAGGCCACCTTAGTGGCCACGTCGGCAGGTGGGGCTAGTGGCCAGTTTGACCAGGTCAAACCCGCGCCCTGACATCACGATGACGTCGGCGTGATGGCATTCGCCAGCCAGCGTCAGACGGTGATCGCCGGCGACACCACAATGCACGCTAGCAAGCACGTTCTAGCGCGTCCGAACCAGAAGACCAAGGCGAACCCTATAGTGGTTGTGCCGCTCGATTTGTGTCACCGGAGACAGCGACACGGCGGCGGACGGTGAGGAGCAGTGGCGGACGGCGACGGTGACTGATGCTAGGATGAACCAGAGAGAGAAGGACTGCGGGGTGGCTCGTTAGAACCAGCAGCTTACCATGGAGCTGAAGGGGTCGGCGGCGAGGCACGAGGTGGACCGGAGCAACGACAATATCGACGGCGGAGCTTGTCGAGCTTGGAGAAGAAGACATCGATGGCGACGATTAAGGGCGCCCGGGATTGATTCGCTCGGTGGGAAGGAAGCTAGCGGCAAGGCGGAGCTCCAGGGACCAACGAGAGGGCATGGGGAGGCCGGAGACAGCGGGGAGACATGGCGGCGTCGGCTAGGGTTTTGGCCAGGGAGAGGAAAGAGAGAGGGAGGTCGCTAGGGAGCGCGGGAGCGGATGAGGATAACAGGGGCATCAACGCGGGTCTTATCTCCTCCTGGAGCCTGATGGATGGCGGTGAGAAGGCGGCGGGGATCGCCGGCGACGCCAGCGACAACGAGCTGGTCCGCGTCGCCTGCAAAGACAACAACGACGAACATGTATCGGGCCTTGGGCCGAGTTTGGCTGCTGCTGGGCCGCGAGGCACTGCGCGCGGGCGGCAGATAGAGAGAAGAGAAGAGATGGGCTGTGGCCTGGAGCTGCTCTACTGCTTATGTTTTTATTATAAAACCTTTAATATTTATGTTTTCTCTTTGTATTTTCAAATTCTTGTCTGGTTTAAATTATTTGAAAATACTAGAGGATTTGTAAATAATAAGAAAACATTGCAGGGCCCTTTTATACTGTTTGGGCTCCACACTTTTGATCTTTTCAAAATACAAAACCATTTTGAATTCATTTGAGAGAGAGGAAACTAGGGTTAGGGTTTCCATTTTTTAATTCTTGTTTGAATTTTTGTATTAGCAAGATAATGATGCTCATGATTGCACAAACAAACCCTAATTAGTATTTAATAAAAATGAGGTGTTACACTGGCACCTAGAATTGACTCCACAATTACTTGGTCGTGTGGACTTCCTCAAAAACCTTCATTATAACTCCTGATTTCACATTAAAATGCGTGATTTCCTACACAACACAATTCAAAGTAAGTTTTTGCATATCTTTGCAATTACTAGTCATTAGTGTCAAGGATTGAGAGTTTCTTGTTAATTGCTTGACTAAAAACAATGTTTAAACGTGGTGGAAGATGGCTATTTTTGGAGCCATCAGTGACCTTCTGTTGCTCTAGGCCCTTGGTGAGTAGTTTTACGCTCAACCGAACCTGTTCTAGGTTCATATTATTTGCCTGGATCTCTCGGGCCATAATAGTGTTTTCTACTGGCGTGTTATACACCCGGTTTACTTTGCTGTTGATCCGAGGCTTTCCCATGGCTATGTCTTCATTTTTCCATCAAAAAGGGTCTTGTGAACTTCTAGATTTTTGTTGGCTACCCGAGGGCCTTTTTGGGTCTTCTGATGCTGCAGGGAGTTGTACTGTCCTTCTTCTGCAATGCGCTGCTTCTCCTTGATGAGATGTGTGGCTTCATCTAAGAGTATCTGGCGATGTGCTTATAGGGCTTGGACCCTTTCCTCCAACTCCTCTGGCATGAGATTAGAGGCGGTTGGGATCGGCTTTGTAAGTGCATCTCCGAGAATTTCATGGGCACCAGGGGTAACCATGTGTCCATCCAACGGAGTCTTTGTTGGTTCATCGGGGATCAAAGCGATGTCTAAGTCCTCCTCGTATTCTTTGGCGATTACCTCCTCAGCGGAAGGATCTTTGGCTAGAGTCTTATTCTTCTTCTTTGCCTTGTTTGCTTTATTGGCCCTCGTAGCAAAGATGGCTTTGGGTCAGATTCCTGGAGCAAGCTTCTATCAGTACTCACGGACATCTAGACGTCGGGATTTTTTCTGAGATCCATATCATCTTGCGGTTTGGGAGATCTTTTGTCGTATCTTTCATCCATATTATTGTAGGGGCTTTGATCCATAGCTTCTCCTTCTTCCGCAGCCTTGGAGTTGATCTCCTCTTCAATTTTTGCTTCGAACGCCCGGAATTCTGCCAATGTCATGGAATCCTCCGGGGAAGCTGGTGTGTTAGTGTTTTTTCTTATTGCGTCCAGCACCGAGTCATTGTCGTCTCCAGCATCAGCAGAGCCAGATCCGGATCCAACGTATTTGAGGAAGTACGATCCATGTGCTCTGAGGTAATTGCGGATCCCCTCGTTAGCTTCCTCGAATCTCTTGATGGTCTTGAGGATAGTATCCATATTGGCGTTGCCACGTGGAATCATCCGCCTTACAGTGTGCCTCGGAAGCAATTTTCCTGCTCTAGCATCGGTAGAGCCGGATCTAGAGCTGTTGCTGCTTTGATCTTCCCGAGATTTGACCTCCCGAGGGAGATCTTCTTCAGATCCGATCTTCTCCATGATCTTTGCTTCAGGTGCGGGCTGGGTGGGATTAGGGTTTTCTGAGATCTGAAACTCTGCCGCCTCCGTGGACAGAGCAGATCCAGAAGTTTCTTCCACCTCTATCATCACCGTTCGGGTGGGTTGGGTAGGTTCAATGAAACTGAGGTAAACATCGATCTTGCCAAAAGACACGATTCTGTAGCTGGTCATGGTCTCCCTAGCCTTAATCCAAGTCTCGTCGAGAAGGACAAGAGGGACGTCACTGGCATAGAGGACCCGGTCGGTAGAGATTGTCTTGCCGATTCCGATTCGTGCAGATTTCGCACGGAACGTAGCTCCAAAGGTCACGTGCCCCACGGTGGGTGCCAACTATCATCGGATAAAAGACAAGGACGCCATGAGGGGGTCCTCGAGGCATCGGAAAGTGTGGGGTGTGAAACATATGGTTGTCCAGGACGATGAGCACACAAGCTTACCCAGGTTCGAATCCTCCTACGGTGGATGGATCCTACTCCTGCTAGCAATCCAGTAATACGGCAGAGCTATAAGTACATATTACAAGAGAGGATTCGCCTGTGCAAGTTGAGGTTGTGATTGTGAATTGACTATTTCCCTAAAGGCCTACCCCTAGGGTGGCTTATATAGTCATCCGCTCCTAGGATTTACAGGAGAGTCCTATCAGACTATGATACAAAGTCGGTTACATGGTACATCTTGGACTACAAGTATCCTTACAGGCCTAAGTCGGTAAGTATTCCGGGCCTTTCCATAGCCGGATGGGCTCCCAACTTCTCTCCCTAACTGAGCCACCCGTGAAGCATAGCACCAACCCGGAAGTGGGCCACCCTGGTCAGCGAGTCACTCTGTGTATACCCGAAAAGTATATCCCTAACAATTTTCCCTAAAGCATCATCTTGGTTTCACTTCTACTCCATCTTGTTTTCGGCTTTTCAAAAGAAGGATCCAAGCTGATTTTATAGAAGAGCTTTGCCTTTCATATCAAATTACTTTATAAAACGTTGGAGATCTACATAGTAATGTCTCCACTTGATTTTACAAAATATATTTTCACAAATCCTTTTTAACGTCAAGATTTTATAAAACCTTCTTGAAAAGTTATTTCTCTATTTCCTTTGATAAGTACCAAAGAACCCTCTTTATCATCAAACCAAAAGCGTTATATACTTGTTTCAAAGCTTACTTGCCATCTTCGATAAAGCCAATCCAACTACATCTCCTTTTCCTAAACTCCCTATGGAACATCTCTACCCCTAAGTTTGCCGTACAAGCTTGACCTTGTTTCTCTTGATAATAAGGATTCAGGAGGATTGTTACACCTCATCCGCTTCTATAACACATATATTATGTCTACTTCTCAAACACTAGTAAAAACCCTAATCTAGCTCTCTGTTAAAATATGTCAACTCTAGGCATTTCCAAAACACTCCAAAAACACCTCCAAGGCAATGTGCCTTCCTTGATCTCATTTACAACACTTTTCCTATATTTCTTACCCTCGTGCTATTCAATTGAAATCATCTACTCACTTGTTCATGATCATTTTTACATCATCTTGTTAATGTGACCATGTCACTAGTGCAAACGCTACCCTCTCAAACCTATTGGGCAATATCTAAATAAAGATACATCCCGCACCAAAGGACTTATAAAATTATCCTCTATCACACCATCAAGTGAAATCTCTACTTTACAAATAAATGTTCTTAAGGACATTCATTGACTATCTTGTGATAACCCTATCTTCACTTATGTTATCAGATTCAATTTTGGGAGGATTGCCTTTATGTCTAAATCAATCATTTGTAGCCATGCACCTCCCTAGATATTTAGTTAGTCCCCCATACTCCAACTCTCCCCATTACCACATCTTTCCTTGAGAACTCCACTACTTAATATAATCCATCCTTTGACCCTAGTCAAAATAGTGACCATTCCACCTGCGATGTGAACTGTTTTGAACCACACCTTCTTAAGCCATGCAAACTCTTCAAGACAAAAACCATGACTTACCTATCATCCTCATGACCTACTCTAACCATCCATAATAGTGTCGGCGTACTTCTGTCCTAGAAACCCATTGGACATTGATGGTTTTGAAGCCTAGTCCATATTCAGCTGTGGAACTATTAAAATCATCAAAGTTTGGCAGTTGAATTATAATCCCTCACACCTGTTCTGGACCCACCTTTTGCATGCATTTGATCCATACGACCTGCTCTATCGCGCCATCCACCCCATGATGCCTTTGGAACCCAGAATTTCTTACATGTTTTCGCTGGCATGGCAACGTTCTGCACCTAGATTCCAAAATGATATTTAAATTTGTAAATCGGATTCTTTAATCCAAACAACTGCCACCCCCAACACTGCACGCTACTCCTTGGGCACTCCCTACTAGATCATCCTAGCCTCTATATTTTCAAAAATCAAATAATCATGTTATGGTCATACGTGACAGAAATATTTTCTGACAAAAACAAACAAATATTATAAGGAGTAAATAATGCCCTAGATTGTTTCGGCTCAAACTATTATCCACGTTGTCTCGATTCTTTTCGGTCGTGGGATGGACGACGAGGAGCACACACGGCGACGTTGCAACGGATACCTGCTATTCCATGTGTCGTGGTATTGGCACGGCAAATGCTACTGGGGGTAGCTTACGTAGAGGAGGGCAAGATGACGTAGGAGAATCCGGAAGCGAGATTGGCACACGATGTACCCAGGTTCACATCTCCTCGGTGGAGGATCGCTACATCCTGCTGTCAATCCAGTATATGATCATAGATTGGTTTACATGGGAGTCGCTGTAGGCGGAGGCAGAGACTAGATCTCCTATGACGTACCCCGAGGGGGTGCCCTTGGTCGCTTTATATATGCAGCCAGCTAGGATTTACAAGTGTACTAATGGGCTTTGTATTAGAGTCGCCTTCTTGGGCCTTCAGTCGGCGTGACGCCTAGGTCCAGTATGCGTCAGTCGCCGTATTTGGCGAGTCGATCCAGCTGGCTACTCCGCTTCATGGGTATACCCCAATTGGTATTCCCCCATCTGTAGTCCCCGAGCGCGTCAGGGACTCGGCGATGACTTCAAGCCGTCGAATCGGCGCAGGCGATTCCAGGGTGGAGTCGATAGCGAGTCGTTAGCGAGCTCCTGAAACAGAGAAATAGCTCATGAAGTGGTTCATTCTCCAATGCGAGTCGACCAGTCGGGCGAGTCGCCATTGGAAGGAGTCGCCATTAGAGGCCACCAAGTCGCTGATGAAGAAACTGCTGAGTCGGTGCAGGAGACTCCAGGATAGGTGAGCTTGTGACGGGCAAGTCCGCGAGGGAGAGTACGCGATGGCGAGTCCGCGATATGCGAGGCGAGTCTGTGAGCGTGGAGAGTCCGCGAGGGCGGTGAGTCCCCGAGCACGAAGACTCCGCGAGGGCAACGAGTCCCCGAGCACGAAGACTCCGTGAGGGCGGCGAGTCCCCAGGCACGAAGACTCTGCGAGGGCGGCGAGTCGCCGGGCACGAAGACTCTGTGAGGGCGGCGAGTCCCCGAGCGTGAAGACTCCGCGAGGGCGGCGAGTCCCCGAGCATGAAGACTCCGTGAGGGCGGAGAGTTCTCGAGCATGATGACTCCGCGAGGGTGGCGAGTCCCCGAGCGTGAAGACTCCGCGAGGGTGGCGAGTCCTTGAGCATTAAGACTCCGCGAGGGCGGCGAGTGCCCGAGCATGAAGACTCCACGAGGGCGGCGAGTCCCCGAGCACGGCGAGTCCACGAGGGTAGATCCACGATGGTGAGTCTGCGTATACACCGCGGGAATCATATGGGCACAATGACTCAGGAGCAATGTCGCATTCGAGGGGCAGTGTTGTTGTCGAGCCCCGAGCTGAACAAAGGAAAAACTTGCCGAGTCGTCTACCGATTGGAGTTGATTTGCTTTTATACTTAGCTTAGCAATATTCCTCGGAGTAGTCCCCGAGGCTCGAGTTGGCTTGTAGAGGAGACTTGAGGCTCTTTAGAGATTCGTACTATGAGAATAGTAGCGGCTGTTCCCGGGCATAGCGGATGATAAGTCCGTGTGGGGCAAGTCCGCGAGGGGAGAGTCCCTGAGCGTGGCGAGTCCGTGATGATGATGTGCCCATGAGGGAAGAGTCCGCGAGTGTAGCGAGTCGCTCATTTGATGTTGGGAGGGATTAATTATGTTGTTTTTTGTTAGCGAGTCTCTCATCTTGCCCCGGGGGGAAGTCGCGTGGCGACTCCAAAGATAGCTCTCGGCTAGGCATTCTTCTTGGACGATCTGAGGTTCAGTTTGCGAGTCCTCATCCGCAGTACTTGGCCGTGCGGGTCGCACTATCTAAGATTGAGGAGGACATGGTGTTGTTTGTAGCACTGCCATTTGTCTTGGCCCGGAAGGTCAGTTGAGCAAGGAGACTCCAATGATGACTCTTGGTTAGCGTTTTTCATGGATGATCCGAGGCTCGGTTTGCGAGTCCTCATCCGCACTACTTGGCCATTGCGAGTTGCTCCTTCAAAGGTTGACAAAGGAGAATCGATTTTTCCTAGAGGGAAGAGATGCCTAGTGGTGAGTCCATAGAGCATGGCATGCGACCCTCTCTGGCGACCCGTACGGTGAGGGGTCTTTAGCAGGCGTGGCGTACGCATTTGGCCTAGCGGAAGTATAGGCGCACTTTGGCGGAGTCGATGCGGCGGACAAAGAGTTGACGCGGCGGACGGAGATCGCGCTATGGCGAAGTTGACACGGCGGACACAGGGTCGACGTGGCGGACAGAGGTCGCGCTATAGACAAGTCGATGCGGCAGACACGGGGTCGACGCGGCCAACGGAGGTCGCGCTATGGCAAAGTCGATGCGGCGGACACGGGGTCGACGCGGCGGATGGAGATCGCGCTGGGGCGGAGTCGACGTGGCGGACACGGGGTCAACGCGGCAGACGGAGGTCGCGCTATGGCGAAGTCGACGCAGCGGACACTGGGTCGACGCGGAGGACGGAGGCCGCGCTAGGGCGGAGTCGACACGACGGACACGGGGTCGATGCGACGGACGGAGGTCGCGCTAGGGCAGAGTCGACGCGACAGACACGGGGTCGATGCGGCGGACGGATCTCGTGCTAGGGCGGAGTCGACGCGGAGGACACGTGGTCGATGCGACGGAGGAAGTTCGCGCTAGGGCGGAGTCGACATGGCGGACGCGGGGTCAACGCGGCCGACGTAGGTCGCGCTATGGTGAAGTCGACGCGGCGGACGGAGGTCGCGCTAGGGTGGAGCGTGCAGTGTTTAGCCGGTAGCATGGCGAGCTCGTGGCGGGCAACTCGCCAATGGCGAATCCGCAATGGCGAGGCCGCGATGGCGAGTCCATGATGGGCGAGTCTGCGGTGAGCGAGTCCTCTAGTGTGACGAGTCCGCGAGGGGCGAATAGCGACACGCGAGACGAGTCTCCCGAGATGGGAGAGTCAGCGAGGGCGGCGAGTCCGCGAGGGGCAAGCCGCTAGTCCCTGAGCATGGAGAATCCACGAGGGCGCCGAGTCCACGAGGGGAAGTCGAATCGCCGAGCATGGAGAATCCGCGAGAGCGCCGAGTCCACGAGGGGAAGTCGAATCGCCGAGAATGGAGAATCCGCGAGGGTGTCGAGGCCACGAGGGGAAGTCCATGACGGACGAATCCCTGAGCGTGGCGAAATCATCGGATTTTTGTCATCCGGAGTGGCTGCGTCAGAGTCGTCACAGCAGACGGAGCCACGTGGTTGAGTCGGCTGGATAGAGTCAGGGCAATGCTTGATTTAGTCGGCTGGCAGGCCGACTCCAATCCACGCAATCCAGACTATGTTCTTCTCTCTTTTGTACCGATTGTCGCAGTTGCTTCGATTTATAATTCTGCGTATAGGAAGATAAATAGAAAAAAGGAAAATATCTCTAGATTTAACTTTACAAAGCTGGGTGAATAGTTAGAAAATATAACACCTTATATGTGCACGTAGGAAATGATATCCGTAGAGTTGGATTGAGGTCATAAGAAACAAATCTCTCAGTCAGATTGGCTTGGTCGATTGATTTTCAGATCGTACGTGCGTCTTCTTGATGCATGTGCTTCTTTGCCTCGGGACTTGATGTAGGGATTCGTTCGACTTGGAGTTAGCTGGTTGCATAGATGGTCTTGATCTAATGAGTTTTAGACGGCAGTTGACACACCCGTCCGACCACGTGCACAGCCATCAGTCGCCTTCTCAAGCCTCCAAGCTTGCGCCGCTGAAGACGAGACCGGCCGCCACGAGTTGACGAAGATGAACTAGTCAGATGCAATCTGCCAGTGAGGGATCCAGCCCAGATCATCATCTCCAAGTATCGCTTGCCCCACGGTGAGCGCCAACTGTCGTGGTATTGGCACGGCATATACTACTAGGGTATCTTACGTAGAGGAGGGCAAGACGACTTAGGAGAATCCGGGAGCAAGATAGACACATGATGTACCCAGGTTCATGCCCCCTTGGTGGAGGATCGCTACATCATGTTGTCAATCCAGTATATGACCATAGATTGGTTTACACCGGAGCCGCCGTAGGTGGAGGGAGAGACTAGATCTCCTATGACGTACCCCGGGGGTGCCTTTGGTGGCTTTATATATGCAGCCAGCTAGGGTTTACAAGTGTACTAATGGGTTTTATATTGGAGTCGCCGTCTTGGGCCTTCAGTAGGCGTGACGCCTAGGTCTAGTATGCGCTAGTCGCCGTATTCGGCGAATCGATCCAGCTGGCGACTCCGCTTCATGGGTATACCCCGATTGGTATTCCCCATCACCATGAGGCGGGGACCACGATGGGCCGGAGAGAAAGATTCCAGACCGCGGCTTGTTGTCGTGCGCATCGCCGTACCCCAGGTCGCGGCCTAGTGGGCCATGTGTGCGAACTGGTCCCGCCGTGAGCGTACGCAGGCAGGACTATCTTTGTGAGAGGCGTTTCCGGGGCGACACGCTTCCGCACCCGCCGGGTGGCGGGGCTGCTAAGAGCTGACGTGGCGGCGTCAGTCCATGCTGGTCACGTCCTCTCGTGAAGGTGGAGCCCGCCGAGAGACGACATGGGACCATGATCCCATCATGTCCATAGTTTCCCATGGACGTGGGCCCATATAGTGACGACATGGAGATGTAGACTGTAGCCGTTTGCAGTTCCTCACGTATCTAGGGCCCGTCCATAGTGGACGTGGAGCGGTAAGACCATGTCGGTCACAGTTTCTCACAAACGTGGGGACATCCAAAGCCGTTGTGGCTACGTAAAGTCACGCAGTCTGTGAGTGTATATCGTACACTACACGGGTTTTCGTGGGAGTAAACTGTGAAGCGTACATCGTATGTGTGTGCGGATTCTCGTGGCAGCGGTATCATGTAGTCGGTACCGTTCTTAACCGACCTGTCACCGTTGTACATACCATTTGTACTTGAGGTTGAAGTCTAGATTGTAGACGTTCGTGGTTTCTAACGAAAAAAACGTATTGTGGGTAGCGTTAATACCCGAGATGGCAGCGTATGCTCTGTCCGCTCGTTGTTTATCGTGGGAAGATAATGATTTTTTGTGCCATGAACTGTGCTTCTCTTCTTACGGGTTTTAGTGGCAGTGTTTAGAGTATAAGAACACTATCACTATTCTCTCGACGCACTATGCTTTAGATAGTCTTCCTCCTCTTCTATCTCCACCTCCTCTTTCATCCTCACTTCTGACTTAGAGAGGAGTTTTCTCGGTCATCATCTTCTTGACCAGAATGCGACACGCATCGGTCGCCGTACAACAGGTCTTTGACACTATCACCACATGCATGGTAAGTCCCTTTTTAGTTTTTTTTGCTCTTCCTCGTTCTCTTCGATGCGTTCTTCATTGACTGGCCGTTTGCGTTTTGCTATAGATCCTGCTACTTCATTTTATTGATGCGTACGTTTGGTCTGCTTTCACGCAACAAGTATTTCTGCCTGTTCAGCTTCATATTTTATTTTCTTATTTTCTTCTACACTTTCTATCTCTGTATCTTTAGCAGCTCTTCTAAATCCATACTGAGCTTGTCCTTATACACCCTACCGGGAGGTAGGTATCTTTTTTCCAACATTTTTCCTGACGGGAGAATACCAATCGGGGTATACCCACGAAGCGAAGTCATCCCAGGCGGGTCAACTCGCCAAATACAGCGACTGACACAAACTGGACCTAGACGACTCGCTGACTGAAGGCCCAAGACGACGACTCCAATACAAATCCCATTAGCACTTGTAAACCCTAGCTGGCTGCATATATAAAGCCACTAGGGGCACCCCTTTGGGGGTCTCTCTCACATCATATTAGATCTATTCTCTCCGTCCGCCTACGACGGCTTCCGTGTAACCAATCTATGATCATATACTGAATTGACAGCAGGATGTAGCGATCCTCCACCGCAGGGACGTGGACCTAGGTATATCGCGTGCCAATCTCGCTCCCGGATTCTCCTACGTCACCTTGCCCTTTCCTTTACGTAAGCTACCATGTAACATCTGCCGTCCTGGTTGGGGCAAGCGACGCTTGTAGGTGATAATTCGGGCGGGATCCAGCAACATCTTTGTCAGCGATCTCGGTGGCACGAGCGCGTATAAATTTAGGTTACGTACGACAGTACATGCGGTTCACGCGGCGGAATGGATTGATCTAGATTGAAATTGAATTAGATCAGCTGCCATGTGATCTTATCGCGTTCGGCTGCATCTCGATCGCATGCGAAAGGGACTAATTGGTTTTTATTCGATCCCGTCTTCTCATGTATTGATTACTATATAAATAGTTTATTAAGATTTAATCACCTGTCTTGCAATTCATGCATCATACGACATACGTGATGGAGAGATTGAGAGGTTTCTCTTTTGATCATAGCCTGATGGATCGGCTCAGTCCATGTTTATAAGATCAGCGTCGGATGAAGACCAACATGGTTGAAGCACAAAGGCAACGCACACGCTCGATTGCATGTGGCCATGATCGCATGAATTGATGCCCTTTTCCTGTTCAATCCCTCTTAAGAGTTCGTTACTCTGCCAATAAATTATCTATTTAAAACTAATCCTTTGCATATTATTTTGCAATACATGATGCGAGTCAGCAAACGAGCTTTGCCTCGAAGAACTGCTATTTGAAGATTGGGGCTCGTCCGGTGGCTGCCGCCTAAGACGGCACGCACGCCTGCAGATGTCTACTTGAGAAACTTTGTGTGGAAACTAAAACGGTCTGGTGTCTTTCTAGCCACTCGCCGCGTTCAGGGACTCGGCGCGCTTGGGGACTCGGCGCCCTTCAGACAACAGCACTCGCCGGTCGCCCGACCTCGCCACTCACTGCGCTCGGGGACTCGGTGCGTTACAGACAGCGCCACTCGTTGGTCGCCCGACCTCGCCATTCGCCGCACTCGGGGAGTTAGCACGCTCCCGACAGCGCCAGTCGTCGATCGCCCAACCTCGCCACTCGCCGCGCTTGGGGACTCGGCGTGCTACAGACAGCGCCACTCGTCGGTCGCCCGACCTCGCCACTCGCCGCACTCGGCGCGCTCCCGCCAGTGCCAGTCGCCGGTCGCGCGACCTCGCCACTCGCCGCGCTCGGGGACTCGGCGCGCTACAGACAGCGCTAGTCGCCGGTTGTCCGACCTCGCCACTCGCCGTGCTCAGGGACTTAGTGCGCTACAGACAGCGCCACTCGCCGGTCGCACGACCTCGCCACTCGCCGTGCTCGGGGACTCGGTGCGCTACAAATAGCGTCACTCGCCGGTCGCACGACCTCGCCACTCGCCGCCCTCGGGGACTTGACGCGCTCCCGACAACGCCAGTCGCCGATCGCCCGACCTCGCCACTTACCGCGCTCGGGGAATCGGCGCGCTACAGACAGCGCCACTCGCTGGTCGCATGACCTCGCCACTCGCCGCGCTCGGGGACTCGGCGCGCTCCAGACATTGGCACTCGCCGGTCGCCCGACCTCGCCATGCTCGGGGACTCAGCACGCTCTACAGTCGGGGACTCTCTGCAACTGGCGACTTCACCAACTGGCTCACGCCGACCGCCTCCCGCTTCACTGTTCTTTCCTCTGTTTAGGAGCTCATCACCGATTCGCCATGATCCATCGCCAAGACTCTCTGTGCCCTGCCTCAAGCCCACATCGAATCCACGACACGCTCGGGGACTACTGATGGGGGACTACCAATCGGGGTATACCCATGAAGCGGAGTCGCCCATGGCAGATCGACTCGCCAAATACAGCGACTGGCGCAAACTGGACCTAGACGACTCGCCAACTAGAGGCTCAAGATGGTGACTCCAATACAAATCCCATTAGCACTTGAAAACCCTAACTGGCTGCATATATAAAGCCACCAGGGGCACCCATTTGGGGGATTTCTCTGACATCATATTAGATCTAGTCTCTCCGTCCGCCTACGGTGGCTCCCATGTAACCAATCTATGATCATATACTGGATTGACAGCAGGATGTAGCGATCCTCCACCAAGGGGACATGAACCTGGGTACATCGCATGCCAATCTCGCTCCCGGATTCTCCTACGTCGCCTTGCCCTTTCCTCTACGTAAGTTACCCTGTAGCATCAGTCGTGGTCAATACCACGATATTTCTAGTTCTTTTCTACTTTTTCACGTGTTGGTACACAGATAGTGAGGATGTCTCACACCCCCATTTTGGTTCATTGGTGGACACTAAGATAACACGGCCTCAGCTCACACACACAGATCACACACAGCACACACGATGTTTGTACCCTGATTCGGGTCACCCTTCGGCTAACAACACTACGTCCTACTTTGGTGGATTATCTTGTGTATATATTACAACAAGATCAACAATCTAGTGTTGGGGAGCCACTTTCAACTAGCTTCTATGCTTCCCGGGCTTCCTCTTTCTTTCTATCTCACAATATCTCTCTGGGAATGCCTCAGTTCTATCTGTCCTCTTGTTCTCCTAGTGCTCTCTCCTTTCTCTCTACTATTGTATAAATCTCCTTATCTAGAGACCTTTTCTTCCTACTCTCCAAGCCTCTCCCTTCTCTAAAACTCTCCCCCGAGGGACCTTCTCCTAAAACCTTCTGTCAAAGCATTTCCCTTACACCTTCCCCCAAAACCTTCCCTCCAAAATCTTCCTCCTCTCCACTATGGCCAAGGCCCTCTTTTTATACTGCAAGGGGTACCACAGAGGCCGACGTGCATGCACCTTCCTATTGTTCCCGAGATCCACTAACGTCATGCCACAAGGCACGGCGGCAGATGGGTGGTGCTGCGAGCCTTTCCTAGTTGTGGGTGGTGTCGTTGGACACTCCTTGGCCTCGGGCGGTGCTGCGCAACAAATGATGGCAAGGGTACAGCACAGGGCACGACTGCAGCGCATGTGCAACCTTTAATGTTCTGTGTACGCGTAGGGATGGGGGCGACACTTTTCTCCCATGCGCACTGTCACTGACTTGGTCTTTGTTGACTTATGTTCCCACGACGCGCCTGGCCCGAGAGGAGTCTCTCTCATGACGACATTGTGGGGAAACGGGTAGATTACCCGCAAACATTGCTTATCTCTTTAATGACCCCGTCCCCGGGTCCGTACTCTTATATATTACCTTGCCAAGGGAGCGGATCCTTCCCACTTGCCGAGGCACAATGCGAGGGTCCCCCTTTACTATTGCGCCGACATGCTTTTTAAGTTTTCTCTATTTTTGAATATCCGTTTTACGGACGGATAGAATTTTTCTTATTTATAGGTGTGCAGGTTGGGTTGTCTTATTTTGCCGTCTACATTAAGCACAGCGGTCGGATACAGAAGTTTATCTTGTCGTATATGTTAAGTGCGCCGGCTGGACACGAAGTGGTAAATGTCGCCTTGTCGTTCTATTTTTTCTTCGCACCATGCTGACAATAGTGTATTTTGTTTTTCAGTTCATTCATGTCGGCTCCTTTCTGACGCACGCATACGAGGATGATGCATCTAGACACTCTCTCTGTAAAGGCTATTGAGGACAAAATAGCACCACCATTTCGGCGATACCACGCTGATTCCAGGGGGCACCATGCCATAGTAGCGTACCACTGTCACTATTGCTCGAACGAGGGGAAACACGATTTGGACGATGTTCCAAAAAAATACGGCACGAGGACGAGCCAGGGTGTGCTGCTCGCTGTGGTCGAGGAATTGGTCATACAGGAATGTGGAGCGATGAGCGAGGTTCGCGTGATCGATGTCTCCGACATGGTTTAGGACACGCATGGTAACGAGAAGTGTGATGTCGATGATGCTTGGCATGGACCGACGACAATCGTGGGATCTTGACAGTGCTTTGTGTTGTTAATGCGCTACACCAAATTCCAACAACACTTTCTCACTGTACTTTAGGTTTAGGCGTAGGTTTGTAAAATAATATTTTTTGTATGTTTTTATCTGTTCTTATCATGTAGTTCGTTTAGAATAAAAATTATCATTATCAATGATAGCTATAACTTTTACATATTTTTTGCACCGTTGTTCGCATGCATATGCGCTGCTTCACCATGCCGTGATGTAAGGGAATCTTCCGGCTCGATACATGCGTGAAGACATACGCCCGTAGAGCCTTAGTTAGTACTATAGATTGTGGCTTGCTGCAGGTTCTCGTGGCTGAGAGCATATCTGCCAACGAGTTTGTGGTGTAGTCTATAGCTGGCATCAGCTTATCGCGGCATATACTATAGCCTACCGCGGGTTCTCGAGGTAGAGAACATGTAATCTCCGGACCTCAAGTTTCTAAATTACAAGCCAGTATAACCCGAATCTGGGAGGACGTACTACCGTGGAGGCTGCGAGGCCGCCCACAAGCAGGCCGCAATGGCAGGGCACAATACCGAACAACCGTCCACCCCAAAATTCATGGTTATAGCTTTGAGTGCGAGAAACATGACCAACTGGTTGCGAGACTAATGTACACAAGTGAGTATGTATGCTAGGAAAATACAAGATTACATCATAGCTATTCCCTTAAAAAAATAGAAATATTGCAATGCCATACGACAAAAGACAAATTTAAATAGATAGTAGTAATAATATTTTAGGATTATATCCTCATATATCATTCAACAAATCATCAAGCGGAAGCAGAAACATAGATCCGAGTACAGATTAAGAGTCAAATCGGCATAAGATTCCACATAAATAAGCACATTCCTGCCCACAGATCTCAGAGATCTCCATCCCTAGAATCTCTACTCAAAAGGGTTGTTGCCTCCATCATCGGCCTCATCGACGTAGTAGCCTCCATATGGATGTACGTGACAACCTAATCAATATTTATGGTGTGAGACCCTAGGACACTCAGCAAGTTTTTATGCCAGTTCTATAGAGACATGCTACAACATTCGCCCAACCAGATATGGACGGACGCTCGTTAAATAAAAGCCAGCAGTTATATAAGCAACATAAGTAAATATATTACATCCTCCTTCTCGCTTACCGAACAAGAAGATGGAAGAATACCCCATCCATTGGCAATTTTATTAAACATTCCATAAATATTATGATAATTACTAGTCAGGTTTAGTCAAGTTAAACACGATACTTTAGTTATAATTATCTATGATCGAGAAACTGTTCTCCAAGTCGTCCATAACCGCGGACAAGGCTTTTAGAAAGATTTACCCTGCAGGGGTACACAAATAGTAACACATGCACGATCAACCTCGGAAAAACCAAATAAAAATGTAACGAGGCATCACGACGAAGCATTTGCAAGATTCAAAAATGAGTTCAGGGGACCACCTCACTAAGCTACCCGCAACGAGGTCGGCCGGGCTCCAAGGTGGACCCAGGGTTTGTGCCAATGGCTGTAAACGACTAGGAATCCGAAAGTGTGACTGGACTTGTCGATACCGTGAAAACATTCCATGTTCCAAAACAGTACAGGTAAGCGCTCAACGCGCAATAATAGTAAATAAAGCAGTAAATCATGGCATAAGTACATGATAGTAGTAAATCCCTAAACTAATTGTGGCCCCAAGATATAAGATGTGCATCAAGCTCAGGCGAAGGGGATTCCTGGTCCCACATGCTGATAGTGCGATAGTCAAGGAAGAAGAATCAAGTACTCGGGTCCTACAAGACACAAGTGAGCGGGTAAGAACCAAACTCACTGATGTCTTTTTCTTTAGTTATCCCATTATTACACAATTCAGCTGTTTAGGTACCTCGTTATTCATCAGACTCGTACAAATCCTACACATGCAATTCTAGGACTCGCATGACTCAAACAACTCATGTGGTAATGGCTGATAGGATTGAGGAGCTTCGGTGGGGTTTAAAAGTAAAAGCTATGTAGTACTTGGGATTGCAATTTAATTCAAATTGCGACATAATGATGCAAGAATAAAGATAGAGGCGTAGGTTCTATATGTAATACAAGCATGGGGAATTGCTTTCCTGGAATCTCAGTAGTAGGATAACTGGGATCCGAATAGTACTCTTGGGTCTCCTGATAACTCCCTTACTCTGCGTCTATCCGAAATAAGAACCAAACACACAAAGGGCCATAATAAATAAAATACGCAATCATATGAATATATGCAACAAGAAAAACAAGGTATGCCATGATGGAATGATGCACAATTACATGGAATAACATAGCATCAAATGGGTGAGATGTAGGAACAATAATAAAGCATTTTAATTAATTATTTAGTAATGTTTTGCTCCTATAAACCTTACTTCTTATTTAATATTTACATGATGCTTGCTTAAATCGGTATCATGGAATGCATAGTTAGAAATGGCTCATCGCGCTGATTGATTTAGACATATTATTTGTCGAATTCGGAATTACAGTTTAAAAGTTATAGATTTAATAAGAAACGACATATTATTAGCATTTAATAATTCGAAAATTTTAAATGCCCAGAATTTATTTTAAATAGCATACTCATATTCCTAGTATATTTCTCAACATATATCATTTGTATTATTTGGAAATATGAATTTAAAAACATTAATAAAATGCAAAACAATTCAAAAAGGGTCAAAAGTTAAAGGTTTGACTAGCCAGGGTCAAATCTGGTCAAATTTGAAAACATGTTTGAATTCAAATTTGAAAATGATTCATATTTCATTTTATAAGTTTTACCAAATTCAAAACATTTCAAAAGATATGAATTAATTTGATTTATATTCATTTCTAGATTTTTATTTGAATTTAGAAAACTGCCGGGACTTTTCTCACTCTAGCTGGGTTTTCTCATAGGCACAGACAGGTGGGGACATAGGCTCTGGCGGGTCCACACATGCACACACTGGCGAGTGGCCGACATATGGGCACGCCAGGGATTGCGGGTTGAGTTAGAAAAAGGTCAGGGACCACGGTGCAGAACCGTTTGGCCAATCTCAATGGTGAGGCTGACTGGTGGGACCTCTAGGTGGACCGCGGGTTAAGGAATTAAAACACCGGGGGGGTTTCTGTAAACAGTATCGTGGTTAACTGAAAAACTACTGTTCTTTGTTTTGTCGAAACTGGCGGACGCGGTGGTAGCAAAACGTACAATCGCGCGGACTCGAACCTGCGACCTCGGGCTCGAGCAGGGGGAATGGGACATGTGCGGTGATGTGCGGTTGTTGCTGGGTAAGGTTGGCGGGGTTATTTATGCAGCAGCAACACGACACCGACGACCATAGAAGGGCGACGCCAGGGTCGGCATTATCGAGTCGCAACAACACGGGCGACTGAGGTGTTAGGGCATAATGACGCCATTGCTCCGTGCGGTGCAGCGAGGCGGTGCTTGCAGTTCTTGAGGGCGACCGCGACTTGCTCTGTAGTGTCAGCACGTGAGCTGGGTAGTAGCTTGCGACAGTGCAGGCAGAGTGCTCGACAGAACGACCTCCCAAACTAGGAAGTGCTCAAGAAGATGGGCATGTCAGGGGTGATACGGAGCTCACCACGGGTTTGCCGTTGTGATCGATCATGCTCTAAGAGGCGGCGATCTGGGATGGAGCTCGCGATGTTGCTTGCTAGGGTTTGGCCCGGCCTTCTCTTGGTTCAGCGGGTTCTGGTGGTCCTCTCCTCTTCTCCGTGTACATACGATGTCCTAGGTTGGTACTGGTCCTCCTCGACACCTTGCTCCTCTCCTCCTTCTCTCCCACGCGCCATATCAACCGCCCACCAAAGGTGGTGGCTATGGAGGAAAGTGGGCTATCAGAGGGGAATGAAATGGTAGAGTGGTTTCTGGGCAGATCCCTGGTGGGATCTGATCAAGTAGGAGGGGTACGTGGGGTGCTAGATAAAGCAGGAGGGGAAACATAGACTCGGGTGGGTTAGCCAAAAAGGTGGCAACCGTTACTTTTCTCCACTCTCTCTTTCTCTCAGGTTATCTAGGAGGGAGGGCACCACTGTAAGAGGGGGACCTGGCGTGGTCATCTTGGGCAGCAAGTGTAACACCCTGAATCGGCCCTATGCAGATTTTAGCAGTTTCTGCCAAACCCGCATATAAATGATTCAAAGATGCCCACCAGGCACTTGCGTGCGGGTGGAAAAGCAAGAAATACCATTACACAATAGTTCACGATGGAACCCACAGAAACATATATACAATAATGACTCCATAAGTCAAGAATACAAATATACAATATAAAGATCCAAATCACCTTGAAAACGATACAACATCCGACTACGGATAAGATGAAAATGGGGCTAAGAGCCCTGAATAATAACCAATGGTGTCCACAACCCTGCCCAGGCCAAGTCGGAAGGGTAACCCTGCTAACAACGTCGATCTCAAACCTTCTACCCAAAAGGGGTGTCGACAAAGGGCAAAGGAAAAACAAGAGTGGTCAGTACCGAGGCGAGTACATGGCGAGTCTAGAATTCGGCGGCACTCGCCTCCATAGGTATGGTGGACTGAAGCGGTAGAAAAGCATGCACTATACAACCTATAGAGACTCGATACACTATCGGCTATCAGAGAGAGATAAGAAAGACATATTTGGAACCAACCTGATACTAACACCAATCATACTCATCCTGTTATTTCCCCCTCGAGACCAAACGAGGAAGTCATGCCGAGGAAACTCACACAGTTGGCAGTTTTATTCATTCATTCCATGGTGGTTGTCCAACTTACTAGTCATATCAGAAACAAGTCATATTATAATAGCAATTCTTTAGTTACAGTTGTCTATGATCGAGAAACTGTGCTCCAAGTCGTCCATAACCGTGAACACGGCTTTTCGAAAAGATTTAACCCTACAGGGGTGCACTAAAGTATCCACACGCACTTCAACCCTTGTTGTCAGATCCGAATATGAGCAAGATCCTTTACATACACCAAACGGTATGCGACGGGGCTTCAGACACGATGTTTAACAGACCCAAAGCAAGTACATGGGGGGCACATCACTAAGCTACCTGCAACGAAGTCGGCCAGCTCCGAGACGGACCTAGGGTTTGCGTCAATGGCTGTAACAACTGGGAACCTGAAAGTGTGACTAGGATTTTCAATACCGCGAAAACATTCCGCATTCCTAAACAGTACATGAGCTCCACGTGCAATCATAAATAAAGTAGTAAAGCATGACATAAGTACAGGATAGTAATAAAGCCCAAACTACTTTGTGGCCCCTAGCACAATACTTTGAAATCAAGTAGTAAGCCGATGAGTTTCCCACAAGCCCACTTGTGGTTAGCACGCTCGATCTCGGAATAGGTATCAAGAACTCTGGTCCTAGGTGAACACAAGTGGGCGGTTAAAAACCAAATATTGACTATTAACCACCGGTGCCTCTGCATTATATCTATTTCCAGCATTTTAATTGACAAGTTATATTGAAAGACATGGTCACCTCCATCATTAAGCATGTGCCAACCTCCAAACAACAGTGGAATGACAAACCATGTGAATCAGCATCTAAGAAAGCAGCTACGACTCGCAGGGCCAACTGTGTATCAAACAGCGGGTAATAGGATGTGTCTAAGACAATATAGAGGCTACAAGGAATATAAACGGTGCAAGGAAACTAAAGCATCACAACACGGATGGCAATAGATCAACAGGAGATAGTAAAGACTATAAACATAAAATACGTAGAAAGAGGGAGATTGCTCGCCTGTTAAACATAGCCGAAGATACATTATCCGAAGAACTTGTCAATACTCGCATCAACTCAACGGCCTAATCCGCGAAGAACCAAAGCACTAAAAGAAACACTGGATGCAGTATTTAATACTACGGAAGAAGATCAGCATGTTCATGATATGATGCATGACATGGCGAAGATGTGGTGCAATTAGGCAATATTAAGCGGAATCGGGTCCCAACAATTAAGTAGGAGGTTCATGTTGTTTAGCTACCCCGTAATTTAAATGTTGTTTCAACAAGGAAAAATATGGCATCGGTTCGCTACATAAATTTAAATGGAGTCAAAATAAGACTAGAAAAGCCCGCATATAATCTCCATATTTAATTATGAGGTGAATCAGCATAATGCGCCTAAACCAAAAAATATGTATGCAACATGAACAATTTAAATGCAACAAGTTGACATCATATATTATAAAAATAGGGGTATCAGAAAAGGAGGTCACACATCAAGGTCCAAAGATCTTGGGGGTTGGGAGGGTTCGGGTTCGGTCTTCGGATCCGGGATCGGGTCTCTGGATCCGGAAAGGAGAGCTCGAGGCCTTCGGGTCCAAGATCGGGGTCTCGGCTTCTTCGGGTCCGGGAAGGAGTTTTTGTCGGTGGTGCTCCGCATGTCACCGGGTACTGCAGGAATCTTTGGGTGCTTTTCATGTGTTGGTGAAGCTCTTGGACTTTGGTGTCGGTGTGCACATCTTGTGAAGATCTCACGATGTCTCGAGACGAACAACAGGGAAGCCACATCGGAAAAAAAACCTAATGAGGTAAACAAGCCGAGGCCGAACTTGACTCAAGCAGGGACCGCTGGTGCAAAGCACGACGGCCGGCATCACGCGTAATATGACCGTCAGGGAGGAGCATGTCTGGGTCAATGATGATCTGCAGGGCACAATGACGGGTGCACAAGAAGAGGTGCAATGCTTGGCCGCTGCTGCAGTGAGGCCATGGTGGCGCTCCATGTGGACAGGATCAGAGGAGGAGGGCGACAGAGACCTTGGAGGAGCGGGGCCACACCTAGCAGCGGAGGCATGGCTGATGGAGGCGTGCGTGGCGGAGCAAGGCGAGGCCAGGGAAGCGGCGAGCCCGAGGTAGGGTCGTGCTAGGAGGCTGGGTGGGGCTCGCGACGAAGCAGCGCAGGAAGGACATCTGAGAGCGGTGGCGCCTATGACGGATGGAGGCGAGCACGTGCGAGGACAAGGCGCAGGTGGTCCGGGGTGGCGCGGACGATGATGGATGCGGTAGTGCTTGCTTCTATGGAGGACGAGCTTGAGGAGGAGGCCAGCGGAACCCAAGCCAGCAGTGGTACCGTGATGCTGACAGAGGAAGGCGTCGGTGGCGTCTCTGCTGGTTACCGAGAACACGACGGTGCAGGGTGAGGCAAGAGGGCGACGACCGGCTTTGACGACAGGAAGAGGCCGGAGGTGAGGCTGGTGGACAGGAGCGGGGCGCTCGCTCGCGGTTGGAGGCCGAGAGGGCGGCGGAGATTGCAGGCATGGGGAGAGAAGAAGCGCCGGGGGGTAGGTGGCGTCAGGGTGGGGCCCGGGGGCACACAAGGTTAGTGGCGAGCGGGGAAGTGTGGGGCGATGTGCGGGAGCATGCTCGATGTGTGTGTGCGTTACACGCGAGGGGGGCGTGTCGGGCAGGGACCTGGGGCATGCGTGCGGCGCGAGAGCGCTCCGGGGTGGGGCCAGACCGGTGGGTGCGCCATAGTGTGAGTGCGTGCTGCGAGCGCGAGCGGCCTAGGGGAGTGGCGGCGGCAGGTAATGAGAGAGGGGTTAGGGTTAGGTAGCTGGTTAGGGTTAGATCGGTTTTGGGTTGGGCCAGGGTAGTAGCTGGCTAGCTGGGCTACTGGCCTGGCTGGCTCCCCTAGTAACAAAAATAGTCTTTATTTTGTTTGTTCATTTATTTTTTTACAAAAGACTTTTGCAAATAGTTTTAGACAAATAAAATATCCAGGTAGACCCGGGGTTTTGATTTGAAATAAAGACGAGGAATATTTAGAAAACAAAGGTAGGCTTTTAGAAAATAGTTTTAGGCAAACCATGCATGATGTCATGATGATGCTCAAATGCAATATGGCATAATGACATGAGCATGCGATCATGATGATGCACAAAAATATAAACAACAAGCGATTTTCTAGTAGTGGTTTTACTCAGGATGCTACAATTCGACACCACTAACAATGGATCTCGCCCTTGACATCCACCTCATGGTACAGGGAACAAGGCTAATGATTGGATTTTTCTCGTTTCGTGTAGATCCTCGCAACACCACTAACAAAGATTCTTGCTCCATCTTGAAATCGACAACACCACCAACAAGGGGTCATTTCTCATGTTCGTCGAGAGATCACTCTAGAGAAACAAAGATGAAGGGAGAGGTCTCAACAGATAAGGCCACCTCTGACTTCCATGAAAAGAGTATAAGTCACATTAATCCACCAGTTCGATGTACAAGAGTGAACGGTAAGAGTCGGGTAGGGTGATTAGTCCATCCCGTACCCAAAATATTAACTCCATACATGAATAGGAAAATCATGCAACCCAACTCTCGAAATTTAGAGTGAAGATCTTGACAAGCGATGTTCACAACAAAGGGGTGATGCAGGCTCTTCATGGGATCTGATGTAGGTGATGTCGTAGCATTAGAAACTACCGGAAGATACAAAAGAAATTGTATGAAAAGACAATTAGGTTTCACGATGGTTCCATTGGCATGAACAACACATGCTCAAGGTATACTCCAACTTCACCCATGCTCATCCTTCTCATATGTTTTTCAACGATACAGATATCCATCAAGGTGTAGATATAGATAAAGAGTTCAAAGACAAAAGGTTGGATGAAGGGTACAACAAGCGAGATACAGACTTGATGACTATAACACCACCGTTATAGAAAGGAGGAAGCGAAACCCTGAAGGTACGACGAAAACCCAACCACGAGAATTCCTGGACTTGAAGAAAGGTAAGAGAACAGATTCAAAACGGGCAAAGGTAAGAAGAGAATAGCATAGAGGTAAGGAGTAAAAGCATATCTAATCAGATCTATCCAACCAATTTTGTAAAATTGTTTTGACACTCTACATGGGTCGTTAGCTAGGTTATCCTATAGGCTGGACCAGTGAGGTATCGCAATTGCTGGGCTCTGATACCACTTTGTAACACCCTCGAATCGGCCCTATGTAGATTTTAGCGGTTTCCTCCAAATCCGCATAGAAACGATTCAAAGGTGCCCACTAGGCACTTGCATGCGGGTGGAAAATGAAGTAATACCATTACACAATAGTTCACGATGGAACCCACAAAAACATATATATATAACAACGACTCCATAAGTCAAAAATATAGATATAAAATATAAAGATCCAAATCACCTTGAAAACGATACAACATACGAGTACGGATAATATGCAAATGGGTCCAAGAGCCCTGAAGAATAACCAATGTCGTCCATAACCCTGCCTAGGCCAATACGAAAGGGTAGCCCTGCTAACAACGTTGATCTCAAACCTGCTAAACAAAAGGGGTGCCGACAAAGGGCAAAGGAAAAAGGAGATCGGTCAGTACTGAGGCCAGTACATGGCGAGTCTAGAATTCGGCGGCACTCGCCTACATAGGTATGGTGGACTGAAGCGGCAGCAAAGCATGCACTATACAACCTATAGAGACTCGATACACTGTCGCCTATCAGAGAGAGATAAGAAAGACCTATTCGGAACCAACCTGATACTAACACCAAGCATACCCATCTTGGTATTTCCCCCTCGAGACCAAACGAGGAAGTCATGCTGAGGAAACTCACACAATTGGTAGTTTTATTCATTCATTCCATGGTGGTTGTCCAACTTACTAGTCATATCAGATACAAGTCATATTATAACATCAATTCTTTAGTTACAGTTGTCTATGATCGAGAAATTGTGCTCCAAGTGGTCCATAACCACGTACATGGCTTTTCGAAAAGATTTAACCCTGCAGGGGTGCACCAAAGTATCCACACGCACTTCAACCCTTGTTGTCAGATCCGAATATGAGCAAGATCCTAAACATACACCCAATGGTATGCGACGGGGCTTCGTACACGAAGTTTCCCAGACCCAAAGCAATTACATGGGGGCTACCCCACTAAGCTACCAGCGACGAAGTCGGCCAGCTCCGAGATGGACCCAGGGTTTGCGTCAATGGTTGTAAATGACCGGGAACCCGAAAGTGTGACTGGGCTTGTTGATACCACGGAAACATTCCACATTCCTAAATAGTATAGACGCTCTACCCGAAATCGTAAATAAAGAAGTAAAGCATGGCATAAGTACAGGATAGTAATAAAGCCCCAAACTACTTTATGGCCCCCAGCATAGTACTTTGAAATTAGGTAGTAAGCCGATGGGGTGCCCACACACCCACCTGTGGTTAGCACGCTGATACGTTGTTAACGTATCCATAAATTTTGATGTTCCATGCTTGGTTTTATCTACTTTCTTATGTTTTGTTCACACTTTGGAGTACTTTTCATATGATTTCTTGGACTAACCTATTAACAAGAGCCACAAAGCTGCCATTGCTTTTCTGTTGTTTTTGGTTCTAGAAAGTCAGAAAATGAATATTCTCGGAATTGGACCGGACAAAAGCCAAAGTCGTTATTTTCCCGGAAGATTCACGGATCCAGAAGGAGAGATGAAGGAGGGCCACAGGGTGTCCAAACCACCCCTAGGCGCGGGTCCCCCCAGGCCGCGCTAGGGCATGGTGTGGGCCCCCTGTCCGCCCACCGACCTTGCCTCTTCGCTTATAAGAAGCCTCCCGATGCAAAAAGCCTAAATCATCAAGCCTCCAGCCACGAAAAGTTCCACAACGCCGCTGCCACCAAAGGGGAGATTCGGGGGACAGAAAGTCTCTGTTTCGGCACCCTGCCGGGACGGGGAAGTGCCCCCGGAGCCATCTCCATCGATCTCCACCACCATCTCCATCGCCATTGCTGATTCCCATGATGAGGAGGGAGTAGTTCTCTCTCGAGGCTAAGGGTTCTACCGGTAGCTATGTGTTCATCTCTCTATCTATGCATGATCATATTGTGATCATGAGATTGTAATCTATAGATCTACCTTGCTACTCAAGTGCTTTAATAGATCTCTGCTCTCCCCATGTGTGTGAAGTTGACAGTGTGCACACCATGGTGGCACTTAGGCTAGAGATTTCAAATACTTGTTATGAGTTATATTTTGAGTTGGATGTCTTTATGAAATTGTGGTTTTTTGTTGGAACCATCTAGTGCTCAAGGTGACAGTATGGGGTTATCTAGATGTGGAAAGCGAACTTTGAGGTGTGCTGTTATAGCCCTACCATGGATTAGAGTGTCCAACCGGAGAGTAGTTCAGAGTAGTATCATAAAGAGAAGATATTTATATGAGAGTGTTCACTAGTGAAAGTATGATCCCTAGGCCTTGTTTCTAAAGCATTGAAACACCGTTTGCAACTAGATCTGTTACATGTTTGCTTGTTTCCATCTTTATTTCATCTTTACTTTAGTCTTTTCCACGCCATCAAGCTATTTTCTATCACTGTTACCACTTATAATTATCTATACCACTTGTATTTCACTATCTCTTCGCTGAACTAGTGCACCTATACACCTGACAAGTGTATTGGGTGTGTTGGGGACACAAGAGACTTCTTGTAACTTGATTGCACGGTTGCTTGAGAGGGGATACCTTTGACCACTTCCTCCCTGAGTTCGATAAACCTTGGGTGATCCACTTAAGGGAAAACTTGCTGCTGTTCTACAAACCTTTGCACTTGGGAGGCCCAACAACTGTCTACAAGAATAGAAGTGCGTAGACATCAAGCTATTTTCTGGCGCCGTTGTCGGGGACTGAAGAAGAAGAAGCTCCCACGTCAACCACGCGCCAGCAAGTATTTTCTAGCGCCATTGCCAGGGAGGTAAGGTAAAAGGTACTCACATCCTCAGGTGTGAGTGCTCGAAGTTATTTCCTTTAGATTCTGCAGTTTTTTCTTTTAGTTTCTTGTTTTTACTAGTTAGGCTTAATGGAAAACAACAACAAAATTAGAGGGCTTTATAGTATTTATCTTGAGTTAGGACATGAAGTGTTTGAAGAGAAAATTAAAAAACCTATGGAACTTTATTTGCATGCTAATAGCAATGTTGTTATTATGAATTCTTTGGACACCATTATTGCTAATGCTATGGAAAAGTCTAAGCTTGGGGAAGTTAGTTTTGATGAGCATGATATTTTTAGTCCCCCAACCATGGAGGAGAAAATTTACTTTGATCACACCATGCCTCCAATATATGATGATTACAATGATGAGTATGATATTTTCAGTCCACCTACTATTGAGGAGAAAATTAATTATGATTACAATATGCCTCCTATATTTGTTGATTATGGTGATGAGAATAATAATGATAGCTATTTTGTTGAATTTGCTCCCACTACAATTAATAAGAATGACTATGTTTATGTGGGGAGTATTAATTCTTTTATACATGTGGCTCATGATAAGAATGTTTTATGTGATAGTTATATGGTTAATTTTATTCATGATGCTACTGAAAGCTATTATGAGAGAGGGAAACATGGTTTTATGCATCCCAATAATATTAGGTTTCCCCTCTTTATGTTGAAAATTTTGAAGTTGCACTTGTTTTGCTTTCCTATACTTGTTTCTTTGTGCTTTCATGACTTGTTTCTTTACAAGATTCCTATGCATAGGAAGTGGGTTAGACTTAAATGCGTTTTGAATTTGCTTCTTGATGCTCTCTTTTACTTCAATTCATACTTCTTATGTGAGCATCCTCCCAAACTAGCATGCCTAACTTAAAGGCGTTAAAGAAAAGTACTTATTGGGAGATAACCCAAAAGTTTTAGACGAGTCTTGGAAGTTATTAATTCAGTAATAACCGCTCCTTGTCCTTTTTATTTGCTTTTTGTGCCAAGAGTAACCTCTAATGAGAGAGAAGTAATGATTGGGAAAGTTGCTGTCCCGAAACAGATTTATGTGCTTCACCGTAAAATTTTGTGTAAAATCTCTGTACGTCCTTTTGAGGCGTGAATTTTTGTGCTTCTGCCCCAGGTTGTTATCTAACTTTCATTAGTTCAACACTTTTCGATTTGATCAACATAATGTCTACAAAAAAAATCGTCTTTACCTACTGGTCTGTTTTGACTGATTTCTGCCATTATTTGCATTTGCTTCTTGTTGGTTCCTTTTTGAGTTCTTTTGGGGAATTGAGATTTTTGAGGGAAATGCTACAGTAGCTTGTGTTTTAATGAAAGTTTTATTGGAGTTGGAACTGAACCCAAAGACTTATTATCTTGAGTGCACTAATGTTGCTAATAAAGATTGTGTGAAGTTTTGTATGAAGGAAAAATTTCAGGTGTATGGAAGGAATGAGTAACGAGATGAAG
The DNA here is from genome assembly GCA_023614405.1 of Avena insularis. NCBI lineage: Eukaryota > Viridiplantae > Streptophyta > Magnoliopsida > Poales > Poaceae > Avena > Avena insularis. The sequence goes on from CM042690.1 coordinate 460,427,640, forward strand.
GATGGACTAAAGCTCAAGCTTGGGGATGCCACGCGTGTCACCCCAAGAAATATCCAAGAAATACAAGCGTAAAAGCTTGGGGATGCCCAAGACATCCCCTTCTTCATCAACAAAAATCCTAGGTTTCTTCCAAACACTTCATTTTTATTGTTTCATGCACAGTTGTGTTGTTCTTGGAGCGTCTTCTTTTTTTTCGTTTTGGTTTTTCATTTTCTTTGTTTTCTTAGTTTGCTAAATAAATTGGTTGGACCCCCTCTTTCATGCATTGGTTTTCAAATAGTTTGGTTTAGGTTGGAAAAGAGTAGGAAAATTTCATGCTTAAGTGGTAAAAGGAGTTTGTTTTTGACTGTGGCCTATGCTTTGTCATGCCATGCTCGATATTGTTTTGGATTTATGCTTAGTATTCTTTGATGTAGCATGACTTGTTATAAACAATTGAGATTGCTTAATGTGTCTTTGAAGAATCAAGGCGTTGTTTTAGCATATTAAAGCATAGTATTGTGGTATTCTCCTTTGATGCTTTATTTGGGTTGACTTGGCGCATGCTCACACCATGTCATGACTATCCCAAGTCACTATAGACTTTATGATCCTTTAGTTTTCAACTTGTAGTATCACTTTATGCTTTGATCAATGATGTTTTGTCGCTCTGCATGATTATGGCCATTATTGCTCTCTTAGTTTGTCGATCCCAGTCTTTTGCTAGCCTCCACAACCAAGTATGAGTTCCACTCATGCATCCAACTCCTAAAACCAAGTTATTCTAAAATACTCCACCATACCTACCTATTAGCGTATGCTATTCCAAGTATATTCATGTTTTTATTTACCTTCCAAATTAAACTTGTTATGAGAAAACTAGTGATTAAAGCTCTCACGAACTTGATGGCGCACTTTACTTTTCTTGCCCTTAATAAACTTGAACCATTGTGTCGTCTATGTTGGATATGCTTGCACTTATTTGTTGGGGATTAGCAGAACCATGTTGTCATGGGGAACGCTTTCAACATTGTAGTTGTACTTTGTACCTAGTTGATATCATGCTCTTTTGTCTATGGATGTTGTCGGTGTGAAATGAAAGGGGACCTTGTAAGTCCATGGAGTTATGTATATGTGTTAGAGAAACGCCTGGGATGCTGGTCTAATCCATGCTGTCATGGTGGAAACCTGTAGCGTAACCATAATGAGCTGTCTATGAAGCATTCTTCTTATAAAAAAGAGTCAGATATTGAGAAAAAAGAGATATATGAAAAGAGGAAAGAGAGAAAAAGGCACTATTTTCCCATGGTAAATAAGATGATTGCTGAGATGCTTATTGTCTGCTTGCCTTGTCATTTTGATATGGGGATTCTTCAGATTATCGGCAACGGTACCCTGCGGCGGTTCTCTATGATACACATGTACTTACTATGACAAGAACTTACCGGTAACTAAACTTGAGTAGCATGAGGAGCGGCCCTCGTATTCAAGGGACATGAGATTTCCAACTTATACTTTATCAAGCATATACTCCATAGTTTGTTCACTTTAAGCTTAATCACTTCAAGATGCTTATGATAGGGGCAATGAGAGCTGAAAGCTAATAAGTACCATAATTTTTGGAAGCTCTTTATGAAACTTGAATCCCTACTTCCTTCTATGAAGGTATTTATTTTACTTTTATGTTGAGTCTCCACCTTCTATCTTTATGCACCTACTTTGAGAGCATAGTGGTCATTCTTAGTTCTATGTGCATTGTCTCAAGACTTGTTGATTGATGCATAATTTTGATATTGCTTGTTCTTAAACTATTTGTATCTAGTCACTCTTATGAACTTTGAAAGTGTCCTATGCATTTATGTTTGCTACTCTATGAGGGACAAGCTAAATGCCATTATGCTATGTTTTCTATATGTGAAACAAACAAACGTCTTTCAATGCATTGTTATTCATGATCTTTGTTTTTATCCTTTCATGTTACAATATAGTTGCTATGTCTTATTGTTAGAACTCTATCTTTCATGTTCATGTTTAGAGTACCTTGATCCCAGCTATCAATGCTTTTACAATAATGGTGATCAAGAATGTGTTGGCTGCATGTCACCTCAAAAATTATATTATTTTTATCGTTTACCTACTCGAGGACGAGCATGAACTAAGCTTGGGGATGTTGATACAGCCATAACGTATCTATAATTTTTGATGGTTTTATGCTAATAATATGCTTTCGATACTCCTTTTTATATGAAGTTTATGATTTATTTGGACTAACCTACTAATAGTTGCAAAAGTGCACAATGTTCTTGTTTTACACTTTGATGTGTAGGAATTACCAAGAATACAAGTGGAAACTTTGTTGGAGTCAAATTGGGATTTTCCAGAAATCTGTCTCAAAACTCTTTCTGAAGATGGTCACGTTTTAGGTCGAAGACGGCGTCAAACGGAAAACTCTTCAACTACAAAGTTGTTGGAAATTTCGCGACAAACGTTCTAGACATATAATTTAGCTGATTCCAAGTCCGGACAGGCCCAATAAACCCGATTTACTACAGCCCAAGATGAGGTGACAGGAATCCGAAAAGCTATATAAATGGAGGAAAACCTAATTCGTGGGACAGACCTCCACCCACGAATTTGCAGCCACCAAAGCCACGTTTTTGCCTCCCCCAAGATTCCCATCTCCATGGAGAAGGGCTCCCAAGAATCCATGAAGAAAGGGTGCTAAGGGGCGGTGCTCCCCTGTGATACCGGCGGCGGGGAAGGAGTCCTCCGTGCCGCCGCCAGCGTTGCCTCTTCACCATCTTCACCGCCATCTCTATCGACTCCACCACCATCTCCATCGCCATTGCTGATTCTCATGATGAGGAGGGAGTAGTTCTCTCTCGAGGCTAAGGGTTCTACCGATAGCTATGTGTTCATCTCTCTCTATGCATGATCATATTGTGATCATGAGCTTTGTAATCAAGTAGATCTACCTTTCTACTCAAGTGCTTTAATAGATCTCTGCTCTCCCCATGTGTGTGAAGTTGACAGTGTGCACACCATGGTGGTACTTAGGCTAGAGATTACAAATACTTGTTATGAGTTATGTTTGGAGTTGGATGTCTTTATGAAATTGTGGCGTTTGTTTGAACCATCTAGTGCTCAAGGTGACAGTGTAGGGTTTTCTAGATGGGAAAGATGAACTTTGAGGTGTGCTGTTATAGCCCTATCAATGAATATTGTGTCCAACCGGAGAGTAGTTAAGAGTAGTATCATAAAGAGAAGATATTTATATGAGAGTGTTCACTAGTAAAAGTATGATCCCTAGGCCTTGTTTCTAAGCATTGAAATACCATTTGCAATTAGATCTGTTACATGTTTGCTTGCTTCCATCTTTATTTCAGTTTTCCTTTAGTCTCTTCCACGCCATCAAGTTATTTTCTAGCACCGTTGTCTTATATCCATACCATTTGTATTTCACTATCTCTTCGCCGAACTAGTGCACCTATACACCTGACAAGTGTATTGGATGTGTTGGGGACACAAGAGACTTCTTGTATCTTGATTGCAGGGTTGCTTGAGAGGGGATACCTTTGACCACTTCCTCGCTGAGTTCGATAAACCTTGGGTGATCCACTTAAGGAAAAACTTGCTGCTGTTCTACAAACCACTGCACTTGGAGACCCAACAACTGTCTACAAGAATAGAAGTGCGTAGACATCAGCGCTCCACGCGCAATAGTAGTAAATAAAGTAGTAAAGCGTGGCATAAGTACGTGATAGTAGTAAAGCCCTAAACTGATTGTGGCTCTAAGAAATAAGATGTGAATTAAGCTTAGGCAAAGGGGATTCATGGTCCCACGTGCGGATAAAATTTCAACATGCCTAAGACTATGCCTTCGCATTTGTGAGGGCCATATTGCTAGTTTCAATAAAAACTAAAAACCCTAAATTAGGGGGAAGGGAACAACCAACTAAAATAAAACTTATATCTAAGAATTTAAGCATGCATTTGGATTTTATACATTGTCCTTATTGATAATGATGCTTCTTTTCAAAAAAAAATATGTCCAGACTAGTATAGAAAACCCTAATAACCTGAATCCAAAAATCTCAGGCAAGTTCACTCTTGCATCACTTTGTGAGACTAAAATGGTAATAATTATTGTAAGAGAATTCTTAAATTTCCATGGACATATTGGAGAAAGCATTTTAAAAACCTTATCACCAACATTAAAAGAAAAAGTACTATTTTCATAATTAATATGAAATTGGATTACCGGCTCAGGATATTCAGATAATATAATAAATGGCCGGCGGTGGAATCATGGTTAAGATATGGTTGAGAAGCCATATGGTGGAGATTCCATTGTACCAGGTATACACATAGGATTAATAACCAATGTAGTCAACCATTCGTGTGCCGTATAAAACGCGCCGACCACAAGTTCTAAAATGGGACGGGTAAGTCAGCTATACATTTTTCCTTTTGTATGTCCTCGTATCCCAAGTCATGCTAAGATCTAGAGACGAGATCGCGAGTGGGATCCCATGACATCCTATCCTGTGCTTCAGGGTAACGACTTATCATATTAGAAGGTAGGGTGATTGAACATAGGTATCTTGAGAGAAACTCGTTACAATGGGTGGACTGCGGGGTCATGGCAAAGGACAATGATTGGCTTGGATATTAACTGAGCCTCGAACCAAGGAAGTTGAACAGGAAGACATACCATTTTATGCACTAAGGTTTTAGATCATTTGTGAGAAAAGTAGTGCCCCTCTTGAGAGTGTAGGAACCATGAAATGTTACTCCCTGTTCTGAAGAAGGATTGCAAACGGAAAAAGGATTCAGTGAAATCATGTCCAACTCATGAGACTAACAGATATAGTCTATCTATACTATCTAATAATAAAGAAACTAATCGTTTCTGTCAACCAACTTTTTTTCGACGCTTTTTCCCTCCCAATAAATCGCATGACACTGACATTGCCATTATACGGGTTCACTTATTTTCTTTGTCCCCCACCTGATCTGACCTGCCTCCAGTACTGCCGAACAGAACCCGCCATGGCAGCCACCCCATCCCCTTGATCTCCTTCGACCGGCAACCTCCACCTCCTCCGGTTGAGGAAAAAGGACCGCAGAGGCTCAAAACCTCCCTATCCCGAGCTCCATGCCCTCCCTCGACCGAATCCCCGTCCCGGCTGCCCCTATTTCACTTTCTCGAATTGTTTCCCTTCTCCCCCGATCTACTTCCTCCTCACGGTGAGACGGAGTGGCATGATGGCGTGGGGCCGGCAGCGCCGTAGGGTGGGGCAGAAGGTCGGGCCGGACTCGATCCCGCTGTATTCCTGCCCGCCGTTCCTCCCTCTTTCCATACTCGAGTCCCAAATCGCGAGGTCATGGCTAGCCTTAAAACTACTCTTCCTACCACAAGTTCTGGTCGGTGCTCGGTTTTGACTGAATAGGACCGATGCAGTTTTACCAGCACAAATCGCTGCAAAATTTGAGCGTCGGAGTCAAAATATCTTCTCACCTTTCAATCGCTTCCACGCTGGCCATCCGGTGGGAAAAAAGAAGAGGAAACGCGTGGAAAAGGATGGGAGAGACCAACACTCGCTACCGGACCACCGTCGTTGGCCGCCAGACTTAAGATGAGAAAAGAGATACCTGCTAGCGCTGGCTCTTAGACCACTACCACCAGCCGCCAGTGTGGAGGAGGAAGATGGATGCGGGAGCCGGGTGTGAGCACATGGCCACATCTTGCACAAGAGTTGGATTATTGTCTGATTAAAGAATACACACGTATTTATTCCTTTGTTGCCGATCCCACTAGAATGCACATATGAAAGATCGTACGTACTGCAGTTCCCGATGTATTGGAGGTGACTCTGTACCGCACTTTTGGATCCCTTATTCCTTTCTCTCTCTCTCTCTAACGCGCTTCATTAGCTTCATTATAAATCGAAGGTCGTTTTCGTTTCTTTATGTATGCTTCAAAAAAAAAATCTCTTTATCTTTTGATTGCGATTTTAATTTGTTCGGCCATGAAAAAAAAAAAGTTGTTACGAAGGTGTTCACCCTTAATTCTGCTAGCTTCTGCGCCTTTGTGTACTGAATTATCTAAAGCAATATAGTCAAATATTATAATAAAAAATGTATTTTACATCATAATTATCAGCAAAAGAAAACTCCATTGCAAAAACCTTTTTCAAGAAGAACGCCAAGACAACAAATATTCTGCAAGGCTCTCAAGCAAAACGCCATAACAACCTTTAAAGATACGATTAGGTCCTCTGAACCCTCCAAACAAATCATCCTGGTTCCAATATGGAAGAAAGACAACCATACCGATGAATTCTATCAACTCTGTAGAATAGTATGTGGACATTCAATGGGTATAGCTTGACATCTCGAGCGGCTTTGCTGAAGTGCCGAACAGAGGAGAGTGATAGTTACTCACAACTGCAATGCTGGTTGTGGTTTCTCAAACAAGTCAACATTGACGGCGTTGACAGATATTGTTCTCCCCGTGCAACGCACTGGCAGTTTTTCTTTTTTTTAAAAGTCTAAAACTTACCTTTTATAAAAACTCGTTTTCGAAAACTAAGAACATGCCCAGAATTCTTATCCACGACTTTAAGAAGATCATTAGACAACCACTATAGAACTTGTTGAGTACACTCATACTCAATCAATATTTATTAAAACCCTTGCTTAGGTACCACGAAGATCGATGACACGCCTCCTACAGAAGACATCACCGAGGAGGAGGTCTATTACGATGAACCCGATCTCTCATGTGGAATTAAAGGTGTAGACTACAAAATATAATTCGTAATAGAAGAGGATAACATAGAATTATAGCAGTCCTGCACACATAGGATAGTCGGGCTGAGCAACCAAGACCAACCCCAATAAAATTGCAACGCTCCAATGGTGCTTAGTTTAGAAGTACCATTGATCATAAAGCCAGGATTTATATATTTCTTAGTAGGAGTAAACCCTCACTCGAACAAGGAGCATCTCAAAGCTTATATTACTCTTCTATTATGAATAAGGAATAAATAATTAGTTTCACCCACAACGGTTCTGCTTTACCACTCTGAGGGGTGTAATATTTATGAAAAAGGACTTTCGTAAGTGTTATGTCTACTACTCGGGCTCTACAACATGAAGTGGAGTGCTACGTCACCGCACAGTGATGGCCGGCGGTGACGACAGGTGGCGGCGCGGTAGCGATGGGTCACGATGGCGAGTCGGTGGCGACGACGGGCAGGGCTAGTGCCTGGTTTCTCCAAAACACATGCCCTTTCCATTTGGTCGTGCCCCCGTATGTATGTGCGGCTAGCCTCTCTCCAAGAGAGGGAGTAGGAGTAGGACTCCGTGTCCTAGTAGGACTCCTCCTTCCTTTCCTCCACACACACATAGAGAGGGTAGGAGTAGGACTTCGTGTCCCGGAAGAACTCCTCCTTCCTCTTCCAACTCAAAAAGGGAGGGAGTATGAGTCCCAGAAGGACTCCTTCCTCCCCCACCCACTGGCCTAGGGGAGGCCCTGGCCGACTCGGCCAGGATCCCCCCTTCCCATGTGCGCATGACCTGGTGGGGCCCATGCGGACCCTCTAGCCCATGGTGCCTCCACCAGGATAATTACTTTGAATTATGAATATTTATTCCAAAACTTTCTGAAAACTTCTGAAACTCATTCAAATTACTTCTGGAACCTTCCTAAAATATTCTTGATGTCTACCATAACATGTCTGGAACAATTTCGTCCATTATCGGTGATATTCCGGACACCTGAGAAATATTATGAGACACTCTGAAACATCCTTTTGGTATTACTTCATTCAAATATCTTAATCACACTCACATTCTAAATGCTGACAACATCTTAAGTATGTGACCGTGTGGGTTCGGATATTAACGGACATGTCCAAAACTCCTCCCGCGATAATGATTACTATTAGCTGCTTGATACATGTAGTAATTCCTGCAAATAACACAAAGATCTTTATCATGTTAACCATAGTATTATGTACGATACATATCACATTGCTTCGTCGATGCATTACATTGCCTGAGATAAAATACTAGGTTATTCTAGTTACCTAGCATGTACTCTTTACTTATACCGTACCATCTATGTTCTTATGATCAACAACATGATCACGTGTCCATCCAGACGATGATGTAACATCATAGTACATGAGTTGGCCCAAAAGCCTCTCCATCGTTAGGAGTAGCAATTCCTGCAAGCGCACCATGTGAATACTTAGCATACCATCCGTAAGAACAAAGACCGACTTTATAATTACACTTATTCAGAGCAACGTTTGAAGAATCCTGCCACATCCATATTGTACCCAAGTTCACATGTGTCTCGTGTTCTAACGATCTTTAGTAAAGACAATACATTATTATGAGAATCTACCGATAACAAATATTGACGATACGTTTTACGATATATCATGTTGGGTCTATCCATCGCCGTTGTTCTCCAATAGCGATGATCTCACATATCATTGGCAACTCCACAACACCTTGTCGTTTTTCCCATAGTCAAGAAATCGGGACTATCATTGATACATGAACTAGTCTCAGAGGAAGGCTAGGGATATCTTATTGATGTTTATATTCCACACATGTATTAGGATTTTCCTCCAAATACACATTATCTGGAACCAATATAATTATAGCCAAGAACAATAAACTTAATGATGAAACAAGAATATGAGTAATAATATATTTATTATTGCCTCTAGGCAATATTTCTACCAGTAATTATGATCAAACCCTAGGGGCATAATCATCCATAAAATGTCAGACGGACAATCAGGCTAATGAATATACCACAAGCATTTAATAGTATATATAGATGTATTTGGATCTTGCCGTAATAGCATTGCGATATATTTCTATTTATTTATTTATAGATGGAATGAGTCTTTTGTACTCTTTGTCTTGGTGGTGTCATGGCAGATGCCATGGGATGGCTTAACTTGGGGTCGATCTAGGGAGGGATGGTGTGATTGAGACTGCACACATAACACACACAAGCACACACGATGTACCCAGGTTTAGAACTCTCCTAGTGAAATAAACCCCCTGCTCTTGCATCTATCTCTCTATATCTCAATGTATCTCAAGTGTTACAATCTTGCTCCTCGAGATGTATGCTCTAAGGAGGAAGAAGCTCTCTGCTAACTGCTCTCTCTTCCTACTAAGGGGGAGAAATGGAGAACAAATGAACCAACCCTCCTCTAGGAGGTCCTAGGGCACCTTATAATGGGGTGCCCAGGTTACAAATTAGGGCACATGTGGCACTGAATATACTCTGTAGACGCTGCACAAAGTTGTTACCCTGTGCCCAGATGCTCCTCTTGTCAAGGGGTCGTCCGTGGATACCCTCGATGGGACTTGATGTTCCCATCCCTAATTATCATTGTCACACCTAACAACGGTCTCCTCCTGAATATCCTTGATGTGACTATACACCGTAACCCACGGTCACGCCTCCGTAATACAGGGGCACACCCATCTGACAACCCCAGGATTCCTGGGATAGACAAAAGCATTGACCTTGTGGCCAGCATATAACCTTAGGCCATACGCCAGCCCCTATACCGGTTCCTTGGTGCTAGCCAAGATAAATCAGCCTGACCTGTTCCTATAAATAGGGAGCACATATGTTAAGACGACATAAGTTTTATATGTCGGTGTAGCATCACAATTATCTAACAATTGTAGTGCTACTTGGTTTATTCTATATAATGCTACTTCCTACATATAATTAATTGCATCATCATAATATCATGCTCATGTCACCATGCCATATTGTATTTGAGCATCATATTAAAACCTATTCCATTTGGTTCTTCTCCACATAATTACATTTTTTTGTTGCCTCTTATTAAATAAAGTTGCTTCTAGATATAATGTAGTTGGTTCTTGATATATGTGTATCATGCCAATATGAGTTGAGGGCATCTCTCTTTAATCCTTCCATCTACTAACAATGGCCACTTTCCTTTTGGTATCTATCTACAACTCCACCTTATGTATATGTATGTGGGCAATATATCTTTCTTTTGTTTTCCTCAAGGCCGAATACATATATATGATTCCAATTATTTATTCATCTACACATGGTCACTTAGGGTTTGATCCAAACCTATACAATATTGCCATGTTCTTGTCCTTTGTAATCTTGTTTTGTTTTGACATCCACATCTCACCTACTTAATTCCTACATTTTTGTTTTCACAAAAATGTCCACCATATGTATGTGTATGTGCACTGGCATCTCACATGCAATAACACCACACATTTGTGCCGCATCTTTGTTCTTTTATTTTTAAACATTGCTTTTGAATTCAAACCTTGGTTTTTGATTCAATTCCTCTAAGATAAATTCAACCTAATTCTACTAAGCTACCCTACACCTACCCATGTATGTGGCTCACACAAACACCCCTCTATCTTCCTAACCGTGGGTGCATGCATGTGGAATAACTCACACATACACACACCCGCTAGCACTACAAGAAAAGTTTCCTTCCGCAACGACTTGGCCCGACGGTCGCCGTAGAAGGAGCGTCTTCCACGACGAAATTCTCGGCTCGGCCATGGCCGGTGGAAAACTTTTTTTCCGGTTTTGTGGCCCTCTACTGTAGCATCCCATCTGTCTAACATATGTAATGCTACATGGTATAGTAATATAATGGCTACTTCCTACATATAATTGTTGCATCATAATTATATCATGCTCAACGTCATCATGCCACCTTGCATTTGAGCATCATATAAAACCCTTTTGATTTGGTTCTTCTCTCATATGCATTATTAATTGTATTTGGCTCTTGATATATTGTATTTGAATCTTGATAAATGCTTGATGCCCAAGTTGAGTTGGGGGCATATCTTTTGTTCCACTTCCCTACCTTTCCTTTTCACCACCTTATAATTCCACCATTCTACTTACCCATGGGTTTTTATTTTCTTTTGGTATTTAATATAGCTCATGAGATGGGATGGATCCAATTCTATTTTTTTCTGTTGCTTGGCCTTTACTCCACATGTTGGTAATGCATAGTACTAATGCCATGGTATATTATTATTGTTTTCACAAGATTATGACATGGTATTTAATACTTATGCATGGGCCATGCAAAGCACTCATCTTTCTCCCTTGGCTTTCTTTGGTTTGGAGTGAACCCTTTCTTTTGTGAGCTTCCCTTTCTTTCTTATTCCATCCACCTCTTTGGATCCTAGTTCCTTGCCTTGTGCATCAAAACCCTTTTAAAACATCCTCTCCTTTTCTTATTTGATGCCCTTTATTGCATGTGCATGCAATATAATCACCTGCTTCTTTTCTCCATCTGTCCAATATTCTAGAGTGGCCACCAGGTTTTCTTTGGGTTTGGTTGAGCAAATCCTTTACAAACCTAACAACCTAAACTCCCTATCTACCACCTCATCTCTCTCTTTTCTTCTAGCCCTTTTGTCTCTACCTCTACCTACACCTAGTAAAAACCCTAGCCTCTCTCACCTTCCCTTTCTCCCTCTAGCCTAGGCCGAGCCACCACTTGAGGCTCTCTCTCTCACCTTTTCTTTTCTTGGCAAGTACTCCACCAGCCATCGCATACCCCTCTCCCCTGGTCCCCTCCCTTCCTCTTAACAAGGCAACAAGAGAGAGGAGAGAAAGATCACTCGAGGCCTTCCCCTACTTTGCCAAAAAGGTGAACCAGCCCATGTGCCTCTCCCCTCTCTCCCTTATCACCCCAACCACCCCAGTACACCTCAGGTCGAGATCTGGAAACCCAGGCACCCCACCTTCCTCCCTCCTTCCTCCCTAGGAAGCCATGGCCACCACCTAGCCAAAACCCTAGGTACTTCGGCCTTGTCAGGATCTGCATGCCCTGGTGCTCTCCAAGCCCAGCCAGGAGCACCGACGAGGTCCTCTGCTTCCCCTTCTTCGTCTCGTACCAGCTCGGGGCCGGAACCTCGCCGGAGCAGCCTAGCGCCGCCGTGAACCGGAGAAGACCGAGCTCATCGTCCGCGAGCCCAGCGCAAGATCTCCACCACCTCCGCGCGTTCCGACCACTCCGGTGACACCACGGTGAGCCCCTGCATCTCCTAGACATGGCCCTCCTCTTCCTCCTGCGCCGTAGCTCCGCCGCACTCCGTCGAGCGCTCTGCGCGCCGCCGCGTGCCGTGCTCGGTTTGTCAGCAGCGGCCTCAAACCCCTCTGTCCCCCCTGTTCCTCATCGAAGCCCGGCCAGCATAGCCATCCTACGGAGATGCCCCCTGCACGTAATCTGTAGCTCGTTGTCCCCTCTACATTTTTTGTTTTTGGGTCGACGCGTTTCGTTCAGCGGACTCGTCGCCACCATCGACGGAAAACGGTCGGATCCGCCACCGGCACGACCTCCTTCCATTAGCGAGCAGCAACAGCCGACGCCTTTTTGCACTTAGCCCCTGCCCTTTTTCCCGCCTCAACCCGCAGCCCCGCAGCCCCACCTGTCAGTCGCCCGCCGTTCTTTCGGAAAAGCACCTCGGATTTCTGAATACACCACCGCGCAGCCCCTGGACCGCCCACGTGTCACGTCCTCATTGGCTGGGCGTGGCCCACGAACCCGCCCCACACACGGTTGCGGCTAGGAGATGTCCCGTGAGAACGCCAACCCAACCCTGCGCCTACCCACGCTTGAGTCAAGACGAACCCCACTCGTCAGCGGCTTGAGCTAATCCCCTCTGAGTATATTTTTTTCTGTTTATCTGTTTAAACAAAACAATTTAGAAATGTTTAAATATAAATTCAAATATGTTTTAAATAACTTTTAAATTATAAATCCATATAATACAAATGATATATGTTTTTGAATCAGAAAAATGTGAGGATTTCAAATATGCTATTCAAAACAATGTCTGAGCACTTTAAAATTTCGAGATGATTAAAATTACAATAAAATGCCCTTTTTCTTAATTAATTAATAACTTTAGTTTTACAACTCCAAATTTAACAAATATTATGTCTAAATCGATCAGCGCGACGAGCCCGTTCTATCTATGCATTCCATGTTCTGAATTGCAGCATGCATCATATAAATATAAAGTATAGAGCAACTTATATGAGAGCAAACCGGGCTAAAAACTTAATAAAATGCTTTAATCTTGTACCCCACACCTCACCCATGCCATGCTACATTATTGCCATGCAAATTGTGCATAATTCATCATGGCATGATTGTTTGCTTGTCGCATTTTAATTCATATGCTTGTGCACTCTATTTATGTTGGCTCTTGTTTGTTTGGTTGTTCTTTGAATAGACGCTGAGCAGGGGATATATCAGGAATCCCAGGAGCACTACCCAGATCCGTCCCTCGCTTCAACTGAGCTGCCAGGCAAGCACTACCACATGCTTGCATACATATAGTACCTATTGCCTCTATCTTATTCTTGCATCATTGAGTCGTGATTGCATTAAATTGAATCCAAATCTTTGCATAGCCTTTACTTTTAAACCCCACCAAAGCTTGTTCCTCCATCCCATGAGCCATTACCACAGGAGTTGTTTGAGCCATGCGGGTCGTAGAACAGCATGTGTAGGGTATGTGAGTGTCTGATGGATAACAAGGTACCTAAACAACTTAACCTGAGTAGTAATGGGATAACTAATGAAAGTGGCACCGGTGATCAATATCTGCTATTTGGTTCTTCATGCTCACTTGTGTCCTGTAGGACCCCGAGTACTTGATTCCTGTTCCTTGACTATTCGCACTATCCACATCCGGGAGGCCTTATGGACCCCGCTGAGCCAGAGCTTGATTCATTCTTATTTCTTGGGGCTACAAAGTAGTTTGGGGCTTTATTACTATCCTGTACTTATGCCATGCTTTACTGCTATATTTAAGATTGTGCGAGGAGCACCTGTACTGTTTAGGATTGCGGAGTGTTTTCGCGGTATCGACAAGCCCAGTCACACTTTCGGGTTCCCAGTCGTTTACATCCATTGACGCAAACCTTGGGTCCGTCTCGGAGCCGGCCAACTTTGTTGCGGGTAGCTTAATGAGGTGCCCCCCTGAAACATTTCTGAATCCTGTGATCGCTTTGTCGTGAATGCCTCGTTGGGTTTTGATTTGGTTTTTGCGAGGTTGATCGAGTGTGTGTTGCTATTTGTGCACCCTGTGGTAAATCTTTCAAAGCCGTGTCCATGTTATGGACGACTTGGAGCACAGTTTCTCGATCATAGACAAGTATAACTAAAGTACCGCTTTTAATTTGACTAAGTACCTGACTAGTAAATAGTGCAACACTCATGGAATGGTTAATAAAACTACCAACGGATGGGGGGTTGTTCGTCCGCTTTCTCATTGGTAAGCGAGAAGGAGGATGGATCTGTTAATTATACTGTTATAACTGTTGTTCTTAATTAATGGACATCCGTCTATCTTTGGTTAGGCGGATGGTTAGCGAGTATCTATAGACTTGTTAGTTATTATCTTTTGCTGCAATTGCGTCACCCCAGGTTATGTCCCCTTTAGAGGCATAAAGACTTGCTGAGTACCCCTAGGGTCTCACACGATAAATTGTTTGATTCAGATGAACAGGTATACTCGCAAGATGGATACTGGGTGGAGGAGACGAACGATGTTGGCAACGATCACTCGGTGTAGAGATTCCGAGAACGGGGATCTGTGAGATCTGTGGGCGGTATGTGTTTATTTATGCGGCATCTTATGCCGATTTGCTTCTTATCCGTATTCGGATCTTGTTTTCCGCTTCCGCCTGATACTTTGATGTTTGATGTATGAGGAGCTATCCTAAAATATTATCTCTATCTAGGATATTTGGATCTTGCCGTATGGCGTTGCAATATTTCTATTTCTTTTAGATGGAATGGCTCTGAGGACTGTTGTATGTGGCTTGCATACATACTTATTTGTGTATGTAGTTGATCCCTTCGCCTGCCGATTACGCCGCTCGTTCTTGTCCCGATGTTCTGAAAATGGTTAGGACGGCCGAAAGGTCTACCTGTGAGTGGCCCTTGGCCCCACCGTACTATTTTAACCATTTTCGCTCATCCAGGCATGTAACTAAGAGCGTAATTCACCGAGGTAGTTACATGTACTATGATGGATCTGCAAAAACATGGAGGAATCTCGGCCAGCGCGTGGCAGAAGCAACATTTTCGTTTCCTCGCGCGATGTTGACTCGCTGAAGTCTTTTGAGGCTTGTGGGTCCCGGACATCAGTGTCTCTAGCGGGCCATACTTTTCGGTTGCGACTCCCTAATTTGTACTCGATAACGTAGCTCGAGGCGTCTACCGTTTAGTCAGGCTGCTAGGTCCCATATGTCAGCCTTTCATTAGAAGGACCGTGTGTATGATGGAATTTTTTTCCTTCGCTCATGCTACCCTGTTCCAAAGTTGATAGCGCTGCTCGATGCATCTACCGTCTAATCAACCTCCTGGGATCCACTTGTCATCCTCTCATTAGAAGAAATGTGTGTATGATAGAATTTTTTCCTTTGCTAGCGCTACCCCGTTCCGAGTTGATAGCGCTGCTCGACGCATCTACCATTTAACTAACCTCCTGAGCCCCACATGTCATCCTCTCATTAGAAGAAACGTGTGTATGATGGATTTTTTCCTTCGCCGCTTCGTTCAACTTGATAGCGTTGTTCGATGCATCTATCGTTTAATCACGATGCTGGGCCCCACATGTCATCCTCTCATTAAAAGAAATGTGTGTATAATGGATTTTTTACCCTCTGTAGTGCCTTCGTGTTTCGAACTTGATAGCTTTGCTTGTTGCATCAGCCGTTTATTCAGACTGGTGGGTCCCTCATGTCAGCCTCGTATTAGAAGAATTGTGGATACGATGGAATTTTTTCTTCTCTAGTGCTACCCTGTTCCGAACTAGATAGCGTTGCTCGACGAATCTATCGTTTGATCATGCTGCTGGGTCCCCCATTTCAGCCTCTCATTAAAAGAAACGTGTACATGCTGAACTTTTTTCTTGCTCGTGTCTCCCTGTTTCGAACTAGCTACATTGCTCGATGCAGCATCTGTATAAGGTCGCGCTGCTGGGTCCCACATATCAGCCTCTCTGTAAATGAAACGTGTGTATGATGGACTTTTTTGGACATGTCTGCTGTTTTGACCTTGGTAACTTGCTGGGTCCCAGATGTCAACCACCTCTATGCAGGAAACGTGTCTATGGTGGGTCCCAGCTGACAACCTCTATTTGAAAGAAATGTGTGTATGTTGGACTATTTTTTCAGGTCCCAGATGTCAGCCTTAGAGTACAAAAAATGCTCATAAAGGCCGAATTAAAAAGATTTTGGGCTAACTCGGGGCGGATGCCCTATTCGTCATGGCTTATATTCCATGGGCTCACTCCTAAGTTGAATGGGCTATGGTCGGTGGCCACAAGACCATGAAAAGGCCGAATTAGAAGGTATTGAGCTATGCTTGGGGCTGATAGGCTAATTTCATGGGCTATGTTTGGGCCTGCTGGGTCCGACATGTCAGCTTCTATGTAAGTGCAATGTGTGTATGATGGACTTTTTTTCGGCCGCGTCCGTTGTTTTCACTGTGGCAGTCATGTATGGTCTTACTGCTGGAGCCCTTATGTTAGCCTCTCTGGCATGTTCTGGCTTGTGGGTCCCTGATGCAGCCTTGTATGTTCTGTCTGGTGGGTCCCCGATGCGACCGTCTATGTACAAGTATTTAAACTTTTGTTTTGAACCCACCCTCAAAACAAACTCCAGGGATGCTGCATGCTGGTGGGTCGGTGATGTCAGCCTCTCCGTAATGTGATATTGCTAGAAGAAGAAAAATGTAAATCCAAGATATGATTCGAACAAAAGACCTTCAAATCAAATAAACGTAAACTGAGTGTGTTGCCACTACAACAAAGATATTTATAGAATAAATATCATTAAACTTTTATTAGTTCTACAATTTATGTATTAGTCTTCTTAAAAATATTTTGGGTGTCTATGTTTATCTCTTTTAAAATATAAAAGGGCAACGCTCCTGGCATCTCAATTTATAAAATGCCACATAATGGAGTATTTTTTTAAAAACATGGGCAGGCAGAGTTTTTATTTTATTTTGAGAGGTGGGGGCAATGCCCAAAAGGCCGAATTAAAAAGAGTTTGGCTATTCCACATAGGCTCCTCTATGTGGGTTATACTCCGTAGTGCAGGCTCCATGGGCTTCATTCTTAAATTTTAGTGGGCTGTGCTCAACAGTCCCCTGACCCCTAAAAAGACGAATTAATATGTTCTCAGCTATGCACCATGGGCTCCTTTCTCAAATTTCACTGAGCTGTGATCAGCAGTCCCCTGACCCCGAAAAGACCGAATAAAATGTTCTAGGCTAAAGAGGTGCCGAATGAGGTATGGAGTACTAGATGTCTTTTTCCTGGTTAATAAAAATTGCATTGTGATGTTCTCGACCGGATTCGAAACAAAGACCTCAAAGAGGAAGGGGAAAAGCGATAATTCTTTTTGGCAGCTATTCATGTCAAAATTCAGCAGTACAGAATAAGATAGAAAACTTATCAATAGATTCAAAGTTCATATTCAGGAGCACTTGACCAATTCAGTAGCATTTCAAAAGTGACCAATTCAGTAATAAAGACAATGAAATACAAATAGCAGTACAGAGAGAACCAGTTTTTGTTTCGGCTCTAAAAACCTTGTCTCACGATCAGTTTGTCATTTTCACCAATAACACTTGACCATTAGAGCAAGCAAAATTGACGATCAAGTTTGCTTTGAGTACGTTCTTCTCACATCAATGCCTGTGTGACCCCCATATGCAACCCAAAATGACCAAGGCTCATCTAGATTGTGACACGGCCATGTACAAGGGCGACGAGCACTCGTCCGTTTTATATTCAGTAGCACATGACATATTCAGCAGCAATTTAAAGTGACCGATTCAATGGTGGCAGAAAATGACCAAAAGAATTAATAAATTCAGCAATGCCGACATTGAAATTCAATGGATGTATAACAATGTGGCAAAGCCAAGTTTCAAAAGGAAAGCGTGACCATGCATTTTCTCCACTCGATCTGAATAAGTCCAAGTACATAGGTATTACTACAAAATAGATTAGCAGTAGCTGAACTCCATACAAAATACTTAGTAGAAGTGTAGAACTACAAGCTTACACTAATCTAGGAACCACTACATGTCCCATCATACGTACTCGAAGAAACGAGAATGCTTCAGCGTGTCAAAGTGCTGGCGATGCGCCTTGATTTCTGCACAGGGCGCGTCTCTCGTTTCATTGTCGCATGTCGGTCTCTAGGTCAGCAACATACATGTAAAATTCATACGACAAACCAGGAAGTTCGGGATCCTTAATATCAGCAATTCCAATTATGAAGGGAATCCGCCACCAACATAAAGTAGCTAATTAGTACAACATTACATACACTCACAGTAGGATCATCACAAGAGGATTAAGATGTGATATCTCACCGGTGAATCTTGTCCGACGACAGGTTCAGTAGTATGCTAGTAAAGACGCGTCTTGGACAGAAAAGACATGAGCACTTCCTGCACGGTGTTGGCCGGCAACGGCCTAATCGTTGTCTCGGGTGACCTCTTTACTACAACCTGATTGAAACTAGCAAACAAGACCAACAACCAAAACCTCATCTCGTACCGCGGCGATTCGCACGCCGCCGACCTGACCGGCCTGACGGACAGGAGCAATTCCGTGCTATGCCCGTCAATTCGGGCGACGAATAGCTTGCCCTCCTTCCTGATATCGATGACCTCAGCTCTGAGCGAGCCCGGTGTACGAACAGGCACAGACGGGTCCCATTTTTTGGGGCTGTATCTGGGCACTGTCATCAAGTGGGCAGATATGAGGTGCTCGACGAACACTTTCTTGACACCGGTGAACTCGCATCCTGGCTCCGTGCAGACACACCTGCGGTAGTTTCACGCGATCTTGTGGTCGTAGACGTCCTTGTAGGAGACCAAAGTCTAGCAGATGTCGTTGCGGCATCTACTACCTTTTCCGCCAGTGACTTGGCGGTACAGCTCCTTGGAGCATGCGGCTAGCCGGCCGGTGCTGCTAGTGTCTAGACGCTTAGCTATTTCATTGAAGACGCCGTCCTCGACCTTCGTCCAGACGTTATTCAGCCGGTTGTTCCTCGAATCCACATCCATCACGTCCAAATGATTGGGGGGAAGGGCGGATCTATGTATGACTATTGGGCTTATTTGGAGGAGAGGGGTGGCGGCCTGGAAGGATCAATGTAGCGGGTGAGATGGCGAGAAAAATATGTGAAGTGCACACTAGAGAAGATCCAAATGCGGCCTCTCGGAGTTGGGAATGGCTCTTAAGGAGGGGGTTTTGCCGTGCTCCTATGGCTGTGTTCTGCCGGGCGTACTACATCGAGCACGCCAACTTGAGTTATGGAGTAGGGAGTACTATAGGTACTCTAGACTGGCACACTGCCATGGAGTGTTCTCTCATCACATCTCAGTTATTAGAACTAAGAGATGACTTATTTACTGCTTCCATTTTTATACTACTCCCTCCAGTTCGTATTCTAATGGCCTCAACTTTGTCTAGATTCACATCAGTTAGACAGAGTAGTTGTAAGTTGAGTCACTTACATTTTTCGGTACTTCATAGTATGTACCAAAATACTAAGATTAGCCTCCTATGAACTTTCTAGAAAGGCACCCCTTTGCAAAGATTGGCAAGCCTGCTAAAATTGCTGAAACTTCTAGAAAGGCAAGAACCCACAGCCTAAATTGCATCATGCTTGGTGAAATAATGACAGGTTCCTAGTTTATATTCAGCAGCATTTCAAAGTGAACGATTCAGCAATACAGACTCTGAAATTCAATAGCAGGACAGCGAGAATCAATTCTTGTTTTAGCACTAAGAACCTTGGTGCGGGATCAGTCGCTTTTCTCTGAACACACTCGATCATCGGAGCAAGCAAAACTGACCATCAAGCCTACTTTTCTGTGCATACTTTCTACTCACATCAATGACTGTGTGACCCACATATGCAAACCAAAATGCCCCAAGCCTCATCTAGATTGTGACAAGGCCATGTTTCAAAAGAACAGTAAGACCATCTACTACCCTTGATCTAAAAAAGTATCAGTACGTCAGTATTAGTTCTACAAGATACTTTAGTACTATAATAAAAATGACAAAACATTTGACAAATTCACTACCATTTGAAAGATTCAGCAGCACTGAATAAAACAGAAAAATATCAATAGATTCTAAACACATAATCATCGGCACTTGAAAGATTCAACATCATTTCAAAGTGACCGATTTAGCAGTACAGATAATAACCAAAAGTATTGACAGATTTAACAATACAGACACTAAAATCCAATAGATGTAGCAAGGCCATAATTCAAAAGGACAGAGAGAACATATTCTGGCCATGTTCCAAAAGAAGAGCAAGACCATCTATTGGTCTTGATCTAAACGAGTACCAATACATCACTATTAGTTCTAAAAAGTACTTTAGTAATAGCAACAACAGAACGTTCGACAGATTCAATGGCACTTGAAAGATTCAGCAGTACTGAATAAGACAGAAAAATATCATCAGATTCCCAGTTCATAATAAGCGGTAC
Source organism: Avena insularis (assembly GCA_023614405.1). NCBI lineage: Eukaryota > Viridiplantae > Streptophyta > Magnoliopsida > Poales > Poaceae > Avena > Avena insularis. The sequence goes on from CM042690.1 coordinate 460,448,252, forward strand.
TTGATAGATTTAGCACCATTTCAAAGTGACCAATTTAGCAGTATAGATAATGACCAAAGGAATTGGCAGATTCAGCAATGCAGACATTAAAATTCGGTAGATGTAGCAAGGCCATGATTTAAAAGGAAAGAGAGACCTTATTCTGCACTAGATCCGTCGGTCTGAACAAGTACCAATACATAGGTATTAATCCTACTACAAAATAGATTAGCAGTAACAGAACTCCATATAAAATACTCAGAACTACCTTAAGCTAGGAACCACATGTCCCAAAATGGTAAGAAAAATCCGGTTGAGGAGTACATGTGTTCAAGTTAGGATCATGACAAGAAGATAAAGATGGATTAATCGCTAAGAAATAGGGATGCAGAAGTGGGACAAATGGGACAGGCGGGATCCTTAATTTTAGACCCCTAGACTAACTCTAAACTAAGTGGGAGAAGTGGGACAAGTAGGATTTAACAAATCTCACTTATCCCGCTTATCCCACTTAGTTTAGAGTTAGTTTAGAAGTCTTCCACATATCCCACCTCTGCATCTACGGTAATAATCTTGTCGATACGAAGCTTGTATTCCACGGTGAACTCTGATGGTCGATTCCAACGACGAGTGACCAGATTAGACCGACAAACCAACAAAGAGAAAGTGGCTTTAGAATTCGCATAGAATACCTTCTCACACAAGCCATTTAGATGTGCAGAGCTCAACTTCACCATGAACTGCGGCGACACACGCGCCACCGGCCTGATGCACACGGAAGATATCAAGATGACATTGTCGCGCCCGTTGAATAGAACGTAGAACATCGTGTCATCGAACCCGGTTAGCCCGATATCTACATTTTGCGAGCCCGGTGCCGGCACCGGCTTAGAGATGTACCTGCCTTTCCTACCATAGTTTAAAATGTCCAACCTCATGGTGTGGGCTTCTCTGAGGTGGGAGTGGAGCACAAACGGAATTGCGGTGAACTCATAGCCAGGCACCACGCAGTTCCATTGGACTGCATCAGCGAGCATTGAACATGAAGACATATTTGGCTAGACAACCCATACCAATTGGGTCTGTCACCAACATAAAGTAATTAACTAGTACGACATTACATATATTCATATTAGGATCATCACAAGAAGATTTATATGTGTTAACTCACCCTTGGTTGATATTCTTGTAATCTGGGGGGAATTCCGACAACATCTTGAGAAGCTTCCAGGTAACGCCTCGGTTTAGATAGGTACGACATGAGCCCTTTCAGCGCGACTTCAGCCAACGAAGGCCCGCTCGTCTGCTTAGATGTCACTGCCATTTCGACTGAATGGAGCTTATTCCATGGCGGCAGCGACCATAACATCACCTTGTACCACGGCAATTCGCACGCCGCCGACCTGACGTACCTTACAGATAGGAAGATGTCCGTGGTGTACCCTCCAATTAGGACGGCAAACTCCGTGTCCTCTTTCCCGATGCCGATGATCTCTGGTGCGTGCACCCGGTTAGTCGGGTACCAGTACATCTTGTGGGCAAGTTTCAAGTGGTCAAAGAGCTCATGTAAAGTCAATGGCCGGTTGACGAACTCGCATCCTCGCTCCGTGCAGGCTGCGCACGGGGCGTAGCAGCACTGGATCTTGTGCTCGTAGACGTCATTGTAGGAGACCAATGAACAAAAGTGGTCATTGTGGCACCTGCTACCTTTTCCGCCGGCGACCTGGCGGTACAGCTCCTTGGATCATGCAGCCAGCCTAACGGCGCTGATAGTGTCCAGACGCATAGTGATTTTGTTGAAGATGTCGTCGCCGACCTTGCTCCAGCCGCAGTGATGTGGGTTGCACCTCGAATCCGCCATCCCATCCGGACGGATTGGGGGTGAGGGTGGATCTATGTAGACTTGTTGGTGGTTTTTGGAGGAGAGGGCTGGTGGCCTGGAGGGAGTGATGCAGCGTGCAAGATGGGGAGTAAAATGTGTGAAGGACGCGCCAGAGATGCGGCCAAGCGGCATCGGCGAGTGGGGATAAACTAAACAGAGAAGATGGGGAAGATAGGATGGCTCTTTGAAAGAGGTTTTTTCTTTTATTCTGTTGTAAGAAGCGGCTGCATCGAGGACACCAGCTAAGTGTGAATGTGGGTAAAATGTGCCCATGTGCAATAAATGAAGGGGATCTGCAGTAGAAAACAAAAATTCCTACGTTGGAACCCCAAAACTACCTAGGATATATCTATGTAGTAATACGGTAACAACCAATGTGTAGAGAATACATACCCTTGTATACCGTACGCGGTTAACATTCCGAGAGGAACGTGGTTGAAGTAGTCGTACTCGTAGCCGACCTCATGGTCACGAAGCTTCTCGCAGGTCACCCCTTGCTCCTTCTTCATCGTGCAGCAGCTCCGACTCACGACATTTAAGCACCCCAAGTGTTGCGCCTCGTGTATTCGTACACATCCGGTGCACAATGAGACCTCCGGCTCCCAGACCCCGCCGGGAGTGCGGAAGTTGATATCCGGCTAGGAATCCCTGTAGCGCAACGGTGTACTGCAGGTGTGCCTTGTTCTCACAACCCAAACTTGGGGCCATGGTCACAAGGGCTAGAGAGAGAGGAAAGGAGGAAGTCAACCAAAGGACTTCTCCAAATATTGGTGTGTCCAATCCCACCCATGGGCACCCCTTTATATAGTGGGAGGGGGTGTGCCCTCCCCTTTGGGTTTCCCATGTGGGACTATTCAAGGGAGAGGGGGAGGCGCATGGGCCCTTAGGGCACCATGGGCCGGCCAGCCAGGGGTAGGACCCACCCCGTGCACATCCCTAGGCTGGCCGGGTGGGCCCCCTTGAGGCGCCTAGGCCTTGGCCCTTCCCTCCTTCGGTTTTCCCTCATGGGCCCTTTTTCCCTAGGAAGTTTGGCCCATTAGTGGAATACCCCTTCAAATTAGATTTTAATATTATATTTAATATTAATTACATTAATTAATATGTAAATAGATATTACAAAATCCGTCTTGACCCGAAACACCTTTCAGTTCCCTTTCGATTTCCTCTGAACAACTTCAGATCTTTCCCGGAATGATTCCGGTTCTTTATTCTTTCTCCGAATAACTTCGGATCTCTCTGCAGAACAATTCCAGATTTCTCTTTCTCTACTGTGATTCTGTCTTACAAATGATCGCTCTCATTGTACCCTTAAGTGTATCCTCTCACGGCTCGGGAATGCTCTAGACATGATCTATATCAATGATCAACAGAGGGACCAGGGATATCCATGTGACCCCTATGCATTCCTGATGATAATGTCATTTGAACCGCTAAATGTAGCATCCAATTCCTTTTGTTTCTTGATACAACTTGTCCGAGATCCGATCATTGGTATCACATACCTTGTTCAATCTCGTTCACAACAAGTTATGTTTTCTTGTTACCATGATATTACATCCCCGTGACCGAGTCACATGTTGCAACATTTATGGATGTAATCTCACCAAGCCGGCCGTATGTATCTTTATCCGTCATGTGGGTGAACAAATCCCGGTCTTGCAGTCACATGTCATCAACTTTTCCTACAGAATACCCAACGTACACCTTTATGGCCACCGTATTACCAGATGACGGTTGATGTAGTCAAAGCAGCCTCAGGAAACAGTGAGTAATATGAGCTCACAGTCTAAGGAAAAGGAGTCTAGGTATAGTTGTTGCAACAATGAACTATATGACTTGATCATGTTGCAATCCTTCGAGGAATGTCCATCACATCATTCTCCAATGATATGACCCCATTGTCAATTGGCATAAATGCCCATGATCTTGAAACCTAGATCATCCTCATAACCAATGAACTAGTATGAATAGAGGCTACTAGGGACTTGGTTGTTTCATACCACACTTGTACCAATGTTTCTACTTGGCACAGTTATAGCACAATATGAAACTATTATAAACTAATTGAGATATGACAATAAAAACCTATTTATTATTTGCCTCTAGGGTATATCTCCTTCAATAAATTAAACATGTCACTTCCTAGCGCAGTACTTTCTCGTCATGTCAGCTTCTATTTTCATACTAGTATTAGGGTATCACCTATGGTAACATAATTTGTCTATAAGCTAGGAGGTTTTAAGAAAAAGCTTTCGATGTACTACTGAATTCCTAGTTAGCCTAAAAAGTATTTGGAAAATTTTAAGAGCAATCTATCTATCGTGCTTACTTGTAGTTAAAATTTGACACGGTCGGTGGGAGTACGGTTTACATCGAAGACCTCAAAAAAGAGAAAATTACATAGAGGTCCATAAACTTAGCACAAAGGGCCCTAAAGTTAAGCAAGGAAAAGCACTCGGGTCCTTCTCGAGCGAGAAACTGAGCCATACCCTTCAGATACAGATTTGCTACACACAAACACACAAACGCTCCTCACACTTTCGAACCAGCGTCTGAGGTGTGCTTGGTGCTTCCTCTTGCAGTGTGAAATGGAACAACAATGCAGGTCGATGCATCGCGTAAGGCTGACGTTGTGAACAAGAGATCAGCAAAGCGGGGTGTGTGTGGATGGTGATGAGGCAGGAAAGGAGAGAGAAAACACAATTTCTTTTGCGTGCATATATATAGTAAAGGTCCCGAAATTTTGACAATTGGTTCAACTTCTTGCCAAGATTCTACATCTTGACAACTTAACAAAATTATATTAGGTCAAATTTGAGATAGAAGTAAGCGTGTGATAGATAGCTCTTGGATTAGTTGTCTTGTCGAAGGTAGATGGGTGCATCTTATTTTAGTAAACGATGTTCTAGGTGTGAGTTTCCAACTATCAGGAAAGAACATTCTCAATTTTCCCATGTTTTGCGAATTTTAAAACTTCCTAGCTAACTCTGCCGACTTGAATGAGACTCTATGCCAATTTATCGAGATTAGGTTAAATTTGAAATACAAGTAAATTAAAGATTGCTTTGGAAGTTTTACGAAAGTGGTTTTCGATGTACTGAATTCCTGGTTAGAGCTTCAAAAGTTTGTTGGGAGATTTTAAGAGGAATCTATCTATCGCGCCTACTAGTAGTGAAAATTTGATATGGACGGTGGGAGAAAGTACGATTTGCATCGAAGACCTATTTTTTTACATAGAGGTCCATAAATTTAGCATAAAGGGCTCTAAAGTTAAGCAAGGAAAAGCAGTCTGGTCCTTCTCGAGAGAGCATCTTAGCCATATACCCTTCGTACTGGTGTACTTGCTTCACACACAAAAAAACGCTCCTCACACTTTCGAATGAGCGTGCTAGGGTGTCTTGGTGCTTCCTCTTTGTAGGATGTGAAATGTAACGACAAGGCAGGTTGAGGCACGTGGGCAGCACCACGTTGTGGACGATGGAGAGGTCAGTCGGTCGGGGTGTGTGTGGATGGTGATGAGGAAGTGTGAAGGAGAGAGAAAACACAACTTGTTTTGCATGCATATCTTACCACTATATAGTGTACGAATAACTTTGAATGTCGACGTTGGATCAAGACTCACGAATCTCAGCGTTTCTAGCCATTGGATCTTCTTTTCCATTCTAGCTTCTAGAAGAATATATTGATAGTCTTCGACATAATGAATGCTATGTACAAACCTCAAAACACACTTCTCCATCATACTAGAAGCTTCTCCCTTATTTCTCTAGACCATGTTATCAAAAATTTCATGTGTTAGGTAGCTAAATAATCTTTGATTTTTACATGATGATACAAAGTACAAGGACTAAATATACACCCATACTTTATAGATGTTGATTAAATTTATATGTTTTTGTGCTTTAAAAAAAGCAGCGCAAGATCAGCGCAGAAGAGGACTTGAAGGCAGTGCGATGTTAGAGCAAAGCTATGATGGGCTGCTGACACGAGGTACAGGGTACACTCCAATAGTAGTAAATGTATGGACCTACTACTAGTAGGAGTATATGCACGCAAAACAAGTTGCGTTTTCTCTCTCTTTCGCTGGCTCTCACCATCCATCCTCCATCGATTTCTTCTCTGCAACCATGGGTGCACAGTCTGGCTTGTCTCTTCCTTGTCTACAACAGGTTCAACTTCTTGCTAAGATTTTGTATCTTGACAGTTTATCAAAATTAGGTCAAACTTGAGCTACAAGTAAGCGTGATAGATTGCTCTTAAATTAATTGTCTTTTCGAAGGTATATGGGTGCATCTCTTCTTCTAAAAGCAGTGTAGTCGATGTGAGTGTCCAACTACCAGGAAAGAACATTCTAAATCAATGACGACTGATCTGGACTCTAGCTAAGATTTTGCATCTTCCTCAAAGAAAAAAATATTTTGCATCTTGAAAATTTTGAACCCCTTTTGAAAACGATCACATGAAATAGGGAGAGAGGAGAAATGATATTTTTATTCTCTATGGGCAACCCACAAGCTTGAGGTGTACCTTAGGCTTAAAGATAACTTTATTTTTTCCACTATGTATAAGCTGAACCTTAGCGGATGCCATATAGTAGGCCAATTTTTTTTAACGGGTAGTAGGCCATATTAAGATGTGCTTTCTTACACAATGTGGGAGTAGTACGTATATTTTTTTACTTAGACATATGGTCACCTTTGTCCACGTGTTGTACATGATGAGAGAAAATATCTACATCTACAATATTGAATGGACATATTAAGAAAATATACTTTATGGTGAATCTATTGATATTAATTTAGTACTCTAAATTTTTATATTTTTGTGTATAATCATGGCCAAACTTAAAAAATGTTGACTTTTGACTAATCCTTAGGCGCCTTATATTTTGGCGGAGGGAGTACTATTCAACACGAATCCAGTTTCTTTGAACCATTGGATCTAACAGCCCAACGGTCATGATTAGTGCTATGGATCCAATTCAAAACCGCTCCACTATAGTAGTATAAGTAGAGATAATACAGTCTACTATGCTATGAAATTTTGGGGGTGGTGACATGATGGTTCTAGAACATGCATGGTGGAGTTTGCTTTAGGTACTATTCAACACGAATCCAAATTCTCTGAACCATTAGATCCAACAGCCCAACGGTCAGGATTGGTGCTATGGATCTAATTCAAAACTGCTCCACTATAGTAGTAGAGATAGAGATATATTATCTTATCTTATGACTATATAGTGTACGAATAACTTTGAATATTGACCGTTGGATCAAAGCTCGTGAATCCCAACATTTCCAGTCATTCGATGTTCTTTTCCATTCTAGCATCTAGAAGATTCTATTGATAGTCTTCAGCATAATGAATGCTATGCACAAACCTCAAAACACACTTCTCCATCATACTAGAATCTTCTCTCTCGTAACTAATAATCGTTGACTTCTACATGATATTATCTTATCTTATCTTACCACTATATAGTGTACAGATAACTTTGAATGTTGACCGTTGGATCAAGACTCAAGAATCCTAGCATTTGTAGCCGTTGGATCTACTTTTCCATTCTAGCATCTAGAATATTCTATTGATAGTCTTCAGCATAATGAATGCTATGCACAAACCTCAAAACACACTTCTCCGTCATACTAGAAGCTTCTCCCTTGTTTCTCTAGACCATGTTATCAAAAAAATTATGTGTTAGGTAGCTAATAATCTTTGACTTCTACATGATGATACAAAGTACAAGGACCAAATGTACACCCATACTTTATAGATGTTGATCAAATTTATAATTTTTTGTGCTTTACCAATTATAATTGTATATAGTGATGATATGTCATACGTCTACTATCTGAGTCTCACGTGCAACTTACTAGTAGCTAATAATTATTGACTTCTACATGATCTTGCCACTATATAGTGTACAAACAACTTTGAATATTGACTATTGGATCAAGACTCGCGAATCCCAACATTTCTAGTCGCTGGATCTTCTTTTCCATTTTAGCATCTTGAAGATTCTATTGATAGTCTTCATTACAAACCATTATATAGTCTATGGATAACTTTGAATGTTGGCCGTTGGATCAAGACTCGTGAATGCCAGCATTTCTAGCCGTTGGATCTTATTTTCCATTCTAGCATCTAGAGGATTCTATTGATAGTCTTAAACACAATGAATGCACTATACATAAACTTCTCAAAACACACTTCTCCATCATACTAGAATCTTCTCCCTCGCTTCTCTAGACCATGTTACCAAAAATTTCAAGTGTTAGATAGCTAATAATCTTTGACTTCTACACATGATGATACAAAGTACAAGGACCAAATATACACCCATACTTTAAATAATTCTTTGTGCTTTACTAATTATAATTTTGTATAGTGATGATATGTCATACAATTTACTATTTGAGCCTTATTAAGGTGTGCTTTTTTTACACAATGCGGGAGTAGTATATTTCTTTGCTTAGACATATGGTTACCTCTGTCCACGCGTTGTACATGTTGAGAGAATAAAACATTGGCAGGGGAAGAGGGCAGCAATAAAGAGAAGTTGAAAGCGGTTCGATGTCAGAGCAAAGTTATGATGGGTTTCTAACACGAGGTACTCCTGCGGTCTTACAGTGTACACTCTACTAGTAGTAAATTTTAGGACCTATGCACACAAAACAAATAGTGTGTTTTCTCTCTCCTTTCCTATGCTCCATCTCTCCTCCCCTTTCCTCTCGCGCACCGGTCCAACTGATCTCTCTCCCCTCATCCACAGCGTGGCGCTGCGCACGTGTGCCTTGGTACGGTGGCTCTGTGTCTCTGGCGTGTTCGGTAGCAACGTGTTGGTGTGGAGTAGGGACGAGGAGGAGTACATAGGAAGGAAACCACTTTGGTCCTTGGCGGCATAAAAATTCAAACTTTTCCGTTTTTCAAAATTTTCACTTGCTTCCCAAACATCGGGAGGGAAGGTTATCCAAAAGATCGACCAAACATCAGGAGGGAAGGCAATTTTGAACCCGTTTTGAACATTGATCACATTGAATAAACGAAAAACAAAAACAAAAGTTTTACTCATGATGTCCTATCATGTCTTATGCACCACGTGCCATGAAAACTGTAATCATGGGATTAGATAAGTTTTGGAAAATTAGCTTCACAATATTGTCCTACCATGTGTATGGACACTATCGGGTTTATTTCAACCCAAATGACCAAGGCCATCAAGGCCATATTGACATTATAGTTTAAAATTTGATAGAGTTCCCACGATAGTTTGGTAGATGGGTGCATCTTGGCGAGTAAGCATTGTTGCATGTGGGAGTTTCCAACAATTAGGAAAAAAGAATTTCAATTTTTCCAGTGAGGATGGTGATGTTTTGTTGTGAAGAAAGTCCAAATAATATGGTTCAGAATGCCACAAGCGAATGGTTTCACACATACTGTAGTTAATCATGGTTCCTATCTAACTTCGGCTAAAAATTTACATATTACGATGGGTCGTGACACGTGGTACTAGTACACATACTACTATGTAGTAGATTTTCTCTCTCCTTTGCCCCCTCTCACCATCCATCCACTATCCTCTCTATTTCTTCTTCCTTCCCGTGTAAGCTTTCGCGCAATGATTATACTTCTAGTCTGAGATGCAGCGGTGCAGAAAAAGATGAGGCCCACACGATACCACCATCAATCAAGTTCGGTGACGCAACTTTGTGAAGAGTATACGTATAGTAGTAGTACTGTAGCTAGATAAGTATGTACTACTATAGACACTTAATTTTTAACGGAGGAAGTAAGAGACACCGAGTAATTCAGCACGATCTGCATGATTCTCTTCATTTTTGGATAAAGTGGGGCGCCTCCTGAATTCACTGGGCCGAGAAAAATCAAGAACCGACAAGTCTAGTATAATCCTTTTTTTGTTGACGGGACGAGTCTGGTACAATCTATTTATGATATTTTGGGATAGTTTTCAGGGTAGTAACACAAGCACGACTATAAATAGACATTATAAATTGCAACAGTACGCACCCCTACTTTCACCCAAAACACCCAACCCACCGTTGCTTAGAACTCGATCTCTCTCTATTTCCTTCCAAAATATCGTATGACAACTCTCTCCAGAACACGTAGATTGACCTGACAAATGGGAAAGGCCCCGAAACTCCACCTAGAATCCCAGACTCAGTCGACGGGCCATGGCTGCCACCGCTGTCTGACTCCTCTGATAAAGAAGATAGCCACTGGCAGCGCTTTTTTGAAGGGATACCACCACCAACACCGAGCGACTTCGATAAGACGGAAGATGAGATTGAGGAAGAGGAGGAGTCTGAGGTCGACCTTGAGGAGGAGGCCGAAGATGACGATAGGGAGGTGGCCGAGGACGATGACGGGGAGGAGGCCAAGGATGACGACAAGGAGGTCTCTTCTTGCCCCTCACTGAAGAAGCGTGCCCAAGTGCAAAATTAAATGGCGTCCAGAGAAGAGGCGGGTAATGTACTATATCTCGTTCTACGAAGCATCTTGGCTTTGCTAAATAATATTGTCAATGAGAGTTCCGAACTTTTAGGAAAATGCTTTTCAATTTCCAAGTGATAGGATCTGTTTTTAGTAATTAAGTACGTCGGGATAATTTGGCTTAGAGTGCACTCACTGTATTCTAGCAAAATATAGATAATTTTCACCGCATGTTAGTACTATATGAAAATACATATTTCAATGTGTGTCATGATACATGGTTTTTTTGCGGGAGGGGGTGGGGTGGTAATGATACATAGTTGAAACTTAAATGGTGTCCTCTTATATTTGTGCTTGTTTGGACGAAAACTACAAACATGGATTTGGAAACTTTCGAAAAACTTGCTACACAATATGGTCATAACCATGTATGAACATTGTTCACATTTTAAGCCAAGTTACTAATATCAAGGGCATATCTGCATCACTCGTCCCATTTATTGGGATAAATTAAAGAGAAGTAAAGAAAACAATAAAAAATGTTAAGCACTTATGTATGGTGTCCTCTTCCGTAAATGATAAACATGAATTTTGACAAGGTTTAAAAATACTTCTTCACAATATGACCAGCGATGTGTTAACATACTCCCTCCGTCTCAAAATTATTTAAATTTGGATGTATCTAGCCACTATCTAGTCTAGATACATCTAAATTTAAAAAAAATTACGACATCTATTTTGAGACGGAGGGAGTACTTGGGTATCAAGTTAAATAATGACAAAGGTTGTGTCCATTTCGGGTAGATGGGGTGCATCTTGGCATGGCATACTAATGTTGTTAATTGGACTTTTCAACTTTTATGTATAGAATTTTGTTAAATTATTTTAGAAGTGTCACATATAATTATTTTTTAAAGAAAAGGCAAAGAGTATGGCTCCAAATGACACAACACACTAAATTTCACAGAAAATAGAGTATGTTTCTAAGGTTAACAAGTTTCATGAATTTTTAGGCCTTCTAGCTAATTTCGCATAATAAAATGGCATTTTGTTAATAAAACCAAAGTAGGTAAATTTTGATCTAAAAGTGCGTGATAGATTGCTTATAAATTTATCAGAAATTCATATAGTACTAATTATTGTACCCATGTAGTCATACTGAAAACCGACTATTATTTTGAAAGATACAACTTCTTTGTATGAATTTTCATGCAGACACATCTGACCATGTTTCAAAAAAGTGAAAGAAAATAAGGAAACATGCACACAGCCTTTTAGTAGTACTCCTATTAAAAATTCATACTTGTAAAACAGTAAAGACGACGATGTTAAAGTTTCAATACAAGGGACCTGGGCACCTTCACCGGCCCTCCACAATTAACCTTTCTTCTGCTTAGACTTTGCAGCTATGGCTCTGAAGACTGGAGCTCCCTGTGGGAAGAAGAAGACCTAGGTGGCGGCGACAAAGGCCATGGAGAAAAAGAAGACATGTTGTCGGCTTCCGAATCCTGCTCTGGCCACTCCAAGTCGCAGTCTCGCACTAGGCAGCCGCAGGAAGAAGCAGGTGTCGAGGTCCATCAAGGCCAGGCTGCATTTCCCCATCGGCCGGATCGGGCGCTACCTCAAGGAGGGTCAGTACTCCCAGCGCATAGACTTCGGGGCTCCCGTCTACCTCACGGGCGTTCTCGAGTACCTCACCACCGAGGTGCTTGAGCTCGTCGGGCAAGCCACGAAGGACAGCAAGAAGATCCGCATCATCCCGAGGCATGTGATGCTCGGCATCATGCGCGACGAGGAGCTCAGCAAGCTGCTGGCTGGTGTTACCATTGCGCACAGCGGCGTGCTGCCCAGCATCCACGAGTCCCTGCTTGGCGATGATACCGTGGAGGACGCAGCCAAGTTCCCGCGGAGGATGCTGCCAAGTCGCCTGAGAAGACCACGGAGTCCCCCTAGAACTCGTTAAGTTGTAGTACTACTACTACTCCGTATGTGTTTGGGTTTGATCTGTTTGTAGTTTGGTTAATCATCAGTGTCAATGTAATATTCAGATCTCTGATGCTAAGAAAAAGCTTGTGAGGGTTCCAAAAAAATGTTGTTTTCCTAATCTTATCTTGTACTCCATTTATTTAATACTCTCTCTATTCAGAAATATAAGACGTTTTAGCTTTGTGAATCGAATGTATCTAGACGCCCATACACTAAAAGGCGTCTAGATACATTCATTTCACAAAGCTAAAACGTCTTATATTTCTAAACGGAGGGAGTATTACTCAACATATTAGGTTTAGTCAAAGTCAATTGTTACAAAGTTTGACCAACTATATACAGTATTAAATAGTATACTCATTGAAAAAAATCAACAGTAAACAATGTCGTCGGTGTGAGTTTCGACTATCAAAAAAGAACATTCAATTCTCAATTTTCCGAGAGATGACAAGCGAGGTTGTTATTTTTCGTCAAGAAAGTCCGAAGAATATGGATCTAAATGCCACAATCCAGGTTTTCAGACATATATATATATACTAGTAAAATGCCCGTGCGATTGCCACGGACTTCAATTTCTATGCCATTGTTTATTGTTGTCATGTCACAGTTCCACCTTTAAATTATCCTCATTATTGTTCACTTCCCTTGTCAAATGAATTCATCCTTTTTTGGTTACAGCAACACAAGATCTTCAATATATCACCATGCATACAGATCCACAAATTTCAGATTTAAGATTCTCACTACACTTTGCAAACATCTACTACCTCTATTTCTAATTATAAGACGTTTTGTGCGTTCAAATTAAACTACCTGGAAAAATTATATTTTTCCTTTTAAAATCATGAGAACCCCCTAAATATATAATACACTGACTTAATTATGACTTAATTACGGAGACAACTCAATTCCTTATTTGGCTTCTAAAAATATTTTGTGAGCAGCAAGAGCACTCTGACTTGAATATTGATATGAAAAAACCTCACAATTGCAGCTATCCTTGCCATATCTAACATGTGTAAAATGGTGGACATTGACCGTTTATTTTCCTCGTGAAACAGATTGATGATGAGTTGCTTCAGAAAAAACATTATATCTGAGCCGTAAAAAACAATAGACTCTACGGCAAGAAAATTCATCAGTCTTCAGCCCACAAAGAACTGATTGTATACTTTCCTAGGGTATTACTTTTTGAAGCAGAATTAAGCATCTAGTAGTAAAAAAACACCGAGCCTTTGAGCCTGATTAAGAGGACATCTGAGCAGGAGCACATAAAATACACAAGTGTATTGAAAACACCTAGTAGCTAGTCACAGTATAGCACTCCTCATGTAATATAATTGACCTTAATAATGTTACAAGTAATAACAGAGAACAAGAGGACATAGGTTATGTGGGTATATGTGGCTCATATGTTAAAGAGCGTGGGTTCATTATGCCTATGAACATTGACATGACCAGCAAAAGCTACAGGATAAAGTGGACATACATCTGAACATTTGAACATCTAATGAAATTACAGAGTAAGCGCAAGCTAGATGATTTAGGTGACTATGACACGAGTATTTGGTGGAGAAGCCCTAGACTACGGCTCGGATAAAAATCCATAAGGTTCCTTTCCACTTGTGAAGAATGGAGTGGGTAGCTCATCTGGGCCTTGAGATATTCTTAGAGCGTAGACTACTTTGATGCTTGGTTCTTGACAAGACATTGTTGCTATCATTCAAACTATAAGCCCACATGAATCTCCTCTAATAAAATGGCGGGAGATAGCTAATTAGTCATTACTCTTGAAAAAAGGATTGTAACAATGGAGAAATCGCATGCTGAAAGATAACCTCAAAGATTAAGATTCAACATGAACATTGGAAGTGTCAGTTGCATTTCATAAAGCAGTTGGGCAGTGGACCACAAAATTGGACCAATACCTTTACATCCATTTGACCTTCGCATAGGAACAAAATTCTGCCAATTTGTATGTACCACTCGAAGTTGATCTCTAAAGTCATAAGTACATAGATTAGAGAATTACTGATACAAAATTGATGAACAAACCATGTGTATCTGCAAATTGGCACAAATAACTTGAAAATATTTGTGCAAGACTGCGGGAAACACTAATAATTACCAAGTAGGAGGGGAAGGTAAGAAATATTGTGCATGGGAAGAAAACAGAGAGCACCTTAAGAGCACCAGCGGTAGGTCGTAGACTCGTAGGGAGGGCTCAGCAGCACCGCGAAGAGTTGGTTGTAACTCCGGCTCGGCGCTTCCATCATCTTCTGGCACAAAGGTTATACGCCTTTTTTACGGAAACGAGGGAGTAGTCATAGTTAGGGAATATCAATGGAGAATGATTTGCACTAAGAAATTAAAGAACTCATAGATTTCATGACTTTAGAAAGAAAGTGACAACAGATAAAATTGCATAGAAGGAAAGTTAAATAAGACCTTACAAAATATGGAAGCACCGCTGGAAGAGTTGGCTGCAACTCCGGCTCGGCCACGCCATCATCTTCTCGCAGAGGTTATACGCCTTCTTTTACGGAATGGAGGGAGTAGTCATATGTTAGGGAATATCAATGGAGAATGATTTGCACTAAGCAATTAAAGAACTCATAGATTACACAACTTCGGAAAGGAAGAGACAACAGATAAAGTTGCAGAGAAGGAAATTGAAAGAAGAACTTACAATGGAAGCAATCCATACTCCAGCGTGCAAAAACTTGTCGGCATATGCATCTTCTCAAGCAACAACCCATCATGAAACCTGTCCCTTTCTGAACAACATCATGATGAAAGAGGCAGCAAGGATATCAACAGTGTTCCATGCAAAATAATTAATTTGGCTACTGATGAAAGAATATGAGCAGATGAGAAAAAATGATGAAGTTTTCTCGTGTGTTTTACTTACCTTTTTTAAAGTGAACTGAATATCTTCCCAATCAGTGTTGATTTATATACATGATTGGCTGGGTGAACTGAATATTGGAATCATATATAGAATAAAAAGGAGAAATTTGGAAGTGTTCGCAAAAAAAGACATACTTGCCTTCCTTTGAAGAAAATGCGAAGGTGAATATAGGTTGTTCCACCTATCTGATCTCTGAAGTGTTCATCCAAAATGATAAATCACATTAGGGACATACAAATAATGAGCAGGTTCGATAGGCAAGTAATTTGAGGCAAGTGCATACAAATTAGTACCAAAACAAAAAACAAGAGGCTGCATAACTCTGTGTCATGACTTATTTTTAACACCACATATTCAGGCATATGTTTACATGTATCAAACGTGAAAAACAGACCTACCGGAAATCCCTTCTTGGTTATTGATGGTTCAGAACATCAATGAAATAGGAAACTTAAGTACGTGAAGACCAAATCAAGTACAAAAAAATTAAGGAGAAGAAACCCCATAGTGATTTCTTGCTGCAACAAATTCTATCATGCAATAGAATATGCTTCTAATAGAAATTTGTTGGCTCCATTCATATGATCTATTCTATGGATCTGTAGAGTGATTTACCTGTGCTTTCTTTCTCTACAGGGACATTTAGGGCATTTATAGACTCTTCCATTAGGCTCTGTCTTCTTCCAGCAGCCTTTACATGACATGGACCTAAGCTTCAAGAAATGATCCTGACAAAACACTTTCTATATTCCTCTGATTCTAGAGAACTCTGGTGCTTTGATTTTAGCGTCTACGGGCAGTAAAAATAAAGCATAAGTCCATTCAGTATCCCGAGATCAAATCTAAAGGTGTATTTAAAAAACAAATCAAGACTTGATGCTAAAATACTTTAAATTTCTCACTCAATTTTTTTATTAGTTGGCATTTCAATTGCCCTTCCGGTGCAAATGCTGCATGACAACAAAAGTTTCAGAAAATTCTCCAATGAACAATGCTCAAACTCTAATGATCATATGGGCACAAATGGCAAATCAGAGCGAGGGGTATCTAGTTTCACCTTAGAGGCAGCAGACCTACAGGCAGCAGACCTACCAAGTCAATTATAGTTCATGGTCGATCTGTCAAGCCCGTAAAGACCCCAACAACTCGCAGCCTGTGTCTTGACAACAGTGAGCAGCTCGGCGGCGGCTCTGCATCAGCACGATATCCAGAGGTTGAAGACATATCTGGCTCCAAAAAAATTGAGAAAGCCCAGATGCCGGACCACTGGAAACGCCACTAAAATTCCAACCTGAAGACCAGAAACACGGGGTTTATATTCTTAATAGAAACAATATGAAATTGTATTTAGAAATCAAAATCCAAGGAAAGAAATTTATAATTCAGTTTGCTGAAATTTATAGTACAAGTAGAATAGAACTGGATAAACCATGAACACCATGTACAGAAAATAATGGCCACTAACTGGCATGTCAATATGTATAGAAAATAATGGAAAGGAAAAATAGACCATGGAGAACAGTAAGGCTATGAAATTATATCATGCAACGAATAAAACCCTTGATCAGTCTAGCAACAAATCGGCAATTTTGGGGATTCCTGGTCTACTAAATCTAAACACCTCATATGTCTGTCGAATGGCATAATATTGCTCTTCATACCTGGTTAGGAGCCAACTTGAATGTCAAGGTTGTCCATAAGCAGTTCTAACTTCCGTAGTGCCCACCTCACCTTGCTTGTAGAATAGAGAAGACAAATAATATCCTTGTGAGAATAAGTTTCTGTTAACAGATCGGTGCCTTTTCACAACACCTAGATAACACAAAAGCTAATATTTTAGAACTCAAACGCTTGCAGCTCTAGCAAAATATCATGGATAAAATTGCATTACAGGAATGTTGTATGGTGCAGTTTCGACTGTTCGCAAATCAATGGAGATACTTATTGTAAATAAATTCAAATCTATCATATACTCATGAACAACTATGCATCATGTAAGAGTCTGAACACTTACAGAGCCGAAGCCGAATCAAAATTACAATTCAAACAAGTGCTAAACTATGCAAGCATACTAAAAAATGGGAGCTTCTTTCCACGAAATTTTGCACAATTATTACTGTTGTTGTAAGCAGGACCGGTGAAGGCGATGCCCCTCAGTATGCTTGTTTAGTTCTATAGTATATATACTGGTCAATCTGTATCAGCCCCAGCAGACATTCCTTGTGTTGTCTGCAGAATTTTATACAACAATAGCCAGATTCGTCAGGTGTGTGCTAATCCAATCCGGTTGCATGCATCGTATCCAAAATTATCTAGCAGAAAATGCTACTGCCCATGCCTCTGTCAACGGAAATTGTAGAAGCAGCTTGTGTGAATTGCAGGAATCAAACCCTACAGCTCCCTGCAAGTATGAAGAATAAGTAGTGAAGAGCCATAGCCAAGATCTGAAATCACCACCTAAGAGATTAATATGACAAAACTGAAGATGTCAATACCTGCTGCTAGCTAAAGATAGGATTGGTCACCTCTCGAAGTTCAATCTAGATTTTGGGTTCGAGGAGGTAGTCGATGGTCCTTACCCTCAGCCTGTATCCGGCGGCTCCAGCGCGTCACCATCCAGACGTGTGCTTACCTATGCAGGTGTCTTGGTCCGTGGTGTACACAAGGTCGTCGTCCTACATCTACAGTGGTGCCCTCCCGAGTTGTACCGTCTCCCTCCTCCTGGATGCCCTCTAAGGTACATGCACATCCTTCCGCTCCATGTGCGAGCAGGACAGTCGTCTAAGGCGGTGAGGTGAGGGACCGCTGGTGATGTGTGCAGTACGAGAGAGATCTTCTAGTCCCCTTCTTGTCTTTCGGCTTTCCCTTACCCCCTTCTCCTCGCCGACCCCAACCGAACAAGAAAGAGAGCACCCGCCGCATCGCTTCGTCACCCCTTCTTCTGACCCCGAGATTCATGGAGCTGGTGTTCGAGCTCCTCCTCACGGCGACGGCCACCCTCCTCATCACCTTCCTGCTCGCCAGTCTCTTCTGCTCCGCGAACACTGACCAACGCCACAATCACGCGGCGGAGCCCATAGATGTGATCGTGGAGGAAAAAGTCGAGGACGCGGGGGCGACAGCGCCGACTCTCTCCGAGTGCTGGGTCGAGGTGGACAAGGCCGCGTGGGGTGGCGCCGATCTGCGGACATGGCGCCAAGTGGAAGTTACAGGATTTGGTGGATGAATAGAGATTCTTGAATTGGACACGGAGAAAGAGACGTGTGATGGGCGAGATTCTCGAGAGAGAGGAGCTGTTTCTCCTTGCGTGAAAAAAGGACTCGTTTGACCTAAGCGTACATGGGAGGCTGAAGGAAGGCGAAGAATTGCGTCGGAAGCAGGATGATGGGGTAGTAGGACGCGACGAAGCTCGACAAAGAAACGACGTAGTGTCAGCCCGGCAGAAAACCGAACCCCTTGGTCCTTTTTAGATAGTAGAGAAGATAGTAGAGATGTTGTAAATGACAGGAGCAGGACCGGTGAAGGCGATGCCCCTCAGTATGCTTGTTTAGTTCTATAGTATATATACTGGTCAATCTGTATCAGCCCCAGCAGACATTCCTTGTGTTGTCTGCAGAATTTTATACAACAATAGCCAGATTCGTCAGGTGTGTGCTAATCCAATCCGGTTGCATGCATCGTATCCAAAATTATCTAGCAGAAAATGCTACTGCCCATGCCTCTGTCAACGGAAATTGTAGAAGCAGCTTGTGTGAATTGCAGGAATCAAACCCTACAGCTCCCTGCAAGTATGAAGAATAAGTAGTGAAGAGCCATAGCCAAGATCTGAAATCACCACCTAAGAGATTAATATGACAAAACTGAAGATGTCAATACCTGCTGCTAGCTAAAGATAGGATTGGTCACCTCTCGAAGTTCAATCTAGATTTTGGGTTCGAGGAGGTAGTCGATGGTCCTTACCCTCAGCCTGTATCCGGCGGCTCCAGCGCGTCACCATCCAGACGTGTGCTTACCTATGCAGGTGTCTTGGTCCGTGGTGTACACAAGGTCGTCGTCCTACATCTACAGTGGTGCCCTCCCGAGTTGTACCGTCTCCCTCCTCCTGGATGCCCTCTAAGGTACATGCACATCCTTCCGCTCCATGTGCGAGCAGGACAGTCGTCTAAGGCGGTGAGGTGAGGGACCGCTGGTGATGTGTGCAGTACGAGAGAGATCTTCTAGTCCCCTTCTTGTCTTTCGGCTTTCCCTTACCCCCTTCTCCTCGCCGACCCCAACCGAACAAGAAAGAGAGCACCCGCCGCATCGCTTCGTCACCCCTTCTTCTGACCCCGAGATTCATGGAGCTGGTGTTCGAGCTCCTCCTCACGGCGACGGCCACCCTCCTCATCACCTTCCTGCTCGCCAGTCTCTTCTGCTCCGCGAACACTGACCAACGCCACAATCACGCGGCGGAGCCCATAGATGTGATCGTGGAGGAAAAAGTCGAGGACGCGGGGGCGACAGCGCCGACTCTCTCCGAGTGCTGGGTCGAGGTGGACAAGGCCGCGTGGGGTGGCCGCCGATGCGGACATGGCCGCCGAAGTGGAAGTTACAGGATTTGGGGGATGAAGCGAGATTCTTGACTTGGACCCGGAGAAAGAGACGTGTGATGGGCGAGATTCTCGGAGAGAGAGGAGCTGGCGGTTTCTCCTTGCGTGAAAAAAAGGACTCGTTTGACCTAGCGTACATGGGAGGGCGACGAAGGGACGAAGGGGAATTGCGTCGGAAGCAGGATGATGGGGTAGTAGGACGCGACGAAGCTCGACAAAGAAACGACGTAGTGTCAGCCCGGCAGAAAACCGAACCCCTTGGTCCTTTTTAGATAGTAGAGAAGATAGTAGAGATGTTGTAAATGACAGGAGCAGGACCGGTGAAGGCGATGCCCCTCAGTATGCTTGTTTAGTTCTATAGTATATATACTGGTCAATCTGTATCAGCCCCAGCAGACATTCCTTGTGTTGTCTGCAGAATTTTATACAACAATAGCCAGATTCGTCAGGTGTGTGCTAATCCAATCCGGTTGCATGCATCGTATCCAAAATTATCTAGCAGAAAATGCTACTGCCCATGCCTCTGTCAACGGAAATTGTAGAAGCAGCTTGTGTGAATTGCAGGAATCAAACCCTACAGCTCCCTGCAAGTATGAAGAATAAGTAGTGAAGAGCCATAGCCAAGATCTGAAATCACCACCTAAGAGATTAATATGACAAAACTGAAGATGTCAATACCTGCTGCTAGCTAAAGATAGGATTGGTCACCTCTCGAAGTTCAATCTAGATTTTGGGTTCGAGGAGGTAGTCGATGGTCCTTACCCTCACCAGATCCGGCGGCTCCAGTAGCGTCACCATCCAGACGTGTGCTTACCTATGCAGGTGTCTTGGTCCGTGGTGTACACAAGGTCGTCCCCTACATCTACAGTGGTGCCCTCCCGAGTTGTACCGTCTCCTCCTCCTGGATGCCCTCTAAGGTACATGCACATCCTTCCGCCTCCATGTGCGCAGGTCGTCTAAGGCGGTGAGGTGAGGGACCGCTGGTGATGTGCAGACGAGAGATCTTCTAGTCCCTTCTTGTCTTTCGCTTTCCTTACCCCTTCTCCTCGCCGACCCCAACCGAACAAGAAAGAGAGCACCACATCGTCACCCCTTCTTGACCCGAGATTCATGGAGCTGGTGTTGAGCTCCTCACGGCGACAGCCACCCTCCTCATCACCTTCCTGCCGCTTCTCTTCGCTCATGAACATCGACCAACGCCACAATCACATGGAGCCCATAGATGTGATCGTGGAGGAAAAAGTCGAGGAGCAGGGGCGACAGCGCCGACTCTCTCCGAGTCTTTGGTCGAGGTGGACAAGGCAGCGGTGGCCGCCGCCGATGCGACATGGCCAAGTGGAAGTTACAGGATTTGGGGATGAAGCGAGATTCTTGACTTGGACCGGAGAAAGAGGCGTGTGATGGGCGAGATTCTGGAGAGAGAGGAGCGGTTTCTCCTTGCGTGAAAAAAGGACTCGTTTGACCTAGCGTACATGGGAGGCGTGAAGGGACGAAGGGGAATTGCGTCGGAGCAGGATGATGGGGTAGTAGGACGCCTTAAGCTCGACAAAGAAACGACGTAGTGTCACCCCAGAAAACCGAACCCCTTGGTCCTTTTTAGATAGTAGAGAAGATAGTAGAGATGTTGTAAATGACAGAGCAGGACCGGTGAAGGCGATGCCCTCGATGCTTGTTTAGTTCTATAGTATATATCTTGGTCAATCAGATCAGCCCCAGCAGACATTCCTTGTGTTGTCTGCAGAATTTTATACAACAATAGCCAGATTAAATCGGTGTGTGCTAATCCAATCCGGTTGCATGCATCGATCCAAAATTATCTAGCAGAAAATGCTCGCCCATGCCTCATCAACGGAAATTGTAGAAGCGACTTGTGTGAATTGCAGGAATCAAACCCTACAGCTCCCTGCAAGTATGAAGAATAAGTAGTGAAGAGCCATAGCCAAGATCTGAAATCACCACCTAAGAGATTAATATGACAAACTGAAGATGTCAATACTGCTGCTAGCTAAAGATAGGATTGGTCACCTCTCAAGTTCAATCTAGATTTTGGGTTCGAGGAGGTAGTCGATGGTCCTTACCCTCGGCTGTATCCGTGGCTCCGGTAGCGTCACCATCCAGACGTGTGCTTACCTATGCAGTGTCTTGGTCCGTGGTGTACACAAGGTCGTGCCCTACATCTACAAGTGGTGCCCTCCCGAGTTGTACCGTCTCCTCCTCCTGGATGCCCTCTAAGGTACATGCACATCCTTCCGCTCCATGTGCGGGGCAGGATCGTCTAAGCGGTGAGGTGAGGGACCGCTGGTGATGTGCAAGACGAGAGATCTTCTAGTCCCCTTCTTGTCTTTCGGCTTTCCCTTACCCCTTCTCTCCGACCCCAACCGAACAAGAAAGAGAGCACCCGCGCCAGATCCGTCACCTTCTTCTTGACCCGAGATTCATGGAGCTGGTGTTCGAGCTCCTCCTCACGGCGACGCCACCTCCTCATCACCTTCCTCGCCGGTCTCTTACGCTCATGAACAGACCAACGCCACAATCACGCGGCGGAGCCCATAGATGTGATCGTGGAGGAAAAAGTCGAGGACGGCGGCGCCGACTCTCTCCGAGTCTGGGTCGAGGTGGACAAGGCCGTGGGGTGGCGCCGATGGACATGGCCGCAAGTGGAAGTTCTGATTTGGGGATGAAGCGAGATTCTTGACTTGGACCCGGAGAAAGAGGCGTGTGATGGGCGAGATTCTCGGAGAGAGAGAGTGGCGGTTTCTCCTTGCGTGAAAAAAGGACTCGTTTGACCTAGCGTACATGGGAGGCGTGAAGGGACGAAGGGAATTGCGTCGAGCAGTATGATGGGGTAGTAGGACGCGACGAAGCCCGACACACAAACGACGTAGTGTCAGCCCGGCAGAAAACCGAACCCCTTCGTCCTTTTTAGATAGTAGAGAAGATAGTAGAGATGTTGTAAATGGCAGAGCAGGACGGTGAAGGCGATGCCCTCGGTATGCTTGTTTAGTTCTATAGTATATATACTGGTCAATCAGTATCAGCCCCAGCAGACATTCCTTGTGTTGTCTGCAGAATTTTATACAACAATAGCCAGATTAAATCGGTGTGTGCTAATCCAATCCGGTTGCATGCATCGTATCCAAAATTATCTAGCGTAAAATGCTCGCCCATGCCTCTGTCAACGGAAATTGTAGAAGCAGCTTGTGTGAATTGCAGGAATCAAACCCTACAGCTCCCTGCAAGTATGAAGAATAAGTAGTGAAGAGCCATAGCCAAGATCTGAAATCACCACCTAAGAGATTAATATGACAAAACTGAAGATGTCAATACCTGCTGCTAGCTAAAGATAGGATTGGTCACCTCTCGAAGTTCAATCTAGATTTTGGGTTCGAGGAGGTAGTCGATGGTCCTTACCCTCACCTGTATCCGCGGCTCCAGCGTCACCATCCAGACGTGTGCTTACCTATGCAGGTGTCTTGGTCCGTGGTGTACACAAGGTCGTCCTACATCTACAGTGGTGCCCTCCCGAGTTGTACCGTCTCCCTCCTCCTGGATGCCCTCTAAGGTACATGCACATCCTTCCGCTCCATGTGCGAGCAGGACAGTCGTCTAAGGCGGTGAGGTGAGGGACCGCTGGTGATGTGTGCAGTACGAGAGAGATCTTCTAGTCCCCTTCTTGTCTTTCGGCTTTCCCTTACCCCCTTCTCCTCGCCGACCCCAACCGAACAAGAAAGAGAGCACCCGCCGCATCGCTTCGTCACCCCTTCTTCTGACCCCGAGATTCATGGAGCTGGTGTTCGAGCTCCTCCTCACGGCGACGGCCACCCTCCTCATCACCTTCCTGCTCGCCAGTCTCTTCTGCTCCGCGAACACTGACCAACGCCACAATCACGCGGCGGAGCCCATAGATGTGATCGTGGAGGAAAAAGTCGAGGACGCTGGGCGGCAATACGACTCTCTCGAGTGCTGGGTCGAGGTGGACAAGGCCGCGTGGGGTGGCCGCCGATGCGGACATGGCCGCCGAAGTGGAAGTTACAGGATTTGGGGGATGAAGCGAGATTCTTGACTTGGACCCGGAGAAAGAGACGTGTGATGGGCGAGATTCTCGGAGAGAGAGGAGCTGGCGGTTTCTCCTTGCGTGAAAAAAAGGACTCGTTTGACCTAGCGTACATGGGAGGGCGACGAAGGGACGAAGGGGAATTGCGTCGGAAGCAGGATGATGGGGTAGTAGGACGCGACGAAGCTCGACAAAGAAACGACGTAGTGTCAGCCCGGCAGAAAACCGAACCCCTTGGTCCTTTTTAGATAGTAGAGAAGATAGTAGAGATGTTGTAAATGACAGGAGCAGGACCGGTGAAGGCGATGCCCCTCAGTATGCTTGTTTAGTTCTATAGTATATATACTGGTCAATCTGTATCAGCCCCAGCAGACATTCCTTGTGTTGTCGCAGAATTTTATACAACAATAGCCAGATTCGTCGGTGTGTGCTAATCCAATCGGTTGCATGCATCGTATCCAAAATTATCTAGCGTAAAATGCTACGCCCATGCCTCATCAACGGAAATTGTAGAAGCGGCTTGTGTGAATTGCAGGAATCAAACCCTACAGCTCCCTGCAAGTATGAAGAATAAGTAGTGAAGAGCCATAGCCAAGATCTGAAATCACCACCTAAGAGATTAATATGACAAAACTGAAGATGTCAATACCTGCTGCTAGCTAAAGATAGGATTGGTCACCTCAAGTTCAATCTAGATTTTGGGTTCGAGGAGGTAGTCGATGGTCCTTACCCTCGGCCAGATCCGCGGCTCCAGGCGTCACCATCCAGACGTGCTTACCTATGCAGTGTCTTGGTCCGTGGTGTACAAAGGTCCTACATCTCTGATGGTGCCCTCCCGAGTTGTCTTGCCTCCCTCCTCTGGATGCCCTCTAAGGTACATGCACATCCTTCCGCTCCATGTGCGAGCAGGATACGTCTAAGGCGGTGAGGTGAGGGACCGGCTGGTGATGTGTGCGATGAGAGAGATCTTCTAGTCCCCTTCTTGTCTTCGGCTTTCCCTTACCCCTTCTCTCATGACCCCAACCGAACAAGAAAGAGAGCACTGCCGTATCGCCGTCACCCCTTCTTGACCCCGAGATTCATGGAGCTGGTGTTCGAGCTCCTCCTCCACGGACGGCCACCTCCTCATCACCTTCCGCCGCCGGTCTCTTCGCTCATGAACATCGACCAACGCCACAATCACGCGGAGCCCATAGATGTGATCGTGGAGGAAAAATCGAGGACGCGGGCGACAGCCGACTCTCTCCGAGTGCTGGGTCGAGGTGGACAAGGCCGCGTGGGGTGGCCGCCGATGCGGACATGGCCGCCGAAGTGGAAGTTACAGGATTTGGGGGATGAAGCGAGATTCTTGACTTGGACCCGGAGAAAGAGACGTGTGATGGGCGAGATTCTCGGAGAGAGAGGAGCTGGCGGTTTCTCCTTGCGTGAAAAAAAGGACTCGTTTGACCTAGCGTACATGGGAGGGCGACGAAGGGACGAAGGGGAATTGCGTCGGAAGCAGGATGATGGGGTAGTAGGACGCGACGAAGCTCGACAAAGAAACGACGTAGTGTCAGCCCGGCAGAAAACCGAACCCCTTGGTCCTTTTTAGATAGTAGAGAAGATAGTAGAGATGTTGTAAATGGCAGAGCAGGACGGTGAAGGCGATGCCCCTCGATGCTTGTTTAGTTCTATAGTATATATACTTGGTCAATCAGATCAGCCCGCAGACATTCCTTGTGTTGTCTGCAGAATTTTATACAACAATAGCAGATTCGGTGTGTGCTAATCCAATCCGGTTGCATGCATCGTATCCAAAATTATCTAGCAAAATGCTACTGCCCATGCCTCATCAACGGAAATTGTAGAAGCGACTTGTGTGAATTGCAGGAATCAAACCCTACAGCTCCCTGCAAGTATGAAGAATAAGTAGTGAAGAGCCATAGCCAAGATCTGAAATCACCACCTAAGAGATTAATATGACAAAACTGAAGATGTCAATACCTGCTGCTAGCTAAAGATAGGATTGGTCACCTCTCGAAGTTCAATCTAGATTTTGGGTTCGAGGAGGTAGTCGATGGTCCTTACCCTCAGCCTGTATCCGGCGGCTCCAGCGCGTCACCATCCAGACGTGTGCTTACCTATGCAGGTGTCTTGGTCCGTGGTGTACACAAGGTCGTCGTCCTACATCTACAGTGGTGCCCTCCCGAGTTGTACCGTCTCCCTCCTCCTGGATGCCCTCTAAGGTACATGCACATCCTTCCGCTCCATGTGCGAGCAGGACAGTCGTCTAAGGCGGTGAGGTGAGGGACCGCTGGTGATGTGTGCAGTATGAGAGAGATCTTCTAGTCCCCTTCTTGTCTTTCGGCTTTCCCTTACCCCCTTCTCCTCGCCGACCCCAACCGAACAAGAAAGAGAGCACCTGCCGCATCGCTTCGTCACCCCTTCTTCTGACCCCGAGATTCATGGAGCTGGTGTTCGAGCTCCTCCTCACGGCGACGGCCACCCTCCTCATCACCTTCCTACTCGCCAGTCTCTTCTGCTCCACGAACACTGACCAATGCCATGATCACGCGGCGGAGCCCATAGATGTGACCGTGGAGGAAAAAGTCGAGGATCTTGCGAGGCGACAATGACTCTCCGAGTCTTTGGGTCGAGGTGGACAAGGTCAGCGATGGTGGCTGATGCGGAGATGGCCGCCGAAGTGGAAGTTATAGGATTTGGGGGATGAAGCGAGATTCTTGACTTGGACCAAGAGAAATAGACGTGTGATGGGCGAGATTCTCGGAGAGAGAGGAGCTGGCGGTTTCTCCTTGCGTGAAAAAAAGGACTCGTTTGACCTAGCCTACGTGGGAGGGCGACGAAGGGACGAAGGGGAATTGTGTCGGAAGCGGGATGATGGGGTAGTAGGACGCGACGAAGCTCGACAAAGAAACGACGTAGTGTCAGCCCGGCAGAAAACGGAACCCCTTGGTCCTTTTTAGATAGTAGAGAAGAGATAGTGGACCAACATGTTGTACTGACGATACCCATGTTTTATGTGCTTTCAAACTTCCTATCTAACTCTGCCAACTTGAATGACGTTATACCGATTTATCGAAATTATATTAGGTTGAATTTGAACTACAAGTAAATTGTAGGTTGCTTTGAAAGTTTCATGAAAAAGCTTTTGGAGGTACCCTTCAGGGAGGGGTGAATTAATATATCAGAAAACACTATGATCTTTGATGATAGGTTCAACTTCTTTCTAGGATTTTGAATGTTGAAAATTTAACAAAATTAAGTCAGAATTGAGCTAATGTAAGCACGATAGATTGCTCTTGAATTAAATGTCTTTTCGGAGGTATATGGGTGCATCTTCTTGTAGTAAACAATGTCGTCGGTGTGAGTTCCCAATTATCAGGAAAGACCATTATCAATTTTCTGAGTGATGTCAAGATTATTCTCTCTCGTAAAGGAAGTTCGAAGAATATCGATCTAAATGCCAGAAGCCAAGTTTTCACATATATATATATATGGTGGACCAACATATTGTACTTATGATTTCCTTTGTTTTATGAACTCTCAAACTCGCTACCTAACTTCACCCACTTGAATGACCATATGTCAATTTATCAAAATTAGGTCAAATTTGAACTACTACAAGCAAATTGTAGGTTACTGTGAAAGTTTTACAAAAAAGCTTTTGAAGGTACCCATCGGGGGGTCATAATTAATATATGAGAAACCATCCAACGAGATTTTTGATGACAAATTTAACTTCTTGCTAAGATTTTGCTTCTTGCTAGTTTAACAAAACTAGGCCAAACTTTAGCTACAAGTAAGTGCAATAGATTCCTCTTGATTTAAAAGTATTTTCGATGGTAGATATCGGTGCATCTTGTTGTAGTAGACAATGCCGCCAACGTGAGTTTCGAACTATCTTAGGAAAGAACATTCTTAATTTTTCGAGTGATGACTAGATTGTTCTTTCCCCTAAAGAAAGTCCAAAGACTATGGATATGAATGCCATAAGCCAATTTTCACACATATATAGTGGACCAACACGATGCACTTACGATTTCCCATGTTTTATCAGTTCTCAAATTTCCTAGCTAACTTCACCCACTTGAATGATTTTATATCGATTTATCGAAATTAGATAAAATTTGGACTACTACAGGTAAATTGTAGGTTGCTTTGAAAGTTTTACGAAAAAGCTCTTGGAGGTACCCATCGAGGGGAGGGTCAATTAATATATATCAGAAACCACCGAGAGTTTTGATGACAAGTTCATCTTCTTGCTAAGATTTTGCATCTTAACTATTTAATGATATTAGGTCAAACTTTGCTCACTGTTTCATGAAATTAGGTCAAACTTTGTTAACCGATTAACTTTCAACATTGACCGCTGGATCAAGACTGGCAAATCCAAACATTGCTAACCGTTGGATATTCTTTTCCATTATTAGCATATAGAAAGATTCTACTGATAGTCTTTAGCATGATGAACACTAGTATGTGCAAACCTCAAAACACACAGTACTTCATTATTACTCGGTTTCAGGGTCCTTGTGCCAAATGCACGGACTTGATGGAATTTTCATTTTTTATGAGGTCCTTGATGTAACTTGTACTTCCACCGACCACTCGAGCACCTCGCTCTTACGAGACCTACCATTAGATTGGCCATTCGCAGTACTTCTTATCTTTATCTTGTCTCTTATCTCTTACAATACCATATATACCACCACTACATAGTGTAGGGATTAACTTATTTTGAACATTAACCGTTGGATCTAAAGACTGGCAAATCCAAACATTGCTAACCGTTGGATCTTCTTTTCCAGTCTTAGCATCTATAAAGATTCTATTGATAGTCTTTAGCATGATGAACACTAGTATGCGCAAACCTCAAAACACACAGTACTTCATTACTCGGTTTCAAGGTCCTTGTGATAAATGCATGGACTTGGATGCAATTTTCATTTTTATGAGGTCCTTGATGTAAATTGTAATTCTACCCACCATGTTAACTCTTAAGCACCTCGCTCTTACGAGACCTACCATAAGATTGGTCATTTGCAATTCTTCTTATCTTATCTTTTCTCTTGTCTCATATCTCTTACAATACCATACCACTACATAGTGTGGGGATTAACTTTGAACATATTAACCGTTGGATCAAGACTAGCAAATCCAAACATTGCTAACCGTTGGATCTTTTTTCCATTCTTAGCATCGAGAAAGATTTGATCTATTGATAGTCTTTAGCACGATGAACGCTAGTATGTGCAAACCTAAAAACACACAGTACTTCATTGCTTAGTGTTAGGGTCATTGTGCTAAAATGCATGGACTTGGATGCAATTTTCATTTTTTACAAGGTTCTTGATGTAACTTGTACTTCCACCGACCGTGTTAACTCTCAATCACCTCGCTCCTACGAGACCTACCATTAGATCGGCCATTCGCAGTACTTCTTATCTTACCTTTATCTTGTCTCTTATCTCTTGCAATACCATGCATACCACCACTAAATAGTGTAGGGATTAACTTATTTGAACATTGACCATTGGATCAACACCGGCAAATCCAAACATTGCTAACCGTTGGATCTTCTTTTCCATTCTAGCATCTAGGTCTATACTCCCTCGCTCCGTCCCAAAACATAAGGCGTCTAAGGATTGGTCAAAAGTCAAACTTTACAAATTTTGACCAAATATTTAGAAAAAATATCTACATCTACAATATTGAATGGACATATTAAGAAAATATACTTTATGGTGAATCAATTGATATTAACTTAGTACTCTAAATTTATATATTTTTGTGTATAATCATGGTCAAACTTAAAAAATGTTGACTTTTGACTAATCCTTAGGCGCCTTATATTTTGGCGGAGGGAGTACTATTCAACACAAATCCAGTTGCTCTGAACCATTGGATCTAACAGCCCAACGGTCATGTTTAGTGCTATGGATCCAATTCAAAACTGCTCCACTATAGTAGTATAAGTAGAGAGAATACAATCTACTGCGCTATGATACTTTGGGGGGGTGACATGATGGTTCTAGAACATGCATGGTGGAGTTTGCTCTAGGTACTATTCAACACGAATCCAGCTTCTCTGAACCATTGGATCCAACAGCCCAACAGTCAGGATTGGTGCTATGGATCCAATTAAAAACTGCTCCACTATAGTAGTAGAGATAGAGATACCTTATCTTATCTTATGACTATATAGTGTACGGATAACTTTGAATATTGACCGTTGGATCAAGACTCGTGAATCCCAACATTTCCAGCCGTTGGATCTTCTTTTTCATTCTAGCATCTAGAAGATTCTATTGATAGTCTTCAGCATAATGAATGCTATGCACAAACCTCAAAACACACTTCTCCATCATACTAGAATCTTCTCCCTCGTAGCTAATAATCATTGACTTCTACATGATCTTATCTTATATTATCTTATCTTATCTTACCACTATATAGTGTATAGATAACTTTGAATGTTGACCGTTGGATCAAGACTCGCGAATCCCAGCATTTCTAGCCGTTGGATCTTCTTTTCCATTCTAGCATCTAGAAGATTCTATTGATAGTCTTCGGCACAATGAATGTTATGCACAAACCTCAAAACACACTTCTCCGTCATACTAGAAGCTTCTCCCTTGTTTCTCTAGACCAGGTTATCAAAAAAAATCATGTGTTAGGTAGCTAATAATCTTTGACTTCTACATGATGATACAAAGTACAAGGACCAAATGTACACCCATACTTTATAGATGTTGATCAAATTTATAATTTTTTGTGTTTTACCAATTATAATTGTATATAGTGATGATATGTCATACGTATACTATCTGAGTCTCACGTGCAACTTACTAGTAGCTAATAATCGTTGACTTCTACATGATCTTGCCACTATATAGTGTACAAACAACTTTGAATATTGACCTTTGGATCAAGACTCGCGAATCCCAACATTTCCAGTCACTGGATCTTCTTTTCCATTCTAGCATCTTGAATATTCTATTAATAGTCTTCATTACAAACTACTATATAGTGTACGGATAACTTTGAATGTTGACCGTTGGATCAAGACTCATGAATCCCAGCATTTCTAGCCGTTGGATCTTATTTTCCATTCTAGCATCTAGAAGATTCTATTGATAGTCTTGAACACAATGAATGCAGTATGCATAAACCTCTCAAAACACACTTCTCCATCATACTAGAATCTTCTCCCTCGTTTCTCTAGACCATGTTACCAAAAATTTCAAGTGTTAGGTAGCTAATAATCTTTGACTTCTACACATGATGATACAAAGTACAAGGACCAAATATACACCCATACTTGATAGATATTGATCAAATTTATAATTTTTTGTGCTTTACCAATTATAATTTTATATAGTGATGATATGTCATACATTTACTATCTGAGCCTTATTAAGGTGTGCTTTTTCACACAATGCGGGAGTAGTATATTTCTTTGCTTAGACATATGGTCACCTCTGTCTATGCACTGTACATGCTGAGAGAATAAAACGTTGGCAGGGGAAGAGGGCATCAGCGAAGAGAAGTTGAAGGCGGTTCCATGTCAGAGCAAAGTTATGATGGGTTTCTGACACGAGGTACTCCTGCGGCCTTACAATGTACACTCTACTAGTAGTAAATTTCAGGACATATGCATGCAAAACAAATCGTGTGTTTTCTCTCTCCTTCCATATGCTCCATCTCTCCTCCCCTTTCCCCTTGCGCACCAGTCCGGCTAATCTCTCTCCCCTCGTCCACAGCGTGGCGCTGTGCATGTGTGCCTTAGTATGGCAGCTCTGTGTCTCTGGCGTGTTCGGTAGCCGCGTGTTGGTGTGGAGTAGGGACGGGGAGGATTACATAGGAAGGAAACCACTTTGGTCCTTGGCAACACAAAAAAACAAAGTTTTTCGGTGTTCGAAATTTTCACTTGCTTCCCAAACATCAGGAGGGAAGGTTATTCAAAAGATTGGCCATTCACAGTACTGTACTTCTTATCTTCTCTTTATCGTGTCTTATCTCTTGCAATACAATACAATACAATAAACCACTACATAGTGTACGGATTAACTTTGAACATTGACCATTGGATCAAGACTAGCAAATCCAAACAGTGCCAACCTCTTGATCTTCTCTTCCATTCTTAGCATCTAGAAAGATTCTACTTTAGCACAATGAATGCTAGTATCCACAAACCTAAAAACACAAACTCCATTGCTTAGTTTTCAGGGTCCCTGTGCTAATAAATGCATGGACTTGGATGGAATTTTCATTTTTATGAGGTCCTTGATGTAACTTGCACTTCCACCGACCGTGTTAACTCTCAAGCACCTCTCTCCTACAAGACCTACCATTTGATAGGTCATTCGCAGTACTTCTTATCTTCTCTTTATCGTGTCTTATCTCTTACAAGATTAACTTTGAACATTGACCGTTGGATCAAGACTAGCAAATCAAAACATTGCCAACCTCTTGATCTTCTTTTCCATTCTTAGCATCTAGAAAGATTCTACTTTAGCACGATGAACGCTACTATGCGCAAACCTAACAACACAAACTCCATTGCTTAGTTTTCAGGGTCCATGTGCTAATAAATGCATGGACTTGGGTGCAATTTTCATTTTTATGAGGTCCTTCATGTAACGTCTACTTCCACCGACCGTGTTAACTCTCAAGCACCTCTCTCCTACGAGACCTACCATTTGATAGCCATGCACAGTACTTCTTATCTTGTCTTTATCGTGTCTTATCTCTTACAATACAATAAACCACTTCATAGTGTATGGATTAACTTTGAACATTGACCGTTGGATCAAGACTAGCAAATCAAAACATTGCCAACCTCTTGATCTTATTTTCCATTCTTAGCATCTAGAAAGATTCTACTTTAGCACGATGAACGCTACTATGCGCAAACCTAAAAACACAAACTCCATTGCTAAGTTTTTAGGGTCCATGTGCTAATAAATGCATGTACTTGGGTGCAATTTTCATTTCTATGAGGTCCTTGATGTAACTTGTACTTCCACCGACCGTGTTAACTCTCAAGCACCTCTCTCTCCTATGAGACCTACCATTTGATAGCCATCCACAGTACTTCTTATCTTCTATTTATCACCTCTCTCTCCTACGAGACCTACCATTTGATAGCCATGCGTAGTACTTCTTATCTTCTATTTATCGTGTCTTATCTCTTACAATACAATAAACCACTACATAGTGTACGGATTAACTTTGAACATTGACCGTTGGATCAACACTAGCAAATCAAAACATTGCCAACCTCTTGATCTTCTTTTCCATTCTTAGCATCTAGAAAGATTCTACTTTAGCACGATGAACGCTACTATGCGCAAACCTAAAAACACAAACTCCATTGGTTAGTTTCTAGGGTCCATGTGCTAATAAATGCATGGACTTGGGTGCAATTTTCATTTTTATGAGGTCCTTGATATAAATTGTACTTCCACCAACCGTGTTAACTCTCAAGCACCTCTCTCCTACGAGACCTACCATTTGATAGCCATTCGTAGTACTTCTTATCTTGTCTTTATCGTGTCTTATCTCTTACAATACAATAAACTACTACATAGTGTACGGATTAACTTTGAACATTGACCGTTGGATCAAGACTAGCAAATCCAAACATTGCCAACCTCTTGATCTTCTTTTCCATTCTTAGCATCTAGAAAGATTCTACTTTAGCACGATGAACGCTACTATGCATAAACCTAAAAACATAAACTACATTGCTCAGTTTTCAGGGTCCTTGTGCTAATAAATGGTTGAACTTGGTTGCAATTTTCATTTTTATGAGGTCCTTGATGTAACTTGTACTTCCACTAACCATGTTAACTCTCAAGCACCTCTCTCCTACGAGACCTACCATTTGGTAGGCCATTCGCAGTACTTCTTATCTTCTCTTTATCGTGTCTTATCTCTTACAATACAATAAATCACTGCATAGTGTATGGATTAACTTTGAACATTGACCGTTGGATCAAGTCTAGCAAATCCAAACATTGCCAAACGCTAGATCTTCTTTTCCATTCTTAGCATCTAGAAAGATTCTACTCCCTCCGATGAATGCTAGTATGCGCAAACCTCAAAACACAAACTCCATTGCTTAGTTTTCAGGGTCCTTGTTCCAATAAATGCGTGGACTTGGACACAATTTTCATTTTTATGAGGTCCTTAATGTAACTTGTACTTCCACCGACCGTGTTAACTCTCAAGCACCTCTCTCCTACAATACCTACCATTTGATAGGCCATTCGTAGTACTTCTTATCTTCTCTTTATCATGTCTTATCTCTTACAATACAATAAATCACTTCATAGTGTATGAATTAACTTTGAACATTGACCGTTGGATCAAGAGTAGCAAATCCAAACAATGCCAACCGCTAGATCTTCTTTTCCATTCTTAGAATCTAGAAAGATTCTAATGATAGTTTTTAGCACGATGAACGCTAGTATATGTGCAAACCTCAAAACACACACTTCATTGCTCTCAGTTTCAGGGTCTTTGTGCTAATAAATGCATGGACTTGGATGCAATAATTATCATTTTCATGAGGTCCTTGATGTAACTTGTACTTCCACCAACCGTGTTAACTCTCAAGCACCTCGCTCCTACGAGACCTACCATTAGATCGGCCATTCGTAATACTACTTATCTTATCTTTATCTTCTCTTATCTCTTAAAATATCATACCATCACTATAGACTGTACAAACCATTGACCATTTTGTAACATCCCAGCATTAGAGCTTAGAAATAAGCTGAACACAGGTGTGTGCATTGCATTCATGCAAAGAAAATCTAGATAATTTTCATGCTTTTAAATAAAACTTGTCAAAGTGATTGAAGCTTCTATTGACTTGGTGGAACTAAAGTAGATCATCAAGTTAACTGCGATAAGTTTCTATATGACCTTTGCTAAAACCTTATCTTTGGGTAATATAATTTGATCTAAGGGTAGATCAAATGTAATAAAACTAAGTCACAACACACTATTTAATAAGGAGTACTTGATCTTCTAGAGATCATTACATGGTATTCCATACCACAACTCAAAGATGAATACTTAATGTTCTAAAGATGATATAAAGGTATTATCTACCACAAACCTTGAATAGCAAAGTAAGTATATAACTCAAGTAAAGAAACTCTATAACTAAACCTTGATATACTTGCTTGCTGTAGTTATTCCTACCATGGGTATCATGGTAGTTCATAAACATTGACTCTTATTACAAATAGAGTAGGAATGGAAGTCAAGCCAAGACCATCCATTACATACCCTTAGTGTCATGATAATAGGTGACATTCCTATTTAACCAAGTCCTAGTATCAATTGATCATCAATATTGAGTGATCAATTCTTGACCTAGAACTTATTGACTCATAGCCTTTGACCTATTGTGTTGACCTTTCAAATACCTTAAGTAAATTAATTTGAAGGAAGAACTAGATATGGTTGAGTGTACCATCATCAATGGAATGTGATCCTTAGTGGAGATCAAACCATTTGATGTTGGAGGAGTTAACTCACTCCTGAGTTAACTAGAAGCAGTATTTAAACCAGGAAGTAACTAGTGATCATGGAGCTATGAGAAAGCTAGTAGTATTAGTACATTAAA
The DNA here is from genome assembly GCA_023614405.1 of Avena insularis. Classification (NCBI taxonomy): domain Eukaryota; kingdom Viridiplantae; phylum Streptophyta; class Magnoliopsida; order Poales; family Poaceae; genus Avena; species Avena insularis. Next base: position 460,483,751 of record CM042690.1, read on the forward strand.
TAACAATCTTGTTAGGACAAGTGGATATAGACTTAGAATAAGCTTGCTTAACAAGATAAGTCTATAGAGAGACTAATACAAGTTTACTACTTAGTTGAGTATAGATCTTGATTAAACAATGACAATCCTAAGCTTTGTATGATCAAAGGATGGTGGTCATTATTCTCAAGTCACTTGAGAATAGATGATTAGGTGTTGAAGAAGAGTTATGAATATACCAAGTTAGGCAAGTCCTAGTAAGCTGAATCATCTAGCTTGATCATTAGAAGTCAAGCTAGAGTATGATGAAGTATTTGATGAGTTGTATGGAGTAGTTGGAGGAATAGTAGCTTAACCAAGTTAATATAAGGACAACTGGTATTATGGGAGTAGTACTATACCTATTTCAAAGGATTGATATCCTTTGTATGTATAGTAAGGTTGTAGTCTTGCAAACCTTGGAAGTAGTTGCAAGATGAAGTTAAGGAAGTTAATAGATGGAGTTAGCAGTAGCTACATTGGTAGGTGCATCAATGGTAGCTAATTAAGAGGAGTTATATACTAGGAGTAAGAATGGAGTAATGTTGAAGTGGCATGACCATGTCATCATATGATGATGGATATGGTGGAGTCAGATGGTTATCTTATTCAGGAAGATGTGATCTTTGTGAATAAGATAAGAGAGGTATCTAGAGTATATTTAGGAAAGGAATTCCTTATCTCAAGATAAGCTTAGTGAGGTATTGAGGTAAGAATTCTTTTGAAACCTTTAGCTAGCTATATATGTAGCCATGAACAGAACCATGTCTACCTCTTTGTTTAAAATCCTAGAATAAAGAGGGTAGTTAAACCAATTCCTATTTTTAGGCAACCAATGGATTATATCTCTTAGTCAAATAAAATGTCTAAGAGATAAGTACAGTACCAGTGGAGAGTTTATGGAAGAAAGCCTTGTCTATTTTATTTTTTTAAACCCTGATAAAGAACTTAATCTCATAGAACCATCAAGGTCACATTAGGTAAGTGTTTTATGATAATTCTAAACACTACAAATCAAGTAGAATTGGATTTGGCAAATCACCAAATATGGAGGACCATGAAACTTATATCACCCTATTGTGAACCACAAGGATTAAAAATCTTATTAATGTATATATATGATTCTTTATGGAAGATAAGTAGTACTAAGATTTGGTACACATAGATGTCCATCTTCAACCATCACTACTACATTCTTTTAGTGGAAGGGAAAGTCATTTTAGAAAGATCTTATTATAAAGAGTAAACCTCTAAAACCTTAATTCCTATTTGTATTTTCTAATAAAAATAATCCTTTATATAATCATGAATAATAAAGAGAAGATTTAGTATAATGAATCTCTAAACCATTTGGAATATTACACCAGAATTCTAAGGACTTAAATCCTTGTAGAAACCAAATTTGAAGTGAATTTATAAATAGAAAAGAAAACAGAAACTGGAAAAAGAATAAGAAAAGAGAAGGAGCAGCCAGTCGCTTTGGCCCATGGCCCAGCGAAGATTCTCACTAATCTATCGCTCACGAGCAGCTGGGGAAACTCGCTTCGCAATCTTTGTCGCAACCCGTCTGCAGCCCATCTGGCCCGTGTGCAGCCCGCTATCGGCCCATACCTCTTCGACCTTTTATCCGTGTCGTCTTCCTTGCGTCGCCGTCGATGTCTGTAACAGCCCAAAACTTTAATCCAAGGTTATTAAGATCCAAATCATCAAAATTAGGGTTAACAAAAACTTTTCCAATTAAAAATATGAAAGCATTCATGTGTGTGCATTTAAAAATAGGAGTTGTTCGAATTGCCATGGTTCAATCATCCATTGATTGTAAAATGATTCTTAGGTGAAATAAACATCATCTAAATCATTCCCAAACATTTCCCAAAGAAAAACAACTCAAAATGAATAAATGAAGTGAATGGTCAGTTTTGCCAAATTAACTATCATGCCTACTTTGGCTATTCCTAGTACTGAAAACCTGACAGAAACAGTTATGGATCTTTGCACCCCTTGCTAGTACACATAATGAGGTACCAAGGCCCACTTTGTGATCTGCCAAAAACATTCAAACACAAAATTTAATTGACATTTGAAAATTGAATCTATTTCATATGGGAAGATCCCACTATTTCAAAAACCACTCAAACAAGCTCAAATTTCAAAACCCAAGCACCCACAGAGTCTCAAGCTTAGTACTAGCACACCCACCAAAAATATTTTCAAAATTCAAAAAGAAAGTTCTTGCGGCCATTTCATCAAACACTTGGTAGGCAGGGTTTAAACTCTAAACATAGCTCACTATTTGTAACAGGGTTTTGCACCGAATTTTTCCTCAAAACCCTCTCTCTGTCCCCAAATGATCTAACCAGGCCATTTAAACCCCCTCTCCTACCCCCTAGTGGCAAGGCCAAGCCATGCCGAGCACCACCTCGCGGCCAACCTTGCCCTCACCGTAGCAGACCACCTCGCCCCCTCTTGCCATGTCTACGAGCTAGCCAGTACCTCACCGCCACTTTGTGTCCCCTCCTCGCGTCGAGCCAGACCGTGGACCATCAAGGAACCATCGTGCACTGCCGCCGCTCTGACCACCATGCCGACCACAGCCCGCCATGACCCCAGGAACACGCCGGACATGCCCGTTCGCTGCCCAACGCACCACAGCCACCGCTCGCCGTGGACACCGCCGTCTCTGCCGCTTAGAGCCCTAGCACCGCCCGACCGCATACCACTGCCCCTAGTCCCGCATTCACTTCGTAGAGCACCGCCAGGAGACTAGCGACCGCCCCCTACCTCGAGCCACGCCGCTAGCACGCTATGCAGCCCTCGCCGGAGTCGCCTGCCAATCCCTCTCGGTCGTATCATCGTCCTATAAATAGAGGCCTTCCCTAGCCATTTGCAGCACACCACTCACCTCCCCTCACCTCACTGACCATTCCCCATTTCTAGTCGGAGCAAGGCGAGCAGTCATTCGCCGGAATTGCACCGGAGCAGGCCGCCTCTGGAGGAGAAGGGCGCCGCTGATTGCGACCACCCCCGGAGCTGCCTCGACCGTCCCTGAGCTCGCCGTCGACCACCAGTCCGTTTTCCCGCCTCGCCGTCGTTGCTGGAGCCCTGGTACGCCCCCTGAGCAGCCCCACTAAGCCGCTAGGGTTAGAGTTTGCCGGCAACCAGTCCATTGTCGATGACGATCCCCAGCCGTTGATCCCCGTTCTAATCCAACGACCCACATCGCCCCGTACCGCTTCGCGCGTTATGAGCCACTGACCGGTGGACCCCCCTGTCAGCTGAGCCCCGCGCCGCGGAGTGTCACTGGGCCGGCCCGTTAGCGTTCCCGCGCGACCCAGTTAATTCAAATTAGGATTTTTCTATTTAGTTTGAACCTAGTTCTGTCCCTTAGTTTGAAAATCAATTTAGAGAGATTTACAAATCATAATGGAGTGATTCCAATTTTGTTAGAAAGCTACTGAAAAGATATACCCAAGCCCATTGGATTTAATTCAATTAGCGTTAGAGATCTCTCCAAGTAAAAATAACAAGACAGAAGCATTTGCACCTTGCAACATTTTTATAAAATCAACCATGATAGCTTTTGAGTTGATTCCAACTCTCAAAAATCACATTTCACCATACCTATCTGATATGTAATAATATTAAGGTTTACATGCAGTGACTTTGGACTAGTACCAAAATAATGCTATATAGGCATTTCTAGTCACTTTAAATCATTAAATAATGAACTTAAACCAAAGTAATTATGAACCAACCCTTAAATTACATTCCCACATATTAATATATGTGTTGAGGACATGTGTCCACATGATCCCATATTTTAAGTGGTGAATTTTAAATCTTAGTTAATTTTCAATGAGTAGAAATTACTTTTTCTTAAATAAAAAGAATGAAACTAGTTAATAAAAACTTGTGATGCTTGTGATGATAATAGATCATCAAATGTATGCCTTAGAGTGCTAATTAGACTAGTTAAGTATTGTTTGGTGATTGTGTATACCGTATGTATTTATAGAAGATAGTATCGACCAAGCTTACGAGGAGGAGGAGTTCTACCAAGAGGAGGAAGACAACTTGAACCACTGCACCAACCAAGGCAAGCTAGCACTATCCAAGTTAACCCTTGCAAGTTGTACTTGCAAGCCACCATTAACAATGCAAGCTACTATTAGCAAGCTAGGATTAAACTGGATGGTTTAGCAAAGATGCTCTAGGCATGCTTTGGTTAAACTAGTTTGACTAATCTTTACCCCAAGTACTGATTTCAAGCTTTACTTCCTTTACTTTACCCAAAGTACCTTACTTGTTTTGAAGGTAGCATAAAGAGTATAAAACTTGACCTATTTTAGATAACTTTAGATGTCATCCTATGGCATGAGATTGATCCCACCTTCCCACCTTAGTGAACACTCTTAACTTAGTAGTTTAGAGTAGATAAAAACTTGAGTCACTTTAGATGGGAACACTTGGTGAAAATGAATTATGAAAACCTTGGAATGATGAGTCATTCTATTGATATGTTTTCACATGTGTTGAGAAACCCAAATGGTTTATGATGATGAAAATGTTGAGGCATGAGCCTTAGCCCTTTTATAAAAACTGATGGTTGGATTCGGATGCGATACCATTCCAAATTTACCGTACAACCACAATACCTGAATTGGGTAAGGCTTAGCCGAAAGTTTATATGCATTAGTATTAGTTCCCTCGCGAGAGAGGTTTGAGCTGAGGCTACCTCTCAATGTTGTCCACCTATGCAGTGCCCAAGATGACAGATGGTCATGGTTGGGAGGCCATGCTCATAGGAGAGGTGCTTATACTAGGGTGTGTAAAGAAAAGGTTATGTTTGATTATCTGCATACTAAGTATGATGATTCAGGGTTACCCCTGACAGATGTATCGAATCTTGTGGTGAAAGCGTACCACCTCTACAGAGTGTCAAACTATTCGAATAGCCGCGTCCGCGGTTATGGAGAGTTGGAATGGCCATAATGTTTCATTGTCAGATGTTTTCAAAATAACTTATGAAAGAAATGATGAATCTTGACTTGACCACAATAGGGTTGTGTTTATGACAATAGCTTCCCAACTTAAGTGATTCTAGAACTTTATTTTATCTTTCTTTGTTTCAGAACTCAGCTTAGGTTTAAAACTTAACTTTATAGTTAAACTTAAAGTTAGCACTTTAACTTAGAACTATACTACTTGTTAGTGGTAGTTTGCGAGTACTTAAAGAATACTCATGGCTTTTGTCCCTGGCTATTCTCATGGCCAGACTATGAAGGAGACTACCAAGATGATGGCCAGTAGGACGGCTATGATAACTAGGACTATCTGCCTTCGTCAGCATTGCCTGTGCCCCTGAAGATGGATCCCACCACTACGCTTACCTTTTATTCCGCTGCTTGTTGTATTAAGACTAGATCATGAGATACTTATTTGTGTAAGACCTTATGTATGGTTTGTAATGGATGATGTACTGTGATATCCAATCCGTTATGTCTCGCAAAAATGGTAATCCTGGGATTGCGAGGTATGGCATAATGGGCATCTGGGATTAAAAATCCGGGTGTTGACAATGTACCGATGCGGCGAAGCAGCTCGCTGGCAGTCGCGCCACCATCGACCAAGCCAAGATCCGCGCTACCGTTCCTGGTCGTCTATAAGAACCCCACGACGCCGCCGACGAACCCTAGATTCCTCTTTTTCCCCAAATCCCTCTCTGGCCAGAAACCCTAGATGCAGGTACCTCGCCTCCCCATCGTTCCCGACCTCCTCTCGCCCAGATGAGGACCCTAGGAGATTCGCCTTGTCCTGTTGGTACTTCACTCTGAAGGAATCGTCCCCGCGTGGTTCCTACCGACAATGCCATCCGTTTCCTCTCCGCCTCTGGAAGCCGTTCGCCGTCGACCATGTCGCCATCTCCAAGCTTCCTTGAGCTCGCAGACCAGCCCTACACACTCGGGGTGAGCTTACCGTGCTTCTGCACCTCTCAATTTCTTCTCTCTTGTCGTTGTTCGCCATGCCACCGTGAACCTCCGACCGCCGTTGTTGTTGCTTGCCGTGGAGCTAGTCCCGGTGACCAAAAATGGGCGTCACCACCACTGTTATGCTCAGCGTGCTCGTCCGCATCCAATGCAACCCTCCTTGCGATCCCGTGCATTCCCAATCGACGGATCGAACCTCGATTTGGAGCATCGGCGTTAGATGACGTCAGCATGACACCATGATTGCATCACCTAAGCCTGGTCAACAATTTTGACTTGGTCCGTGCCTAGGTGGCTGCTGACGTGGTCCGGACCCCACCAGTCAATGACTTCGAGGTAGGTTTAGGCTTGGTACAAAATGTTTTACCCAAATAGCTGTGTCATGTTGATGTCATCTGGACGCATTAAACCCTTTAAAATGTAGTTTATTAATTCCAAAAATTGAATAAATCCTGTTAATCCTATATCTTTTGTTTTATAATTCAGAAAAATGTATGTAATATATCAAAATACTTAGAAAAATAAAATCTATAGTTTAACTTTATTAACAAACATTAATATGTTAACTATTTAAATAATTATTATTTAATAAAGATTTTATAAGTAATAATACTTTGAAAATTAATATTTTAATATTGGTAAATGAGAAAAATATAAATAATATACCAAAATTCTTATAAAAACAAAATCTACATTTACAAACTTATTTCAATTATTTTTGTATCACTTAACTAATATTTAGTATTTATAAAGTGATCAAACTTGTAAAAATCATATCTTATTATTTAAAAATCACAAAAATACTTATAATATACCAAAACAATGACAAAAATGAAATCTACAGACTAAAAGTATCAACTCTCACTTTTGAAGTAAAATAAAAGGTAAAGGTCTAATAAATCATGTTTAAACTCTTTTCTTTTATTTAAATTCCTTAAAAATATATAAATCTTTACTATTATCTTTTGTATTATTTGTTTAAAGTCTAAAAAGGGTAATAACAAGCCAATTAATGTTTAAGTAAAGCTAAAATAGGTAAAACCATTTTAAAATGTAACTACTAAAACTATCATCTCAAATTAAGGGTATTTTAATTTTCCTAAAAAGATTTTACCAATTATAAAATCAACTTAAATAGGATATTGTTCATCTCAAGAATCCTATTCGCTTAAAACTTTAATAAAATACCATCTTATTCAAATAATAAAACTTAAATTCTAACTTGTGGAATGTTAAGAGGTAAACCATCTACAGTATAATGCCTTGTTCAGTACATGCAAATTTCCACCACTTATACTATGATTGTTTAATGTATTAATGTCTTCCTTTTTAATAAGCTTAGCTAATAAGAAAACATTAAAGTGTTAGCCTTAAGTTTAAGTACTTTTTACTTTGTAAAGTAACCTTTCCTCAAAAGTTATTCCTTAAAGAAACATTAAAAGTAATCTTTAAACACTTCTTTAAAAGCTCTAATTGATTCTTAATCTTGTTTAAGCAATATTTTAGATACCATAACCAATTTGAGTGCTTTAGTATTGCATATTACTTGTTGTATTTACTTATTGTTTCGCTCACACTATCACAAGCCTTAATAAGAAGCACAAGTGTGAAACTGGTATAAAAGTGCAACACATTCCCAAGAACCCATCACGAATTCCAAACCCTAGATTAGATACGACTATTCCGAGGATTCACATTTATCTAACTGAATTACATTACTTATGCATAATTGCATCTTGCTTCTTTAAACATTAGTCCTTACCAGACCAATGATGCTGTTTACAGAATTTGGATCTTTATTGTATTAAAGACCGTGAGTGCATAATCTTGCAATCACAAAAGGCAAGTTCACAACTTGCTCATGTCCTTTGATTATTTTCTTGTAACTCAACGGTGTCATCACCTGCATTTCAAAAAGGATAGAAAACACTATTTTCATAATAATATGATTATGGATTATTTACCAGATGGTAATAATCTATTGATACAGTTCCAGTGGTAAAGGAACATAATATCTAGGACTTAACAACCAATGTCGCCAGTGATTCTAGCGTCGTATATTACGCGTCAACCATAAGATTTGGAATGGGACAGAGAAGTCAGTTGCATTTTCTTCCTTTCATATGGAGGCAAGATGACCTTATCATGACATTGGGATTCCTGGTATGGATCCAACATATGGGTGGGCACCCTTAGGCCCCACGATTTTGGTGTCTAGATTATCTATGAGTGGCTGCCGGAGGTATAGTTGGACCTTTATGGAGCTTCCCAGGGGCATCACCAGCTCATAGAGTCTTCGGGAACTCACCAGGGTTATAGCTTGCCCTAGTTGGAGGCTTAACGGAGGTGTAGTCAGCCCCGGAGGATCGTGCAGACATATGGGGTCGCGTAGAGGGCAGTGATTGGCTTGGATCTTAGACTAGGCCCCATACCAAGGAAGTGTGGATAATCTCATGACTTGGTTGTGCAACAAGGCTAAGGTCTCTTGTGGGAAAAGTGACGCACCTCTGTAGAGTGTAAGAATTGTGACATGTTACTCCCTATTTCGGGAAGGAGCTACGAACGTGGCAGGAAAGGAACCCCACGAAGGTTCTGGTCAACCTGCGAAGGCTGTCGGACATAGTTTTTAGAATAAAATCAATCTTTGAAGAAATGTTTATGAAAACCTGCATTGCCTACGACCTATGGTCTATGGCTGTAGAGATAGTGCATCATACACTCCTTTTTAGTGAACTTGCTGAGTACGCTCATACTCAACCGTACCTTCTTAACCCTTGATAGGTTCTAAGCCGTTGAAGACAACGTCAACATCAATTTCTGCTCAAGAAACCATCATCGACATCTCAAGTTCTTCAATAAAGTCAATGAAGTCAACATATACATCAGCTGAAGAGAAGATAAAGTGTCGGTTTAGATAGAAGTAGATTCTCTAGCCATAAAACCTATTTCTGTAGAGCATTGCAATAGCAGCAGTGGCAAGCCAAATAGTTTAGATACTAGTCTTAGTTACTAGATATTTCTGAGTTATTATTTTTGGTTCTTCTTTAAGAAGTTTCTTTCTCTCTCTTTGACCTAGAGTGTTCTCTGGATCTTTTGGAAAGAGTCGAGTTGTAATCTATAGTCATGTCTTGGACCTGCTGTGTTTCTGTTGTACCACTCTGAGGGATGTAATACTAGTGAATGGTGTTTCATTGGTGTTATGTCAACGACTATAGTGTACTACATCATGTAGTGGTATGCTGAGTCACCGCAGCTGGTATCAGAGCATATGCTTTGACCTTAGGATTAAAACCCTTTTAGGAAGATCTGTAGGTTGGATAGTGACTATAGGAGCCATCTTATCTAAACCAAGACTTGTGATGAGTATCCACTTGAGGATAAATCTTGTCACACTTAAGTTGGATGTTCTTATCATCTTTCTAAAGGATTAGTTATATGTCTTCTCTAGAAAAAGGTTATTATAGTATTGATCTAAATAGGTATATCACCACTAAGATATTTTAAGTAAGTTAAAATATCAAAGAAGATTATGGCTAAGACCAGGATATCCTGTAGAGTAGTATTAGTGATGGAGTCTATATTTAGAATCATGTGAAGCAGCAGAATCTTACCATTAGTTGATACCACCATACCACTTAAGTTAAACCATCAGAGTATGTATAGATACAAATGGAAGTAAATCATGTGGCATCCACTTGATAATTCCATGTGATGGAGTAGAATTTTGTTAATAATCATTAATGGTAAGTTAAGAAAAATAGTCGTCATGGTGAGACTAGCTCTTTAATCGTGATGACTAAGTAAATATTAACAAGTTCATGGTGAGAATAGCTCCGAGACCATGATAAGTCTATAATTAGGACAAGTACATAGTAAATAATCTTGTAGTAACAGTAAGTAAAGAATAGTGTAGGTCTATGATCAAAGTCATAGGTGTCATAACATTATGATAATTTTTTGATTAAGGTAGTAACTACAATTTTGTTAGTAGTTTTGAGAGATCATGTGAGGATAGTTACGATAGAATGTAAGATTAGTAGTCTTTAGTAGTCCTGAAAGAAAAGTGAGAGGTTAGTGAAAACCAAAGTGTGATCACTTTGCTCAAGATTATCCAGTTGCAACTGAGCAAATTGGGTAAGTAATGAGACAAAGAGTAGTTTAACCCTTAAGTGCTAAGTATCATGAGGTAAACCTATATTAGGAGGTGTCATATACTACATAGCTAAGCCTGAATTCTAGAGGTATTATACTCAACTATTATATTCTGGGCTTAGAATGATGTGCGTTATATGTACCACATTTGGATTTCTTGGTTTTTATTGCATCTTCTTGGTTGACTAGATCTGTACATGAAGTTTGACTTGATGTGCAAATGCATGTTGCATCATCAAGTTATTACTTGATGTTATAGACCTAGATAGAAAAGGGAATTCATGTAAGGGAGTGACGAGTTCCGAAGATCAGGATGAAGACTTGCAAGAAAAAGGAAGCTAAATATAAGGAGTATCAACACTATTTTGAAGGATGGATCAACCCCAACTCACTATGAGCTGGCAATAAGAAGGATTATTAGTGCAGAAAAAGGGGGAGAGCAACATGAAGGATGAATTTAAGTTCACTTAAGATAGATGATGTTGCTAAGAAGCTAATGAAGTAGTTGTACCAGGTTCATGGAAGTATCATGAATTAGTGCAAAGAAGAAGTTTTGGAAGAAAAGTGGTATTCAAGCTCTGACAACTTAGAGAGAATGCCAGTAGTAAGTCCAGAAATCGTAAGGTAATTTGTACACCTAGGAGGATCCGCAGCTAGTATCCGTAGTTGGTATCCATAGCTGGTATCCTAGCGGTTTAGCTAATTAGAATCTTTGTGTAATTTAAAGAGTATAAAACTTGGCTTAAGTTAAGTTAAACCTAAGGAGTATAGAATTTAAGCGAAACAGCTTTCGAGACGCTTCGCGAAATCGGGCTTACCAAAGCGAAAATGTCCAGAAGGTTAGAAGTAAGACAGATAATGTTGGAAGATTCATCTCGGAGATCCACAACTATGTGGGTGTATCGTAAATTCTTTCGTGAAGCCTTATAGAGATAAAGTATAAGCTAGACAAAGACCAATATCTTTACTATTGAGTTAATGGATGTTATACATGAAGTGTAGAGACCATTAGGAAACCCCAAGGGGAGAGTAAACAATAAACACTAAAGTGGTTTTGTCTAACTTTCTGACTAAAGGTTGGAGAAGTACAAAATTATGGTGAGATTAAGCCTTATTCTCATAAGGTTATAAGAAATCATCTGTATAAGAGTACTCTCTAGAGTAAGTCCGGATGAAAGATCGAAGGAGATATAAATGCTTAACCCTAGTGGACTAGTTATATGGGGAAATATCTCGTAAGTTGTCCCTAAGAGGGAAGAGAGTATTCCAACATAGACTACTATTGACGAGGGTTTAACTCATCAATGCCCATTGTTATGGACTTGGGTTTTGGAGAAGGAGGGAGCGCTGGAGACATCTATCGGCTAGCAAACAAGCACACAGGGGACTCGAAGATTTACCCAGGTTCAGGCCTCGCAGAGGTCCCTACTCCTGCTTGTCTGCTCATGGAATTATCAAAGGAATCGAGGATTACAATGGTGCGCAGATGCAATCTGGCGAGGGTTGTGGAAACTAGGGTTGCGTGTGTCTTCCTCGCTGCCCCCTCCTAGCCTTTATATAGATAGGCTAGGTCTCGGGTAGCAGGTCGAGTCAGTTACGGGTTAGGGTTTTCCCCTTTGAACTTTCTATCTTTGCTTCTTCTTGTTCTTCAAGCAATCGAGAGTCCTAGGTTACTCGAGTTCTTCATTTGGGCCTTAGCGACACCGTGGGCTTCCATTGTATTCAGGCCGTATATACCAAGCTTGGGTACCTGTAGGGTATACCCATGTCAGTAGCCCCCGAGTGTCCAGTGGAATCGCAGATTCGACTGGGGACTTTATGAATCCTTTCGAGTGCATGACTGAGTCTGTTTTTTGACTGCTTTGTTTGTGTCGTAGGGATTGTTGATGTGCGTGCTTGATTTAACGATGTATCGATATCAGTTAACTACCTTAGGGTAAAACAACGCCATCTACTCGAACTCGAGTCCCCGGACTCGAATCCGGAAAAATGCTGGTGTAATTTAACTCAAGCTGCGGAGATCTTACAGGAGTCGAATTCTAGTATATGGGTGTGAGCACTCGACGCGTCCGTCAAGGCATGTTCGTCGCACCTATTGGCACGGATATATTTCTGGTAGTGCACAGAAAATGCGTTGCCAGGCCTTATTCAGGTCTTATCTTCACGCTGCAAGCGCGGCATCCGAATTTTGTCCTCGCGGAGATGATTCGGGTGACCCAGGAGACGCAGTCTCTTTGTAGGGAAATGTCATGAGGCGGTGTCGCCATAAGCTTCGAGTGTGGATGTCATCAACACACAGTATGATGTACAAATAATCATAGGGTGCGCGACCAGTGCTCCCTATGGGAGGAGCCCCCGAGTGCCTGGTTGAGTCGAAGACTCAGGTAGGGACTAAAGAACTTTTGCGACTGCTGTCGTCTTTTGTTTGCTTGTTTCAGTCAAATTTATTTCCAGCGCTCCCTATGGGAGTAACCCACGTCCATAATCGAATCACGGATTCGAGCGGTTGGGTTTGTTTCGATTGTCCATGTTCCTGCAAAAAGAAAAAGAAAAAATTGTAGGGTGCGCGACCAGCGCTCCCTATGGGAGTAGCCCCCGAGTGCTTGGTGGAGTCGAAGACTCGAGCAAGGACTAAAGTAGTCGAACTCTTCTGCTGCGTAATTTTGGATGACGTCAGTGCTGATGATGCCATGACCTCAGTTGCCCACGTGAGCGAGTTTGATAGGACGTGACGAGCGGTGGGTCCCATTTTCTGACTCTGACTTGACCGGGCATGCGTAATTTTTATTTTAACTGCGCCTTCTCGATTTCCGCGCATAATGGGGGTAGTGGGGGACGGTTCACGCTTTGGGTCTTCCACGTGTCGAGCGCGATGAACGCCATGCGTCTGGTAGGGTTTTTCTTGGCCATTAGATTGCATCTTCTAGGGGGTTAAGTAGCGGTGCGGCGATGGTAATTTTCACATCTGCTTCTTTTCTGCCTTTGCCTCCATTGCCATTGTCATTGCTCCTCTGCTTCTTTGCGCTCCTCACCTTTGCTGCGCTGGACCAGCTCTGCGTATTTCCTAGCTACTTCCTTCGGTCACACCGCCGCCGCGGAATGGGGAAGAAGAAGGGAGGTGTTATGCCGATTCAAGGCCGTTGTTACTTAAGAAGAAGGGTGGCCTTGATGTGGGCACCAGCACCGCCGCCGCCGGGAAAAAGAAGGGAACGGGCACTCGCGTGACCAATGGCGCGTGGCGTGTGATACATTGCAAATGTACCTATAATTTTTGGTGTTCCATGCTTAGTTTTATCCACTTTCTTGTGTTTTGTTCCAACTTTGGAGTACTTTTATTATGATTTCTTGGACTAACCTATTAACAAGAGCCACAGTGCCAGCTGCCTATTTTTTGTTGTTTTTGGTTTCAGAAAAGACAGAAAATGAATATTCTCGGAATTGGACGGGACAAAAGCCCAAGTGCCTATTTTTCCGAAAGGGATCAAGTGCCAGAATACGAGACGGAGAGGGGCCAGGGGCCGGCCACACCACCTGGCCGCGCGGCTAGGCTTGACCCGCGCCAGGGGGTGGTCTGGACGACCCCAGCACCCCCTTGACCTCTCGTTCCGCCTATAAGTTGCCCTCAGGACGAAAACCCTAAGTACCCGATCAAAAATCCACGAAAGAGTCTGTAGCCACCGTCATCTCCATCCCTAGATCGAGAGGGATCTAAAGCTCTTCTCGGCACCCTGCCGGAGAGGGGAATTCACCCTTGAGGCCTTCTTCATCACCATGCAAGCCTCCGATGTGATGCGTGAGTAGTTCATCCTTGGACTACGGATCCATGTAGTAGCTAGATGGCTGGTTTCTCCTCCTTTGTGCTTTCATGTTTAGATCTTGTGAGCTCCGTTCATGATCAAGATCATCTATTTGTAATCCATACATGTTGTGTTTGCGGGGATCCGATGGATATTGAGATGCTATTTCAGATTGATTATTGATTCTATCATGTCTTTGTTATTTGAGATCATGCTTTCCGTTGTTAGTAGCTATCTTGGCCAAGTAGATGCTAGCAACTCCAAGAGTTAGTATTTATGCTCGATAGTGGGTTCATGCCTCTGGTAATATGGGGAAGTGATAGAAATCTCTAAGGTACTAGATGTCTTGTTGCTACTAGGGAGAAAACAACAATCCTTTGTTCATAGAACAATCATATTGTTTACTTTACACGCAGTTCGTAAAGCAATAATCTGTTGCTTGCAACTAATACTGGAGGGGGTTCGGATGATAACCTGAAGGTGGATTATTAGTCATAGATGCAGTTGGATGGCGGTCTATGTATTATGTTGTAATGCCCAATCAAGTCTCAAAGGAGTCAAGATGATTAGTATATGCATGTATTGCTTTCTCGGTGTTTTTCAATTGCCCCGCTGTAATTTGTTCACCCAGCATGTTATCTATCTAAGGAGAGCCACCTCTAGTGAACTATGGATCCCGGTCCTTGTCTTTTATATACAATCTACAATCTTTTACTGCTTTGTGTTTACTTTCTGCAAACTTTTACTTCTTTCCATTCGATATGTTTAATCCTTTGTTTTCCGCAAAACACGGTGAGATTGACAACCTCATCGCAAGTTGGGGACAAAGTTCTGTGGTTGTGTTGTGCAGGTCTCCACGTTGCTACTAGCACCGGTAGTGCGCCCTGCCAAAGCTCAGCTAGTAACACCTTTGAGGTGTTTCCTTGCTCCTACTGGTTCGATTAAACCTTGGTTTCATAACTGAGGGAAACTTGCTGATGTGCTCATCATACCTTCCTCTTGGGGTTCCCAACGAGCTCTACATCAACACCACGCACCAAGCACTTTTCTGGGCGCCGTGTATTGAGCCATCAAGCGATTTTCTTGCGCCGTTGCCGGGGAGTCAAGTACATCTTCACAAGGGGAGTCCCTCATAACCAATCTCTTTATTTTGTTGTTTTTGTTTTGCTTGGTTTCTTTTTGCTTTGTTTGCTTGTTTTGTTCTACAAAAATGCAAAAAAAATTAGTTTTACTTGTTTGCTTTCTTATTTGAAAAAAAAAGTAAGTCTCCCTTAGTTGTCACCTCTCCCTTAGCTCACCATGTTGATACCTACATTCACCCTGAAAGACCTTCCAATTGGTAGTGGTTCTATAATTGGGAAAGACAATATTGAAGAATTCTTTAATCATGTTAGCAAACATGAAGATACTGAGGATAGATCCCTTGTAGAACTTGCTCCAAATTATGAGATTGCTACAGCTTCTTTAATTCACATGTTAGAAGCTAGGTTTGTTAACCTCAACCCCTTAATGCAAGTAATGTTTCTTAAGCTTAAAGAAATTGAGGATCCTGAAAAGAGGGATTTTATGCTAGAAACTTTGTTTAAGGAGTTCTATGATGTTGCCAAGGAAGCTAGAAAAGTTTTTGAATGTTTCAATATGCTAGGATCATGTGTAGATGTTGTTGGTACGCGAGAAAAGATGAACAAAACCGAACCTAATGGGGAGGAACCTAAGATACCAATACCCTTTAAACTAGTAGCAATACATGATGCCATAGAAAAAATCTTGATTGGATTGTTCCTGCAAACCCTTTTGATGAGAATAGTGAACCCAAGAGCATTGAGACAGGATCCTCTAGAACTTATTTGGATGATATATCATGCCTTGTTGAAAATATTTCTGGTATTGATCTTAATGCTTCTTCATTTGAGAACACTTGATTCTTTCTTTGGTTCTTATGCCTAACTTAAAGGCGTTAAAGAAAAGTACTTGTTGGGAGATAACCCAAGAGTTTTAGTTGAGCCTGGAAAGTTATTACCTCTGTAATAACCTCTCCTTATCCTTTTTATTTGCTTTTTGTGCCAAGAGTAACCTCTAATGAGAGTGAAGTAATGATTGGGAAAGTTGCTGTCTCGAAACAGATTTCTGTGCTTCACCGTAAAAATTCCTGAGAGAGCTCTATACGTCGGATTGAGCTGTAATTTTTGGTGCTTCTGACCCAGGTTGTTACCTAACTTTAGTTAGTTCAACACTTTTTGATTTGAGCAACATAAGGTCTACGAAAAAATTCTTCTTTACCTGCTGGTCTGTTTTGACAGATTTCTACCATTTTCTGCATTTGCTTCTTGTTAGTTCCTTCTTGAGTTCCTTTGGGGAATTGAGCTTTTTGAGGGAAGTGCTACAGTATCTAGTGTTCTAATGGAAGTTTATTTGGTGTTAGAACTGAACCTTGAGACTTATTTATCTTAAGTGCACTAATGTTGCTAATGAGATTGTGTGAAGTTTTGTATGAAGGAAAATTTTCAGGTGTATGGAAGGAATGAGTAATGAGATGAAGGATGGACTAAAGCTCAAGCTTGGGGATGCCACACGTGTCACCCCAAGAAATATCCAAGAAGTACAAGCGTCAAAGCTTGGGGATGCCCAAGGCATCCCCTTCTTCATCAATAAAAATTTCAGGTTTCTTCCAAACGCTTCATTTTTATTGTTTCATGCACAGTTGTGTTTCTCTTGGAGCGTCTTCTTTTTGTTTTCGTTTTGGTTTTAGTTTGCTTAGTTTGTTTAGTTTTCTGAATAAGTTGGTTGGACCCCCTCTTTCACACTTTGGTTTGCAAATAGTTTGGTTTGGTTTGGAAAAGAGTAGGAAAGTTCATGCTTATGTGGTAAAAAGAGCTCGTTTTTGACTGTGGCCATGCTTTGTCATGCCATGCTTGATATTGTTTTGGCTTTATGCTTATTATTCTTTGCTGTAGCATGACTTGTTATAAACAATTGATATTGCTTAATGTGCCTTGGATGAATCATGTGTTGTTTTAGCATATTAAAGCATAATATAGTGGTTTTCTCCTTTGATGCTTTATTTGGGTTGACTTGGCACATGCTCACACCATGTTATGACTATCTCAAGTCACCATAGCCTTTGTGATCCTTTAGTTTTCAACTTGTAGTATCACTTTATGCTTTGATCAATGATGTTTTGTCGCTCTGCATGATTATGGCCATTATTGCTCTCTTAGTTTGTCGCTCCCAGTCTTTTGCTAGCCTCCACAACAAAGTATGAGTTCCACTCATGCATCCAACTCCCCAAACCAAGTTATTCCAAAGAGTCCACCATACCTACCTACTAGCTTATGCTATTCCAAGTATATTCATGCTTTTGTTTACCTTCCAAATTAAACTTGTTATGAGAAAACTAGTGATTAAAGCTCTCACGAACTTGATGGCACACTTTACTTTATTGCCTCTAATAAATTTGAACTATTGTGTCGTCTATGCTGTATATGCTCGCACTTATTTGTTGGGAATTAGTAGAACCATGCTTTCATGGGGAACGCTTTCAACATTGCACTTGGTACTTGTACCTAGTTGATATCATGCTCTTTTGTATATGGATGTCGTCGGTGTGAAATGAAAGAGGAGCTTGTAAGTCCATGGAGTTATGTATATGTGTTAGAGAAATGCCTGGGTCGCTGGTCTAATCCATGCTGACATGGTGGAAACCTGCAGCGTAACCATAATGAGCTGTCTATGAAGCATTCTTCTTATAAAAAAAGAGAGTCCTATTGAGAAAAAAAGAGAAAAAAAAGAGATACTATGAAAAGAGGAAAGAGAGAAAAAAGCACCATATTCCCATGGTAAATAAGAAGAATCCTGAGATGCTTGTTGTCTGCTTGCCTTGTCATTTTGATATGGGGATTCTTCCGTATCATCGGGCAAGGGGTACCCCGTTGGCGGTTCTCTATGATACACATGTACTTACGATGATAAGAACTTACCGGTGACTAAACTTGAGTAGCATGAGGAGCGACCCTCGTATACAAGGGACATGAGATTTCTGACTTATACTTCGTCAAGCATGTACACCATAGTTTGTTCACTTTAACCTTAATCACTTCAAGATTCTTATGATAGGGGCAATGAGAGCTGAAAGCTATAAGTATCATAATTTTTGGAAGCTCTTTATGAGACTTGAATCCCTACTTCCTTTTACAAAAGGCTTTTCTTCCACCATTATATTGAGTCTCCACCTTCTAACTTTATGCACTTACTTTGAAAGCATAGTGGTCATTCTTAGTTCTATGTGCATTGTCCCAAGACTAGTTGATTGATGCATAACTTGTTATTGCTTGTTTGAAACTATTGTATCTAGTCACTCTTATGAACTTTGAAGGTGTCCTATGCATTTATATTTGCTACTCTATTGAGGGACAAGCTGAATACTATTATGCTATGTTTTCTTTATGTGAAACAAACAAACGTCTTGCAAAGCATGTTATTAATGAATCTTTTGTTTGTGCCTTTTCATGTTGCATCTTAGTTTCTTTGCTTATTGCTAGAACTTTGTCTTTCATGTTATGATTGAAGTACTATGATCCCAGCTTTGAATCTTTTGCGAATACTTTGATAAAGTCTTTGATGGTGCATGTCACCTCAAAAATTATTTCTTTTTATCACTTACCTACTCGAGGACGAGCAGGAGTTAAGCTTGGGGATGTTGATACATTGCAAATGTATCTATAATTTTTAATGTTCCATGCTTAGTTTTATCCACTTTCTTGTGTTTTGTTACAACTTTGGAGTACTTTTATTATGATTTCTTGGACTAACCTATTAACAAGAGCCACAGTGCCAGCTACCTGTTTTCTGTTGTTTTTGGTTCTAGAAAAGTCAGAAAATGAATATTCTCGGAATTGGACGGGACAAAAGCCCAAGTGCCTATTTTTCTGAAAGGGATCAAGTGCCAGAATACGAGACGGAGAGAGGCCAGGGGCCGGCCACACCACCTGGCCGCACGGCCAGGCTTGGCCCACGCCAGGGGGTGGTCTGGCCGACCCCAGCACCCCCTCGGCCTCTCCTTCCGCCTATAAGTTGCCCTTGGGACGAAAACCCAAAGTACTCGATCAAAAATCCACGAAAGAGTCTGTAGCCGTCGTCATCTCCATCCCTAGATTGGGAGGGATCTGAAGCTCTTCCTGGCACCACAGCGGAGAGGAATTCACCACAAGGCCTTCTTCATCACCATGCAATCCTCGGTGTGATTATTGAGTAGTTCATCCTTGGACTACGGATCCATGTAAAGTAAATAATATGATTGTTCTATGAACAAAGGATTGTTGTTTTCTCCCTAGTAGCAACAACACATCTAGTACCTTAGAGATTTATGTCACTTCCCCAGATTACCAGAGGCATGAACCCACTATCGAGCATAAATACTAACTCTTGGAGTTGCTAGCATCTACTTGGCCAAGATAGCTACTAACAATGGAAAGCATGCAAGATCACAAATAACAAAGACATGATAGAATCAATAATCAATCTGAAATAGCATCTCAATATCCATCGGATCCCCGCAAACACAACATGCATAATTACAAATAGATGATCTTGATCATGAACGGAGCTCACAAGATCTAAACATGAAAGCACAAAGAGGAGAACCAGCCATCTAGCTACTACATGGATCCGTAGTCCAAGGATGAACTACTCACGCATCACACCGGAGGATTGCATGGTGATGAAGAAGGCCTGTGGTGAATTCTCTCCCATAGGTGATGACTTCGAAAAATAGGCACTTTGGCTTTTGTCCCGGCCCAATTCGAGAATATTCATTTTCTGACTTTCTGAAACCAAAAACAGCGAAAAAGCAGGTAGCATCGTGGCTCTTGTTAATAGGTTAGTCCAAGAAATCATATGAAAAGTACTCCAAAGTTGGAACAAAACACAAGAAAGTGGATAAAACCAAGCATGGAACATCAAAAATTATAGATACATTTGCAATGTATCAACGGGTCTTTCTTCTGGTTGTTCTTTGAAGTTGCCTTTCCTTGATATTGGTTTTATTTTGCAGTCAACAAGCGTCGTCATCTTCTGGCGACGTACAATTTTTGAAAGAATCTGGAGTCACGACCTCCAAAGCCAAGAAAATGGCTAAGCGCACCCCTTCTCCTCCATTGGCGGCCCACTCCGGGCATAATTCATCAAGTTCTCCGCACAATGTGGAGCACCAGATGGTTATCCGGACGTCTGCAAATCCATTGACTTTCTTTGGAGGATCATGTAAGTGTAGTATCTCTTCTTCTGATTTGGCAATCGAATTTTCATCTATGCCATCTGTTGATCTCTTACTATGTCTTCTTCCGCAGCTCGTTATGAAGGAAGCCACTCGCCTTGTGGAGTGGGTGCTTTCCATGGGTCGTCAGCATGCAATGCTGGACAATCGCCATCGTGCGGTTGAAAGTGAGTGTTCCTTATTTTTCCTTTGCATCCTTTTGATGTGTTCGACTGACGGTTTTATCTTTATTTGCGTCACAGCTGAGCATAATGTGCTCCTGTGTAGCACTGCCTCCCTCGAGAAGACGCTTGCTGCGGCGGTGAAGAGCCGTGATGAGGCAGTCGCAGCATGTGCCGAGTCGCGGAAGCGCGAGGAGGATCTACGCGCCTCCATCGTGGCTAGGGAGAAGTTGTTCGAGGAACAGCTTTTTTCGATTGCCAAGGCTCTCTCAGGTATTCCTTTTTCTGAATTTTCGGTGTTTTCTCTTCTTTCGAATTTGTTGTTGGTGTTGACACTTGTGCCTATGCTTGGTTGTAGATGCCAGCGGTTTGAGCTTCGACCCCCAGGCACTCTGTCATGATGACGCCCTGGCGGGTGCCATTTCGGCAGTCGAAGATCGCAGTGCTGCCGTTCAGGGGACGCTCACCAAGGCCAAGGGCGTGCTCAGTCGCCTCCAGGAAGAGCTGGCGCCCAAAGCTGAGTTGATCGAGAATATGGATGATATGGTGGAGTCCTTTGTCGGAGGCATTCCTTCAAGCTTCAAGAACTCACTCCGTGCTGCTGGTGCTTCAATGTCACTCGCCATGGTTCAAGCACACGGAGTCGAAGTTGATCCTACGGCAGTCTCCAGGGCGATGCCTGTCAGCGCTGATGGCCAGCAGGTAGTTTTTGCTCCTTTCGCGATTGCTTGTGGCAAGTACGGCCCACAGTTGATCAATACAGTTGCGAAGTACTCTGAGGAGCTTCAGCGAGCCAAGAAGATGGCTAAGGTTGCGACATCAGGAGCCGGGGGAAAGTCTGTGGCGTCTGACACTGCCACAGACTCGATGAGGCCCCCCAAGCCGAAGTCGAAGTCGAAGAAGCCAATCGCTCCTCAATAGTCGCATCTTGTAATACAATAGCTTATGTCCTTTTGTCAAGAACATGCCTTTTGGCGAATGTATCTGCTGATACTTTGTTGATATTGAATGCACTTGAGTCTTTTGTCCATGCCTCGCCATAGTCCTCTTATTGTCTCTTGCTTGACTTGTGATAGGGCACATCGAGTGATCCTTTGAGGGAGCCTCAGGATTCACCTCCCCTTGATGACACTTTGGCACCACCGCGCTCAAGGGTGGATGAGCTGTCTTTGCTCTCGCGACTCCGTGATCGCATGAAGCAGTTGGAGCGTGAATTTCCCATGCTCCGCAGAAATGCGGACGTATGGAAGTCGAAGGCGGAGAAGGCTGTCGCCCGAGAACAATATCTGCTAGGGGAGGTGACGTAGCTGGGCGACCAATCCAAATGTTAGTCTTCTTCCTTCCTGTCATTTCTGTGTAGTCACTCGTAGTAGTTCGTTGTCCTCATATTTTGCCTTTTCTTGGTATAGTTGTCAGCGCACGCCATCCGCAGGATGAGAGGGATAGGATTGCCATTCGCATGAATGACCTGACCCAAGAGCAGCTTCAGGCGAGTGGATACTTCTGGGTAGATCATGATCGCGCAATTGCATTGGCGACCCTGCAGGATCGTGCGGCACGAGTGCTTCACTTCTTGAAGAAGTCGCAATCATGCTTGAAGAATATTTACCAGACGATGTTCCCGTTGGACGTCGTTCCATCGAGCCTGCTGGCCCTTCTCGCTAAATTCCAGGACTTGAGTGCGGTCCACGAGTGTGTACGGCAACAGTTAGTGGCTGGTGCCAAGGCTGCTCTGTCACTGGTGCGACTGCATAGGCCTGATGTGGACGTTGTAGCGATTGTAGCCGGACCCCCAGCACCGCCAGCGGGTTCGACTTGGAACATGGTTCCTCACTACCAGGCGGTGGATCGCCCAATGAAGGAGATCGTCGACTTCTTTGAGGAGCAGACCAATGTTCCTTTGTTGCAATAGTAGTTTAGTTTGTATCCTGCACATAGTTGCACCAATGTTGTAAAGTTCATAGACATGCTGCGTATAATTAATTAATATTGATGTATATAGAAGGCTTGTTAGCGTGTATATTTTGCGAGTGCGTTGCACTATGCGACTCCTTTTTGTTAGCCTAGCTTTGTGTTTATCTCAGTCCCTTGTCAACCTGTCAGGTGCGTTGCAACTAGGTTGATGTTTGTCAAGGGTTTCGATTGGTGTGCCAGCTACTTAGGATATCGCGTTAGTTCATAGAACAGATGTGTATAGGATGGCGCAGCCCCCAAGTGGATAATTTGTGAAAAATTAAAGAAAAACACAGAGTTTCGGGGCACTTAGCTTTATTTATTCACGAGATATTACGAGGTACAATGTGTGGCTAAGTAGCCTTGGTTGAGTAGCCTTATTTGCAATGTAAAAGTAAAAGCGACTAAGGTTAGAAGCGTCGCAGCTGCGTGACGTTCCAAGGGTTGGAGTATGCGACTCCTGTCTCTAAATCTTGAAGGCGATGGGCGCCACCTGAGATTACTTCTATAATCACGTATGGTCCCTCCCAGGGTGACTCGAGTTTGAGGTGCCCTTGCTGCTTCAGTTGCAGGACCAGGTCGCCTTCGACGAAGGACCTGGGGCATAGCCTCCTGGTGTGGTAGTTGCGCAGGTTCTGCTGGTAGATCATTGATCTCTCCGCGGCGATTTCCCTTGCCTCGTCAAGGAGGTCGACGGAGTCTTCGAGTGCAAGAGTTGATTCCTTCTCGCTGTAAGCAACCACGCGCAGTGCTTTGTATCGTACTTCAGCGGGTAGCACTGCTTCAGCCCCGTGCACCATGAAGAACGGGGTGTACCCTGTGGTGCTGTTTGGAGTTGTGCGTAGGCTCTAGAGTACCGATTGCATCTCGTCTGGCCAACAGCCCACGGCCTGTTCGAGTGGTCTAAGGAGTCGCTTCTTGATGCCGCCGCAGACAAGCCCATTAGCTTTTTCGACCTGACCGTTGGTATGTGGATGTGCTATGGAGGCATAGCTGAAGTTGATTCCCAGATTCTCGCAGAATTCCTGGAACTCCTTGGATGTGAAGTTTGTCCCATTGTCCGTGATGATGCTGTGTGGCACTCCGAAGCGATAGACGATGGACTCGAAGAAGTTGACTGCGCTGTAGCCTGACTGATTAGTCACTGGCATGGCCTCTATCCATTTGGTGAATTTGTCGACTACGAGCAGGAGGTAGACGTAGCCTCCTCGTGAGGACTTTGGGAGTTTGCCGACCATGTCGAGTCCCCATTGCGCGAAGGGTCAGGCCAATGGAATTGGCCGGAGCTCTACACCAGGTGCGTGTGGCTTGTCTGCAAATCGCTGGCACGCGTTGCATTTCTGGACGATGTCCTTGGCGCCGCGCATGGCCGTAGGCCAGTAGAATCTAGCTCGTAGAGCTTTGGCGACGAGGGCACGACAGCCAGCGTGGTGCCTGCAGGTCCCCTCATGGATGTCGAGGAGAACAACTCTTCCATCGGCCGTGGAGATGCATCGTTGGAGCACTCCTGTGATGCTGCGCTTGTATAGTTTGCCGTTGATAACAGCGAATGCCTTGGATCGCCGCGCGATGTGCCGTGCGTCAGTCGGATCGTCTGGTAGCCTCTTGCTAAGAAGGTACATGATGTACGGTTGAGTCCAGGATGGCTCGATCATCATGACGCTCATTGGTCCTTTGAGTCCTGTATCCAACTCCAAGTCGTTGAGTGTCATTGGCTGATTGGGCGGCGTAGCCCCCGAGCCTGTTGCTGCGCTTGTTTTCTTCTCTGCGGCCTTTGGCTTGATGGAGCATTCGCAGATGCGCTCGAGAAATACCCCAGGTGGTATGGAGCACAGTCAGGTGCTTGACACTTCTTTAAAAAACGACTATGTTGCTTCACAATTTCCATACCACTATATAGTGTACAAATAACTTCGAACTTCGATAGTTGGATATAGATTGGCAAAACCCGACATTGTTGACCATTGGATCTCTTTTAGTACATTTGATTATGTCATGTCTATCATATAGAAGATCCCATTATTATTGGCCTCTAGCACCATGAATATACTATGCATAGAAAGTACAGAGAACATGGTTTTGAATGTCACAAGCCAAGTTTCCAGATATAGTGCACAATGTTTTATATATGATTCCCAAGTTTTATGAGTTTTCAAAGCTTCCGAGCTAACTCGGACCACTCAAATGACTTTATGTCTCTATTAACACAATCATGTCATATTTGAACTAGAAGCTCTAGAAAGTGGTAGATTTCTATCGAAGTTCTACAAAAAGCTTTTGATGATACGCATCAGGTAGTTAATATATCAAAAACAATCGATAGTTTTTACAAATTCAACTTCCTGCTAAGAATTTGTATCTTGACAATTTTGAACCCATTTTGAAACAATCACATGTAATAAAGAAAAACAGAAAAACAAATATTTATGCATGGCATCCTATCACGTCACGTGTACAGCCTGCCAGGAAACTGATAACCATGGGATTTGACAACTTCTGGAAACCAGCCATGCCATATTTTCCCACCATGTATGAATATTATTAGGTTTCAACCCTAATGACCAAAAAAGGTCATGGCCATATCGACATCATAGTTAATGTACTGTTCCCACATTAATTTGGTATATGGGTGCATCTTGGCGTAGTAAGAAATGTTGCCGGTGGAAGTCTCAACATTGGGCCTGTTTTTGTTTTTTTAACGGGCAAGGGATGAGTTTGCCCTTTTTCTCCGAACACACTCCATCATTGGAGCAAACAAGACTCACGATTAAGTCTGCATTTGTGTGCATACCTCGTTCTTACATCAATGCATGTGTGACCAACATATATGCAACCCAAGAAGCCCATGCCTCATCTAGATTGAGAAGGCCATGTTTCAAAAGAAAAGCAAAATAATCTAATGCCATTGATCAAAACAAGTACCAGTACAAGAGTATTAGTTCTACAAAATACTTTAATAATAGCAACATCAGCACATTTGAGAAATTCGGTAGCTTTTGAAAGATTTAGCAGTACAGGCCATATTCTACACTCGATCTGAACAATTCCTAGTACATAGGAATTATTATAAAATATATTAGCAGTTGTAGAGCTCCATATAGAATACTTGGTAGAAGTATAAAACTACTCTTAGTAGAACCTTAATCTAGCTAGGAACGATTACATGTCCCATCATATACTCCAAACATGCATGAGAGAAAGAGAGGGGTCAGAATCACCACAAGATCTGTATGCCAACAATTCAGCGTGTCCAGGTCGTGGCCAGGTAGCGCTTGCTTTCCCGCCAGGCACGCTTCTCTCGTTTTACCGTCGTCTGTGGATCCTCGTAATAGGCTTTCACCTATTCACCCTTAGCAAGATAGATGTAAAATTCACGGACCTTTCCAGCCATTTCCACCACTCCGATTGTGAAAGGAATCTGCCACTAAAATAAATAAAGTAATTAATATTAGGACAGAGGGACTAGAAAATTACATATACATTCATATTAGGATCATCAGGAGAATATTAAGATGTGATATCTCACAATGGGTTGATGTCATCGTCGATCCAACATTGGAACTCCATGAGGAACTCCGACCAACAATTGAGGAGTTTGACAATAAGTCCCCGCTACCGACAGGTAATGGTTGAGCGCCTCCAGCGCTGCCCAATCTTTGGCTCAGAATCAAACTCGAGCGGATAGAACCCACGACAATCGACCAATGATGATATCCTCACCTCGTAGTCCTCCAATTCCCACACCGCGGACCTTACGCGGCTGACGGACAGGACAATCTCCATGCTGTGCCCGTCAATCTGGCTGATGAACAGCATGCCCGTCTTCCCGATGCCGATGACATTTGTTCTCCTCGAGAACCCTACAGGCACCGGCTTAGACGGGTCCCATTGTTTGACGTTGTAGAGGACTGTGGGCACCTCGACTGAGTGGGTGGATTTGAGGTGCAGATACAACGTTAATTTGTTGCCGACCCAGTTGCATCCTGGCTCTGTGCAGATAAACATGTTGTGGATGCAGGATATCATGTGGGCATAGAGTTCGTTCAAGGAGACCACTTTCAGGCAGTTGTAGTTCGGGCAGCAGTAACCTTCTCCGCCGACGACTTGGCGGTGTAGCTCCTTGGAGCATGCGGCCAGCCGGACGGTGCTTTTAGCATCAAGACGCTCAGCAATTTAGTTGACGACGTTGTCGCTGACCTTGTTAAAGCTACTGCACCGCCGGCTCTCCCTCGAACCTCTCCAAATTTTGTACAGATGATCTACCATCGCATCGAGGAGGATTTGGGCGAGGGCAGATCTATATAGAACTATTTGGGTTTTTTTTGGAGGAGAGGGGTGGTGGTATGGAAGGAGAGATGCACCAGGAGAGATGGCGAGGAAAATGTGTGATCAACACGGTGGAGAGGATCCCAAATGTGGCCAGGTGTCGTCGGCGAGTGTTGGTAAACTAAACGGAGATGGAGAAGATGCGATGGCTCTTTGAAAGAGGTTTTTTCTTTTCTTGTAATAAATTAACCATGTCACCTCCTGGCATAGTATAGTCTCATCACATCGGTTTGACTAGACACATTATTTATTTACAGGTCCTACTATAGTACTGTTTGCATAAGTAGGAGCGCGAAGTAGGAGTAGTAGGTAGGAGTATTACTCTACCTCCGTCCCGAGGAAGAATAAGGCGTCCTTGTTTTGGGTGTTTTATCTTTGACCAAGATTTACTCTAAATATATAGTATAAAGGATGTTGGTAGAAAATTAGCATTATTGGAAAGTTTTACTCTATGTCCAACAGTACGAGTACTAATTTTACACAAATTAATCAACTGTATTAGTTACTCTATTTATTCGGTCAAATTTTACACAATGTAATCAAGTATGTATCTTCTCACTTCACAAGACACCTGCTAGTTGATCTCTCCTTGTCCGGAGTGTGGCGCCAAAGACATGTGCCATGGTTAGGGTTATAGTAGATCATAAAAGTCCCGCCTCTAGTTCATTTTGAAGTTTCTATAGGAGTACTTCAAAATGAACTATAAGCGGAACTTCTGCGGGATGCCACTTTCAACTCTAACATTGGTACGATGGCTCTGTGTCTGTCTATCGTGTGTTCATCAGCTACATTGTGTTGGTGTGCATATGAAGGAACCACTTTGGGCGTTGGGTTGGGGCGACAGCAAAAAAGTAGTCGCGGATCAAACTTTTCAGGTTTCGATTTTTTCACTTGCTTTGTCCCAAACATCGCATGGAAGGTTATTACAAGGATCAACACTCACAACACTAGAGAAGGGATATTGTACTTGGTATGTATATATAAATATATACACGTAGGCAGCCCGAGAGAAGGCAGTCTGAGAGGGCTGCAGTGAAGGTTATTACAAACTACTGTAGAAGAGATTATGGGGTTAGAGAAGGCAGCCCGATGTCAGAGAAAAGTTATGAAAAAAAGAGGTGTTGAAAGCGGTTCGATGTTAGAGCAAAGTTATGAAAAAAAGATAGAAACAGAGCCACTATAGTACCATGGCACACGTGCGCAGCGCCACACTGTGGACGAGGGAGATATCAACTAGAGGATGGGTGTGATGCAGCAAAGGAGAGAGTAGTATACAATTTATTTTCCTTGCATAGAGGAGGAGTAGCACACTATAAGGCTGGAGGAGTGAGCACCACACTGATTTTCTTTGTTAAGCAAGTACAAGTGGACCTCATAAAAATTGAAAATTGCATCCAAGTCCATGCATTTAGCACAAGGACCCTGAAACTTAGCAATGAAGTGTGTGTTTGAGGTTTGAGCATACTAGCGTTCATCGTGCTAAAGTAGAATCTTTCTAGATGCTAAGAATGGAAAAGAAGATCCAATGGTTAGCAATGTTTGGATTTGCCTGTCTTGATTAAACATTCATTGTTCCGTACACCATGCAGTGGTATATATGTTATTTTGAGAGATAAGAGACAAGATAAAGATAAGGTAAGAAGTGCTGCGAATGGCCGATCTAACTTTAGGTCTCGTAGGAGCGAGGTGCTCGAGATTTAACACGGTTGGTGGAAGTATAGGTTACATCAAGGACCTCGTAAAAAATAAAAAATTACATCCAATTCCATGAATTTAGCACAAGGACCCTGAAACTGAGTAATGAAGTGTGTGTTTTGAGGTTTGCACATACTAGCGTTCATCCTGCTAAAGACTTTCAGTAGAATCTTTCTAGATGCTAAGAATGGAAAATAAGATCCAATGGTTGTTAGCAATGTTTGGATTTGCCAGTCTTGATCAAACATGTGGTGACCCAGCATACCACTGCATGATGTAGTACACTATAGTTGTTGACATAACACCATTGAAACACCGTTCACTAGTATTACATCCCTCAGAGTGGTACAACAGAAACACAGCAGGTCCAAGACATGACTATAGATTACAACTCGACTCTTTACAAAAGATCCAGAGAGCACTCTAGGTCAAAGAGAGAGAAAGAAACTTCTTAAAGAAGAACCAGAAATAATAACTCAGAAATATCTAGTAACTAAGACTAGTATCTAAACTATTTGGCTTGCCACTGCTGCTATTGCAATGCTCTACAGAAATAGGTTTTATGGCTAGAGAATTTACTTCTATCTAAACCGACACTTTATCTTCTCTTCAGCTGATGTATATGTTGACTTCATTGACTATATTGAAGAACTCGAGATGTCGATGATGGTTTCTTGAGCAGAAATTGATGTTGACGTCGTCTTCAATGGCTTAGAACCTAGCAAGGGTTAAGAAGGAACGGTTGAGTACGAGCGTATGATGCACTATCTCTATAGCCATAGACCATAGGTCATAGGCAATGCAGGTTTTCGTAACCATTTCT
The DNA here is from genome assembly GCA_023614405.1 of Avena insularis. Lineage (NCBI taxonomy): Eukaryota > Viridiplantae > Streptophyta > Magnoliopsida > Poales > Poaceae > Avena > Avena insularis. Next base: position 460,512,934 of record CM042690.1, read on the forward strand.
TCAAAGATTGATTTTATTCTGAAAACTATGTTCGACAGCCTTCGCAGGTTGACCAGAACCTTTGTGGGGTTCCTTTCCTGCCGCGTTTGTAGCTCCTTCCCGGAACAGGGAGTAACATGTCACAATTCCTACACTCTGCAGAGGTGCGTCACTTTTCCCACAAGAGACCTTAGCCTTGTTGCACAACCAAGTCATGAGCTTGTCCACACTTCTTTGGTATGGGGCTAGTCTAAGATCCAAGCCAATCACTGCCCTCTCTATGACCCCATATGTCTGCACGATCCTCCGGGGCTGACTACACCTCCGTTAAGCCTCCAACTAGGGCAAGCTATAACCCTGGTGAGTTCCCGAAGACTCTATGAGCTGGTGATGCCCCTGGCAAGCTCCATAAAGGTCCAACTATACCTCCGGCAACCACTCATAGATAATCTTGACACCAAAATCGTGGGGCCTAAGGGTGCCCACCATATGTTGGATCCATACCAGGAATCCCAACGTCATGATAAGGTCATCTTGCCTCCATATGAAAGGAAGAAGATACAACTGACTTCTCTGTCCCATTCCAACTCTTATGGTTAACGCGTAATATACAGTGCTAGATTCACTAGCGACATTGGTTGTTAAGTCCTAGATATTATGTTCCTTTACCACTAGAACTGTATCAGTAGATTATTACCATCTGGTAAATAATCTATAATCATATTATTATGAAAATAGTGTTTTCTATCCTTTTGAAATGCAGGTGATGACACAGTTGAGTTACAAGAAAATAATCAAAGGACATGAGCAAGTTGTGAACTTGCCTTTTGTGATTGCAAGATTATGCACTCACGATCTTCAATACAATAAAGATCCAAATTCTGTAAACAACATCACTGGTCCGGTAAGGACTAATGTTTAAAGAAGCAAGATGCAATTATGCCTAAGTAATGCAACTCAGTTTGATAAACGCGAATCCCTAGAATAGTTGTATCTAATCTAGGGTTTGGAATTCGTTATGGGTTCTTGGGAATGTGTTGCACTTTTATACCAATTTCACACTTGTGCTTCTTATTAAGGATTGTGAGAGTATGTGTGAAACAATAAGTAAATACAACAAGTAATATGCAATACTAAAGCACTCAAATGGGTTATGGTATCTAAAATATTGCTTAAACAAGATTAAGAATCAATTAGAGCTTTTAAAGAAGTGTTTAAAAATTACTTTTAATGTTTCTTTAAAGAATAACTTTTGAGGAAAGATTACTTTTACAAAGTAAAAAGTACTTAAACTTAAGGCTAACACTTTAAGGTTTTCTTATTAGCTAAGCTTATTTAAAAGGAAGACATTACTACATTAAACAATCATAGTATAAGTGTTGGAAATTTGCATGTATTGAACAAGGCATTATACTGTAGATGGTTTACCTCTTAACATTCCACAAGTTAGAATTTAAGTTTTATTATTTGAATAAGATGGTATTTTATTAAAGTTTTAAGTGAATAGGATTCTTGTGATGAACAATATCCTATTTAAGTTGATTTTATAATTGGTAAAATGTTTTTAGGAAAATTAAAATACCCTTAATTTGAGATGATAGTTTTAGTAGTTACATTTTAAAATGGTTTTACCTATTTTAGCTTTACTTAAACATTAGTTGGCTTGTTATTACCCTTTTTAGACTTTAAACAAATAATACAAAAGACAATAATAAAGATTTATATATTTTTAAGGAATTTAAATAAAAGAAAAGGGTTTAAACATGATTTATTAGACCTTTACCTTTTATTTTACTTCAAAAGTGAGAGTTGATACTTTTAGTGTGTAGATTTCATTTTTGTGATCATTTTGGTATATTATAAGTATTTTTGTGATTTTTAAATAATAAGATATGATTTTTACAAGTTTTATCACTTTATAAATACTAAATATTAGTTAAGTGATACAAAATTAATTGAAATAAGTTTGCAAATGTAGATTTTGTTTTTATAAGAATGTTGGTATATTATTTATATTTTTCTCATTTACCAATATTAAAATATTAATTTTCAAAGTATTATTACTTATAAAATCTTTATTAAATAATAATTATTTAAATAGTTAACATATTAATGTTTGTTAATAAAGTTAAACTATAGATTTTATTTTTTTGAGTATTTTGATATATTACATACATTTTTCTGAATTATAAAACAAAAGATATAGGATTAACAAGGTTTATTCAATTTTTGGAATTAATAAACTAAATTTAAAAGGGTTTAATGCGTCTAGATGACATCAGCATGACATAGCTATTTGGGTAAAATATTTTGTACCAAGCCTAAACCTACCCCGAAGTCACTAAAAATCATTTAAAAATCCCGACGGACGCGTTGGGTACATCATTTAAAAACACTGGAATTCCACTCCTGTAAGTCCTCTCTACCGAGTCGAATTACGCCAAAGATATGTTCGGGTTCGAGTCGAGGGACTGCACCTGAAGAAGATCGTGTTGTTTTGTCCTAAGACGATTAACGACCTGATCCGTCGGGTGAGTCGTGCACGCATCAATAATCCTACACATTCTCTTGAAAGACGAGTTACACGAAGGATTGAAGAGTCTCAAATCTACGATTCGACTAAACACTAAGGGCCTCGACATGGTTATACCTCACGGGCACGTAACCCGCATACCTGGTCCAGCCCAAGGAAGGCCCACGGCCAATATACGCCAGCCCATGAAGATTTTCGGGTGGCCCAGGCCCATGACGCCTTCGGATCCTTGAAGAACAAGACTAGAGTTTCAATACAACTTGTAACCTACTCGTATCGGTACCCGAGACCTAGCCTCCCCATATATAAAGGCTAGGAGGGTCCAACGAGGAGAAGACCCAACAACGACACGCCTGCGACACGACATACACACCTCCACGCCAGATCGAATCTGCGCACCTCAGAACTTTCGGTTCCGCCGCAATAAAAGAGCATACAAGCGAGTAGGGTTTTCTCCGGGCTCAACTGGGTAAATCCCGTGTCCCCTGGTTGCTTGTCTGTTAACCGTGCCACGATCTCTAGCATCCCCATCTTCTCCAAAACCCAAGTCCATAACAATGGGCATTGACGAGTTGAAACCTCGTCAGGCGTAGAGTTCATCTACATCTGAGATCCAGTTCGCATCACTATATCCTTCGAGGACCGCTGGATGCCCCGAATAGTGTATCCCATAACTCATTGTACCACATAGATAGCGCATGACCCTTTCAAGTGTACACCAATGTTCATTACCCGGGTTAGACATGAACCTACTCAACTTGCTCACAGCAAAAGAGATGTCGGGTCTTGTCGCGCTAGCTAAGTACATGAGTGAGCCAACGATTTGAGAGTATCTCAATTGTTCTTTCGGCTCTTTCTTGTTTTTCCGTAATGTCACACTGGGATCATAAGGTGTTGGGGAAGACTTGCCATCAACGAAACCGAAACGGCTCAAGATCTTCTCAACATAGTGTGATTGCGTCAAAGTAATCCCACTCTCGTGCTTAATCAGCTTGATATTCAGAATAACATCAGCTTCTCCCAGATCTTTCATATCAAAGCTCTTTGACAGAAAGGACTTAACTTCATTTATCACATTCATGTTTGTACCAAAGATAAGGATATCATCCACGTACAAACATAATATAACACCTTCGCCCCCACCATGGCGATAGTAGACGCACTTGTCGCCTCATTAACGACAAAGCCAATGAAGTTAATGTTCACAAACTTCTCATGCCATTGCTTAGGTGCTTGCTTCAGGCCATATAAAGATTTTAACAACTTGCACCTTTCTCTCTTCACCTTTACCACAAACCCATCAGGCTGATCCATATAGATCTCCTCTTCCAACTCTCCATTGAGGAAAGCTGTCTTAACGTCCATTTGATGAATGATAAGACCATAAGAGGCGTGGATAGTAGTACTCGAATGGTGGTCGGCCTAGCAATGTGAATAGGTGTCAAAGTAATCTTCACCTTCTCTCTGGGTGTAGCCTTTTGCTACAAGCCGAGCCTTGTACTTTTCAATAGTACCATCAGGCCTTAGCTTCTTCTTGAACACCCACTTGCAACCCATAGGCTTACATCCATGGGGTCGTTCTGATAGTTCCCAAGTTCCATTAGAAAGAATCGAGTCCATCTCATTATGGACAGCTTCTTTCCAATCATCTGCATCAGGAGATGCATATGGCTCTGCAATGGAAGTAGGAGTATCATCCACAAGGTACACAATGAAATCATCTCCAAAGGATTTTGCAACCCTCTGTATCTTACTCCGTGTAGGAGCTTCATTGTCATCCTTCTCTAGGACTTTTCCTCACGTGGTTGCTCAAAATTCTCACTAGATGCACTAGTTTCAGGAAGTATTTCAGAAGAAATTCTAGCAGTGTTATGCATGTCTTTCATAGGAAACATATTCTCAAAGAATGTTGCATCATGAGATTCCATTATAGTATCAACATGCATATCAGGAACCTCAGATTTAACTACTAAAAATCTATAGCCTACACTCCGCGGAGCATATCCTAGAAAGATGCAATCCACTGTCTTTGGTCCAAGTTTGCATTTCTTAGGAATCGGTATGTTGACCTTAGCCAAACACCCCCAAGTGCGCAAGTAAGAAAGTGATAGTTTTCTCCCAGCCCACTCCTCATAAGGGGTTTTATCTTTATTCTTGTTAGGAACTCTATTTAGTACATGACACACTGTCAACAAGGCCTCCCCCCACCATGCCTTAGATAAACCAGCGGTGGCTAGCATGAAATTCACCAAGTCAGTCAGCGTGCGGTTTTTCCTCTCGGCAACCCCGTTTGATTGAGGCGAGTAGGGAGGCGTCCTTTCATGAATAATGCCATGTTCCTCACAGAATTCATCGAAGATTTTGGGAAAATATTCACCACCACGATCCGACCTAAGATGTTTGATCTTTCTCTCTAGTTGATTTTCAACTTCGGCTTTATAAATTTTAAAATAGTCTAAAGCTTCATCTTTTGTGCGCAACAAATAAACATAGCAGTATCTAGTCGCATCATCAATCAAAGTCATGAAATATCTCTTTTCACCTTTTGTCAACACACCATTCATCTCACAAAGATTAGAATGTATGAGGTCCAGAGGTGCCAAGTTTCTCTCCTCGGCTTCCTTGTGAGGCTTAATTAATGTGACATAAACGAGAATGCCAAACACTGGTATCATCATTAACACCGCCACAAATATGGTTTACGGACTTATTACAAAAATCTGAAAGTGAAAAGCGGAACAACCCTCCGCACTCATATCCTTTACCAATAAATTGTCCATGTCTCGACACAATGACTTTATTAGACTCAAAAACAACCTTAAACTCATCTCTGCATAGAAGGGAGCCGCTAACGAGATTCTTGTTCATGGAAGGGACATGCTGCACGATCTTCAGCTGCACGATCTTTCCCGAAGTGAACTTTAGATCCACCGTGCCAACACCATGAACAGAAGCATGTGACCCATTCCCCATTAGGACGGATGAATCCCGAGCGACCTGATAAGAAGTGAACATAGAGATGTCAACACACACATGAATATTAGCACCCGTATCAATCCACCAACATGGTGATTGAAAAACTGAAAGAACAGTAAATAGATTACCATACCCATCGACATTGCTAGCAGTCACGACATTGACAGTCTTCCCCTTTTTCCTTTTACGATCTGCACGTTCTGGGCAGTCCTTGGAAAAGTGCCCGAGCTCTCCACAGGTAAAGCAACCTAGCTCGGCCTTATTCGGCTTCTTCTTCTTCTTCTTGAAGGTTGTAGTCTTTTTAGGCTTGTTGAAGGAGGGCTTATAGTTCCCTTTGTTCTTGCCGAAGGTCCTCTTCTGCACCATGTTGGCGCTAGACTGACCCTCGCCTCCTTTCTTAGCAGTGTCCTTAGCCCGAGCCTTCTCCTCAACATCAAGAGACGCTATCAGGTTTTCAACCGATATCTCTTGTCTCTTATGCTTGAGAGTTGTGGCAAAATTCCTCCATGAAGAAGGAAACTTTGCAATGATGCACCCAACCACAAACTTGTCAGGTAAGTTACACTTAAGGATTTCAAGCTCCTTGGCAAAGCACTGTATCTCATGAGCTTGTTCGACTATAGAACGATTGTTAACCATCCTGTAATCATGAAAGTTCTCCATGATGTACAGTTCATCGCCAAAGATCTGTTACACGAACTTTGCGCTCAAAGCTCCTGTAGCTTTTGCCATCTTTGAAGTGCATGTACACATCAAACATCTTGTTGTCAAGAACACTCAGAACGCATCCCACAAAGGCAAGATTGGTTTCCTTGAACTTGTTCTGATCTTCTTCAGATATAGTTCCTTCAGGTAAACCCTCACTAGCCTCGAATACTTTCAGATTTTGCAGCCACATAGTGGTCTTATACTGTCACCTCTTAAAGTGAATACCGGTAAACTTTTCCGGCTTCATCGCATCGGCCAAGTGTCCCATGTTTATCTCGAAAAATTGCCTATAATAAGGTTTTTGGATTGTTGGATAATTAGGCACAATTTTCGTGATTAATTCCAGAATATTAAACATGATAATACCAGCTACTCGCACATGTAACTCGAACATACTAGATGTACTAAACAACAAGATGAACGGAAATAGGCAGCAGCTAAACATGTACTCGCAGAACATGATTAATAACCAGACAACAGCACGTCGCACGTACCGTTCGATTGCAGTAATCGCAGCAGTAGCCTTGGGGAAGATTGGTCGAAGCAGACGGCGGCGAAGACGACGATAGGCAACACCGCCCGACTTGGATGGAAGACGAGCCGTGATGCAGAACTTGAGCAGTCGTGCAGGACGCTTCCCAAAAACCTTATTCGCCCTCTCCCGTACAGGATCGCAAAGGCGAGTGGTTCCGAAGACCTGCTCTCCCGTCCGTCGGTGCACGCCGGCAAGCAGGATGGAGTAGACTACGGTAGCGGCGCAAGCAGAGAGGTTGGCAAACCCTAGATTGGTTTTTCGGTGTGTGCGTGGTGAAAGCCGCACTGGAGTTTATATAGAGCGGCTCGGGAATCCCGCATAGGGCACGTCGTGGACCAAGCCCACGTTGCGCACGTTCGGGTCGGTTACAGATAGCCCACGATCCGGGAGCGACCCGAATAGGCTAACTGTTGACACGTCTGTCAAAACCGCACAAGTTTTCCCAAGCAGCAAAAATAAAGCTCGGCTCGATTCCCGCAACCCGCGGCGCGCGCGCGCGTCGTGACGAGACGAGCGGGCGGGCGTGCGTGCGAGCGGCGGCATCGTCGGAGGAGGAGCGCGCGTGTAGTTCTCCTCTTCTCACTCACTTTACTAAGTGGTGAACCACTCCACCTTATAAGGTGGTGTAACTCTCCTCCAACTTTCCATGTGGGACTAAACTTTAGCTCCCACTCCACTCATATGTGAGCTGCCACCAAATTCGGCCAAATCAAACATGGGCTTCCACACACATGGGCTTTGAGATTTAGGAAAAATCTGAAATCTATATAGGCTTATTTATTTAGCCCATTATTTCTAACATCATCCCCATGTGCTAATAGCAAGGCATGGAACTTCGGAAGGCCAATATACAAATGCAAGCACTGCAATGCATTACTATGGTGTGAAGAAAGATTAAATTCAAATGCGGGAACTAGAGAACCATCTTTTGGAATATGTTGCAAGCAAGGAAAAATCAGTCTGCCACCACAAGAAATGCCTCCAACTTACCTCGCAAGCCTCTTAACAGGTGAAGGACAAGATGCAGTCAACTTCAAACAAAATATCAGGACATACAACTCAATGTTCTCATTCACATCGATGGGAGGAAATGTGGACAAAGAAATAAACACTCGGAAAGGACCATATGTTTTTCGTTTGCATGGAGAGAACTACCACCACATTGGAACTCTTTTACCTGAAGGTGATAGCAAACCACGGTTCGCACAGTTGTACATCTATGATACAGAAAATGAGGTGAACCATAGGATAAGTGCATCAATATGCAATGATGACAAACCAACAGTTGACCCCAACATTGTCAAAGAATTGCAAAAAATGCTAGATGGCAACAACATCCTTGCAAAAACATTCAGAATGGCGAGGGATAGATTCAAAGAAGGGGATTACCATGACTATACACTCCGAATACTAGACAAACGAAATGGTACTCACAACCTTCCATCCGCATCTGAAGTTGCAGCATTGGTCGTAAGAGATCCAACTGGAGAGAGCAAAGGACGCGACATTGTTGTTGAGTACAAAAATATGGTACCGCTAAGGATATCGGAAATCCACCCAAAACTAATGTCCATGCAATACCCTCTATTGTTCCCATACGGAGAAGATGGTTTCAGACTTGAAATACCCTACAAAAAAACAAAGGGAACTGAAAACAGCAGAAAATATGTAATTTTGTTAGAATACTATGCATTCTACCTACAACAACATCCTCACCAAGGAATGTTGTTGCTTATGTCGGGACACCTGTCACTTCAATTTTGGGTTGATGTTTGGACATGCGTCGAGCAGAATAGACTAAACTGGATCAGATACAATCAAGGAAAGCTAAGAACAGAACTTTATAGTGGACTCCAGGATGCACTTGAGCGAGGGGACACAAGAACAGAACAGGTTGGAAAGAGGATTATTGTTCCTTCATCATTTACAGGTGGTAGAAGAAACAAGGCACAAAACTTACAAGATGAATTTGCAATATGCCGTTGGGATGGATACCTAGATTTGTTTATAACATTCACATGCAATGCAAACTGGCCTGAGATCCAATACATGCTAGATGAAGCAGGAGGAACCCAAAAGCCAGTTGATAGGCTAGATATTGTGGATCGAGTTTTTATGATAAAACTCAAGGAACTAATGAGGGACATTAAGGAAAAGAAACACTTTGGAGAAACACTTGCAAGTAAGTGCCATCGACTATCAATCTTTACTTTCATGCATCCAAAATTCTTACTTATTGTCAGAGAATAAACATTGACTCCGTAATATGCATCACAATTTTAGTAAATCTAACCAATTATTGATACATTGTAGTTATATACACAATAGAGTTCCAGAAGAGGGGACTCCCTCATGCCCACATACTAATATTTCTCAAAGGACAAAGACAAGTATCCCGAACCATCTCAAATTGACCAAATAATAAGCGCGGAGATCCCAAACAAGGATGAGGATCCAGACGCATTTGCAGCTGTTGAGAACTTCATGATGCATGGCCCATGCAGAGAGGCAAATCAAAGGTCACCATGCATGATGGACGATAAATGCACCAAACACTTCCCAAAAAGGTACAATGTCAAAACCATAATTGACGAGGACGGATTTCCAGTATATAAAAGGAGGGATGACGGAAGGCAGATAAAAAAGGGAGGGGTCATGCTCGACAATGGATTTGTTGTGCCATACAACCGGGATTTGTTGGTCAAATTTCAGGCTCACATAAATGTTGAGTGGTGCAACAGGTCTAGGTTGATCAAGTACCTATTTAAGTACATACATAAAGACGACGACCAAGTGACAGCCTTGCTCAAGGAAAGAGACGCAGCAAATGATACTGACGAGATAAAGAAATACCTAGATATGAGGTACATATCAACAACAGAAGCATGTTGGAGGCTGTTCCAATTTGATCTACACCATCATGAACCACCCATTGAGAGGCTTCCATTCCATCTTCAAAATGAGCAGCAAGTCATTTTCCCTGACTCAACTGATCTTGAGAAGATAGTAAGAAGGGAAGGATCAAAAAATACAAAGTTCACTCAGTGGATGGAGGCAAATAAAATACATGAGCAAGGAAAAGAATTAACCTATACAGAATTCCCTTCAAAATTTGTATGGAAAAGCCAAACAAAAAGATGGGAGAAGAGGAAGAGGAGGGACTTTGCAATTGGAAGAATCTACTATGCACATCCAGAAAGCGGTGAGCGATACTACCTAAGGATGCTTCTTAACATAGTGAAAGGATGCATATCATTTGAGAACATTAGGACAGTTGGTGGAGTCATTCACCCAACATACAAATCAGCATGCCAAGCACTTGGATTTCTTGATGATGACAATGAATGGATTGATTGTATCAATGAAGCATCAAATTGGGCATCTGGAACACAGCTACGTCAGCTATTCACCACCATATTGTCCCACTGCGAAGTAACAAGCCCAAAGATGTTGTGGGATTCAACGTGGGAGGCATTGTGTGAAGATATGCAGTACAAAAGAAGAATTATCCTAAACTTTCCAACACTGCAGCTTACCACCACTGCAGCTTACCACCACTCAGAATAAGGCGTATGCTCTGATCGAGATAGAGAAACTGATGAGGCAAATAGGGAAGTCTATAAAAGACTATCCAGACATAGAACTACCGAATGCAGCCGAGCTAGATGAACTTGGGAACAGACTAATAAATGAAGAGATCAACTACGACATGGAAAAACTCAAAGTTGAGAATCAAACAATACTCAACAATCTTAACCAAGACCAGCAAAAAGCCTATGAGGATCATGGAATCTGTTGACAAAAGGCTAGGGAAACAGATATTTGTGCAAGGCTGCGGCGGAACTGGCAAAACATATTTATGGAAAGCAATCACAACAAAGCTACGATCAGAGGGAAAGATAGTCCTTGCGGTAGCATCATGCGGCATTGTAGCGTTGCTTCTACAAGGTGGAACAACAGCACACTCGAGGTTCCGCATTCCACTGAATATAACCGAAGAATCAACGTGTGAAATAAAACAAGGTTCACATTTGGCAGAATTGCTAAAGAAGACCTCACTAATACTGTGGGATGAAGCTCCTATGGCAAACAAACATTGCTTCGAGGCACTAGATAAAAGCCTTAGAGATATTCTAAGGTTCACAAACGACAACAGCGATGAAAAGCCATTTGGTGGGATGACAGTGGTACTAGGAGGCGACTTCAGGCAAATCTTACCAGTTATAACAAAGGGGAGGAGAGAGCAAATTGTTAATGCTTCAATAAAAAGGTCGTACCTATGGAAGCACTTTGAAAATTTTGAGCTAACACAGAACATGCGCCTGAAGTGTTTGTCAGATGATCCAATACAAAAACAAAAGGTCGCTGAATTTGCAGAGTGGGTACTACAAATAGGTGACGGAAAAACAACATCAGAAGAAGGAGAGGATTGGATTAAAATACCAAAGGACATACTTCTAAAGAAAGGAGACAATGCAAAAGAAGAAATAGTACAAAGCATATACCCAAACTTGCTGCAAAGATACTGTGAGCGGGAATTCCTAGAAGAAAGAGCAATACTTTGTCCACGGAATGAAACAGTCAGGGAGATAAATGAGCACACAATGAGACAAATACAAGGCGAAGAGGTGACATACCGAAGCCTGGATACCGTGTGCAAGGCAACAGCGAACAACATCAAAATGGAAAACATGTGTCCTACTAAGTTCCTCAACAAATTGAAGTTCCCAGGAATCCCAGACCATCAGCTAAAATTGAAGGTTGGTTTGCTGGTGATGCTCCTACGCAATATCAACCAAGCAGCGGGTTTATGCAACGGTACAAGAATGACAATAACACAACTTGGAAACAAGTATATTGAAGCACAAATAATTACAGGAACGCACATTGGTGAAAAGGTATACATACCTCGGATCATCATGTCACCTAGCGAATCAAAATGGCCATTCGTGCTGAAACAAAGGCAATATCCATTATTAGTCTGCTTTGCAATGACCATAAATAAGAGCCAAGGTCAGTCCTTGAACAAGGTAGGAATATATTTGAATAAGCAAGTATTCTGCCATGGACAATTATATGTGGCATTATCAAGAGTCACAAACAAAGAAGGATTGAAGCTGCTGATCGATGACAATGAGTGCCCAAGTGAAGACAGTGCAAAGAATATTGTTTATAAGGAGATATTCGAATTTACAGAGGAGTAGAACACATTTACAATCATGATGCATGAAGTGGAGTCATGATCAATAACAAAGATTAAACGCGCCCAAATATTGGAAAAAAATTGTAAGTGGATATACAATGTTTCAGTTCAGCATAGTCTGCTTCTCCTTGCTCACAATGCTTCAAATGTACTACATGGAGGTGATAATTATACAATAGCTACATACATTGTATATTTCATGTTTCTAGACAAAGTTAATATTTCTACAACTACTGTGATGCTACAGACCTAATGAAGCCAAATTCTCAAAATAAAGACCTCACGGCCACAAAATCGTAATATCTATTTTATAAAACTATCTCGAAAAAGTAGAATGGGGAAAGGATGATGGAATTAGTTACATGTTCATCCTCATACGCCAAAGATATATAGAAACGTAATCAGATGCAAATGCTATTATTGATAATGTTCTATAGTCCAATGCCAATACTTATCAAACAAATACAAAATAAAAAATTGCTCCTGAAATTCAATCGAATGCTAGAATAACTGAAATAAAGGATCAGCCTGTATTCTCAATTGGGGAAAGAAAAGAAATTTAGAACTAAAAATGTGGAAAAATCTAAATTTCTGGTCTGCTACTGCTGTACTGCAAATCAGTCGTAGCCAGTGTCATCCTAGACCTTGGAGCTGTGGAAGTTGAGACTGGCGTAAAAGAAGATTTACATGTGCCTCCTCCAGCGCCGAGCTTGACGAGACAAGCGAAATCAGATGAACTGTCTCTATTTCCACTGTTATGTCGCCCAATGACACTTCCTATGCCGCTGAAAATCTGATAGGCTGTTACCTGTACAGATCGACCTGCCGGCAACGCGGACGATGTATGTGTCGCTGAAAGAGATGAGGGACACCATGCGCATCTACAGCAGCAGCTATTTTGCATGGCCCTCCAAACTTCTCAAATCAGCAATGGAAACATGTGGCCTCGCCAGTAGTCAAATGAAAAATCAGTGGCTCCGGCGCGCGTCAACGCCTTGGTCAAGAATCGCCTGAGAAAGCATGGCTTGGAAGGCTTTGGAGATGAACGGGAATGCCAAATGGTTTGGGACTTTGGGGAAGTCGACTCAGTCTTAGAGAATACAAAGGGGATTTTTTGTACTACTACCTTTTCACAAGAGAGATGTGCAGATAAGTGTGGCCGGTTCATGCCTTGCGGTAGTTGGACTATGAGCAAAACTCTTTTTTTAGCATTCTTGAAAAAAAAGCAAAACTATTTTAAAAGCTGGACAATGAATAAATAAGTAAGAGAGAAATGATTTAATAAAATATAAAGATGTAAAAGAATTGAGTAAAAGTTAACCATAGCGAGTAAATAAATTTTCTTGCAGAAATGACTTTCAGAAAATGATTAATGTTTGATAGAAAAAATTAGGAAAGAGGAAAATAATATCTAATCAAAAAATGGTCAAAAATCAAAATTTAATTAAAAAACTAAATTCTGAATGGAAAAGGATATAGGAATCCAGGCAATATTTAAAAATATTTTTTTTAAACAAATGTATAAACAGATAATATTTGTCTAAATATTTTAATGTGGCTTTAAAATACAACAACTATAGAATGTCTATAGTCCAAACAATGTCTAGCCGCGCAAGTGCGCGGGCCACCCTGCTAGTTTTTCTGATTTAAAAACATATATTATTTGTTGTATTTGTATTTGGCAAGTAAAAAAAATACCGTCATATTGCATATATATACCATTTAAATTCATTTTCTGGAAAAGATAAAAGCCAGACCAATTTGTTACAGAGGTTGAACTATCCAATTACACTGACAGGTAGGTCTAGGCCGCGGACTGCGCTGCTGTGCTGATCTGGTGTGCTACTGAGGCTTACAGGCCGGGTCAGGTTGTCAGTGTGAAAAAAAAATAAAGGAAAAAAAAGTTGACTGTGGGACTTGAACAAGGGACCTAATGAATCGTGACAAAGTAAACCCCACGGACGACGCCAGTGGGATGCATCAATGCTTGTGTTAGGGGTTCAAGACAGGTTGCAAAAATAATTGAAGCAAAATGGAGTTGACTGAAGATCGTGTCCGAGGAACAGCGAGGTGAAGCAACTTTCGAGAACGAGATCGGGAGCTATAGGGCTACGAATTGAGCAAGGCCAGGTGCGGTGGAAATCTGGGACAAAGTGGAACACCTGGGAGCAAAAGTTTTGGCGCGGGGTGATCTGTATACGAACTGAGCTTGCGGCGAACAGAGGCGGACGGGGGTGCAGAAACGATGCGCAGAAACAACTGTTGCGGCGCTAGGTTGCGGGGATGATTTCGAGGGTTGTGGTCATCGGTTTTGTGCGTTCTTTAGCTCATTGGAAACAGGGTAACCTGTACCACAACTTCCATTAAGGCACCATGCGCAGAAGAGCACCACAGGGACAGCTATATTGCGATGAAAACAAGCAAAAACAAGATGGCTGGCACGCCCGCGACGGCGAGCGCGCACCGCGGCGAGGTTGGCGGCGAGCGGGCGGCGAGAGGGAGAGAGAGGTGATATCTAGGAGTATTGTGTGCTCACCAGCGACCCTCAGGTGCAGCGAGTGGATTCGGGGAGGCATAGATTGACGGGGAGGCAGCGGGTTCTGGCAGCTCCTGGACGTTTCGGCCATCGGCATTCTGCAGCAGCTGTGGCGAGGTTCTCCGACGCCGTCTACGTTTTCAAGTCGATGAGGTGGATGTAGTAGCATCTCCCCCACACTCCTGGTACTGCTCGTCTTCAACCCCAACGCCAGAAGATGATGGTCGTGGCTAGGTTTTAGAAGTTTCATGGCCATGGTGACTTGGTGGAGGAAGAAGGGAGCTAGGGATCTCAGATTTCGATCTGGCCAGTGATGGGTGGTTGGCTTAGATAAGGAGGAGGCATGAAGGTGTAACATCCTAGCATTAGAGGTTAGAAATAAGTTGAAATAAAAAGTGTGCATTGCATTCATGCATAAAAAAATCCGTGGAATTTTCGGGCAAAACTAAAGAAGCTAGAGAGGGTTCGAGATCTCTCTTGCTCTAATGGAAGCATCTGGGCAAATGCGATAGATTTCGACATGACTTCTACTGTATCTTTGCTTTTGAGGGGAGTATCCATTCAAATTTTAACATTCAAAAGTTATGTTTGAATTCAAATAGAATTTGAAAGGAATATGGAAAATAAATTGCAATAATAGAATAAAGTACACCTTATATGAATATATAATACATTATCTTTATAATAAAGGTATCTCAAGACAAATGAAAGATTACATTAATAAATGAGAATTCACGAAAATACAGGTACAAATAATAAAAAGTCTTAAACTCCAAAAGGAGAGGAAATATAACTTTATAAAATAAGGAATGTAACATTCCATTGTTTCTTTACAATTAATAAATAAAAAGAAAATTATAATCAGAATAATATAAGTAATAGAAAAAGATGAAGTTGAACTATAAAAGGGAAATTCAACTTTATTATTTCAAACAAATAATAATACATTGTCTTTACAGATAAATAAAAGAATAAATGAATTACAAAAGAATCATGAATAAATATTTAATGGATACAAGTATATTAGAAGTCATTACACAGAGGAATAGTTATAAGTAAAGAAAAAGACATGCTTTAATGAAATGTATAAGTATTACATGGTTCTTACAAAAGAATAAAAGAAAGTTACAGTAACTAAAATCTAAAGTAAGGTTCCTATATCTAGTTTGGATACTCTTGTATTCCTTTTTGATACATGCAAGATAAGTCCAAAATAAACAAAGGAAGGGGATTAGAATTAGTTCTCTCAGATCTACAGTATAATGCACTATTTGTCTCGTCATTGAGTTTGAATTTTTGAAGGGGCAAGTTTCACCAAATCTTAGTAAATGTTCTTATCAGATACTTTGCCTCGGCCTTTTGCATCATAGGCTAGGACGAAGATACTTGCCAAACTTAATAGAAGGGTCACAAGGCAGAAAATATTAGGACAGTTGATCCAATCCACAGGCACAAGTTTCAAGGATTGAAACTTGCACCACATCAGGCCCACTTGACAGCAGCACTGTCACCACATGCAAGTAGTGTGATGTCAACACCACAAGGGAGCACTAAATAGAGAGAGAAGCCAGCCAAGCTAACTAGCTCAATATCAGTTTATCTACTAACCTGCATAACCATATCATTTCCTGTGTATTATACAAACAAACAACCTCCAGCAAACTAGATCCTCCCACCAAACTATCACAATCATCTGATTGCTTAGTAAACAATCCATCCAGGAATCAGGGGAAGAAGGATCATTGGCAGACCATCAACAAGACCAAGTCAGGCTCAGAACCAGGAGCACAAGGAGAAGATTAGGAGCACAAGGGCAAAGTTCAACACCAGCAGCAGATTCAGGAAGACAAGGCCAAGATAACATACTCACCAACATCAATAGCCTTCCATAATAGCAGGTTGTTAAATCAAGATCCTTCCTAAGTATTCATTCTTATCATTTTACCTTAGAAAGTGGATGGGGTCAAGAGAAAATCCTCAGATCTGTACTCAAATGGAGTGCCAGATCATCATAGT
This sequence comes from Avena insularis, assembly GCA_023614405.1. Taxonomy (NCBI): domain Eukaryota; kingdom Viridiplantae; phylum Streptophyta; class Magnoliopsida; order Poales; family Poaceae; genus Avena; species Avena insularis. Next base: position 460,529,420 of record CM042690.1, read on the forward strand.
ATAATGCACTATTTGTCTCGTCATTGAGTTTGAATTTTTGAAGGGGCAAGTTACACCAAATCTTAGTAAATGTTCTTATCAGATACTTTGCCTCAGCCTTTTGCATCATAGGCTAGGACGAAGATACTTGCCAAACTTAATAGAAGGGTCACAAGGCAGAAAATATTAGGACAGTTGATCCAATCCACAGGCACAAGTTTCAAGGATTAAAACTTGCACCACATCAAAGCAAAGACTGTCACCACATGCAAGTAGTGTGATGTCAACACCACAAGGGAGCACTAAATAGAGAGAGAAGCCAGCCAAGCTAACTAGCTCAATATCAGTTTCTCTACTAACCTGCATAACCATATCATTTTCTGTGTATTATACAAACAAACAACCTCCAGCAAACTAGATCCTCCCACCAAACTATCACCATCATCTGATTGCTTAGTAAACAATCCATCCAGGAATCAGGGGAAGAAGGATCATTGGCAGACCATCAACAAGACCAAGTCAGGCTCAGAACCAGGAGCACAAGGAGAAGATTAGGAGCACAAGGGCAAAGTTCAACACCAGCAGCAGATTCAGGAAGACAAGGCCAAGATAACATACTCACCAACATCAATAGCCTTCCATAATAGCAGGTTGTTAAATCAAGATCCTTCCTAAGTATTCATTCTTATCATTTTACCTTAGAAAGTGGATGGGGTCAAGAGAAAATCCTCAGATCTGTACTCAAATGGAGTGCCAGATCATCATAGTATAATGCACTATTTGTCTCGTCATTGAGTTTGAATTTTTGAAGGGGCAAGTTTCACCAAATCTTAGTAAATGTTCTTATCAGATACTTTGCCTCAGCCTTTTGCATCATAGGCTAGGACGAAGATACTTGCCAAACTTAATAGAAGGGTCACAAGGCAGAAAATATTAGGACAGTTGATCCAATCCACGGGCACAAGTTTCAAGGATTAAAACTTGCACCACATCAGGCCCACTTGACAGCAGCATTGTCACCACATGCAAGTAGTGTGATGTCAACACCACAAGGGAGCACTAAATAGAGAGAGAAGCCAGCCAAGCTAACTAGCTCAATATCAGTTTCTCTACTGACCTGCATAACCATATCATTTCCTGTGTATTATACAAACAAACAACCTCCAGCAAACTAGATCCTCCCACCAAACTATCACCATCATCTGATTGCTTAGTAAACAATCCATCCAGGAATCAGGGGAAGAAGGATCATTGGCAGACCATCAACAAGACCAAGTCAGGCTCAGAACCAGGAGCACAAGGAGAAGATTAGAAGCACAAGGGCAAAGTTCAACACCAGCAGCAGATTCAGGAAGACAAGGCCAAGATAACATACTCACCAACATCAATAGCCTTCCATAATAGCAGGTTGTTAAATCAAGATCCTTCCTAAGTATTCATTCTTATCATTTTACCTTAGAAAGTGGATGGGGTCAAGAGAAAATCCTCAGATCTGTACTCAAATGGAGTACCAGATCATCACAGGATATTTGTTTTCACAAAAGAGCAGTAAGTATTCTCATCCTAATCATGGCCTTAGACCTGCATCATAGCCCAGTTAAGAAATCACTCCTGCAAGGCAAAAACCATGTGTACCATGCTATGTATGGTGTCACAATGATTTATCTCACAAAAAAATCCTAGAGAAAGAACTTATTCGTTAGTGTTCTTATTCAATTTCCCAAAGTATATTTAAGGCAACATCTCTTTAGGAGAAAGGAATCATTTCTCTAGTAAGACTCTATAGATAATTTAAGCAACTCATGTCTATCAAAGAACGAAAGATAATATCCTCAATAGAAAAATCAGCCAATCAAAGTCACATCATATTCTTAGGAAGTAATCCTAAGAATTAGTGTCTATCTTAAGTGACCCTTTAACTGAATCTAAGATTCAGACAAGCATGGAGGCATTCCACTATGAGCATAGTCAAGAAACATGGTTCTAGGAAAAGGGTTCCTACCTCATGTATATATAGGCACATTTACACATCATCAATACCTCTTAAAGGAATTGGTATCCATTTTAAATTCCACCTCTTTAGAAAAACAATTGCAATTCATGTTATAACAGCAATTGAAATGTTGAACCTTAACACCCAATATCATTGTAGTATAGTTTCATCCACCCCAAGTTCAAAACACCACCACTCCATTTCAATGGCTTAAATATGTAATAGGAATAATTCAACCATCCAGTTGGAGACAACAAATTTTACAAAGCCTCATTAGTTGGCAGTATTACTTTAGTATGGAAGAATATTAAACATAACCAATAATATATGCCAATATAAGACAACATCCTCAGTATATATCAACTTATTCAGATAACAACAATTATAGGTTCAGGTAGTAACCTGTTGACAGAAGCTACTGTCAGTAGTTCTAAAACAAGCATAGAATCAGGAACTTCACTTTGTATTCACAAAAGTAGCACACTCAAATCCATCTCTTCCTTCTCTGATAGTAATAAGTAAAGGGGGGATTCTAAAATGAAGAGAAAACCTAGATAAGGTTCACAACCTCAACCAAGGGCATAGTAGATAGAAGGGACAAAGAGTAAGGGGAGGTGACGTTGACCTACCCGAGGTCCTCGCTACGTGATAGTAGAGGAAGCAGAGGTGTTTGGCGGTGGTACACACGGCGACACAGGGAGCACCCGAAGGCGCTGTGACCTGCGCCAAGCCGCGGACATGGCGGCCAAAGGTGAAAGAGCAGCATGTACAGCGCCACCGCAAATCCACAGCACCAGGGTAGCACCATCTAGTCGCCGGAGCACCACATCGTCGTGAGGGAGTGAAACCCTAGACCTGGAAAGGGGCGGCACGGTCAGTAGAGGGCGCAGACGACGAATCGCACAGGGTAGGGTGATGCACCTTGGTCATCTACGCAATCCAGCACCACGGCGGCACCCACAACGGCCGGTACTCGCCGGAATCGCAGCGACGATGGTGTCGCCATAGGATCACCTCAGAGAGGTGAGAGAGAGGAACGAGGAGAGCTCGGGGGAGGCAAATGGGGCCTCGCTAGGCCGACCCAACCCTAAGGTTGGGGTTGGACCCAACCCCAGTGGGACAAAAGGGCCGGATGGGCCAAAGCCAGGATGGGCTAGTCCGTTGATTAGGCCTAGTTTAAATAGAGAATTAAGTTACAGATTTATTGAAAATAAATAAATTACCAATATGCCCCTAGGACTATTTTAACTTTAGGAACAAAATAGAAAATTCTAAAAATATACTTATAATATATCAAAATGATCACCAAAATAATCTCTACTCCATAAAAATACAAATCTACTTATTTAAGCTAGATATAATGCAAATAAATATTAACCATATTAAATCCTAAATGAAAGTTCATAAAATAAGTAAAAGCTCTAAAAATCAACAAAAATCATTTATGTGTATAAAAAATCAATCCACTATTTTTAAAAAAATACTAACTCAATTTTTTACAAATAAATCTTAAAGAATTATTCAAAGACATTTAATCATTTGTGGAATTTTACAAAAATAAGAATAATACTTAAAAATAAATAAAAATCATTTTTAAGATCTTGAGTAAATGTATTTTACTAAAAATACTAAAAGTATTTTCCTATAGATTTTTAAGATTTTAAAATAATAAATCCTTGTCTATTTTATAAAATACCTATTTTGTCAATTCTTTAAAAACATTTCTTAAGTAAGAAATAATGAAAATTCCATATGAAACCTTAAGTCCCGTATATCTGAATACTAGTTCCAAAGCCATAACTTGGATCTATAATAAAACTTAAGTGTAGCTTATTAACTTTATAAAAATCTTTTAAAATAAAAAAAATCAAACTAAACAAACAATTTTAAGTAAATTATAAACATCATTCACTTATAATAAAAGTGAATACTATTTATCTCTGAACCATTCTTAAACACGATTTCAAACCCTAACAGTTCGATAAGATCATCTAAAATTGCTTTCTTTAATAAGTCACATCAATTTCCTAACAGCAAATTGCATTTAAGCACATAATTCACTTAAATTGAAAGTGAATGATCTCACACTCTTAAATAAGCTTGTTACAAAATTTAAAACTTATTAATACTCTTGTTCTACCTTTATGGAACATTATGAAGTGAACCGCATACAAGATGATGGAATATTCAAAGCATATAAGTCTTCACTACATATGTTGTGATTGTTCAAATATAATAATGATTTCCTCTTTGATAATCATAGTTAATAAGGCACCCTAAAAAGGTAACTTCAAATTGAAATGATTTTACTTTGTAAAGTACACTTTTCCGCAGAAGTGAATCTTTTACGGTAAATACAAATGAACTCCACATTTGTCTTTAACTCTCTAAGTTATAATAGAAAGCTTGAATAGAATAAACTCTGAATTATTTATCAACACTTTGGATGCTATATCACTGTGTGTTACTTATTGTATCTACATACCGTTACACACACTCACAAGCCTTAATAAGAAGCACAGGTGTGAAGCTGTTATAAAAGTGAAACACATTCTAAAAGAAACCATCTCCAATTTCCAATCCCTAGATCATAGACGATTATTCTGGGGATTCGTGTTTACCAAATTGCATTACAATAATTATGCATAATTGCATCTTGCTTCTTTAAACACTCTTCCTTATTGGACCAATGATGCTATTTTCAGATTTTGGATCTTCTAGTGTCTTGAAGACCGTGAGTACATTATCTTGCAATCACAAAAGGCACGTTCACACTTGCTCATGTCCTTTGATTATTTTCTATCAACTGCTTGTAACTCAAATAATTTCATCACCTACATTTTAAAAAGGTCGAAAACACTATTTTCATAATTAACTAGAAGTATCGGTTACTGATCCAGGGTTAGTAGCTAATCTATTATAACTGGCAATGGAAATGCCATTGCACAGGAATGTATCATCTAGGAATTAACAACTAATGTCGCCAGTGATTCTAGCACCGTATATCACGCGTTAACCATGAGATCTATAATGGCTCTATGGAAGCCAGTTGTATCTTCTCCCTTTCACATGGACGGATGACCTTATCATGAGGCTAGTGGATTTCTCGTTGAGAAGCTAGCACATGGGTGGGACACCTTAGCTCCCCATGATACCAGTGTCTAGACTATCTGTGAGCGGCTGCTAGAGGTATTGTTGGACCTTTAGGGAGCTTGCCAGGGCATAACATCTCATAGAGTCTTCAGGTGCCTACCAAAGTTATAGCTGGTCCAATAAGGGGCTTAATAGAGGTGGGAAAGTCCTGAAGGGTCGTGTCTTCATGCGGGGTCGTGAAGAGGGCAGTGATTGGCTTGGATCTTAGACTGGGCCCCATACCAAGGAAGTATGGACAAGCTCGCGACTTGGATGTGCAACAAGGCTAAGGTCTCTCATGGGTAAAGAAACGCACCTCTGTAGAGTGTAAGAACTGTGACATGTTACTCCCTATTCCGGGAAGGAGCTATGAACACGGCAGGAAAGGAACTCCACAAAAGTTCTGGTCAACCTGTGAACGTTGTCGGACATAGTTTTCAGAATAAAAGCACCCTTTGAAGAAATTTTTACGAAAAAACCTGCATTGCCTACGACCTTTGGTCTATGGCTATAGAGATAATGCACCAAACACTCCTTTTTAGTAAACCTGCTGAGTACGCTCGTACTCAACCATACCTTCTTAACCCTTGCTAGGTTCTAAGCCGTTGAAGACGACGTCAACACCAACTTATGTTCAAGATACCATCATCGACAGCTCAAGCTCTCCAAGAAAGTCAATCAAGTCAACTTGTGTATCAACTAAAGTGAATATGAAGCTCTTGTTTAGATAGGAGTAGATTCTCTAGCCATAAAACCTACTTCTGTAGAGTATTGTATTAGCAGCAATTGCAAGCCAATTAGTTTAGATACTAGTCTTAGTCTAAAGTTAGTTTTGAGTTGTTACTTTGGTTCTTCTTTGTAAGAAGATTCTTTCTCCCTCTTTAACCTAGAGAGTTCTCTGGATCTTATGTAAAGAGTCGAGTTGTAATTTATAGTCATGTCTTGGACCTGTTGTGTTTCTGTTGTACAACTCTGAGGGATGTAATACTAGTGAATGGTGTATCATTGGTGTTATGTCAACGACTATAGTGTACTACACCATGTAGTGGTATGCAAGGTCACCGCAGAAGGTCACACGGGGTGGGGTGGTAGCTTTTCAAAAAGGTGAGAGGGAGGTGCATGGCAAGTGCTGTGCGTGGTATCTACTACTGCTATTATTGATCGATCAAGGAGGCTAGTTGGTTGCTGAAGGAGGCCCGGGTGCATTGGGATTGCGGCAGAAAGAAGAGGAACATGAGGCGGTCAGACTAGGTTCAAGTGGAGTCTAACCAGGAGAGAGCAAGGAGGGTTTCTTCGGATGCACTAGGTGTGACCACGGTAGAAATTCAGCTGACCTGATCGATTATCTAGGAGTGGTTTTGGTCTTAGGAGAGAAAGGAAATGGTGTATGTGGTGTGGTGGCACACGCATAAGCACATACATGGCCACGGTTGAGCTTTTATATTAATGCATGTGTAGCTACACTACAACAAAAGTTGGCTTTTACAATGGACGATTTTCGTGGTTGAAGGCCTGTTTTTCGTGGCTAAAAAGTCTTCTACGACGGATAGTCATCGTGGTAAAAGCCCCTTCACAAAAGAATCTACCATGGTTTTTTCCTGACCGTGGCGGATCGCAACCTTCAGCCACGGAAACTTGTTCCGTCGTAGATCTATTCGCCAGCCGCGTTGACTGTTGACGTCATGCAAACTACCACGTGGCGGCCACCGTTAGCGGCCAGTTACCGCTGTTAACGGCCATAGAAACCGTGGTAGAAACCAGGCCTAGCCAAGGCCTGCTAAATTCTAACTGGGTCGGACCATTAGGGAAGCCCAATAAGAAGATGACCCGTTACTGTTTTGTCCTGCACTGTTTGAAATGGACCCAAAGTTGCAGCCAACAGCGGCCTGCAAACTTTCAAGCCCAATAATGTTTCGGCTTAAAGAAGGCCCATGATGGTCCAACACCGTGCGACCCATTAATAGCCTGCGCCAAGTCGCTCATGTACATTTAAGGCATGCGGGCGGCCCATCATTGTTTATTGCAGCCCATCGTGGGCAGCCTACTGATGGCCCTTGTCTGAGATGGCCCATTACTGTTCAAGCCTGTTACTGTCCTGGCCTTTCACTGTTTCAGGCTTTACCTGTTTAGGCCCACAAGTGGCCTTTTACTGTTCTAGTCTGGTAAATATGTCACTGCTATCGCTTGCGCCGAAATTTCTCGGCCACATTATTCGCTTGTCACTATTTCGCCTTTCACCGCTAAGGCCGGGCTACAGTTTTGGCTTGTTACTGTTCTGGGATTTCATGGTTTCTTGCCTGTTACCGCAATGGGCTATTTCATTCGCTACATCGTTGTTACCGCCATCATACGCTTATGACTTGTTACTCTTACGGCTTATTACCATTACGGCCTGTTACTGTTACGTCCAGTTACAACTTGTAGGTTGGCCCATTATGTTTACGGCCTTTTACAGTTTCGGCCTTTTCTGAAGCCCATGCCAATGTCATAAAACATTTATATAATCCAGCATTTTTTAGTGTTAATCATCAGCCGAATACACGACGGGCCAATAACAGAGCACGGTATTATTCCCTAATCGACACACTCGTCATGAAGTTACGTGAATTACCGCATATATGGACAGCGTCAACTAAATGCATACATGGCCTACACGAGTTATCTAGATATTACATCAGCTGCAAACTTCTTAAATTTATTACATATTATCAAATCAAGGGAAAGAAAAATTGGCATTTCAGTTGACAATCAAGTTGATAGCAGAGTCCTCAATTGATCACCTGCATCTTCCTTTAAGTGTGATAGCTACATTGGAGGAGACATGATCTTGCAGCCCCCCTTTGGTGGCGATACCAATAATTGCACCCTGAAACTAAGTAATAATAAGTTAATACATCAAACAAGATAAACTACTCATTTGACTGATATGACAGGAGCTATGATCTAGAGTTTACAACTGGTCAATGGTTCAATTATTAACCAACACGTCAAACAAACAGGACAAGCAAGCATGCATTAAACAAGTGTGCCTACCGTGAAACGAGCAATCAAAAAATGTGTGTGTGTGTGGCTTAGAATTTCAGCAAAAATAAACTAGCCAGGTCATTTCAACAAATATATATGGAAGCAGTTCTATACCCTAAAATGCAAGAGACGTCGGGTGACTCAGAATTTGCGCTGAGACACAAAATGACATGCAGTTACTATCATAGCGAAGAATGAACTAGATAGAAATTATAACCGCATCATACGAGAACTTGTAGAGTAGGAATACAAACCACGAATGAACTATATATTATAGAGGATAGTTATGTCGTGACTTAGGACGAACCAGACCTAGAAGCAGATGCAAGATATAATGGCATCGCTCGTGAACCTATAGAGCAGGACAAACAAGCATTAGACAAGTGTGCCTATAATGAAATGAGCAATCAAACAAAGTGTTTCTTAGAGTTTCAGCAAATATAAACAAGCGAGGTCATTTCAGCAAATATATATGGAAGCAGTGGCATCTCCTGGAATGCATAGTCATTGGGTGACTCAGAATTTGTGGTGAGCTACACAATGGCATGTAGTTACTGTCATAGCTAAGAATCAACCAGATAGAAATTATAATGGCATCATAAGAGAACGTCTAGAGCAGGAATGCAAACCACGAGTGAACTACATAGTAGAGGATAGTTATGGCATTGTCAGGATGAACCCGCACCAGGTAAGGAATTAATGGTATCCCTTGTGAACCTGTAGAATAGGCTATACAAACCAACATGTTCATTGTTCCATTTTGAGCTATATGCAAGAAAAAGGAAATAGTTAGTGATGCACCTTTTGAAGAAGTAGATGGCAACAACAAAATTATAATCGAATTAGTACGAAGAGTTTAAACGGCTACTACAAGATAGAAGAATGATGCCAAGGAGGAAATAATAGCAGGAACTGATCTCAGGATGAACCAGATAGATTCAGCAACTGTAGAGCAGGGAATCCACAGTAATATTTTTCGCTGACTTCAGATTTTGCAAGAATTACACGGTAGCAGGCAATTAATGTTGTATGGAGTAGCTAAGAACATGTGTATGATAAAATAACAGACATGTCCATGACTTGAAATTTGTAGAGCGGGGCATGCAAACCAACATGTCTAATGACCTTGTATGTACTAGCACGAAGAACAGGCATGCCCACTGACTTGTATGTATGAGCATGATGACAAAAATGCAGTTCACTGCGACATGATTGAACCTTATATACTACTAACAAAACAAAAACGGATTGCATATTTGGTTAACCTTGGTCGGAGAGGCGTCTAAGCATCGTCGGTACTGTGCGGGTGATGTCCAGGTCACCGAGGGTGCTGCGGTTGCGTGGCTATTGGCATCGGGGAAGAAGATCTTGGGCAGTCGATGCCGACTTGAGTGCGGTGGATGAGAGCGTCGTTGAGGCAGATCCAGTGTAGTGAACGGCGACGGCCGAGCAGCTGGTCTAGAGCGGTGGACATGGAACTCCTTGAACTAGATCACATCAGGTGGACACCGGTGAAGCGGATCCGGTATGGTTGGGTATCTTTCGGCGGCAAGGAAGCAGAGCTTGGGCGGTCGATGATGCCAACAACAGCGAGGAAGTAGATCTTGGGCGGTCAATGATGCCATCGGCGTGGTGAATGACACTACAGCTCTTGTGTAGTGGCAGAGAGACTTGGTGAACTAGATCCGGTGGGTGAGCATCGGTGAAGCGGCTCCGCGGTAGCGCACGGGACCAGAGATCAAGCCGGTGCACGCGGTGGCCATGGAGGCGATAGAGGAGCTTGGGATTTTTGGGAGGGTCAGCGGGAAAAACTGTGCGAATCGAGACCATAGTATAGGTGAATAGCAATATAATTATGATCGTGCCCCCGAGGTACTGACTTTACCATGCCCATCTATCGTCTGAACAATGGGTAGAACAGGAAATTTAAAGACAAAAGTTTTTGAAACAGAGGGGCAAAAAATGCTCTACCTGCGCAGTCGAAGATTTCATAGGGTGCGCGACCAGCGCTCCCTATGGGAGTAGCCCCCGAGTGTCTGTTCGAGTCGTAGACTCGAGAGGAGACTTTTAGTGCAAGCATTGCTCAGTTGTTTAGTCCGTAGGACTCGAAAATTTTCGGATGCTGAAATCCTTCCTCCCTATGGGAGTAGCCCCCGAGTCCGTAGTGGAGTCGTGGACTCGACGTAGGACTCAAAGCTCTTGTGTGTGAACGGCCATCGCTCCAGTTTGGAGTAGCCCCCGAGTGTCTGGCGGAGTCGTAGACTCGGGCAGAGACTCGAGTCTTGTATCATGCAACGGTAGTAGGAAAATCTCGTGGGCGTCACTGACCGAAGTACATCGGTGCGCGCGACCAGCGCCTCGATGGAGTAGCCCCCAAGTATTTAGTCGAATCGTAGATTCGAGTGAGTACTTTTAGCTGTGGAGCCAAAGTTATTGCTAGTATAGCTGTTGATGACGTCAGTGCTGACGATCAATGACCTCAAGCGTCTGCTGCGCCAGAGATGACTTGACTGGACGATGCGTGGGTCCCACTTCCTGACTTTGAATTGACCGGTCACGCCGCGTGAGATGATTACGGTGTTTCCTCGATTTCCGCGCGTAGTGGACGTCGTGGGAACGACGGTTCGTTGTGGTGCTGACACGTGTACGGCCAGATCTGTCGTTGGCGTTAGGTCTTCTTGATGGACGGTCAGCGTGCGTCGTCTTTGCTGTTATAATCCATGGTGAAAATCGTGGTTTGTTTTCACCGCACCAATTCTTGCGTTTTACTGCCTCCTTGTGCTCGAGCGATTCTTGCTCCGTGCTGAGGGTTCCTTTCGCATTTCCTTTGTCTCCGTCGTTGGCAACGACACCACCGCCGTAGCGCCATGGGGAAACCAAAGAAGTCTTCGCCTGCAGTGGGAACCAGCGCCGCCGGAGGCAAGAAGGGCGCCGCCGCTGCTCGTGTCACCGATGGTGGCTGGCAGCGATCAGAGACGCGGGAGAGCGATCTCTGCAAGCTGCGCGAGCGGAGCCTGATTCCGCAGGACACGACGGCCGTGAGACCCCCCGGTAGTGAGGTAATCCCCCGTCCCCCATCTAGGTATCGGGTTATGTTTGTCGCCTTCGTTTTGCGTGGGTTTGCGTATCCAGTCCATGACTTCCTTCGTGGACTGCTCTTTTTCTATGGGGTTCAACTCCATCATCTGTCTCCCAACTCCCTTCTCCACATTGCGTGTTTTATCACGCTTACAGTGTTGGCTTGGCATTGAGTCGCACTTTGGCCTCTTCCTAAGCTGTATTCCGTGAGGAGGCAGCTCGTTCGGATGGTGTGTATCCCATTGGGGTTTCATCATCTCTTAGTCCCGATGTCCAATTCTTTTCCTTCTCCATGTCCGAATCTGTCCAAGATCAAGGAGGAAATGGTTTTACATCCGTGACTCCGTTTGCTGGGCAAGATTTTGGTCTCGTTCCTTTTGACCCCTCCCAGTTAATTGTGAAGAAGAGGTCCTGGAAAAATCAGATCTTAGACGGTGAGGTGGAGGAGATAGAGGCCTTGTACCGTCGGGTGGAGGAGCTCCAATTGATTCCTGAGAAGGAGGTGAACGGTGTCGACATTATCCGGGTGTTTCTTGAGCGTCGGGTGCAACCGCTCCAGGCGAGGGCGCATCCGATGTTCCTGTACTCTAGGCGCCGTGATCCGACGAGGGTTTCGAGTGAGAAGGTCTCCGAGGTGGACCTTGACAAGGATCTTCGCGCGCTGTTGAAGTTCAAGGCTGACGAAAAAATCCTGGGGAAGTCGCTGACTCCTCCCTTTTCGTCGACGTTGGCCGTGCCAAAGGTGTAGATTTGCGCACATGGTGCTTCCCTTATGTTTTTGTTAGTTGTGTACTTGTGTCCTTTGTTTGCTAACAAAGTTTCTTCTCATCTTGTAGAGCTTCAAAGTGCCAGGCATGGCACCACCATTGCCCGAAAGGTATCCGAATGCCCCGGATAATGAAGTGGTGGATTCCGTGTCCGAGCTTCTTCGAGCGATCTCCGCGGAGGATGCCGGAATCGAAAGTGAAGACCATTCGAGTAAGCGATCACGGAGCTCGAGCGAGTCTTCGATGCTCGACCTCGACTCCCGTGAACTTCCTGGTCTTGAGCGCCATGATGATGTTCAGGGGTTCGCCTTCCTATTCCTGCCGTTCCTGTGCGAGCTGTTGCTCCGCACCCGCCAGCAAAGCGGAAGAAGGAAGAGAAGAAGGAGGAGAAGAGGGCCCGGAGGGCTTCTCCTATCTTTGACCTGAGCGCGTTGGGCTCGTAAGTGTGCTTGTTGCCACTGTTGTCTTTTGCTCACTTGTTATTTTTGCGCCTGTGTTGATTGGTTCGTATGTAGGCAATCCTCCGACGGCTCTAGTGATGGAGCGCGCGAGATGATGGGGGAGTCGAACATTGCGTCGCCGCCTCCGCAGATGGTGGCGACGTCGGGTGGTGCTGCACCAGTTCCTCTTGTGCAGGAGAGGCTGGTGGTTGCGCCTCAGAATTTCGCAGGCGGGCCTGCGGGTTCGCCTTCGGAGCACGTAAGTTTTTCTGCTTCATGTCACGGGGGGAGCCCCCGGGCGTCTTCGTGTGCTGATGTTGTGTTTGCTTCTTTGTTTTGGGCGGAGCCCTCAAGTCATGCCCTTACTGCTATTTCTTTTTCCTGCAGCCTTGTGTCCGAGAGGCCAAGCGGCTGGTGGAGGAGCACCTGACGCTGGAGGTGAAACTGCAGCAGCTGCAAGGTATTCGTTTGCCTTGTAGTACTTTTTTGTTTATCCTTGTCCTGTTTGTTGACACTGGCTTGTTGTGAATGCAGAGGAGCATAATGACTCTCTTCGTGAGGTTGATGCTCTGAAGAAGAGCCTTGGCCAATTGGAGTAGAAGGTCGAAGCCACCGAGGCGTAAAGAGCGCTTTGAGCTGGAGCTGTCAAAGGCAAGCGAAGAGCGCCTCAGCAGGAAGCCGCAGGTCGTGAGGTAGGAGTAGCGGAGAAGCTCATGGCTGCTGCCAAGGCTATTTCGGGTGAGTACTAGCTTTTGTAGTTGCTTCTTTTTCTTCGGGTCCTCTTCTATGTTGCTATTCTTCATGTTTTCTTCTGTTTTGTCTCAGATGCCGCAGGCATCGAGTTTGACCGTGGTGCTCTGGAGCACGGGAGTGCTCTGGATGATGCCACTTTGGCGGTCGAAGACCGCTGCAGCACCGTCGCCAACTCCTTGCCAAGGCAAAGGAGGTCCTTGGTCGCTTCTACCAGAGCTCTTCCCGGCGCAACCCTTGAAGATGTGGGTGCTCGCGCAGGCTCACCACCGCACTGCGCATAAGCTCAAGCGTAAGGGCATCGGCGTGTCCGCTGATGGCGATGGCCATGGCGGCTGGGGCGGAGCTGGACTTGCCCCAGATCACTTCTCGGATGCCGACGGCTGCGGATGGATCAGAGGTAGCCTTCGCTGCTTACTCCGCTCGCTGCAGATGATATGGGCCCAAGCTCATTGACTTGTTGTCTGAGTACGCGCTATGCGCGAGGCCAAAGCTAGGCGATGCCGCTCGAGGCGATTTCGGTGTCCTACGCCTTAGGCATAGGAGATGTAGGGTAGTATGTAGTTTACTTTTGCTCTAAATATCTTTTGTAGCACCATTCTTGAGCCACGCAGTGGCCTTATTTAATGAATTCCTCTGAGTTGGGCTTTATCTTTGGCTGAGTGTCTGTGTGCCTTCTTTTTCTTCTGCTTTAGGTTCCTTCGGGTGTTGACCCAGTTGGTACTTCATCCGAAAGGCCCTTGCGAGCATCGTTGGATGATTCCTCGCAGCTCGCTTTTCTGCGGGATCGCGTGCGCAGCTTGGAGAGGGATTTGCTTGGGCTACGCGGTCGTGCTGACGTTTGGAAGTCCAAAGGCACCGTAGTGCAGCCAGAGAGGAATACTTGATGGCGGAGCTGGGTCGGCTGTCCGGCAATGCGCAGTAAGTTGATCCTTCTTTCGGTCGTAGCTTAGTTCTTCGGGTGAGCCTGGCCTTACTCTTGTTCTCAGGTTGTTGTCGCGGTGCGAATCTCCAAGGAAGAAAAGGAGCGCATTGCTATTCGAGTCAATTGTTTGACTCAGCAGGACATGGAAGCCGGTGGCTTCTTTTGGGTGGATCACGATCGTGCCATGGTTCTGGCGACGGTGCAGGATCGCGTCTTCCAGGTTTCGCGGGTGCTCCGCCAAGTGTAGACATCGCTGTCCTCGGTGTTGCACGTCATGTTTCCGTTGGATGGCGCCGACGACCCTTGCAGGACTTCCGCGAAGTTTCGAGTGCCAGCAATGTCAAGGAGCTGGTGCGGCAGCAGCTTGTCGCAGGGTGAAGGCGCCTTGTCTCTTGTGAGGGTGCATCGCCTGATGTAGATTTGGCTGGCGATCGGGCCACCTCCTACCAGATGGTGGCGAGTGGAATATGCGTCCCATTACGCTGTAAGGCGATGCAACAGATTGTAGATTTGTTTGAGCAGCGTGCTCGTGCTATTCTGCAGAATAGGTAGAACCTGAAAATAAGCAGATAGATGTAAAATTTGTATATTGCGGTATGTGCCCTTTGTTGTAAAGGTTTGCTTGTTAGCGAGCACGCAGTGCTTTGATTTAGTACGTGCCCTTTTTGTTAGCCTGACGTGGTCAGCTACTCAGGTGTACATGTGTTGTCCTCAGTCGATGAAATCGTGAGGTGGGGGGAGCCCCCGAGCGCGTTTTGTCCTCAGTCGATGAAATCGTGAGGTGGGGGGAGCCCCCGAGTGCGTTAGTAGCATGTAACAAAGTTGCAGAGAAATAGTCAACAAGGTTGGGAGCGAGACACTTAGCTTTATTTGTAGCGTAATGGAGGAGGTACATGGTTCGGCTGAGTAGCCTTGGCCGTAAGCCTTATTGAAAGTAAAAAGGGGTACATTGCCCATTGCTATGGGTAGAATCGTCGCAGGTGCGAGATGTTCCATGGGTTGGAGTATGCGACTCCAGACTCCATGTGCTTGAGGCGATAGGCGCCACCTGGGATGACTTCGTGATGACATAGGGTCCTTCCCATGGCGAATCGAGTTTGTTCGATCGCTTTTGCTTGAGTCGCAAGACGAGGTCTCCTTCGACGGCGACTCGGCGCAGCCGCGGCTGTGATAGTTGCGAGACTTTGTTGGTACACCGCGGATCTAGCTGCCGCTATATCCCGTGCTTGCCGAGTGTGTCGACGGCGTCTTCGAGTGCAGCCATGGATTCGCCTCGTAGGTTACGACTGTGGAGCTGGTGACGTAGTTCGCTGGTAGCACAGCCTCAGCTCCGTGTACCATGAAGAACGGTGTAGCCGGTGGAGCTGTTTACGTAGTTCAAGCTCCACAGATGACGGTAGCTCTTCGCCCAGCTTGCCGCCTTTGTGCTCGAGTGAGCTCATGAGGCGTTTCTTGATGCCAGCGCCGATTAGGCCGTTGGCCTTTTCCACTTGCCCGTTTGTTTGCGGGTGCGCCACTAAGGCGTACGTGATATTGATCCCGAGGCCTTCGCAGAAGTCCTGGAATTCTTCGGAGATGAAGTTTGATCCGTTATCGGTGATGATGTCACGCCGAACCTGTAGACTATGGATTCGAAGAATTTGACGGCGGTTTTGCCCTTCTGGTTGGTGACTGGCATGGCCTCGATCCACTTGGTGAATTTGTCGACTGCGACCAAGAGGAAGACGTTTCCTCCCTTCGAGGATTTTGGCAGTTTGCCGATCATGTCAAGGCCCCATTGAGCAAAAGGCCAAGCTATGGGTATGGGTCGGAGTTCGACCTGTGCGTGCGGTTTGTCGGCGAACCGTTGGCACCCGTTGCATCTTCGGACGATGTCCTTTGCGTCGCTCATGGCCGTTGGCCAATAGAATCCTGCTCGTAGAGCTTTGGCGACAAGGGAGCGGCTGCCTGCGTGGTGGCCGCAGATGCCCTCGTGGATATCTTGGAGTATGGTCTTGCCATCGCTGATGGTGACGCACCGTTGTAGGACGCCTGTAATGCTGCGTTTGTACAGTTCGCCGTTGATGATGGTGAAGGCTTTTGACCGACGAGATATGCGCCGCCGGGTTGTCCGGTAAGTTTCGCTTAGGAACTGGAGGTATGGACGTGTCCAGGTTTCTTCGACTGCCATGACCTGCATCAGGTTGACCATGGCGACTTCGGTATCCAACTTTTCGGGTCCTTCTTGACCTTCGGGTAGCATAGCCCCCGAGTGTTCTGCTTCTTCGGGTGATCCCTTGGGGAATTTCCGCTTGATGGATGGCACGCAGATCTGTTCGAGGAACACACCTGGTGGTACTTTTGCACAAGTGGAGCCGATGTTGGCGAGTCTATCGGCCTCCTCGTTGCTCTCTCTTCCGATGTGCCGAAGTTCGCAGTCGTCGAATTCTCCTTCGAGTGCGTTGTATAGTGCGCGGTACGCGATCATGTTTTCGGCGTGTGTGTCGCACTCATTCATCGCCTTTGGACGACAAGGTTGGAGTCACCGTAGATGACCAGGCGCGTTGCGCCGCATATTTTGCCATCCGCATGCCATGGATGAGGGCCTCGTATTGACCTCGTTGTTGGAGGCTCAATTTCATCGAAGGGCGTACTTCATCTTGTCACCTTGCGGGGAGGTCGGTATGACTCCTGCCCCTGCTTCGTTTGGAGCCGTCAAAATGCATTGTCGAGATTGCGACATGTCTAGGGTGTCAGCGGCTGCAGCTCCATCCGAGGCACCGAAGTCCGGAAGGACTTGAGATTTGATTGCGTGTCGCTTCTGGAGATGATGTCCGGTGGTGATAGTTCGATGCCCCAAAGGGCCCGCGTCCTGTGGCCTCTGGATTGTTCAGGATGCTGTTTAGGGGTGCCTCGTTGACGACCATCACCTGATGCTCCTGGAAGTAGTGGCTTAGTCGTCGAGCCGTCATGAACACGCCGTAGGCCAGCTTCTGGTAGTGCGGGTACCGCTGTTTTGTTGGAGTGAGAACCTCGCTGAGGTAGTAAATTGGGCATTGTACCCATGGGTCTTGCCTTCTTGGTCGTTCGACCACTTATCTTGACCACCGTGTGTGGCTGCTATGTACAAGAACAGGGCTCGCGCTTTTTGGCGTGACCAAAACGGGCGAGGTGGAGAGGAGCCGCTGAGGTTTTCGAATGCGCCGTTGGCTTCGTGTCCACTAACTTGTCTCGCTGGCGCAGCGCTTGGTAAAATGGTAGGGCCTTTTTCCCATGCGGCCGATGAACTCGCTTAGTGCCGCTATCATCGCGAAATGCTGAACGCCTTGAGGTTTGTAAATGGTAGGGCTCAGCAGCTCGCAGGCAAGTAGCGGCACTAAGGTGTTCATCACCGCATGGGCGAAGGCCCTACCATTTACCAACTGCCAAAGCGCATAAGTTCGAGGACACCGTGGCCAACGACGATTCGAAAACCTCGCGCTCTTCCACCGCCTGCTTTGGTCACGCCTAAAAGAGCGCGAGCCCCTCGTTGTCGACATAGCAGCCACACACCGTGGTCAAGACAAGACTGGTCGAACGACCAAGAAGGCAAGACCCATGGGGTACAACGCCTAATTTACTACCTCAACAGGTTCTCACTAACAAAACAGCGGCACCCGCACTACTGTGGTTTTACGGCGTGTTCATGACGGCTCGATGATCGAGCCACTACTTCTGTGGAGCATCGTGATGGTCGCCAACGAGGCACCCCTAAACAAAGATCCCGAACAATCCAGAGGCCAGGACGCGTGGGCCCTTTGGGGCATCGAACTATCACCACCGGACATCATCTACGGAAGCGACACGCATCAAATCTCAAGTCCTTCCGGACTTCCCGGTGCATCGGATGGAGCTGCACGCTCGACACCCAGACATGTCGCAATCCTCGACAATGCATTTTGACGGCTCCAAACGCGAAGCCGGAGCAGGGCAGGAGTCATACCGACCTCCCGCAAGGTGACAAGATGAAGTACGCCCTTCGATGAAATTCAGAGCCTCCAACAACGAGGCCAATACGAGGCCCTCATCCATGGCATGCGGATGGCAAAATATGCGCGAACGCGGGTCATCTACGGTGACTCCAACCTTGTCGCCCAGCAGACGATGAATGAGTGCGACACACACGCCGAAACATGATCGCAGCATCACGCACTATACAACGCACTCAAGGAGAATTCGACGATCGCGAACTTCGCACATCGGAAGAGAGAGCAACGAGGAGGCCGATAGACTCGCCAACATCGGCTCCACTTGTGCAAAAGTACCACTAGGTGTGTTCTCAACAGATCTGGCCATCCATCAAGCGGAAATTCCCCAAGGATCACCCAAGAAGCAGAACACTGGGGCTACGCTACCCAAAGGTCAAGAAGGACCCAAAGTTGATACCAAAGTCGCCATGGTCAACCTGATGCAGGTCATGGCAGTCAAGAAACCTAGACACGCCCATACCTCCGGCCTCGCTAAACGGAAACTTACCAGACAACCCGGCAGATGCCCGCGATATCTCGCTTGGTCAAAAGCCTTCACCATCATCAACGGCGAACTGTACAAACGCAGCATTACAGCGCCCTACAACGGTAAGGCCACCATCAGCGATGGCAAGACCATACCCAAGATATCCACGAGGGCATCTGGGCCACCACGCAGTACCGCCCTTGTCGCCAAAGCTCTACGAGCAGATTCTATTGGCCAACGGCCATGAGCGACGCAGCGACATCGTCCGAAGATGCAACGGGTGCCAACGGTTCGCCGACAAACCGCGACGCACTGGGTCCGAACTCCACCCATACCCATAGCTTGGCCTTTTGCTCAATGGGGCCTTGACATGATCGGCAAACCGCCAAAATCCTCGGGAGGAAATGTTCCTCTTGGTCGCAATGACAAATTCACCAAGTGGATCGAGGCCATGCCACCACCAACCGTAAGGGCAAAACCGCCACAAATTCTTCAATCCATAGTCTATGTGTTCGGGCATCGCGACAAAGATCATCACCGATAATGGATCAAACTTCATCTCCAAGAATTCCGTGATTTCGCCAAGGCCTCGATCAATATCACGTGACGCCAAAGGGCGCACCCGCAAACAAACGGGCAGTGGAAAAGGCCAACGCCTAATCGGCGCATCAAGAACGCCCATGAGCTCACTCGAGCACAAAGTCGGCAATCGGACGAAGAGCTACCGTTCGCCCCGTGGAGCTTACTAACCACGCCAAACAGCTCCACCGCCACACACCGCTCTTCATGGTACACGGAGCTGAGGCTGTGCTACCAGCCAAGCACGCCACCAGCACCACGAGTCATCGCTACAGCGAGGCCGAATCCACGGCCGCACTCAAGACGCCGACACACTCGACGGCACGGATATAGCAAAGCCTAGATCCGCTGTACCAAAGAAAGTCTCCGCAACTATCATACCGCCATTGCTTCTGTGTCCTTCGTCAAGGAGACCTCGCCTTGCGACTCAAGCAAAAGTGACCGAACAAACTCGATTCGCCATGGAAGGACCCTATGTCATCACCGGTCATCCTGTGGCGCCTATCGCCTCAAGCACGTGGAGTCCGGAGTCGATACTCCAACCCATGGAACATCTCGCACCATGACGATTCTACCCATAGCAATGGGCAATGTACCCTTTTACTTTCAATAAGGCTTACGGCCAAGGCTACTCACCAACCATGTACCTCCTCCATTACGCTACAAATAAAGCTATGTTCGCCCCAACCTTCGTTGACTATTTCTCCGCAACTTTGTTACATGCTACTAACGCACTCGGCTCCCACCTCACGATTTCATCGACCGAGGTCAAACGCCGGGGCTCCCCACCTCATGATTTCATCGACCGAGGACAAACGCGCCGGGGCTCCCCACCTCACGATTTCATCGACCGAGGACAACACATGTGCACTGAGTAGCTGACCACGCCAGTTAACGAAAAGGGCACGATTAAACCAAAGTATCAAGGCTCGCTAACAAGCAAAACTTTACAACAAAGGGCACATACACGCCCAGCCGCAATATATAAATTTTACATCTATCCGCTTATTTTCAGGTTCTACCTATTCTCAGAATAGCCCGAGCACGCCGCTCAAACAAATCTATAATCTGTTCGCATATCGCTTTACACCGCTGTAATGCGGACGAGATATTCCACTCGCCACCATCTAGCCGAGGAGGTGGCCCACGCCACAGAGCCAAATCTACATCGGCGATGCACCTCACAAGAGACAAGGCAGCCTTTCACCGCGACAAGTTGCTGCCGCACCAGCTCCTTGACATTGCCGGCACCAAACTTCGCCAGAAGACCTGCAAGGGTCGCTACCATCCAACGGAAACATGACGGCAACACCGAGGATGCCGATGTTCAGACCGCGGAGCACCCGCTGAACCTGAAGACGCGATCCGCACCGCCGTAACCATGGCACGATCGTGATCCACCCAAAAGAAGCCACCGACTTCCATGTCCCGCTGAGTCAAACAATTGACTCAACAGCAATGCGCCTTTTCTTCCTTCGAGCGAGATTCGCACCGCGATAACAAAGACGTATCAAGAGTAAGGCCAGCAGCTCACCAAGAACTAAGCTACGCAAAGAAGGATCAACTTACACCGCACTGCCGGACAGCCGACCCAGCTCCGCCATCAAGTATTCCTCTCGCTGCACTACGGTCTGGACTTCCAAACGCCAAGACGATCACAGAGCCCAAGCAAATCCTTCCAAGTCACGACGCGATCCTCAAGAAAAGCGAAATGCGAGGAATCATCCAACGATGCTCGCAAGGGCCTTTGATGAAGTACCAACTGGTCAACACCAAGGAACCTAAAGCGTAAGAAAAGAAGGCACATGACACTCAGCCAAAGATAAAGCCCAACTCGAGGAATTATTAAATACAGCATCAAGGTGGCTCAAGAATGGTGCTACAAAAGATATTTACAGCAAAAGTAAACTACATACTACCTTACATCTCCTATGCCTAAGGCATAGGACACCGAGTCAGTCGCCGTGATCGCTTAGTTGGCTCGCCAGCCAGCTGCATCGCATAACAAGTCAATGAGCTTGGGCCCATATCGCTCGCAGCGAAGAGTAAGCAGCGAAGGCTACCGATCCATCCGCAGCCGCCGGCATCCGAGAAGTGATCTGGCAAGTCCAGCTCCAGCCGCCATGGCTATCGCCAGCCCGACGGACGCGCCGATGCCCTTCGCTATGTATCGCAGCGCTTTACCGACAGAGCTCCGCCAGAGCACCCACATCTTTAAGGGTTGCGCCTTCGAAGAGCTCCCGTAGAAGCGACCAAGGACCTCCTTTGCCTTGGCAAGGAGTTGACGACGGTGCAGTGGTCTTCGACCGCCACAAGGGCATCATCCAGAGCACTCCTGCTCCAGAGCACCACGGTTAAACTCGGCGTTCATGCATCCGAGACAAAACAGAAGAAAACATGAAGAATAGCAACATAGAAGAGGACCCAAGAAAAAGAAGCAAGTACAAAAGCTAGTACTCAATTCGAAATAGCCTTTGGCAGAGCTATGAGCTCCGCTACTCCTACCTCACGACCATGCTTACAGACGCTTTTCGCTTTCTGCCTTTGACACCCAACTCATATGCGCTTTCACCAAGCAGCTTCGCCTTCTGCCCAATTGGCAAGGCTCTCCTTCAGAGCATCAACCTCACGAAGAGAGTCATTATGCTCCTCTCAGATTCACAACAAGCCAAAGGTCAACAAACAGGACAAGGATAAACAAAAAGTACTACAAGGCGACAATTGCCTTGCAGTTTCACCTCCATCAGTGTGCTCCTCCACCACCCGCTTGGCCTCTGACACAAGGCTGCAGGAAAAGCAATAGCAGAAGAGTATGACTTGAGGGCTCCGCCAAAACAAAGAAGCAAACACAACATCAAGACATCGAAGACGCCTGGGCCTCCCCTGACATGAAGCGTAAAACTTACGTGTCTGGCATAACCCGCAGCCCGCCACAAATTCGAGGCGCAACCACCAGCCTCTCTGACAAGAGGAACTGTGCAGACCACCCGACGCCGCCACCGCTCATGAGGCGGCGACGCAATGTTCGACTTCCATCATCTCAAGGCTTCCATCACTAGAGCCCGAGGATTGCCTACATACGAACCAATCAACACAAAGCAAAAATAACAAGTGAGCAAAAGACAACAAGGGCAAGCACACTTACGAGCCCAACGCGCCAGGTCAAAGATAGGAGAAGCCCTCCGGCCCTCTTCTCCTCCTTCTTTTCTTCCTTCTTCCGCTTATTGGCGGGTGCGAGCAACAGCTCGCAGACAGAACGGCAGGAATAGGAGAAGACGAACCCCCGAACATCATCATGACGCCAAGACCCCGAGGATTCCTAGAGTCTGAGGAGTCGAGGCATCCGAAGACTCGCCGAGCTCCGTGATCGCCATCAATGGTCTTCACTGATTCGCCATCCTCCGCCGGAGATCGCGCCAAGGAAGCTCAGACACGGAATCCACCACTTCATTATCCGGCATTCGGATACCTTTCGGTAATGGTGGTGCCATGCCCGCACTTTGAAGCTCTACAAGATGAGAAGAAACTTTGTTAGCAAACAAAGGACACAAGTACACACCGACAAAACATAAGGGAAGCACCACGCATGAATCTACACCTTTGGCACGGCCAACGCCGACGAAAAAGGGAGGAGTCAGCACTTCCCGGATTTTTTCGTCAGCCTTGAACTTCAACAGCGCCAAGATCCTTGTCAAGGTCCACCTCGAGACCTTCTCACTGAAACCCTCGCTTGATCACGGCGCCCAGTAAGTATTGAACATCGGTGCGCTTAGCCTGGAGCGGCTGCACCCGACGCCAAGAAACACCCGGATAATGTCGACACCGCTCACCTCCTTCTCAGGAATCAATTGAGCTCCTCCACCCGACGGTACAAGGCCTCTATCTCCGCCACCTCACCGCCTAAGATCTGATTTTTCCAGACCTCTTCTTCACAATTAATCGAGGGGTCAAAAGGAGGAGACCAAAATCTTGCCCAGCAAAGACGGAGTCACGGATGTAAAACCATTTCCTCCGCTAGTACCGACAGATTCGACATGGAGAAGGAAAAGAATTGGACATCGGGACTAAGAGAGATGATGAAACCCCAATGGGATACACACCATCCGAACTGCATCGCTTCCTCACGGAATATAGCTTCCTAAGAGGCCAAAGTGCGGCTCAATGCCAAGCCAACACTGCAGCGTGATAAAACACGCAATGTGGAGAAGGGAGTTGGGAGATGATGGAGTTAAACCCCATAGAAAAGAGCAACGGCGAAGTCATGGACCGGATACGCAAACCCACGCAAAACGGCGCGACAAACATAACCCGATACCCGATGGGGACGGGATTACCTCACTACCGGAGTCTCACGGCCGTGTCCTCGCGGAATCAGGCTCGCCAAGAGCTTGCGAGATCGCTTCTCCGCGTCTCGATCGCCGCCAACCACCATCGGTGACACGAGCAGCGGCGGCGCTTCTTCTGCCTCCGCGCATCGTTCCCACCGCAGCGAAGACTTCTTTGGCTTCCCATGGCGCTTACGGCGTGGTGTCGCTACAACGACGGAGACAAAGGAAATGCGAAGGAACTCTCAAAGACGCAGCAAGAATCGCCGAGCACAAGGAGGCAGAAACGCAGAACGGTGCGGTGAAACAAACCACGATTTTCACCATGGATTATAACAACAAAGACGACGACGACCGCCCATCAAGAAGACCTAACGCCAACGGCAGATCTGGCCGCATACACGTGTCAAGACCAAAACGAACTGCCGTGCTCCTATGACGCCCACTACGCCGGAAATCGAGGAAACGCCAGATCATCTCTACGCCAGCGGGCACCAATTCAAAGTCGAAGTGGGAACCACGCATCGTCAGCCAAGTCATCTTCCGCGCAGCAGACGCTTTGAGGTCATTGATCGTCAAGATCGACGCTATCAACAGCTATACTAGCAATAACTGCTCCACAGCCAGTACTCACCGAATCTATGATTCGACTAAATACTTGGGGCTACTTATCAGAGCTGGTCGCACCCGATGTACTTCCGGGTCAGCGACGCCCACGAGATTTTCCTACTACCGCTGTATGATACAAGACTCGAAGTCTCGCCGAGTTCACGACTCCGCCAGACACTGGGGCTACTCCAAACCGGAGCGATGGCCTCACACACAAGAGCTTCGAGTCCCACGTCGAGTCCACGACTCCACTACGGACTCGGGGCTACTCCCATAGGGAGGAAGGATTTCAGCATCCGAAATTTTCGAGTCCTACGGACTAAACAACCGAGCAATACTTGCACTAAAGCTCCGCCGAGTTCACGACTCAATAGACACTGGTTACTCTATAGGAGGCTTGGTCGCGCACCCTATGAAATCTTCGATCGCGATCTTCCGGATCCGCATGCAAAAACTTTTCGCAACTCTGCCCCAATTAATGCTAAGTGAGTAACATCCTCCTTGGCCACCAAACACCTCTGCGGTGATAAACATTCGATGCCGGCTCATGACGCAAAGATAAGACCCAGATATCATCCGATGGCCCGCAACGCACCGATCGATCAAGGCCTCGCTTGTATGAATCTGCACTCAGTACGATGAAAATCCCGACGACGACGCTGGGTACATCATTTAAAAACACCGTAATTCCACTCGTAAGACCTTCGCGGCTCGAGTCGAATTACGCCAAAGATATGTTCCGGTTCGAGTCGAGGGACTCGCACCAAGAAGATCGTGTTGTTTTGTCCTAAGACGATTAATCGACCTCGATCCGTCGGGTGAGTCGTGCACACGATCAACAATCCCTACACATTCTCTTGAAAGACAGAGTTACACCGAAGGATTGAAGAGTCTCAGAATCTACGATTCGACTAAACACTGGGGCTATCGACATGGTTATACCCTACGGTACGAATCTTCAGATACCCGGTCCAGCCCAAGGAAGGCCCACGGCCAATATACGCTAGCCCATGAAGATTTTCGGGTGGCCCAGGCCCATGACGCCTCCGGATCCTTGAAGAACAAGACTAGAGTTTCAATACAACTTGTAACCTACTCGTATCGGTACCCGAGACCTAGCCTCCCCATATATAAAGGCTAGGAGGGTCCAACGAGGAAGAGACACCCAACAACGATTCGCCTCGACGACATACACACCTCCACGCCAGATCGAATCTGACCTGTAACTTTCGGTTCCGCCGCAATAAAAGAGCGTATAAGCAGGAGTAGGGTTTTCTCCGGCCTCGAACTGGGTAAATCCCGTGTCCCCTGGTTGCTTGTCTGTTAACCGTGCCACGATCTCCAGCATCCCCATCTTCTCCAAAACCCAAGTCCATAACAATGGGCATTGACGAGTTGAAACCTCGTCAACGCCACTAGCGGGTATGTATTTACCTTTGGAGGTGGCGCGGTATCATGGAGATCTTGCAAACAAACCATATTGACAAGGTCGACTATGGAAGCAGAACTTGCTGCTTTAGACATGCCATCAGAGAGTCGAATGATCACGTGAACTCTTGATGGACTTGCCGTGGTTGAGAAACCTATACCGCCATCCTTTTGAATTGTGATAATCAAACCGTTATTGTCAAAGTGAACAATTCTAAGGATAACGCTGTCATCAAGACACGCCAAGAGACGCTTGAAGTCTGTGAAATTGAGAAACTCCGAGTAATTATCGTTACGTATATTCAAACCGACAAAACTCCGCAGATCCTTTAAAGGGACTATCACGAAACGTGATAGAAAGTGCATCGAGAGAGATGGGTTTGAGACCCATGGATATTACACAGTAGTGGTAACCCAACCTTTTTGATCGGAGATCCCGTGAATTAGGACCTGGGAAAACAAGCTAGTGGTGTGACGGAGGAGAGTATTAGATAACCCTCTCTATGTGAAGATGTACAACTCTCAAAGCTGTAAGGCAGGTTGGCAACATGCCTCAATGTGTTTCTGTTGGCTATGATTAGCAAAGATGCTGTCCTACAGAGCATTCTTGAAAGAACACACCTATACGAGTTCCGATTGTTAAACGTCACAATCTATGAGATTTGGGTGATCTCTAGTAAACTCATGAAGAGACCAAGTAGTATGACGCATATGCTACACCAGGGGTAGGCTAACGCAGCTGTGTACTAGTTATGACTTTGTGTGAAATCTAAAAGCACCAAACTTGCAATTCAAGGTTCGTCCATTGTTCAAGTTGCTGATAGACATAGCTCAAGGTTCTAGGCAGAAGTTCAACTTAACAGTCTCTGCTGAAACACTGGTATATAAACAAGTAGCGAGAATTGGCAAATCTTCAAATGGGCATTTGAGATCTGGTGGGGGATTGTTAGAAATAATGGGCTAAATAAATAAGCCCATATAGATTTCAGATTTTTCCTAAATCTCAAAGCCCATGTGTGTGGAAGCCCATGTGTGATTTGACCCAATTTGGTGGCAGCTCACATATGAGTGGAGTGGGAGCTAAAGTTTAGTCCCACATGGAAAGTTGGAGGAGAGTTACACCACCTTATAAGGTGGAATGGTTCACCACTTAGTAAAGTGAGTGAGAAGAGGAGAACTACACGCGCGCTCCTCCTCCGACGACGCCGCTGCTCGCACGCCCGCCCGCCCATCTCGTCACGACGCGGGTTGCGGGTTGCGGGAATCTCGCCGAGCGGTTTTGACAGACGTGTCAACAATTAGCCTATTCGGGTCGCTCCCGGATCATGGGCTATCTGTAACCGATCCGAACGTGCGCAACGTGGGCTTGGTCCACGACGTGCCCTATGCGGGATTCCCGAGCCGCTCTATATAAACTCCAGTGCGGCTTCCACCACGCACACACCGAAAAACCAATCTAGGGTTTGCCAACCTCTCTGCTTGCGCCGCCACCGTAGTCTACTCCATCCCGCTTGTCGGCGTGCACCGGCGGACGGGAGAGCAAGTCTCCGGAACCACTCGCCTTTGCGATTCTGTACGGGAGAGGGCGAATAAGGTTTTTGGAAAGCGCCCTGCGCGACTGCTCAAGTTCTGCATCACGGCTCGTCTTCCATCCAAGTCGGACGGTGTTGCCTATCGTCGTCTTCGCCGCCGTCTGCTTCGACCAATCTTCCCCAAGGCTACTGCTGCGATTACTGCAATCGAACGGTACGTGCGACGTGCTGCTGTCTGGTTATTAATCATGTTCTGCGAGTACATGTTTAGCTGCTGCCTGTTTCCGTTCATCTTGTTGTTTAGTACATCTAGTATGTTCGAGTTACATGTGCGAGTAGCTGGTATTATCATGTTTAATATTCTAGAATTAATCACGGAAATTGTGCCTAATTATTCAACAGATGTGCTTCTGTTGTTGTCTCTGCTTTCTCTTCTTGTACATTTCAATTCCTTTGTTCGTTCAAAGCTTTCTTTTCTCTTCAGTATAGGAACCTCTTCATTTGTATTTCCTCTTCCCTCTGCAAGCTGGTTCGCTTTGTGTTCCTTAATTGTTGAGGTTGTTCATTGTTTCTTTTCCTACCGTGGAGTGCTGGCGGTGACATGCATTGGACCCTCATCTCTACAAACATGATCTCGTTGAGTTTTCTTAATAAAACTGACTGCACCATGATGTTTATGCATTCGGATATTTCTACTACAGATGTAATGTTTTTTTATGCTAAGAAAGGATTTATTTTAAAACATGCTTTTGTAGTTAGAAGTCATGAATATACTAATATTCGTATGGCATGGAATACATATGGTGATAAATAACATTTTAGCTGTTTATGGTACTTCCTCCGGCCCAAATTAGTTAACTTAGATTTGTTAAGATTCGACTGTATCTAGACATGATTTAGTATTAGATATATTTTTATCTTCACAAATTTGAGTCAACTAATTTGGGTCGAAGGGAGTACTATTAATTGATATTTTTTGGGTATTATTGATATCTTTTATCTCTTACATTGTGGTATTATACTACAATTGCATTTGCGGGAAAACGAAGTTTGTTTAAAGCAATATCAGTAGTTTTTTTTGACACGGAGCTATAAAAAGTGGTCAGAACATTCAAACACCCATGAAGAAGTGCAGGCCATATTACCAAAGTTTGGTGGTGCTATTGTGCCTTCATTTCGCTGTACGTGTGCTTGTGCCTTTGATCGTCTGGTTGTCGCAGGTGTATGTTGTATGCAAGTTGCGGGTATATCTGTCATTTCTGCGCCTCGTCGTGCCTTTGATCCTTTCGGCATCTTATTTGTATATGCTGAATTTCAATATAAAGGCAAAAATGATATAAAATATTTTGTGAATACAAAAAAAGCTGTAAGAAGGTGCTTGGATCAGATATAAGAATTTGAACATGGAAGGCATCTGTGATATTTTTTGATTTTGTGGTATAAAGATAATGGATCGTCGTTGTGACATACATTTGTTTGTTTTATGAGATAATCTTATCCATCAATTTAACTACTTCCTCCGATCCAAATTAATTGACTTGGATTTCTCTAGATTTGGATGCATATAGACATGTTTCAGTGATATATATATATATATATATATATATATATATATATATATATATGTATGTATGTATATATATACATATATATATGAATGAATCTAGACAAACTCGAGTCAAGTAATTTAGATCGGAAGGAGTGATTTATGTTGATGAAGCGATTAGAGTTGTGTAAACTTTCTTATATATGGCAGTGGTTTTATTTGAAATTGATTTAATATGGAGGGATATGCAGATTAGAATGCGGAAATATACCGTGAGGAAGCCCGATTGATGATTGTGGTGTCTACTGAATCGGCGAGTTGCGTCGAGAAATCTATTCGATCGGTATCTCCTTTATTGGTATAAAGACTTTTAGACACCATATATAGTGTTTCGTTTTGATGTATCCTACGTTGTATCCAAGTCGGTTTGTAGAAATATGGAAATTTACAAACTGACCAAACAATAGTTAGGCTAGTCACGTGTGCATCACTTTCGTTGCCTTGCAGCTTCTTTTACTCTGCTGCCACATATTTGGCTTCTCGGACGTTCAGCTATATTTTTAAAAAAAGCGTCTCAGGCCTTCCTTCATTTCAATGCCAATGCATTCACACTCTCTTCCACATGAGCAACGCCCCCGATTAGCTACCGGTGATAGAAACTTGCGTCTCCGGCATAAGTTGTTCTTGCAGGCTCCGCTGCAGATCTGTCGGTGCCTATTGGTAGCAGAACTGACGGATGGAACGCTCTGGCCGGCGGCTCACGGTCGAGCAAGGCAGACCGCTGGATGGATTGTTGCGGGCCGCTCCGGCCGGCGGTACATCGAGCTACTCTAGGTCGAGCAAGGAACACATGGTCAAGGAAAGGAAGATGGTCCGCTGAGTGGCCGCACAGGTTTTCCCCTCATCTCTGATACCTAAATCTAAGATCTAATTTTAGCAAACTATGAGTCTGAATTGACTATAAAATAAATTGATGTGGAACTACTTTCCGGTGCCAGAAAAAATAACTTTTTGGCCAGATTGCCGAGTGCTATTTATTTTATCAATTTAGTTTTTGGTATGCGAGTCACCATTTCCCTTGATTTGAGTTATAATTTCAATATAGGTTTGGAGAATTGCTCAATCCAACATTAGGCAGTTAATTTTCATCTTCCAAATTAGAATTTCTTTCATGACTTCTATCTCTCTACACGCTATGCTAAGATTTTAATTACAGGTCTACACTGTGATGAGTTAAACCGAATTCTTTTCAATAGGTAAACAACCTATGTACAAATCTGATGTTTTGCTTAGCCCGCTGACTTAACTGGACATCACCATATATTTGAAATGCATAATAGCAAGCTAACTTATAGGGAAGAAGATAGTACTCTAACTAAGATGAAATCATGTATCCTAAATGACCTTATTAATAACTTATAGGGAAGAAGATAGTACTCTAACTAAGATGAAATCATGTATCCTAAATGACCTTATTAATTTTCTTAGGGATAGTTTGCCAAAGGAGGATATAACATCCAGCTAAATTGAATGCCTCTTGGCAGATATTGTGCGTAACTTTTTTTATCTCAAGCGCCATTAAACATAACCTTTCTCAATCGTTTTATCCCCACTATTCCAGATGATAACAGAATAAATCATGGTATGCCTGCTGGAGTTGAGGTCCTGGAAGAAAAGTTTCCACAAAAAGTGTTCCTTGTAAGCACATCCACGCTTATTTTTTTGTCTATCATAGTATTTAGATTTGTTACCAACTTAATATTGGGATATGTAACTGTCATAGGCGATTACAACCCCATTCAGACAGTGCATACACATAGATCACAAATAAATCCTCAGACTTCAAACTGGATTCCATGCTGCATAAGTTCTGATCTCACGTACATCATAGACGTGTATATGGAATATTTAGAGGAAATATATTTTAGTGGCTTACTTTAGACGGATAAACTACCTAGTTGAAAATTTATGGACTATTTCCTTTCTCTCTTGGGTCTTGTGTCCTTGCATTTTACATTGGTGTGTTCTGTTTTGATGCCGTTAGCCTTTTCAGCCAAGCTTCGTGTCATCCTTCTAGCTGCAGTAACAGTAGTTTTATCTCTTGCGTTGCCATCATCTAAGAGTTCATCTTCAAGCTTTGTATTCTTGCATTTTCCATGAACACTTCTCATCCTTTTTGGTGGTGCTTCTTCTACTGTGTTGGATTTACTTTCTTCATTTCCTTCATCTTCTGAGTCATCTGACACTACAATAGATCTCCGTCTCCTTTTATTGTTATTGATATTAGTTGATAACTTCTTATATTGATGCTCCTTTTGATTTACTGTACTCCAGTTGCTTTTATCTTCTGGCTCTTCTTTCACATGTACCAGCACAAATGTGTTTTTGTCAATTTGGCATTTGCTCTTCTGTACCTGCAAAATTATAATACACCGATGAAGCAAGAGACATGTTAATAAAAAAGTTTGTCCGGTCAAGTATTCAATCACGGAATCACCTTCTCAACTGGCTCGTTCAATTTGTTTGTTTGGTGGTTTAACATGTTGTCCACTTCATCATCCATCAAATCCTGTTCAGCACAATCATGAAGATTCTTAAAAAAATATAGAAAAATATGCAATATTTAATTTTAAAGGTATAAAATGGACCATTACCTCTTCTACTTTATCAGCCAAGTATTGCATCTCAAGCTTATCATCAGGTACAAATGTCCTTTTTACCGCATAGTTTTGCATACCTAGAGTGAGATTTTTATTGTTTAACTTGAACCGGAAGATTAGTCTTTGTCCACATAATTGCTGGATAACCTTTGGAATTTCTTGGGATTTTCCATCTAAAGAGTCCAGCAAGAGTGAGACTGATTTATTCAGCATTCTTTTGGCCTCTTCATCAAATAAAGTGCAACTTGTTGTTGCTGTTTGATCACTAATCTGGTACCTATAATCCCATTTTATTAGTGTAACAAAAATATGGTAGTAAACGCTGATGTTCAAATTAGTAGAATATTCTTACTGTGGTGTTACACCTTCTGGATATATGTTGCAGTTCTTGCAATAATAATTATCAGATTCTTTGGTAGCAATTTTGTTGCATACGTCACATGCCATGTACCACCATTGAATATTTTCCTCTAACCGATCAACTATAGCTATTGTAGTGAACACAAAGTCCTAACAGTTCATTTTAAATGTTAGCTCTTCAAAGAATATGCTATTAACACACCAAAATATTTAAATACTTTTGAAGGTTTGGGAGGCTTGTGCGCTGAAATGTCTTAGAAGATTTCCGATGCATTACCTGGTCTGTTGGATTGTCATGCCTGATTGCGGTAAGTTCTTGTAGTGTTCTCCTTCTATAAAACATTTGCTCTTCCAATGTGCCTTGAGTACTTTTATCAATCTCCATCAGTTTTGGTAATGTTTCTTCTGTCGATTGACTACAAAATAGAGAGAATTATTTCAGTTAGTAAATCAAGATGTGTTATGGTTTCTTATTCAATAAATTGACTCCTATTTGTGTTTCATACCTTTCAAGGAGTTCCCAGCTCTCGGGTATATCTAGATTTGTATATAACCTTGTGCTGCTCGTCGACTTGAGGGACAAACCTTTTTAACCAACAATAATTTTGTAAGATTTTTTTTGTGGAAATAAAAGAATGCACTGCAGCATTATTTGACTTACCATAGAATTTTTGCACCATTGTTGAGGTAATAATAATGACAGTTCGTTTGCCAATTAAATCTTCACTTAAATCATGAGCTAATTTACCCCATAATGTTACTCCGATTTCATCACCCCTACAGATTAAATTGCAAAGTATTAAATGGAAATAATATGGTTGATGGAATAAAACAGTCTTTATTGTTGAATAGAAAGTGCTAACATGGATATACACTTACTCGGGTATCATAATTTCAATCTCACGTATATCTGTAGGTGTGTTCCTCTTTGTTAACTTTGATTCTATGGGCTTAATATGAGTAAGTAATCCAATGACATCTGCACGTTGAAGATTAATGATTCATAAATTAGAATAAATGATCATTTGTAATTAAAAAAGGAATATAAACATATGAATGGATAGTCAAAGTTAAACCGCTTAGAAGACAGTAGTATGACTATTAATGTACCTGAGCATTGTTTGTCTTTTTCTTTCCGTTCTTGTAGGGTATACCAGGTAGCAAACTCAAAGTAGTAATCTGAAAAATCATCTGATCTTCCCTTCACCTCCTTTACCTTTGTATTGTATGCAAAAGTGATTTTAATTTCATTGCTTACTGCGCGGTATTTTGTAGATTCTACAACTTTAAAGTTGCTAAAAACATATACATAACTCTCGCTGATCTTTGATCTGTATGTGTCTACCATATTTTTCCATATAGTAGCGTGTATCGTATCACCCTTCAAAACAAAACAAAATAAAATAAAATATTAGTAATAGTTGAGACAATAGAACAAATCCATTATTAAATATGTAGAAAGAAATACCTTCTCATCCATCAAGATCATGTCGATACTCATAAGTTCATCATTGAAGGGTTGATTGAATCCCACATTCTTATTACTTTGATTTTGATATTCCATGTTTGTCCACTCGTGGTAAGCTCACTTAAGTTCTTGTACGCCATGGAGTTGTTGCCTTCAAAACAATTTTAGAAATAGCTCTTTCATTTATAGGTATATATGAAATTTGATACTTTGATCTGAGAAAGTAATCTCACTTAAGTTCTTCTACGCCATGGAGTTGTTGCCTTCAAAACAATTTTAGAAATAGCTCTTTCATTTATAGGTATATATGAAATTTGATACTTTGGCCTGAGAAAGTAATCTAAATAAATACTACCTCCATCCAAAAATAAGTGACTTGAATTTAGACGTGTTTTAATGTATAGATACATGTGAATCTAGACAAAACCAAATCACTTATTTTCTGGACGGAGGGAGTATTAATATTGCACGATGGGCACAGGTCCATATGGACACATGTTAATTTCGATTCTAAATAGATGATCAATTTAATCAATAGATCACGTGAAAGCAGTTCGTTAGTAAAAAAGCCTAAACGTTTCGAGGGTAAGATCCAAGCACACATAAAGATTACAGCTGTTACCTTACGTTTGCAACTTTTCATGTGAAAGCAGGTTATCCATAAAACAAATAAATCGTTTGGAGGGGAAGATCTAGACACACACAAATATAATAGATGTTACCTGAAGATTGGAGCTGCTGCGTGATGTTGATGGCGTGCTTTTGATCTGCTGTCGTCGTGTTGCCTCGTCGTGCCATCGATTTTCCCTTGCAAGCAAGAGTTTCCGGCGTCTTTGATCCGTCGTGGGACATCTCCCTTACGTGCTAGGTATCCAAGCGTGCAAGCGTGTATGTTTTATCCGGCCTGTTCTACGTGCAGGTGCTTATATTAATGGACGGATTGCTGAGTTCGCATTGGGATATGAATTGGTGTCCGTTTCCTTTTAATTTTAATGTGCCGTGTTTATTCCGGACATGTATTTGTGTACTTTCCAAGATATTCATGTACATAGTACTTTTTCTAAGATTGCTTTCTTGAATCATCGTTGACCGATTATAGAGTTTGCATTGTGCTATGGGTTGGTGTGCGTGTTTACTCCGGATGAGATTCTGTTCTTGCCTTGTATAGGTGGTCGTATGGGCTTGATGATCTCCACCGTTTAAGCATCTTAGTTTTACTATGAAAAATCTGCACCGTTGGTTGTTTGTTGTTTTAATAATATAATAGATGTGAGGAATTCAAATATGCCATCAAAAATAATTTTTGAGCACTTTAAAATTTCGAAATTATTTAAATACCAATAAATGTCTTTTCTTAATAAATTCATAACTTTAATTTTATAATTCCAAATTCGACAAATAATATGTCTAAATCGATCAGCGCGAGGAGCCCGTTATAATTATACATTCGATGATATGAATTGAAGCATGCATCATATAAATATTAAATATTCAGAACTGTTTATGAGAGTAAAACGTGCCTAAATAAATTAATAAAGTGCTTTATTATTGTTTTCACATCTCACCCATGCCATGCTATGTTATATCATGCAAATGTGCATCATTCCATTATAGCATACCTAATTTGCTTGATGCGTATGATTTATATGGTGGAGCAATGTATTTATTTTGACCCTTGTGTGTTTGGTTTTTATCCGGATAGACACTAAGCAAAGAGAATACCAGAAGCCTCAGGAGTATTATCCGGATCCTTCTTATTCCGCAACTGAACTACCAGGCAAGCAATTCCTCATGCTTGCATACATATAGTACCTATGCTTCTATCTTACTCTTGCATCACTGAGTCGCGATTGTATTAACTTGAATCCCAAGTATTGCATAGACTTTACTTTTAAACCCCATCAAAGCTTGTATCCTCAATCCCATGAGCCATTATTACATGAGTTGTTTGAGCCATACGAGTCGTAGAATTTTATGTGTAGGGTTTATGCGAGTCTTTGGATAACGAGGTACTAAACAACTTAATCTGAGTAGCAATGGGATAACTAATGAAAGAGGCACCGGTGAACATTATCTGCTATTTGGTTCTTTAAGCTCACTTGTGTCCCGTAGGACCCGAGTACTTGATTCCTGTTCCTTGACTATTTGCACTATCCATATACGGGAGACTCTATGAAACCCCCTTCGCCTAAGCTTGATTCACACTTTATTTCTTAGGGCCACAAAGTAGTTTGGGGCTTTATTACTATTCTGTACTTATGCCATTCTTTACTGCTTTATTTATGATTGCGTGTGGAGCACCTGTACTATTTTGGAATGCGGAGTTTTTTCGCGCTATCGACAAGCCCAGTCACACTTTCGGGTTCCCAGTCGTTTACATCCATTGACGCAAACTCTGGGTCCGTCTCGGAGCCGGCCAACTTCGTTGCAGGTAGCTTAGTGGTGTGGCCCCCTGAAATAATTTATGAATCATGTGAATGCATTATCGTGAGGCCTCGTTGCATTTTATTTGGTTCTTCCCGAGGTTGATCGTGTGTGTGTGTTGCTATTTGTGCATCCCTGCAAGCCGTGTCCGCGGTTATGGACGACTTGGAGCACATTTTATCGATCATAGACAAGCATAACTAAAGTACCGCCTTTCATTTGACTAAGACATGACTAGTAAATAGTGCAACAGTCATAGAATGGTTAATAAAATTGCCAATGGAGGGGATGTTCTTCCGCCTTCTCATCGGTAAGCGAGAAGGAGGGCGAGCGATGTTTATTATGTTGCTTATATAACTATTGTTACTAATTAACGAGCGTCCATCCATCTCTAGTTGGGAGGATGTGTAGCATGTCTCTATAGAACTTTGTAGATATTATCTTTCGCTGCAATTGCATCACCCCCAGGTTGTTCCCTTTAGAAGCATTAAGACTTGCTGAGTACCCCTAGGGTCTCACACAATAAATATTTGGTTCAGATGGACAGGTATACTCTCAGAAATGTTACTAGGTTGATGAGACGGATGATGGTGGAAACGACTATCCAGTGTAGAGATTCCGGAGATGGAGATCCGTGAGATCTGTGAGCGGGATGTGCTTATTTTCAGGGCATTCATACGTCCAAAACGTATCTACTTTTCCGAACACTTTTGCTATTGTTTTTCCTCTAAACTTGTGTGATTTGGGTACAACTAACACGGACTGACGTTGTTTTCAGCAGAATTACCTTGGTATCTAGTTTTTCTGCAGAAAATCAACTATCAGAAAAAATCCCGGAAAATATGCCAAAAATCCTATTTCACCAGAAGACTCACGGAGCCAGAAGACGAGACGGAGTAGGGCCATGAGGGGCCCACACCACCTGGCCGCGTGGGCCAGGCCAGGCCACGCCTAGGGGTGGTGTGGCCGCCTCGGCTGCCCCATCGGCCTCCCTCTTCGCCTATAAGTTGCCTCTTGACCTAAAAACCAAGGGGGGTTCGACGTTTTTCCAGAAAGAGTTCCGCTGCGCCGCCACCACCAGATTTCACAATTCGGAACCAGAAACTCCGTTCTGACAACCTGCCGGGACGGAGAATTGGACGAGATCATCGCCATCATCATCACCATCGCTTCTCCATCGACCATCCATGATTCCCCCATCCATGATTCCCCCATCCATGATTGAGTAATCCCCCGCTGTAGGCTATGGGTGATGGTAGGGATTGGATGAGATCGTTCATGTAATGACACCGGATTGTTAGGGCATGATGCCTAGTATCTACTATTAGTGCTTTTTGACTTTGTTGTAACTTGTTATGCTTAATGCTTGTCACTAGGGCCAGAGTGCCATGATTTCAGATCTAAACATGTTATTGATTCATTATAATAGTATTGTTTATGGTCTTACCTGCAAGTTGTATACACATATTGTTGTCTAGAACCAAAGGCCCTGAAGTGACAGCAATCGGGATAACCGGAGGGAATGGCTTTGATGTGAGGATCACATGTGTTCACGAAGTGTTAATGCTTTGCTCCGGTGCTCTATTAAAAGGAGCACCTTACTTCTCAGTAGTTCCCTTAAGGCCCCGCTGCAAACGGGCTGGCAGGACAAAAGATATTGTGCAAGTTCTCATTGCGAACACGTATGACTATATATGGAACACATGCATATGACTATTTAGTACTTGGATGCTTTATCTTATTTATCTGCAAATACCCTATGTCTTGATTGTCATGTGAATTGTCTTGTCCATGCAACGCCCGTCCATCCATCCCTATGCCTACCACACTCTAATCCTACTGTTTACTGCAATTGTTACTATTTTCTTTACTTTTACTACTGCTATTACTTTACTATTGCTACTACAAAACTGTTGCTACTGATAAACTGCTGTGAGCAAGATTGT
Organism: Avena insularis; assembly: GCA_023614405.1. NCBI lineage: Eukaryota > Viridiplantae > Streptophyta > Magnoliopsida > Poales > Poaceae > Avena > Avena insularis. Next base: position 460,566,858 of record CM042690.1, read on the forward strand.
TTCTAGGTGCAGCTGAATTGACAACTCAGTTGTTAAGGCTTATAAATATTCTTTGGCTCCCCTTGTGTCGAATCAATAAATTGGGTTTCACTTCCCTCGAAAATACTGCGATACACCCCCTATACTTGTGGGTCATCAAGACTATTTTCTGGCGCCGTTGCCGAGGAGCATAGCTTTATTTATCAAGTTCACTTGGAATCACCATTGTTCGCTGCCATCCATCCATCATGGGTAAGTCTCGTGATGACAAGGTTCCTATTTTACCATCCACTACAAGAAGAGGTACGGTTCTGAACACCTTTATTGCTCTTGATTCACCATCTGTTATGAGTAAGCTCCTTACACCACCACATACACATGCTACACACACTGCTACTACTACTGAATCTGAAACTTCTGATACTTATGATGCTGCTTCTACTGTGTTTGATAAGAGTGGTTCATTAGGTCCTTTCCTAGATGCTACGATTGCTAGAACTATAGTTGGAAATACTGAAACTCCTAATGAAGACACTACTACACCTGTCAGTTCACCTGAGTCTAAAGAGAGCTATGATATTGAAGACGGTTATATTGAGATGACCGATGAATTTGTTAAAGAATGTCAAAACACCCATGATAGGAGTGCTGCTAAGAGTCTCCTTGAGAGGCGTACTATAAAACCCAAATTGTCTCCTAATGCTAAGTTTGCTGCATCTCCCATAAACATTAAAGATAAAGATTATGATTTCTCTCTTGATCTATCTTACATAGCCATTGTTGAGAAAGAACCTTTTTGTGGGACTAAGAATGAAAGTGCGGTAGCACATATGACTGAGCTTTCTACCATGTGTGGCCTGTTTTCTGATGATATTAAGATGTGCACCTACTTTGTTGCTAAAATTTTCCCCTTTTCACTGAAAGGAGAAGCTAAAACTTGGTTTAATAATTTACCTCCTGGATCTATTGATAGCCCTGATTGCTCGATTAGTACTTTCCTGTAGAAATATTTTCCTCCTAGTGCTAGACATGCTATTTTGCAGGAAATTTTTGATTTTAAATAGGGAGAAAAAGAGATATTGCCTAAATCATGGGCAAGATTTTGTGCTTTGATTCATGCACAGGCTAGATGTCCATTACCTAAGAATGAGCTTCTTGATATATTTTATAATGGACTAACTGAAGAATCTAGGACATACCTGGATAATTGTGCTGATTATGTTTTTAGGAATAGGACTCCCAAGGAAGCTGAGGAATTAATGGCTAAAATAAGCAAGAATTATGAAGACTGGACTCCTCCTGAACCAGCTATATCAGAAACAATTATACCTGAACCAGGTATACCTGCGCCTATACCATCATCTAAGAAGAGGGGAGTTATTGAACTAAATGATGAAGTGATGAAGGAATCTAAGAAATGTCTTAAGGAGAAGGGAATTAAATCTGCAGATGTGAAGAATTTACCTCCTATAGAAGAATTATGTAAGCCAATCTCCCACTCATCCACTATTGAGGTACACTCTCTCCAACATTTTGATGAAGGTGATATCTCTTACTCTAAACCTCCTGATCAATGCTTAGAAGAATTCGATATTTTTATTATTAAGCAAGATAATTTTAATAAAAGGGTGCAGAATCATTTAATGGAAAACTCTAGAGCTATTGTTGAGTTAAAAGATATTGTGAAAAGAACCTCTAATGATGTTAAAATGCTTGTTAAACATTTTCAAATGGTTCAGACTCAAATTGATCAGCTTATTAAAGTACAAAAAGACTTGCTAGTTAAGGCTGCTAAAGAAAAACATGCTTATGAAATTAGAACTAGAAGTGGTGCTGTAATACCCTGCATTTGATGCAGACTATATGTGCCTACCTTTGAAAATAAATAGGACTTTCAGAATATTTAGTTGTACCATTTGGGAATAGGTAGTTAGAGAAAAGAAAAGAAAAGAAAAGAAAAGAAGGAAAATTAGTGTGCTCTAGTACTTGAACTCACGACCAAGTTTTGTAAGCCTGTAGAGTGACTAGCTTTTCCAACATGAAGAAACAGACAGGCCGAGCTGGGCTTGTTTACTCAAGTCAGACTCGTTTTGCCGTGCCGTATATACCAAAGTCATCTTGGGCGCAGCTGCCGCAACCCATCTGCCCTAAAATCTTCCTAGCGTGAGTTCCCTCAAGCCGTCGCCGTGGTGTCCTCTTCTTCTGTGATGTTGCTGCTGTTAGGTCGTCGCTGATGTTGCGTGGCTATGCCGATGCTCTCCACGACCATCTCCGTCGAGTTGTCTCCGTCGTTGTCGTCGCTAGTCAGATATCGATCTCCCAGTTTGTTTAGTCCCTGTATGGTTTGCAACGATTTTCCTTTATAGAAATTTTTTATTTGATCTGAAGTTTCCCCAATAGTCCTTGTATGGTCTGCAACAAATTTCCTTCATAGGAATTTCTGGTCTAGTGTGCTTGGCTAGAAATACAAAAGGGGGCGGCTTTTCCAACCATTATCGAGCTGCAGTTTTTATTTGAGTATTGGCTTCATGTCCGTGTGTGAAAATTGAGGGACAGAAGTATTGTTTCAGATTTTGTTGGACTCATATTATGTAGTAAGCATAAGTTCTATACATGCACAATTTATTTTTTTGTCTTAGAATCTTAAATCCAACTTGCTGGAGGAACCTTCGGTTGGCAATAATAGCTCTTGGACCTGTTCAAAATATAACCTATATTTTACTTGTGGTATCAACCTTTCATTCTATAGTTTGGTGACCTAAAAGAGTCAGGCGGAAAGCTCTTAGGCCTTAGGGAATTTTATTTTTAATCTTTCCCAGTTCATCCTGGATATTACGTTGAGATACTTGCTTGGGCTGCACCTAGCTATCCATGTATTTTTTGTTGGCTACGAAGTGACCTGCATAACAGTTTTGATCATACTGATGTTACCACTAGTAAACTACAGTTAGATAAATAAAATAGTCCTTAGTCTCGTCTAAACCAGCAGCTAGTTCCTCGTAGTTCAGTTTATAGAATTTATGTGTTGTACCGGGTTTTATGTTTTCGATGGTCAGGGACAGCTTGGTGCGTAGGAGCGACATGATATTTAGCTTGTATGTTTTTGAAGTGATGAATTGTATTGAGTGTGATAAGTGTTTCTTTAACAGGTGTTGGTACCGCTGGTTCGGAATCTCATAATTCACAATTCGTGCCCACGGTTGAGGCAAGTCCATAACGGGACAATACTTGCATGATTTCCCTCACTCAATTTTTATTTTCTAGCACCTGTTATTTATTCAAGTGCTTGGTTATTGTTTATATGTGGAGATACAATGGGATTACAACAAAGGATATAGTTGCGCGTGCATTTTGCATATCATGTTAAAGACAGTGCACAATGTTGTGACCTACTGAGGTAGGCACCTTGAGACCGTCGATGTAGGGATGAGTCCCACATTGTCGGCAACCTCCACAAGTTGGAGTGAGTGGGATGCCGACGGGTATCTACTCAAGCGATACCGGTATATGCAAAATAAAAGTGAAAGGAAAGAGCATATAGGCATATAGGATCATCATCACGACATGACTAGTGTTACAAGATAATCGTTGGTGTCGTGTTTTATGCAATTTTTATTATTTCTTTATGTACTTGTTGAGTACTTTGTACTCATCCTTGTGGCTTCTATGTTTTTAGGTACCATTTGAGGACGGCTTGCATCGGATGGGAGTAGCACCTCTATACTTTACACTCACTAATTTTCACACATTATAATACTTTAGAGATAGATCACTTCAAGCATCCTCAAGATTGCTCTTGACTTCTTCTTTATTATATGATTCGGTATTTCTTGTTGATACCGAGTTAGTTGTTATTAGGCATCATGAAGTTTAACTCGATCTTATTTAACCGTGTGGTTATTTTTATGGATAAAAGTGGAATAGTATTATAATTCTGTTGTCGTGGATGTCCCCATAAACGAAGGTGACTTTGCTGAAATTTATAGCTTTGTACCAATATGAGGAGTGTTTAATGCAGGTGTAGCACTGGCAGATAGGGTGGATATCTGGGTGTTACAGTTGGTATCAGAGCCTAGGCTTTAGGTCTCTGGAGTAGGTTAATAGTAATAGGGTTTGGAAAGATAGTTAACAACTAAAACTTGTGTTTATTTAGAATAAACAACTACAAACTTGATTTAAAATTCATAACAACATAAAACTTGACACACTGGTTCACAATAGGATGGGTTTCGGGTCATCCATTGCATTTCCGTTTCCGCTATACTCTATTGTTGATTTCTTTTATCCATATGTGTTGTTGTGCTTGTGGGAAGGCTGTTGCCCTGAGAGGTATGCATACCTTGCTTTAGGTATAATTGCCTCTTTGTGGTTGGTAATTGACTAGAGAAAGAGGGAGAGAATCTTCACGGTTGATGAATTCAACACCGAAAACGGAATTGTTGATCTTCTATGCTAGTTGAGTAAACACGTGAATAACATGATAAAGGTACCTGAGTGATACATTTAGATATCTATGTTACTTCGTTGGACCCATAAGGAGGTAGTTGCAGAGTTTGGTTTTGGAATCAAAGTTTGAGTTTAACCTAAGATTATCATGGAAGATGAAAGTTTTGTTTTCCTTGATTGTTTAAAGATTCGATATCTAAGGAGTTTGAGAGAATAGTATGCTAATCTTGAAGATGTGGTGAACAAGGTGACTGGCTTTCAAAAAAAAGTGGATAACCTAGCTGGTGTAGTGGTGGAGTAGATGATATGATGTTATGAATACTTATCCAGAGATCCAAATAGTATGAAAAGAGCTTTCCTCTACCAATGACTCATAAACCCAAATTTTCACTTGTCTTGCATATTCCCTATCACCTATCCTTTCATACGCATGACATGCACTTGTCTTGGTCTAAGGATCGTCATCTAGTATTGGAATATCATTGGTTTCTCGTCTAAGGATGATGAAGCATTGTCAATTATGTACTTCAATTGTCCTACTCGCTGAACATTGGGCTTCTAGTATTAATGCCATCTATTTATCTATTCTCTGAATGGTGTATTCTTATTTGAAATTCGTTGGTACCCGTTCTTCCACGTGAAGTATAAATAATGCTTAATGCTTTATCTTCTCCTTGGAGGCAACCTAGTTCTTGCCCAAAAATAATCATTTTGATTTGAAAAGCCTTATCCTTACTTGCCATTCTAGGTGAGAAGCTGGTCCTTCTTATATCCGCTCTAAGCATTAGTTTTCTGGATTGGCTAACCACCCACAAAGGGACTCTTTGTATGTTTAAAAGTGTTTCTTGTACACCCAACCATGAGTGTTCTTGAAATATCGATAGTTTAGATGTTTTACGTGGCTTTGCAAGAAAAATAGATGGGAGTCGACCTCGAACCTTGGTTCAAGCCCATGAAATATTTTTGCAATGTGAGGATGCCCGAGTGTTAGCATCGTGTGATTCACTACTTCGGCTATAGGGTTAATATTTTGGGTGCTGGATGGATTGGCCCCCATACCAACTACCCTTACTATTCGCTCTTGTTACGCTTTAATGGTGAATCGATAATAGAATTTTCCTTTAGTTGAGAGACGATGTTGTGAAGGCTAAACCATTAGTGTTCCACGCCTAGTAAAGCAACTGCTTCTGAGAGTAGGGGATGCGATGAGACTAGTACTATAAGAAATTTATGGCTTGACTGACTACCATGAGAGTTTTAGATAGGTTTTGTGAAATTCGTTAATTGTATGTTAAGAATTTCGAGTAATGAGTAATCTTGTAACAACCATATTCTTCTTAAGGATTTCATGTTCTACCATGGACATGTACGATTTCTTATGACCAAAGTATTATGCTCGTTACGTTTTCTTCAAGAGAAGGGAGTAGGGTTTCATATTGATCTTATTCCTGGTACTTGGACCGTCTATGCTTCCTTATCAATTATAATGACCATTCAAGAAGGATTGAAGAATCAGTTGGACGATATGTTATCCAAGGATTTGATTCAGCGTGGTGTCTCACCATGGAAGCACATTTATTCATAGCCAAGAGGGATGGTAGTTGGCGAAAATTGGTTGGATTACCGTGCTCTTGATATAGTAACCGTTAGGAGAATATATTTGTTGCCCTGCATCGAGGACTTGTTTGATTAGTCATTTGTAGATAAGGTGTTCGAAAAGATTGATATCCAACATGAATATAACCAAATTAGTGCTTGGGAACATGATACTGAGAAGATTGGATTCTCCATTTGGTACGGACTATGAATATAGATTTCTCTTCTAGACTAACCAATGCCCTTGCACCTTTAGGAGGACAATGAACAATATGTTAATATGTTCCTCGATAATTCTGTGGTAGTGTGCATTGATGATATCCTCATACATTCAAAGATATAAGAAGAGCATGAAGCACCATTTGAGGCTTATGCTTGAGAGTTTGAGAAAGAATAAAAATTTATGTGAAGCTAAATAGATAAGATTTTTTTCCGACAAAAGTGGATTTTCTAGGTCATGTGTGTGCTCATGCAAGATTAAAATGTTTTTTTACTTATGCTTCTAGGCAGTAGAAAAAGCATGAGTAGAAATATCCTACTCATGATCAAGAACTTGTACTTCTGGTTCTTGTTCTCAAGATTTGGAGGCATTTTTTTTAGAATCTTGTTATATTTTCACTCATCACGAGAGTCTCAGATACCTCTTAACACAAACATAGTTGAACTTGAGGCAAAGATGGTGGCTAGAATTGTTAAAAGAACTATGACATCCCTATCTAGTACATAATAGGTCGTGCATTTTGTTAGTTACTCCTCTTCACTAGTATGTTCCTTCCATGGAATCATTAATGATTTCGATCGGACGGGCCTCTCATCTTGTTTTGTCGGAGCCGCATATGAGGAGACATAGATTCGTCCTTTTTATCAGCCATTCCATATGGAGAGAGGTACATCGCACCCCAGACACCGTTCATCCTGAAGAGACAAGGATGAATCAAGACCTGAAAATGTCTAATTGGTGGAAGGCAATGGAAGTTGATCTGACCAAATATGTGTCCTCTTGCAGGCTTTGTTAGCAAGTGAAGAATAAGCATAAGAGACTGATACATCCAAAACGTATCTACTTTGCCAAACACTTTTGCTATTGTTTCTCCTCTAAACTTGTGTGATTTGGATGCAACTAACGCGGACTGACGCCGTTTTCAGCAGAATTGCCTTGGTGTCTAGTTTTTGTGCAGAAAATCAACTATCAGGAAAAATCCCGGAAAATATGCCAAAAATCCTATTTCACCAGAAGACTCCCGGAGCCAGAATACGAGATGGAGGGGGGCTGGGCCACACCACCACGGCCGCTGGCTAGGCAGCTGCGCCAGGTGGTGGCCGCCCTGCACACCCCCTCGGTCTCCCTCTTCGCCTATAAGATGCCTTCTGACCTAAAAACTTAGGGGGGTTCGACGTTTTTCCAGAAGGAGTTCCGCTCCGCCGCCACCACTAGATTCCACGAAACAGCACTAGAAACTCTGTTCTGGGATCCTGCCGGGACGGGGAATTCGAGGAGATCATCGCCATCATCATCACCATCGCTTCTCCATCGACCATCCATGTTTCCCCCATCTATGAGTGAGTAATCCCCCGCTATAGGCTATGGGGATGGTAGGGATTGGATGAGATCGTTCATGTAATGGCATCGGATTGTTAGGGCATGGTGCCTAGTATCTTCTATTAGTGCTTTATGACTTTGTTGTGACTTGTTATGCTTAATGCTTGTCACTAGGGCCCGAGTGCCATGATTTCAGATCTGAACATGTTATTGATTCATTTTGATAGTATTGTTTTTGGTCTTACCTGCAAGTTGTATACACACGTTGTTGTCCGGAACCAATGGCCCCGAAGTGATAGAAATCGGGATAACCGGAGGGAATGGCTTTGATGTGAGGATCACATGTGTTCACGGAGTGTTAATGCTTTGCTCTGGTGCTCTATTAAAAGGAGCACCTTGATTGCCAGTAGTTCCCTTGAGGCCCCGCTGCAAACGGGCTGGCAGGACAAAAGATGTTGTGCAAGTTCTCATTACGAGCACGTATGACTATATATGGGACACATGCCTAGGATTATCTAGTACTTGGATGATTTATCTTATTTATCTGCAATTGCCCTATGTTCTGATTGCTATGTGAATTGTCTTGTCCATGCAACGCCCGTCCATCCATCCCTATGCCTACCACACTCGAATCCTACTGTTTACTGCTATTGTTACTGCTGTCTTTACTTTACTACTACTATTACTTTACTATTCCTACTACAAAACTGTTGCTAGTGATAAACTGTTGTGAGCAAGATTGTTTCTAGGTGCAGCTGAATTGACAACTCAGTTGTTAAGGCTTATAAATATTCTTTGGCTCCCTTGTGTCGAATCAATAAATTGGGTTTCACTTCCCTCGAAAATACTGCGATACACCCCTTATACTTGTGTGTCATCAAGACTATTTTCTGGCGCTGTTGCCGGGGAGCATAGCTTTATTTATCAAGTTCACTTGGATTCTCTATGGTTCGCTGCTATCCATCCATCATGGGTAAGTCTCGTGATGGCAAGGTTCCTATTTTACCATCCACTACAAGAAGAGGTACGGTTCTAAATACCTCTGTTGCTCTTGATTCACCATCCATTTAGTAAGCTCACACCACCACATACACATGCTACACACACTGCTACTACTGCTGAATCTGAAACTTCTGATACTTATGATGCTGCTTCTACTGTGCTTGATAAGAGTGGTTCATTAGGTCCTTTCCTAGATGCTACGATTGCTAGAACTATAGCTGGAAATACTGAAACTCCTAATGAACACACTACTACACCTGTTAGTTCACCTGAGTCTAGTGAGAGCTATGATATTGAAGACGGTTATGTTGAGATGACCGATGAATTTATTAAAGAATGTAAAAACACCCATGATAGGAGTGCTGCTAAGAGTCTCCTTGAGAGGCGTACTATTAGACCCAAATTGTCTCCTATTGCTAAGTTTGCTGCTTCTCCCATAAACATAAAAGATAAAGATTATGATTTCTCTCTTGATCTATCTTACATAGCTATTATTGAGAAAGAACCTTTTTGTGGGACTAAGAATGAAAGTGCAGTAGCACATATGACTGAGCTTTCTACCGTAAGTGGCTTGTTTTCTGATGATATTAAGATGCGTACTTACTTTGTTGCTAAGATTTCCCCCTTTTCATTAAAAGGAGAAGCTAAAACTTGGTTTAGTAATTTACTTCCTGGATCTATTGATAGCCCTGATTGCTTGATTAGTACTTTCCTGCAGAAATATTTTCCTCCTAGTGCTAGACATGCTATTTTGCAGGAACTTTTTGATTTTAAACAGGGAGAAAAAGAGATATTGCCTGAATCTTGGGCAAGGTTTTGTGCTTTGATTCATGCACAGGCTGGAAGTCCATTACCTAAGAATGAGCTTCTTGATATATTTTATAATGGACTAACTGAAGAATCTAGGACATACCTAGATAGTTATGCTGATTGTGTTTTCAGGAATAGGACTCCCAAGGAAGCTGAGGAATTAATGGCTAAAATAAGCAAGAATTTTGAAGATTGGACTCCTCCTGAACCAGCTATACCTGAAGTAATTATACCTGCACCAACTATTCCAGCGCCTATACCATTATCTAAGAAGAGGGGAGTTATTGAATTAAATGATGAAGTGATGAAGGAAGCTAAGAAATGTCTTAAGGAGAAGGGAATTAAAGCTACAGATGTCAAGAATTTACCTCCTATAGAAGAAATATGTAAGCCTATCCCCTACTCATCCACTATTGAGGTACACTCTCTCCAACACTTTGATGAAGGTGATATCCCTTACTCTAAACCTCCTGATCAATGCTTAGAAGAATTCGATATTTTTATTATTAAGCAAGATAATTTTAATAAAAGGATGCAAAATCATCTAATGGAAAACACTAGAGCTCTTGTTGAGTTAAAGGATATTATGGAAAGAACCTCTAATGATGTTAAAATGATTGTCAAACATTTTCAAATGGTTCAAACTCAAATAGATCAACTTATTAAAGTGCAAAAAGACTTGCTAGTTAATGCTGCTAAAGAAAAACATGCTTATGAAATTAGAACTAGAAGTGGTGCTGCTACCTAGGATCCTCTATATCCTGAGGGGCATCCCAAAATAATTGAGCAGGATTCTCAACAAGCTGAAAATAGTGGTTCTACTCATAAGAAAAGGAAAAAGAAACATAAAACTATTGTAGAACCCTCTGAACCTGCTATAGATCCTAATAGTATATCTATTTCTGATGCTGAAACTGAAAGTGGTAATGAAGAAAATGATGTTTCTAATGAAGAAAAAGTTGAAGAAGAACCTGAGAAGCACACTAAGAATACTAAATACACTAAAGAATATTTTGTTGCTAAGAAACATAGTAGTGAAAGAGATCCTTGGGTCCAAAAACCTATGCCTTTCCCTAATAAGAAACACAAGTCAAAGGAAGATGAACACTATAATAAGTTTTGTAAGTGGATGAAACCTTTATTATTGCAAATTCCTTTGAATGATGCTATTAAATTGCCTCCTTACTCAAAGTATATGAAGGATATTGTCTCGAATAAATGGAAGATCCGTAATGAAGAAATTTCCACTTTGCTTTCTAAATATTCCTTTAATGGTATAGTTCCTAAGAAACTTGGAGACCCAGGGATTCCAACTATCCCTTGCTCTATTAAGAATAGTTATGTTAGAACTGTTTTGTGTGATTTGGGAGCTGGAATTAGCGTTATGTCTTTCTCTCTTTATAAGAGACTTCAACTGGAAAAATTAATACCAACTGATATATCTTTGCAAATGGCTGATAAATCTACCACTATTCCTGTTGGAAAATGTGAAGATGTACCTATTCAAGTGGCTCATAATTGCTTGATATTAACTGATTTTGTTGTGCTTGAAATGCCCGAAGATGATAATATGTCTATTATTCTTGGGAGACCTTTTCTTAATACTGCAGGAGCTATTATTAATTGTAATCAAGGAAATGTGACCTTCAATGTTAATGACAAGGAACATACTGTCTATTTCCCCAAGAAGATTGATAGGGCTTATGGTCTGAATTCAATTGAACATGTTGAGGGCATTCAAGTTGGAGAAATATATTGTCCCATACCAAGAGAAAAATTTGAAACTATTATGATTGGGACCATTGCTATCAAGGTTGAGGTAACATAATCATTAGTGGAATACAAAGTTTTGTTTCATATAAAATTGTTTTGGTAACAAGACTTGATCAACCTTGTTAACAAAATGATTTCATTGAGCAAAACAATGTTTTCACCATGATTATCTCTGCTTACTTTTATTCTATCCATTTTAGTTTTTGCTTTTGTTTAGTTTTTGTTGTTGTTAGTTGCTTGCATGTTAGAGTGTCTTAGAACTTCTGTAGTTCTAGCCTTGTTTTGTCATTGCATCATTTCCAAAAAAAATCTTTTCTGTCAGAAAATCATTCATCTATGCCTGAAAAATGGCCAAAAATAAAGTGTCTCGAAAAATTCCAGAAAATTCATATTAAATTTTTACGTGAAAAAAGGGGCAGAGGAGTGCCTGGAAGGTACCAGGGGGGGCCACCAGGTAGGCACACCACCTGGTGGCATGACCTGCCCTAGGTGGCGCCATGCTATGGCGTGGGCCACCGCTGGCCCTCCACTCACTCTCTCACTTGCCACTTTTTTCTCTCTCCCGAGTAAATTCCAGTTCATTGCTCAAAATCGTGTTCTTGCTGTGCTTGCTCTCGATTTTTTTGATCTCCTTGCTCAGCCCATCTTTGCTGCTGAAATGTGGAGCATTTGTTCTCCGGTATGTGACTCCTCCGCTTGTCCAAGTAGATTTGTGTTTAGTGGATTATATCTTGAGTATTTTCCTACTGCAGGTGACAGGTTATGAGAGCTTGTAAGCTTGTTTGATGCTTAGAGATATAGTTTTGATGCATGTTTAGGCCTCTTAAAAGTCCCTATGAGTAGTGCCCTTCATTATATTCACTTTGTAATCACTTGTTTAATAGGTGTTTAAATTTCAGAATAGAAGATGAATGAGCATCAACTAAACCAACATGAACTATGGGTGCCTGAGGTCATGAAGGTTCACCGGGAGGAGGAAGTTTTTCCTTCCATTTACCCATGCTCTGAATTCATGAGAGCTACAGGAATTCTCCAGGATTTCCACACTATGATTTCTAATGCAGGGTTGGAGCACTTTTTGGAAGATGAACCTTGTCAATTTGTGAAGCTAACCATGTCTGTGGTGCAGGACTTTCAATTTAGTTACTCTTTGCCTAACCCCATGGTCCACTAAAAAATTTACAATATTGATGTCGACCTTTCTCTCGATGACTTTTGTGCAGCTATTAAGGTACCTCGGTGGGGATCATGTAGAAGGATTAAAGAGCGACCTGCACCACTCATGGATTTATACGCAGAAATTTGCCAAGGGAGCAGCTTTTCGAAGGAGAGTGGAAAAATCCGTAACATTCATCTTCCCTCCATTCGCTACTTTGCCTACTTTATTGCCAAGTGTGTTCTTGCTAGGAAAACTGCCAATAAGTTATCCTCTTATGATCTAGCATTCATCTCTGCTGCTCTTAAACGAGATAGGTCTTACAACTTGGGTTCTTTGATAGCTTTCCGTCTTGCTTCTAACCGCGAGAAAGGAGGAATTTGTGGGGGCCTCATTGCTTCTCGTTTACTAGCATTGCATGGTTTAGTGCCTCATCATCTAGACCTACAGTTTCCCATAGAAAGGCTTGATCTTAATTTCATGATACAACATAAATTTGTTTCTTCGTGGGCTTGTTTGAGTGAGTTGTCTTATGAAATAACTTTTCTCAAAGCTGGTTGGAGAAGGAGCAAGTCCGAGCGTGTTGTTCTTTTACCTGCACCTGTTTTGTTTAACCTTGATAACATGGTAGGATGGTCTCTCATGGAGGAGGAGTTTGATACGTACTTGGGAGAGCTCTCCCAACAGGAGCAGGATACTAGAAGGGAGGTCACGGATGATTCGGTCTAGCCCTCGAATGAGGGGGAGTCTTCATATCAGCAACCTACCTATGATTGGGGAGTTTCTTCTTCGTCCCACGGGCCTAACTACGATCATTCTTACAATGACCCGCCTGCTTGGAACCCTTACCCGTATCTGGATTGACACCCACTTAGGCCAAAAGCCTAAGCTTGGGGGGAGGTACGCTGACATCGCACTCATCTCCATACCATTTTGCGTCGGTACTTTGTATATTCATGTTTCGTTCTCTTTTTAGTTTTCGTTCTTTCTTTGCTTTTGCTTTCTAAAACACAAAAAGACCAAAAATATTTCTGTTGTTTCTCTTTGTTTGCTTCTTCTTCTTTTTGTCTTGTTTGCTTTTCCCTTTTTGCTTTGTTTGAAATATTCGAAAATCCCAAAAAGATTTTGCTTTGTTGTTCTTCCTTTTTTGGTTCTTCTTTTAAAAATCGAAAACACCAAAAATATTTGTTGTTCTTCTTTGGTTTTGTGAGTTTGTTGCAGGGTTCAGCAGTCCTCAGTGGGATTTGGTTTCATATTATTATTCAAGCCACACAAGTGAAGGGAAATAATGAGGATTAATGACAACTTGAGGTGTGATAAGAGGCTGGTAACGAACTCTATTTGTTTTCATTTTTTTACATATACTCATCATTGTGGGCATGCTTAGTCTGTTCATGTAGGGTGTATGTTATTTATGGATGCTTGGTAGTTCTTGCTTTCATATGATTAGTTCTAGCTTGCTAATAGTTTGTAGCATGTCTTATGAATGTTTGCTTGCATTACTCTATTCATAACTTGGTATGACACCGTGGTATCCTCCTCTGAATGTTTCATTTGAATTGACTTGGAACATGCTCATGCATGCATATGACTGAAATAATCAGTTAAGCCTCGATGAATTATTTTGCCTTGAGGGTCTTGAACCACTTTCATGCCATGATTAGTCCTGTTTTGTTGCAAGCATGATTATGACAGCTATTTCTCTCTCGTTTGTCGCTCCCTTACTATTGCTAGCCTTCACTTTCACTGAGTATGTTTTACTCATGTTTCCAACTCCCTAAGACCAAATATTGCCAAAGTGTCCACCATACCTACCTATTAGCATCATTTGCTATTTCCGTGCATATTCAATATGCCTTGTTTTCTTCTGAATAAAATGTTTGCTTGTTATGAGAAAGTTAGTTAGTAAAGCTCTCATGAACTTGATGGCACACTTTATTTTCTGCACTTAATAAACCTGAACCATTGTGACTGTCCATGAAAGTTATATGCTTGCAAATTATAGGTCGATTAGCGTAACTGCGGTCACACGGGAACGCTTTCAACACCTGTAAATATATACCCAGTTGATACCATGCTCTTTTGTTTGCGGATGTCGTCGGTGTGAAATAAAAGAGGAGCCTGTAAGTCCATGGAGTTATATATGTGTGTTAGAGAAACGCCTGGGCCACCGGTCTAATCCATGCTGTCATGGTGGAAACCTGCAGCGTAACCATAATGATATCTATGAAGCATTCTTCTTATAAAAAAAGAGAGAGATAGCCATTGAGAAAAAGAAAAGAAAAAAAGAGATTTGAAAAAAGAGGAAAGAGAGATAAAAGCACCATTTTCCCATGGTAAATAAGAAGATTGCTGAGATACTCATTGTCTGCTTGCCTTGTCATTTTGATATGGGGATTCTTCCGTATCATCGGGCAAGGGGTACCCCGTTGGCGGTTCTCTATGATACGCACATATTTACAATGACAAGAACTTACAGGTAACTAAAGTTGAGTAGCATGAGGTGCGGCCCTCGTACTCAAGGGACATGGGATTTCCAGTTTATAGTCTGTCAAGCATATAACTCAGATTGGACCTCACTTTCACCTTAACCATATTAAAGATGCTTATGATAGGGGAAATGAGATCTCAAAGCTAATGAGTACCAAACTTTCAGCATTTGGAAGCCTTTCAAACTATTCAAAACCTTTTCATTTCCTTGTTGAGTCTCCACTTATTCTATGAGCACTTCCTTGAGAGCATAGTTGTCATTCTTTGTGCCTGTCTCATTACTTGATTATTTGTGTTATGACTTTGATGCTTGTATCTTTGACATCTTTACTTCTAGTCTTCACCTGAACTTCAGAGGTGCCTTGGCATTCACAATAAAAAGGCAAGCGAGATACCACTCTATCATACCTTGTTATGAGCATTGTAATGTTGCTTATATTTATACTTCATGCTACTTATTATTTTTAAGTTGGAATCTCTTCATAGCTTGCAATGCCTATTAAGTAAACTTAGTTGCATACTCTTTATTATGAATTGTCTAAGTAGTTGATCACATGCTGAGAATATATACATCATATGAAGAAAATGTGTTCGTGAAAGTTTCTTTTATCACACTCAGTTTTCAACTGAATTGCTGGAGGACAAGCAATAAGCTAAGCTTGGGGAGAGTTGATACGTCCAAAACGTATCTACTTTCCCGAACACTTTTGCTATTGTTTCTCCTATAAACTTGTGTGATTTGGATGCAACTAACACGGACTGATGCTATTTTCAACAGAATTACCTTGGTGTCTAGTTTTTGTGCAGAAAATCAACTATCAGGAAAAATCCCGGAAAATATGCCAAAAATCCTATTTCACCAGAAGACTCCCGGAGCCAGAATACGAGACGGAGGGGGGCTAGGCCCAGGCCACACCACCTGGCCACAGGCTGGGCTGGCCGCACTGGGGTGGTCTGCCGCCCACACCCCGGTCTCCCTCTTCGCCTATAAGATGCCTTCTGACCTAAAAACTCAGGGGGGTTCGACATTTTTCCAGAAGGAGTTCCGCTCTGCCGCCACCACCAGATTCCACGAAACAACACCAGAAACTCCATTCTAGCACCCTGCCGGGACGGGGAATTGGAGGAGATCATCGTCATCATGATCACCATCGCTTCTCCATCGACCATCCATGTTTCCCCCATCTATGAGTGAGTAATCCCCCGCTGTAGGCTATGGGTATGGTAGGTATTAGATGAGATCGTTCATGTAATGACATCGGATTGTTAGGGCATGGTGCCTAGTATCTTCTATTAGTGCTTTATGACTTTGTTTCGACTTGTTATGCTTAATGATTGTCACTAGGGCCCGAGTGCCATAATTTCAGATCTGAACATGTTATTGATTCATTATGATAGTATTGTTTTTGGTCTTACCTGCAAGTTGTATACACACGTTGTTGTCCGGAACCAATGGTCCCGAAGTGACAGAAATCGGGATAACCGGAGGGAATGGCTTTGATGTTAGGATCAGATGTGTTCACGGAGTGTTAATGCTTTGCTCCGGTGCTCTATTAAAAGGAGCAACTTAATTGCCAGTAGTTCCCTTAAGGCCCCGCTGCAAACAGGCTGGCAGGATAAAAGATGTTGTGCAAGTTCTCATTGTGAGCACATATGACTATATATGGGACACATGCCTAGGATTATCTAGTACTTGGATGTTTTATCTTATTTATCTGCAATTGCCCTATGTTCTGATTGATATGTGAATTGTCTTGTCCATGCAACACCCGTCCATCGATCCCTATGCCTACCACACTCGAATCCTACTGTTTACTACTATTGTTACTGCTGTCTTTACTTTACTACTGCTGTTACTTTACTATTCCTACTACAAAACTGTTGCTACTTATAAAATGCTGTGAGCAAGATTATTTCCAGGTACAACTAAATTGACAACTCAGTTGTTAAGGCTTATAAATATTATTTGGCTCCCCTTGTGTCGAATCAATAAATTGGGTTTCACTTCCCTCGAAAATACTGCGATACACCCCCTATACTTGTGGGTCATCAGAGACTAGTAGGAGTGCTACAATCCTTGGAGGTTCCGTAATGGCCATGGGTTGACATTGTGATTGATTTTGTTGTTGGCATACCTCATACGCATAGTGGCAATGATGAAATTTGGATAATGGGGAAGCAATCTTGCTCATTTTATTCCTATTCACACCATGTACTCTGCAACTTGGCACAAAATATGTGCGCGGTATAGTAATGGTGCATGGGGTTCCTAAACCCATTAATTCTGATAGGGACACTAAATAGGTATTGAAGTTTTATGAGAGCTTGAAGGGTGCCTTGATGGTACGCACTTCAAACTGAGTATGATGTTTTATCTCTCAACAGATGCCTAGTTAGATCTTACGATCAAAACCCTTGAAGATATGTTGAGATGGTATGTCCGTTATTAGCAAGGGAGTTGGTAGGATGACTTACCACTTTTGGCGTCTGCTTATAATAACTCACCTTACGAGGCTTTGTATTGAAGTGTATAACTTCTCTTTGTTGACATGCTATGGGTGAGAATAATTGTTCTAGGACCAATTTGGATTCAACAAAGTACACAGGAAAGCTGAGATTAGGCAACATGTGTTATGGACACATAGTTGGCAAAAGAGTTATGCTGATTCGAAGAAGTCTGAATGTGGAATTTAATATTGGCGAGCAGGTACTCCTAGGAGTATCACCCACTAAAGGTGTTATAAAATTTCATATGAAAGTAAACTTTAGTCCGTGATACTTTGTACCCTTCATGATAGTGGCCCTGAGTCGAGAAGCTACCCTATGGTCTCAAGAGTTGCCTAACTCAATGAATAGTGTGCATATTTTGTTCCATGTCTCAATGACTGTGGAAGCCCTTTCGAGATCCAGAACCATAGGTGACCATAAAACAAAGTACAATTGAGAAAATTTTAAGCCATGGGGTTGGTCCTATAAAATTATTGCACGAGCCCAAAAGAGGGATCATGCATATATGGCACTAAAGTATGTGAACGTTCTTTTGTTGCAACCAAGAGAGCATAAGGCGACTTGGGGTTTTGAGCATTGTGCATATAAAAACTTTTCGTCATTAATCAGCGGCATGTTTTTGTTCACATATATGTTTTTTTTCATCGAGTCACCAGTGAGGAAAAATTCGGGGACGAATTCAGTTTAAGGGGGTGATAATGTAATACCCTACATTTGATGCTGACTATATGTGCCTACCTTTGAAAATAAATAGGACTTTCAGAATATTTAGTTGTACCATTTAGGAATAGGTAGTTAGGGAAAAGAAAAGAAAAGAAGGGAAATTAGTGTGCTCTAGTACTTGAACTCACGACCAAGTTTTGTAAGCCTGCAGAGTGACTAGCTTTTCCAAAATGAAGAAAGAGATGGGCCAGGCTGGGCTTGTTTAATCGAGTCAGACTCGTTTTGCCATGCTGTATATACCAAAGTCATCTTGAGCGCAGCTGCCGCAACCCATCTACCCTAAAATCTTCCTAGCGTGAGTTCCCTCAGGCCGCCGCCGTATTGTCCTCTTCTTCTATGATGTTCCCGCTGTTAGGTCGTCGCTGATGTTGCGTGGCTATGCTGATGCTCTCCACGACCATCTCTGTCGAACTGTCTCCGTCGTCGTCGTCGCTAGTCAGATATCCATCTCCCAGTTTGGTTAGTCCCTGTATGGTTTGCAACGATTTTCCTTTATAGAATTTTTTTATTTGATCTGCATTTTCCCCAATAGTCCCCGTATGGTTTGCAACAAATTTCCTTCATAGCAATTTCTGGTCTAGTGTGCTTGGCTAGAAATACAAAAGGGGGCGGCTTTTCCAACCATTATCGAGCTGCAGTTTTTATTTGAGTATTGGCTTCATGTCCGTCTGTGAAAATTGAGGGACAGAAGTATTGTTTCAGAATTTGTTGGACTCATATTATGTAGTAAGGATAAGTTATACATGCACGATTTATTATTTTGTCTTAGAATCTTAAATCCAACTTGCTGGAGGAACCTTCGGTTGGCAATAGTAGCTCTTGGACCTGTTCAAAATATAACCTATATTTTACTTGTGGTATCAACCTTTCGTTCTGTAGTTTGGTGAGCTAAAAGAGTCAGGCAGAAAGCTCTTAGGCCTTAGGGAATTTTATTTTTAATCTTTCCGAGTTCATCCTGGATATTACGTTGAGATACTTGCTTGGGCTGCACCTAGCTATCCATGTATTTTTTGTTGGCTACGAAGTGACCTGCATAACAGTTTTGATCATACTGATGTTGCCACTAGTAAACTACAGTTAGATAAATAAAATAGTCCTTAGTCTCGTCTAAACCAGCAGCTAGTTCCTCGTAGTTCAGTTTATAGAATTTATGTGTTGTACCGGGTTTTATGTTTTCGATGGTCAGGGACAGCTTGGTGCGTAGGAGCGACATGATATTTAGCTTGTATGTTTTTGAAGTGATGAATTGTATTGAGTGTGATAAGTGTTTCTTTAACAGGTGTTGGTACCGCTGGTTCGGAATCTCATAATTCACAATTCGTGCCCACGGTTGAGGCAAGTCCATAACGGGACAATACTTGCATGATTCCCCTCACTCAATTTTTATTTTCTAGCACCTGTTATTTATTCAAGTGCTTGGTTATTGTTTATATGTGGAGATACAATGGGATTACAACAAAGGATATAGTTGCGCGTGCATTTTGCATATCATGTTAAAGACAGTGCACAGTGTTGTGACCTACTGAGGTAGGCACCTTGAGACCGTCGATGTAGGGATGAGTCCCACATTGTCGGCAACCTCCACAAGTTGGAGTGAGTGGGATGCCGACGGGTATCCACTCAAGCGATACCGGTATATGCAAAAGAAAAGTGAAAGGAAAGAGCATATATGCATATAGGATCATCATCGCGACATGACTAGTGTTACAAGATAATCGTTGGTGTCGTGTTTTATGCAATTCTTATTATTTCTTTATGTACTTGTTGAGTACTTTGTACTCACCCTTGTGGCTTCTATGTTTTTAGGTACCATTTGAGGACGGGTTGCATCGGATGGGAGTCGCACCTCTATACTTTACACTCACTAATTTTCACACATTATAATACTTTAGAGATAGATCACTTCAAGCATCCTCAAGATTGCTCTTGACTTATTCTTTATTGTATGATTCAGTATTTCTTGTTGATACCGAGTTAGTTGTTATTAGATATCATGAAGTTTAACTTGGTCTTATTGAACCGTGTCGTTATTTTTATGGATAAAAGTGGAATAGTATTATAATTCTGTTGTCGTGGATGTCCCCATAAACAAAGGTGACTCTACTGAAATTTATAGCTTTGTACCAATATGAGGAGTGTTTAATGTAGGTGTAGCACTGGAAGATATGGTGGATATCTGGGGTGTTACAGGTGCTGCTATCCAGGATCCTCTATATCCTGAGGGGCATCCTAAAAGAATTGAGCAGGATTCTCAACAACATGAAAATAATGGTACTACTCCTAAGAAAAGAAAGAAGAAACATAAAACTATTGTAGAACCCTCTGAACCTGCTAAAGATCCTAATAGTATATCTGTCTATGATGCTGAAACTGAAAGTGGTAATGAAAAAATGATGTTCCTGATAAAGAAAAAGTTGAAGAAGAACATGAAAAGCACACTAAGAATACTAAATTCACTAAAGAAGATTTTGTTGCTAAGAAACATGGTAGTGAAGGAGAACCTTGGGTCCAGAAACCTATGCCTTTCCCTGATAAGAAACACAAGTCAAAGGAAGATGAACACTATAATAAGTCTTGTGAGTGGATGAAACCTTTATTCTTGCAAATTCCTTTGAATGATGCTATTAAATTGCCTCCTTATTCAAAGTATATGAAGGATATTGTCTCGAATAAAAGGAAGATCCCTAATGAAGAAATCTCTACTTTGCTTGCTAATTATTCCTTTAGTGGTAAGGTTCCAAAGAAACTTGGAGACCCAGGGATTCCAACTATCCTGTGCTCAAATAAAAATAGTTATGTTAGAACTGCTTTGTGTGATTTGGGAGCAGGAGTTAGTGTTATGCCTTTTTCTTTGTATAAGAGACTTCAACTCGAAAAACTAATACCAACTGATATATCTTTGCAAATGGCTAATAAATCAACTACTATTCCTGTTGGTATATGTGAGGATGTACCTGTTCAAGTGGCTCATAATTTCTTGATATTAACTGATTTTTTTGTGCTTAAAATGCCTGAAGATGATAATATGTCTATTATTCTTGGGAGACCTTTTCTTAATACTGCAGGAGCTGTTATTAATTGTAATCAAGGAAAGGTGACTTTCAATGTTAATGACAAGGAGCATACTGTCTATTTCCCCAAGAAGATTGATAGGACTTATGGTTTAAATTCAATTTAACATGTTGAGGGCATTCAAGTTGGAGAAATATATTGTCCCATACCAAGAGAAAAATATGAAACTATTATGATTGGGACCATTGCTATCAAGGTTGAGGTAACATAATCATTAGTGGAATACAAAGTCTTGTTTCATATAAAATTGTTTTGGTAACAAGGCCCGATCAACCTTGTTAACAAAGGGATTTTAATGAACAAAACAATGTTTTCACCATGATTATCTTTGTTTACTTTTATTTTATCTTTTCTAGTTTTTGCTTTCATTTAGTTTACTTTTCTGTTGTTAGTTGCTTGCATATTAGAGTGTCTTAGAACTTCTGAAGTTTTAGTTTTGTTTTGTCATTGCATCTTTCCGGAAACCTTTTTTCTGTCAGAAAATTATTCATCTTTACCTGAAAATTGATAAAAAATAAAGTGTCTCGAAAAATCCTAGAAAATTCATATTAAATTTTTATGTGAAAAAAGGGGCAGAGAAGTGCCTGGAGATTACTAGGGGGCCCACCAGGCAGGCACATCACCTGGTGGCGCGGCCAGCTCAGGGGCGCGCCTGGCCATGGTGTGGGCCACCCCTGGCCCTTCACTCACTCTCTCACTTCCCACTTTCTTCTCTCTCCTGAGAAAACATCAGTTCTTTGCTCGAAATCGCGTTCTTGCTGTTCTTGCCCATGATTTTTCGATCTCCTTGGAGCATTTGTTCTCCGGTATGTGACTCCTCCGCTTGTCCAAGTAGATCTGTGTTTAGTGGTTTATATCTTGAGTATTTTGCTACTGTAGGTGACAGGTTACGAGAGCTTGTAAGCTTGTTCAATGCTTAGAGATATTGTTTTGATGCATGTTTAGGCCTCTTACAAGTCCCTATGTGTAGTGCCCTTCATTATATATTCACTTTGCAATCACTTGTGTAATGGATGTTTAAATTTCAGAATATCAAAGATGAACAACCACACCTTTGGAGAAATATTAGAGAGGGACACACCTAGGAGGTCAAGGCCCTCAAGATCAGCCTCTCAGTTCAGGCCTTCATACAATGAAGATCTCATTGCACCACGCTTTGGCAATGAAGGAGATGAGGGGGATGCTCGCCCATCTACTTTTCCTTGTTACACCTTTTTGCAAGCTACAGGGATCCTCGATGATTTCTTACTACTAATTCAGAGGGTCGGTTTGACCTCATACATGGAAGATGAGAGTTAGCAATATGCCGTGCTCACCAAAACTTTCGTTGAGAGTTTCGTTTTCACTAACACCCCCTTTCAGTCAACTGTTTCTTTTAGAATTTATAATCTGCCGTTTACCATGCCATTGGAAAGATTTTGTAGCATTATAGGTATAGGCATGACGGGGACCGTGAAGATCCAAGGGCGACCCGCTGATTTGCTGGAGCTCTATCGAAGCGTGACCAATGATGATGACCGCGTAGCTCAGCGCGGGAAGATAAGAAACATTCAATTCCTAGCTCTTAGATACTTTGCCTATTATCTTGCTACTAGCATTCTTGGTAGGGAGAATACGAGTAATATCTCTAATTACCATTTAGCCTTCCTCGCAGCTGCACTTAATAATGATACTCGGTACAATCTTGGCTCTCTCATTGCTCGCCGCCTAGATGCTAGGGGACCTATTTATGGGGGCATTATTGCTTCACGTATGGTTACTGTGTTAGAGCTATCTGTGGATCCTAATGATACTATATTGGCACCACAAAGGCTTGATCTTGTTGCCATGAAAACACATCACTTCGTCACTGCTGACTCTGATATGGACAGTTTAGTATACAGGATGTTGTTTACTGACGGGGATGAAAGGGAGATTCCTTTGTTGCAATCTACTTTTTTCAGTGTTCACAGGAGGCCGTGGTCGCGCTCCAAGGAGGAGGTGGACGAGCAGATCCGCTTGCTCGGTTTCCACAGGCAGCACCAGGAGGATGTGCCCTCCTACGATTACTCTGCGCACTACGGTGGGGTGTCCTCGAGCTCGCACCAAGACGAGGGTACCTCCTCAGCATACTACGGAGGCGCTCCATCTTGGCCAGCTTGGGATTGATACCCACTTAGGCAAAAGTCTAAGCTTGGGGGGAGGTACACCGACATCACGCTCATCTACATATCATGTTTAGTCGATACTTTGTATATTCTTGTTTCGTTTTCTTTTTAGTTTTTGTTCTTTGTTTACTTTTGCTCTCTAAAACACAAAAAGACCAAAAATATTTCTATTGTTTCTCTTTGTTTGTTTCTTTTTCTTTTTGCCTTGGTTTGCTTTTCCCTTTTTGCTTTGTTTGAACTATTCGAAAAACCCAAAAAGATTTTGCTTTGCCTGTTCTTCCTTTTTGGTTCTTGCTTTTAAAAATCGAAAACACCAAAAATATTTGTTGTTCTTCTTTGGTTTTGTGAGTTTGTTGCAGGGTTCAGCAGTCCTTAGTGGAATTTGGTTTCATGTTATTATTCAAGCCACACAAGTGAAGGGCAATAATGAGGATTAGTGACAACTTGAGGTGTGGTAAGAGGCTGGTAATAAACTCTATTTGTTTTCATTTTTGTACATATACTCATCATTGTGGGCATGCTTAGTCTGTTCATGTAGGGTGTATGTTATTTATGGATGCTTAGTAGTTCTTGCTTTCTTATGATTAACTCCAGCTTGCTAATAGTTTGTAGCATGTCATATGAATGTTTGCTTGCATTGCTCTATTCATAACATGGTATGACACTGTGGTATCCTCCTCTGAATGTTTCACTTGAATCGACTTGGTACATGCTAATGCATGCATATGACTGAAACAAAAATCAGTTAAGCCTCGATGAATTATTTTGCCTCAGGAGTCTTGAATCACTTTCATGCCATGATTAGTCCTGTTTTGTTACAAGCATGATTATTACAGTTATTGCTCTCTCGTTTGTCGCTCCCTTACTATTGCTAGCCTCCACTTGCACTGAGTATGAGCTCTACTCGTGTTTCCAATCAACCAAAACCAATATTGCCAAAAGTGTCCACCATACCTACCTATTAGCATCATTTGTTGTTCCGTGCATATTCAATATGTCTTGTTTTCTTCTGAATAAAATGCTTGCTTGTTATGAGAAAGTTAGTTAGTAAAGCTCTCACAAACTTGATGGCACACTTTATTTCTTGCACTTAATAAACCTGAACCATTGTGACTGTCTATGAAAGTTATATGCGTGCAAATTATAGGATGGGGATTAGCAGAATCATGTTGTCACGGGGAACGCTTTCAACGCCTGTAAATATATACCCAGTTGATATCATGCTCTTTTTTTTGCGGATGTCGTCGGTGTGAAATAAAAGGGGAGCTTGTAAGTCCATGGAGTTATACATGTGCGTTAGAGAAACGCCTGGGCCGCCGGTCTAATCCATGCCTAATCGTGGTGGAAACCTGCAGCATAACCATAATGAGTATCTATGAAGCATTCTTCTTATAAAAAAAGAGACAGCTATTGAGAAAAAGAAAAAAAGAGATATGAGAAAATAGGAAAGAGAGAAAAAAGCACCATTTTCCCATGGTAAATAAGGAGATTGCTGAGATACTCATTGTCTACTTGTCTTGTCATTTTGATATGGGGATTCTTCCGTATCATCGGGCAAGGGGTACCCCGTTGGCGGTTCTCTATGATACGCATGTATTTACTATGACAATAACTTATCGATAACTAAAGTTGAGTAGCATGAGGAGCGGCCCTTGTACTCAAGGGACATGAGATTTCCAGTTTATAGTCTGTTAAGCATATAACTCAGACTGGACCTCACTTTCACCTTAACCATTTAAAGATGCTTATGATAGGGGAAATGAGATCTCAAAGCTAATGAGTACCATACTTTCAACATTTAGAAGCCTTTCAAACTTTTCAAAACCTTTTCATTTCCTTGTTGAGTCTCCACACATTCTATGAGCACTTTCTTGAGAGCATAATTGACATTCTTAGTGTAATGTGCTTGTCTCAAAACTTGATTAATTGTGTTATGAATTTGATGCTTGTATCTTTGATATCTTTACTTCTAGTCTCCACTTGAGCTTCAAAGGTGCCTTGGCATTTATGTTTGCTCTACAATCAAAGGAAAGCGAGATACCTCTCTACCATACATTTTTATGAGCATTGCAATGTTGCTTATGTTTATGTTTCATGCCACTTACTATTTTTGAGTTAGAAGCTCTTCATAGCTTGCAATGACTATTAAGTAAACTTAGTTGCATACTCTTTATTATGAATTGCCTGAGTAGTTGATCATATGCTGAGAATATATACATCTTATGAAGCAAATGTGTTCGTGAAAGTTTCTTTTATCACACTCAGTTTTCAACTGAATTGCTTGAGGACAAGCAATAAGATAAGCCTGGGGGGAGTTGATACGTCCAAAACGTATCTACTTTCCCGAACACTTTTGCTATTGTTTTTCCTCTAAACTTGTGTGATTTGGGTACAACTAACACGGACTGACGTTGTTTTCAGCAGGATTACCTTGGTGTCTAGTTTTTGTGCAGAAAATCAACTATCAGGAAAACTCTCAAAAATATGCCAAAAATCCTATTTCACCAGAAGACTCACGGAGCCAGAAGACGAGACAGAGTAGGGCCATGAGGGGCCCACACCACCTGGCAACGCGGGCCAGGCCAGGCCACTCCTAGGGGTGGTGTGGCTGCCTCGGCTGCCCCCTCGGCCTCCCTCTTCGCCTATAAGTTGCCTCTTGACCTAAAATCCATGGGGGGTTCGACGTTTTTCCAGAAAGAGTTCCGCTGCGCCGCCACCACCAAATTTCACGATTCAGAACCAGAAACTCCGTTCTGGCACCCTGCTGGGACGGGGAATTGGAGGAGATCATCGCCATCATCATCACCATCGCTTCTCCATCGACCATCCATGTTTCTCCCATCCATGAGTGAGTAATCCCCCGCTGTAGGCTATGGGGATGGTAGGAATTGGATGAGATCGTTCATGTAATGACATCGGATTGTTAGGGCATGGTGCCTAGTATCTACTATTAGTGCTTTTTGACTTTGTTGTAACTTGTTATGCTTAATGCTTGTCACTAGGGCCCGAGTGCCATGATTTCAGATCTGAACATGTTATTGATTCATTATGATAGTATTGTTTATGGTCTTACCTGCAAGTTGTATACACATATTGTTGTCCGGAACCAAAGGCCCCGAAGTGACAGCAATCGGGATAACCGGAGGGAATGGCTTTGATGTGAGGATCACATGTGTTCACAGAGTATTAATGCTTTGCTCCGGTGCTCTATTAAAATGAGCACCTTAATTGCCAGTAGTTCCCTTCAGGCCCCGCTGCAAACGGGCTGGCAGGACAAAAGATGTTGTGCAAGTTCTCATTGCGAGCACATATGACTATATATGGAACACATGCCTATGATTATTTAGTACTTGGATGCTTTATCTTATTTATCTACAAATGCCCTATGTCTTGATTGCCATGTGAATTGTCTTTTCCATGCAACGCACGTCCATCCATCCCTATGCCTACCGCGCTCTAATCCTACTGTTCACTGCAATTGTTACTATTGTCTTTACTTTTACTACTGCTATTACTTTACTATTGCTACTACAAAACTATTACTACTGATAAACTGCTGTGAGCAAGATTGTTTCCAGGTGCATCTGAATTGACAACTTAGTAGTTAAGGCTTATAAATATTCTTTGGCTCCCCTTGTGTCGAATCAATAAATTGGGTTTCAATTCCCTCGAAAATACTATGATACATCCCCTATACTTGTGGGTCATCAGGCATCTTATGCTAATTTGCTTCTTATCCGTACTCGGGTCTTGTTTTTCGCTTCCGCTTGATACTCTATTGTGTGATGTATGAGGATTTATCCTAAACTAGTATATCTATCTAGGATATTTGGATCTTGCCGTATGGTGTTGAATATTTATGTTTCTATTATTTTAGATGGTGTGGCTCTAATGTCTATTGTATGTCGCTGACATACATACTCATTTGTGTATGTTTTGATCGCTTTACATGTCGATTACACTACTCGCTCTAGTCCCGATGTTCTAAAAAGTGGGTGGGATGGTGGGCCGGTACCGTGCCCTACTCGACGAGATGGGCCTACTATGTGTTCTGCGCGGCCCCATGGTAGTACGTCCTGTCCACTTTTGGTTCATCCAGGCTTGAGTTTAGAGCGTAAGGTTCGAGGTATTACAATTGGTATCAGAGCCATTCCACCCTTCAGTGTATCAGCCAAGATGGTCGTTGTCAGTCTAGAAAATATTTTAGTAGCTATGTATACTAGGGAAAAACTAAACACGAGAGTATGGCTACTTCTATTTTTCTTCTTATCCACCCACCCTTTTCTAGCAAGGAAGTGTAACGTTTATAAATCCTCTTCTAAAAATTCAAATTAGGATTCATGTATTCTAGGTTTACGTAGTACCATAGGATGTTGTTAAGTCCTTTGTCTATTAGTTGCATCCAACCTTATTGTCGTAATCTACCATTGGTTATCAACTGTTGGTACATTCTATACCGACAGGCTTTTTATAAACTGATGCGATCTATCTGACTCTTTGTAAACCGACGCGATCTTGTTAAGGGTGTTCGTCCTTCTAGCACGCTTTCACAGAATGTGGAGTTGCTCATCTCTATCCGTTAAGTTGTTTTTCGCATCTATTAGTATTTTAATGCCTAAAAATGCAGGAAATTTTTGTTTGATACATCTGTGTTCCACACTCCTTTTCAGTCGTGTGTGATACACCATTCACCTTCTTTGGTCGGCATATCCATGCTAACTCGATCTTGTGCTAACGACGCTTCAATCTAGAGTTTTCACTTCATCTTCAATTCTTTTGGGCTAAATACATAACATGTGTCGATCCGATGCTTGTGATTGTAATTTGGTTCACGGTATAGCTATATGACGCTTATCCTGAGTAGAATATGGTTAATGCTATCAATCTAATCCTCCAAAGGATGGCGGTTATCTCTTTTAATTTTGAGTTATACCATGATCATATCTATATCATATTCAAGTATCTTTGGCAATCTGAAGAATTATTAAGGCACTATGGTGGATTATCATCTGTTACCATGCTTCACATCTTTTTGAACTACATATCTGCGAGGTTCTCCTTGATACGAGAGAATCTCATTCTTTTCATCTCTGATAGCTTTGCTTAAGGTATGAGTTATCATTGTTTCTTTTTTCCAAGATCTCTTTGTCCTTTCAACCGATGATCCGATCGACTATGTGAACAACTCAACATCTCTTCTATCATCTGATAATCTATTCTTCCAATGCATCTCTTCTAACACAAATCCCTTCTCTTAATGTTGATCTTTCAAAGAGCGTTGAGCCCATAAGGTGTTCGAGTATTCATTTGTTTCTATAGTCTCGTGAACTTGGTATTCTTGGAATATCTCGTTAAATTCATGGTGGTATATCTTTACGACATGCTTACCTATTCTATAGCAATGGAAAATCATCCGTGTCTCATCCTCTCAAGCTTCGTGAACACCACATGTGTGCAAAGTTCTCAAAGTGGGAATTTCGAATTTTTGAAGTCACCTATCTCGGCCATGTCCTTCTATTAAAGGCAACGCTACAATCCTAGAACCATCAATTCTATTGTTAATTCCATCCTCCACCTTCGACCAACTCCGGAGATTTTTCCTTGGTTTGTCAAGTAATTCTCGCTGCTTTGTTGAAGATTTCCTCAAGAAGGCTAAATATCCCTCGTAGTTGTTCTCAAGAAGGACAAGAAATTCTTTTGGTCTTCCGCTCATCAAGGAACCTTTTGAAACCCTCTCGCTTTATCTTCAATCCTCAATCCGCCGGATGCCACGAAGACTTTCCAGATCTTTCATTTCCCTCTATTCAAGACCTTGGTGCTCTTCTTGTTTTATCTGTTGGACCTATCATCTGTTTCAGTGATCTTCCTTCATATATTTTCTGGTGAGTTGGGAACTTCCAACGCGACGACAACATCATCATCTTTATCTACTTTGGATCCGATGAAGTGTTTTGCATCACCTCCTTGTTTTATTACGGAGCTTCAGGAATTCTGCTTGTCAAGACCTTCAGTATAAATTTTTGAGAGTTGGGTTGCACGATTCTATTCATGTACAAAGTAATGATTTGGGTGCGCGATGGACTGATCCCCATCCGACTACTCTTATCATTCGCTCTTGTACATTAAATTGGTGGATTAATGCAATTTTACTCATTCCACATAAGTTAGAAGTGGCCTTTATCCCTCGAGACTTTACTTCCATCCTTGTTTTTTGGAGGGTTCTCTCAAAGAACATAATCAATAATATTTTGTTGGTGGTCTCGTCTATTTCAACATGCAGCAAAGTCTTCAATGATCTGGTGGAAGCAAATGCAAAATCTTCCCTATCCTCTTCTTTTTGACTGGAGCTCGACATCATTAAACAAGATGGATGGAAGATATATTCGACTTTAATTGTCAAAACCTTTTCTCTTGGTAAAATCCAATTATGGTTGATGCCATCAATCACAAAATCTATTGCAATAACCTCATGGTTAAGGAAAGAAATAAGCATCTCTACAATCAAAACTCCAGTTTTCAACAACCCACTTCTTCCTTAGGTTTCCACCATAAACTTGGGTCACTTCCTTCTCTTAAATATAATCCGTGCAACTCAATTGTGTGATCCTTTGGTTCTTACCGACACAAAAAGAAGCTAATTTGAGAAGTCCTCAATTCTAATATTTTTCGTTGATATCAAGAATTCTATTGTTTGAAGGCAATATTGTTTCTCCAAACTTCATTCTTAAATCCGAGGGAAGAAATAATGCTA
This sequence comes from Avena insularis, assembly GCA_023614405.1. Classification (NCBI taxonomy): domain Eukaryota; kingdom Viridiplantae; phylum Streptophyta; class Magnoliopsida; order Poales; family Poaceae; genus Avena; species Avena insularis. The sequence continues at coordinate 460,596,851 of CM042690.1, forward strand.
TTTTCATAGTGGTTGATAACTTCTCATAAGTCATTCTTCTCTTCCGGCGAAAGAACAGTCATCTTCACGTGCATTTGTTGATCTTTAACCTTAACGATGTGTCCTTTCTTCCTCTCCTTGATACATTGTCCTTCCATAATTCTTTCAAGAAGTGGCTCTATTCTTTTATCACGCTTCTTGAGAGCACCGGAGCTACGTTCATCCTACCTTCCTTGTATCACAACAATCCTCCATTGGTTCAAGCCTTTGTTTCTAAGAAGCAAAACACAATACTCGCAACAAGTCTAGCAAGGTTTAATGGTTGCACCATTCCTTTGTTCATCAACTTGGAAACGCGAGGATCACCTTCGTTCCGAACACCCGCCTCTCCTTGTGTCTTTTACTTTTTCCTAGGAATCTCAGGGCAAGGTTCTTGTTTAGCGGGGGAGAGTTGTAGCATCCCAATTATCTAACAAATGTAATGCTACTTGGTTTATTCTATATAATAATACATCCTACATATCATTAATTGCATCATCATAATATCATGCTCATGTCACCATGCCACATTGCATTTGAGCATCATATTAAAACCTATTCCATTTGGTTCTTCTCCGCATAATTGCATTTTGTTGTTGCCTCTTATTAAATAAATTGCTTCTTGATATAATGTAGTTGGTTCTTGATATATGTGTATCATGCCCAATATGATTTGAGGGCATCTCTCTTTAATCCTTCCATCTACTAACAATGTCCACTTTCCTTTTGTTATCTATCTACAACTCCACCTTATGTATATGTATGTGGGCAATATATCTTTCTTTTGTTTTCCTCAAGGCCACATACGTATATATGATTCCAATTCTTTATTCATCTACACATGGTCACTTAGGGTTTGATCCAAACCTATACAACATTGCCATGTGCTTGTCCTTTGCAATCTTGTTTTGTTTTGATATCCACATCCCACCTACTTAATTCCTACATTTTTGTTTTCACAAAAATGCCCACCATATATATGTGTATGTGCACTAGCATCTCACATGCAATAACACCACACATTTGTGCCGCATCTTTGTTCTTTTATTTTTAAATGTTTCTTTTGAATTCAAACCTTGGCTTTTGATTCAATTCCTCTAAGCTAAATTCAACCTAATTCTACTAATCTATCCTACACCTACCCATGTATGTGGCTCACACATACACCCCTCTATCTTCCCAACCGTCATTTTAGCGTATAGGTCATGTAATGTACTCGATTTTTGTTTGCCATATATAATGGGCATGTATATGCTTTTTATTATTTTGCGGTGAAATATATTGCGAAGGTGCCAAAGAAGCTCATCATCCGGTTTGGCATGATCTTTAATTCTTGATACAAGCAATCATAGATATCCATTATTATAGGACTCTTTGATTCAGTGCTAGCTCTGAAACCCAATACACTTGTTTTGGGGTGCATGCATGTGGAATCACTCACACATACACACACCTACTAGCTACACACATATTAACATAAAGGCCCAACCGTGGCCATGTATGTGCTTATGCGTGTGCCACCACACCACATACACCATTTCCTTTCTCTCCTAAGACCAAAACCCCACCTAGCTAATCGATTAGGTCAGCTGAATTTCTACCGTGGTCACACCTGGTGCATCCACCATAGGGCATCGGGGCAGACCAGGGCATAGGCCACGCCTAGACTAGCCCGATCCATGGATCAGGAGAAGGACGCCAGCCGGGGGGCGGCGGTGATGCGATCATTGGTGCAGACGGTTTAGCCGGAGCCGAGGGCGGAGGAGGAGCAGGCGTCGTACAAAACTGCAGCAGTTTAGGGTTTCGACCCCTGTAGTTGGGACTTGGACGCCAGCCCGATGGTTGAGAAGGAGCCGTTGGAGGAGGTGGCGGTGGTGCAGGCGGTCGAGGAGCAGAAGTGAAGACCTGAGGACCGGAGTCCTTGTTGGTTTGGGCATGATCGGCCCATTGCAGCATCGAGCGAACCTCGGCGAAGGAGGAGCGCAGACGCATCATAGGGATGAAGGACGCCTTTTTATTGAACCGCTTGCTGAGGCCAACAAGGAGGACGTTGATGAGCTTACGAAGGGCAGCCCACAGATCGATGGCGGAGGCACCATCATGGTGTACGAGATTGAAGATTTCTATGGAGACTTGCATGTAGATCCATTGAATAATGGTGAGATCATCCTTGACCATTGCGGATCGTGATGTTGAGGGCGAGCGTCGTCGGCAATGTGAGAGCGGAGGTTGCATCGCCCGAGGTGGACGTCGAAGAGGTGACGCCAATGGTAGTAGTTGTGAGCAGCGAGGTCTAGGGTTACAGGTATGTAGGGGATAATATCAGATATGGTGTCGGTGAAGGAGATTGAAGGGACTATTGGTGGAGGTAGAGCTAAAGTAGAGGTAGGGGTGGAGGGGGTGGCATGGCGATCTTAGCAGCCGGCGATGGCGGTGTCGCTCAAGTAGCGGGCGGCCAAGTGCGTGGTGAGCCATATCCTAGGATTGGAAGTCTGATACCATGTAGAATTGTATAGAATAATAATCGATGACAATATTGTGGCAATTACAAGAGGTATATATATGAGGGTCTAGGTGACCGGCCTAGCCCTATAACAAACCGACTAGGACTCTTAAACCTAACAAGAGTTGTATTCTAACACGAAGCAACCATCCTTGCTCTCTCCTAGTTCGACTCCACCTGAACCCAATCCGACCACCTCATGTTCCTATTCTTTCTGCCACAATCCCAGTGCACCCGTGCCTCCTTCCGCAGCCAGCTAGCCTCCTTGATCGATCAACAAGAGCAGTAGCAGATACCACTCACAGCACATGCCGCGCACCTCCCTCTCACCTTTTTTAAAAGCTATCACCCCACCCCATGTGACCTTCCTTGCCTCCTCCTTATCTAGCCAACCACCCATCCATGGCCAGATCGAGATCTGAGATCCCCAGCTCCCTTCTTCCTCCTTCTCCACCAAGTCACCATGGCCATGAAGCTTCTAAAACCTAGCAACGACCATCATCATTTTCTGGTGTTGGGGTTGAAGAGGAGCAGTACCAAGAGTGCGGGGAGATGCTATTGCATCCACCTCATTGACCTGAACACGTAGACGGCGTCGGAGAACCTCACCGGAGATGCTGCAGAACACCGGGGGCCAAAACGTCCAGAAGCTACCTGACAGAACACATGCCTATGGATTTACTCAACGCAATCACAGTGGATGGATTTTGTGGGAATTATGTGTGACGCACTCTGAGACCCTGCTTCTCTCTGACGAACGCACAAGAACACTTCAGAGAGAGACTTAGGAATTTTGCGACGCATACATCTTGCGTCTTTTCTGCTGGGTCCTTTTATTCCAGGCACACATCGCCATAGCGATCGCGACCGATTCCTAAGCCATCCACGATCCACTAATTCCGCGCCATCCCACGGAGTAGATCGTGCATAGATTTACAACTGAAAACTAAACGAAAGCTACGGGCCTCCACGTGAACTGGCACGTGTCAGGCTTATTTGATACAGGTTCGACACAAACAGCGTGTCAACTACAAACAAATGAAATAAAACATGACAACTAGATCAAAACTATCATTCTCTCCCTTTGATCTAGTTACCTTCCGATCATCTCCTTCATGCCAATCAAGCTCCTCAGTTCCTGAAACTTCGCTCTCCCGAGGGATTTAGTCAGGATATCGGCCAGTTGATCTTCAGTTCTGACATGGCTGATGTCAACCTTCCCGGCTTCTACGCATTCACGCATAAAATGATATCTGGCATCTATGTGCTTGCTACGGTCATGAAAAACTGGATTTTTGCTGAGTGCAATAGCAGACTGATTATCCACATTCAGCTTCACTGTATTTGGTTCTGAATCCTGCATTTCAGCAAGTAATCTAGCCAACCAAATTCCTTGACAGGTACCTGACGTTGCTGCCATGTATTCTGCCTCACATGATGAAATGGCAACAACCTTTTGCTTCTGTGATATCCAAGAGATTGGACTTTTGCTAAGGTAAAATAGAAAACCTGTGGTACTTTTCCTGTCATCCACATCTCCGACATGATCACTGTCACAAAAACCAGTCAGCTGCACCTCTCCTCCTTTTTCATAGAAACATCCATACTTCAATGTTCCTTTGATGTATCTAAGAATGTGCTTTACTGCAGTCATGTGTTCCTTGGTTGGATTCTCCATGTATCTGCTAACAATCCCAACCAAGTAGCACAAGTCAGGCCTTGTGTGAAGTAAGTATCTCAGACTGCCTACCGGACTGCGGTAGTACGTACAGTCTACTGATGGCTCCTTGCTCATCTTAGACAATTTCAGACGAGATTCCATCGGTGTCTGACTTGGATTGCATTGTTTCATACCACACTTCTCCAATATTTTAAATGCATATGCAGACTGATTCAAGTAGATGCCTTGAGGTGTTTTCTTTACCTCAATTCCCAGGTAATAACTCAATAGACCGAGATCACTCATACTAAACAAAGTCTTCATCTGTCCCTTAAATCCTTCAATGTCAGATGAATTCTTCCTAGTAATAACCAGGTTGTCCACATACACACCAACCAACAGTGCTGCACCATTCTTATTTCGCTTGTAGAGGGCAGGCTCCGACGGGCACTTCTCAAAACCAAGGTTGGTCAGTGTCCGATCCAATTTAGCATTCCATGCTCTTGGGGCTTGTTTGAGCCCATATAGTGCTTTGGACAGCTTGAGCACCTTGTGCTCCTCTCCCTCAACAATGAAACCTGATGGCTGCTCAACATATACTTCCTCTTTGAGATCTCCATTGAGGAAGGCCGATTTCACATCCATATGATGAATTTCCCATCCTCCTTGAGCTGTAAGTGCAAGAAGCATCCTCACTGTTTCCAATCTTGCAACAGGTGCGAACACCTCATCATAGTCAATTCCATGACGCTGAACATACTCTTTTGCAACCAGCCGGGCTTTGTGTTTTAGCACTTTTCCCGATGAGTCCTTTTTCAATTTATAGACCCACTTTAACCCAATTGGTTTCTGCCCTTTTGGCAACTCACAGAGTTTCCATGTTTGATTGCTGACAATGGACTCCATATCATCTTTCATGGCTCTATGCCAATAGGCTTGGTTTGTTGCTTTAGCAAACGAGTTTGGTTCATCCGTGCTAAAAAGACACATCCCAGAGTATTCAGCCTCGACTTTTTCTGAATCTTCATAGATTTCATCCAGAAGCCGCTTCCCTTGCGGGCCTTGAGATGGTTCAGACCACGGGCTCGGATCCATGCCCATGGATTTCGGTGTCGACTGCACTGATGCATCAGAAGAGGGGAAAGTTGGTCTCTCAGATGCTGCCGATGTTGCTAGAGATTGCTCTCCCATCTCTACTATGGATGAGGATTCAGGCTTCTCTGCCCCGACAGAGAAATTGCTGGGTTTTTCTGCCATGACAGCGTCTGGCAGCTGTTCCGGATGGTGAACAGTAAATGTAGACACAGATGTATCAGCATTAGCGGCGCCCACCTCCCAATCCCAGCCTCTGTGCTCCTCAAAGATCACGTCTCGTGACACAACCAGCTTCTTCTTTTCAGGATCATACAGGCGATACGCTTTCGATCCCGATTCATACCCAATGAGAACCATCTGAGTACTCCTGTCCGACAGCTTGTTCTGGCCTGGACCCACCCTTTTAACATGTGCCACACACCCAAATGTACGCAAATGTTGCACATTGGGTTTCCTCTCATACCACGCTTGATAAGGAGTCATAGCACAGTACTCTTGGTGGGAGATAGGTTCAGCAAGTAAACTGCAGTGACAACTGCTTCTCCCCAAAACCTTGCAGGAACTCCCATGCTCTTTATCAGACTTCTAGCCATCGAAACTACTGTCTGATTTCTCCTCTCCACTACACCATTCTGCTGAGGTGTATAGGGTGCAGTTAGGAAGTGCTTGATACCTCGATCTTCACAGTAGCTTGCGAATGAACTAGAGGTAAATTATCCTCCACGGTCAGTCCTGAGAGCCTTTAACTTCAGGTCCTTTTCTGTTTCTGCTGTAGCCTGAATTTTTCTGAAAGCACCGAGAGCTTCATCCTTTGAACTGTGTAGTGCAATCCACATAAAACGTGAGTAGTCATCCACCACCAGTAAGAAGTACCTTTTACCACTAGGTGTCGCTGGTTCAATAGGCCCACATAAGTCACCATGAACTAACTGAAGCTGCTGTGTTGCACGGAAGTTGCTCTAAGAGGGGAAAGGGTATCGATGCTACTTTGCAACCATGCATCCGTCACACACTTGTTCCACCTGATCCAGGACTGGCATTCCCTCTACGATGCGGTCTGTAGCTAGTGATCGAAGTGCCCGGAAGTTCACATGCCCATACCTCATGTGCCAGAGCCATGTTGCCTCCTTTGCACGTGACAATAGACATAAAGGTTCAGTTGGCTGGATGTTCAGGATATACATCCTATTCTTGGTGCGCTTCACTCGCGCCAAAACTTTCCTCTGACGATCTAGCACAGTCATCACACCGTTCTCAGCCGAGTACTTGCAACCGTTCTCATCAAGTTGCCCTAGACTGATAATGTTATCTTTCAGCTGCGGTATGAAATACACGTCTGACAATACCCTGTGCTCGCCTGTGTGGGTCTGCATCAGTATAGAGCCACCACCACAGATTTGCACGGCAGACCCGTCCCCAAATCGGACTCTCCCTTTAATAGAGCGATCCAATTCAGCAAATTTCTCCGATCTGCCAGTCATATGCTTACTAGCCCCGGTGTGAAGGTACCAAGACATCCCGAGAGCACCAGTGAGCTTGGGAACTACCTTTTCCTCGTTGAGAAACACAAGTTCTTCAGGAACGGCTTCAGAGACAACCAGCTCACATGCCTCCATCATGAGGAGCGCCGGATCATCGTCTTCCTCCTTCTCAGCACGATTTGCCTTCTTCTTCTTGGGGTCAGGACAATCAGACTGAAAATGTCCCTTTTCGTTACAATTGTAACATCTGACCTTGGTGATATCGAACTTGACCTTCTTTTTCTGCTTGTTCCGATCACCATCAGGTTCTTATTTGGGATATGCACGTTCTCGTTTCCCACCAGATTTCTTTCCGGCAGAACCACCGGAGCTACTACTGCCTCCTCCCTTCTTCTGCATGAGCTTCTCTAGAGCACGCGTCATGAGCATGAGCTGCTCGTCCTTTTCACTGCTACTGCAACGGCGAGATCGCTTCCCACTCTCATATGCTGCCAGTCTTCCCACGGCCTCGGCAACGGGCATGGTGGATAAATCACCCCATTGCTCGATCGTGTTGATGACGTCCGAGAACCTATAAGGCACACCATTGAACAGACACTCAATCACATACTCATCATCAACCTTCTCACATAGGGTACGGATCTCTGCAACGAGGGTGGTCAGCCTCTGGCCGAACGCCGCCACGGTCTCGCCATCGTCCATCTACAGATGGCCGAGTTGCCGCTTCAGCTGCTTCACACGGGCCTTTTTGACGCGGTCCTCTCCAACGCGCATCTACCGGATCGCCTCCCAGGCCTCTGCCGCGGTTTCATATTCCACGATGGCCATGACCATGGCGTCTGGGAGGGACTGCGAGAGCGCGGTGAACGCATCCTCGTCCCTGGCCTAGTCGTACTCCGTCTTCCCTTCGATCGCCGACCAGCAGCCAAGGGTGCGCATGATTATGCGCATCTTCACAGCCCAGACGCCGTAATTCGCGTTGGTGAGCTGAGGGTAGTGCACCGGCACTCCTCCCCGGGGCGAGGCTCTGACCACGATGGCACCGTCGCTTGCACTTGCGCCGGCATCCTCCTTCTTGGACGACGGCGTCTCCTTTTTGCCACCGTCTCTCGGAGAAGTGTCACCCATCGTCGTTTCACCCGCCACCACAGCGCCACCGACACCACCACCGTCAGATCACCTCCGTGAACCCTTAGGCTCTGATACCAAATGACAAAACACAGGCCTATGGATTTACTCAACGCAATCACAGTGGATGGATTTTGTGGGAATTATGTGTGACGCACTCTGAAACTCTACTTCTCTCTGACGAACGCACAAGAACACTTCAGAGAGAGACTCAGGAATTTTGCGACGCATACATCTTGCGTCTTTTCTGCTGGGTCCTTTTATTCTAGGCACACGTCGTCATAGCGATCACGACTGATTCCTCAGCCATCCATGTTCCACTAATTTCGCGCCATCCCACAGAGTAGATCGTGCACAAATTTACAACTGAAAACTGAACGAAAGCTACGGGCCTCCACGTGAACTGGCACGCGTTAGGCTTATTTGATACAGCTTCGACACAAACAGCTTGTCAACTACAAACAAACGAAATAAAACGTGACAACTAGATCAAAACTATCACTACCGGAACCCGCTGCCTCCCCGTCAATCTACGCCTCCCCGAACCCACTCGCTGCACCTGAGGGTCGCTGGTGAGCACACAACACTCTTAGACATCACCTCTCTCTCCCTCTCTCCACCGCTCACCGCCAACCTCGCCGCGGTGCGCGCTCGCCGTTGCGGGCGTGCCTGCCATCTTGTTTTTGCTTGTTTTCATCGCAATATAGCTGTCCCTGTGGTGCTCTTATGCGCATGGTGCCTGAATGGAAGTTGTAGTAAAAGTTACCCTATTTCCAACGAGCTAAAGAACACATAAAACTGATGACCACAACCCTCGGAATCATCCCCGCAACCCAGCACCGCAACAGTTGTTTCTGCGTGTCGTTTCTGCACCCCCGTCCGCCTCTGTTCGCTGCAAGCTCAGTTCGTATATAGATTACCCCGCGCCGAAAGTTTGCTCCCAGGTGTTCCTCTTTGTCCTAGCTTTCCATCGCACCTGACCTTGCTCAATTCGGAGCCCTATAGCTCCCGATCTCGTCCTTGAAAGTTGCTTCAGCTCGCTGTTCCTCGAACGTGATCTTCAGTCAACTCCATTTCTTTCAGTTATTTCAGCAACCCGTCTTCAACCCTTAAAAGTTAACGGGGCCCTATCTTAGCACAAGCATCGTTGCAGCCTGTCCATAGTGCTTACTGTTCCATGATTCATGATGTCCCTTGTTCAATTTCCATTGGTAATTGGCTAGTTTAACCTCTGTAACAAATTGGTCTGGCTTTTATCTTTTCCAGAAAATGAATTTAAATGGTATATATATGCAATATGACAGTATTTTTTAAATGCCAAATATAAAAACAATAAATAATATATGTTTTTGAATCAGAAAAATGTGAGGAATTCAAATATGCCATCCAAAATAATTTTTGAGCAATTTAAATTTCGAAATTATTTAGCCAATAAATGTCTTTTCTTAATAAATTTATAACTTTAATTCCGTAATTCCAAATTCGACAAATAATATGTCTAAATCGATCAGGGCGAGGAGCCCGTTCTAATTATGCATTTTATGATATGAATTGAATAATGCATCATATAAATATTAAATATTCAGAACTGTTTATGAGGGTAAAACATGCCTAAATAAATTAATAAAGTGCTTTATTATTGTTTCTGCACCTCACCCATGTCATGCTATATTATACCATGCAATTGTGCATCATTCCATCATGGTATACCTTGTTTGCTTGATGCATATGATTTATATGATGGTGACATGTATTTATTTGGCCCTTGTGTGTTTGGTTTTTATCCGGATAGACACTGAGCAAGGAGAATGCCAGGAGCCTCAGGAGTATTACCCGGATCCTTCTTATTCCGCAACTGAACTACCAGGCAAGCAATTCCCCATGCTTGCATACATATAGTACATATGCTCCTATCTTACTCTTGCATCATTGAGTCGCGATTGCATTAACTTGAATCCCAAGTATTGCACAACCTTTACTTTTAAACACCACCGAAGCTTGTATCCTCAATCCCATGAGCCATTACTACAGGAGTTGTTTGAGCCATGCGAGTTGTAGAATTGCATGTGTAGGGTTTGTGCGAGTCTTTGGATGACGAGGTACTAAACAACTTAATCTGAATAGCAATAGGATAACTAATGAAAGAGGAACCAGTGAGATTGTCTGCTATTTGGTTCTTTAAGCTCAGTTGTGTCCCATAGGACCCCGAGTACTTGATTGCTGTTCCTTGACTATTCGCACTATCCATGTACGGGAGACTCTATAGATTCCCCTTCGCCTGAGCTTGATTCACACTTTATTTCTTGGGGCCACAAAGTAGTTTGGGGCTTTATTACTATCCTATACTTATGCCATGATTTACTGCTTTATTTACGATTGCGCGTGGAGCGCTTGTAATGTTTTGGAATGCAGAGTGTTTTCGTGGTATCGACAAGCCTAGTCACACTTTCGGGTTACCAATCGTTTACAACCATTAATGCAAACCCTGAGTCCATTTCGGAGCCGGCCAACTTCGTTGCGGGTAGCTTAATGTGGTGGCGCCCTGAAATAATTTATGAATCCTGTGAATGCATTGTCGTGAGGCCTCGTTATATTTTATTTAGTTATTCCCGAGGTTGATCGTGTGTGTGTTGATATTTGTGCACCTCTGTAGGGTAAATCTTTCTAAAAGCCGTGTTCGCGGTTATGGACGACTTGGAGCACAGTTTCTCGATCATAGACAAGCATAACTAAAGTACCGCATTTAATTTGACTAAGACATGACTAGTAAATAGTGCAACAGTCATGGAATGGTTAATAAAATTGCCAATGGAGGGGGTGTTCTTCCACCTTCTCGTCGATAAGGGATAAGGAATGCGAGCGATGTTTATTATATTGCTTATATAACTGTTGTTACTAATTAACGAGCGTCCGTCCATCTCTGGTTGGGTGGATGTGTAGCGTGTCTCTATAAAACTTTGTAGATATTACCTTTCACTGCAATTGTGTCACCCCCAGGTTATTCCCTTCAGAAGCATTAAGATTTGCTGAGTACCCCTAGGGTCTCACATGATAAATATTTGGTTCAGATGGACAAGTATACTCTCAGGAAGGTTACTGGGTTAATGAGATGGATGATGGTGGCAACGACTATCCGGTGTAGAGATTCCGGGGATGGAGATCCATGAGATCTGTGGGCGGGATGTGGTTATTTTCAGGGCATCTTATGCCGATTTGCTTCTTCTCCGTACTCGGATCAAGTTTTCCGCTTCCGCTTGATACTCTGTTGCGTGATGTATTAGGATGTATCCTAAACTATTATATCTATCTAGGATATTTGGATCTTGCCATATGACGTTAAATATTTTTGTTTCTATTGTTTTAGATGGTGTGGCTCTGATGTCTATTGTATATCGCTGACATACATACTCATTTATATATGTTTTGATCGCTTTACCTGTCGATTGCGCCACTCGCTCTAGTCCCGATGTTCTAAAAAGTGGGTGGGATGGCTGGCCGGTACCGTGCCCTGCTCCACGAGGTGGGCCTACTGTGTGTGGCTACGCGGCCCCATGGTAGTACGTCCTGTCCACTTTTGGTTCATCCAGGCTTGAGTTTAGAGACTAAGGTCCGAGGTATTACAGTCGGCCGGGATATGCCGGCTTATGTCGGCCTCTGCTTGTCAGTCAATATTATCCCGGTCAACCTTACTTTATACCATAGCTTGACCCTACTGAGGTTATCACCCCGACATTAGTCCCCGAAGCTATCACGGTCTTGCAATGCTAACTGCAGGCCACGACGGGTTCCTCTAACTTATATGGAACACATTTGCTAAACACGAATATTTTTATGTCAGTTAAAGTTGATTCTCAATGAATCATGGCATCTCGATTGGCAATTCTTTAACCGTTTCCGAGTTTTCCCTGTTGGATCCGAACTTTACCACGGCTCAGATATTATCTTTTTCTTCATATGTTGACTTTGTTGTAACCTACAGCTTTGTCTTAGGTTTTTACCATTTCTTATTTCCTTTTCCTTCATGCCAAGTACTCATGATTAGTTGCCTCATTTTTTGTACCAGTACCTGACACATGCCACTATTGTTGTGGCCTATGGGCCACGAGAGGGGTCAGATCTCTCAGTTACCAGTCAAATCTTCCCCACGGCGCCTCGCTTAACGCATATGTCGCGGGATCAATTATGGCTCACGGGGCGGTTACCAACCATGTGGCACGATCTGGGGAGCCGTTTGCGCAATAAACACACAGTTACCGCAATCAGCGGCGCAAAGGATCCACTCCAAGAATTTGGACGGTTCATGACGTTTTATTCATGACAAGCCATAAAAACATCATAGATGCGTGACGTTCTGGGCCATTTCGTTGTGACACACTCGAAGGCCCTCCAGCCTGATTATCCATGACGTTCCAGGTTTTTGTAGACAAAAATGTGTCGTGGATTTTGTCCGAGGCCCTGAAGCCCAGTTCGGCATTTCGTCTCATAGAAAATCGTCACAGAATTCATCAAGGGCCATTGGTTGACTGTGTTTTTTTGATGACCAGGCCGTTTGTGCCTGTACCCCACCTACCATCTTGGTTTGAATGGCAGGGTCTAATAGGTTATTCTCACAGTTTTGGCCAGGCCCAGCTGTTAGTCCATCTGATAGAAACTAAATAACATAAAAATAAAGTACCCTCACCAGGGTTCGAACTCATGAGCACACTCGTTGATCGAAGGCCCTGAACCACTAGACCAGGGGACTCTGTTCCAACAGTTCTACTACTTTGTTGTTCTTATGTGCATGTCCTAAATCAGCGGTCCTTCAATATTTACGCTGATGTTTTCACTAACATCCCCAACAGCTATACAAGACAACTATGTTTCAAACATAACACTACTTCATATTTCTTATACACATGTTCTCAATCACATGAAGAAGTAAAATGTGAAAGTATAGGAAATTCTAGCAACAATCAACACAACATATATCAACATGGAGATACCACACAATCTTACAAATATATAGAGAACATGGTTGACATACAGTTCCAAACCAACTAGACAACTAGATTCATAAAGAGTTATGAACCAAGTACACAACCTGCAGGTTCACATATAGTTCCAAACCGACTATGAGTTCACATGAAGCCAACCCGCATAACCAGGTACTTTGTGCCCTCATTTCACGAGACTAACATGACACATGAAGCCAGATATGGGTCCTCAAACAAGGTGAAGATGAACAAATCCCCTTTCTTGATTCGAGCAGCCTCGACAACCTTTGACCAGTTGCTTGTCATCTGGAAAACATCATTCCTGCCTTGGATGAACTAAACATGCTCACGTCCTACATGATCTGCGACTATGATAGGAATCTCCAAAGGCAGATACCAGTTGAGACGGGCATAACTGTACCTAGATAAAAAGTACTGGATGTGAAGAATAAAATTAGTTGATGAAGTATAGTTTAATGTGCATAAGTAGATTTAAAGAGTGAAATCTCAGAAGTTTACCATCTTGGCCTTCCTAGGGATGACATTTGACTTTTTCATCTTCCACACATAGTGTGGTATAGATGGCTGATGGCAACAATCGTGGCCACTTTTTGTTGGGACTCCAAGTGCAGAGTGTTGTAGCAAGGTTCTTTTCCCCACAAGGGTGACTCGAGGATTTATATCGAACTCTCGGGGAATTGGTTATGGAAGAGTTTTTGTCTTCTCCTCTTCAAGCAACCTATAAAGTAAACTAATTTGTCTTGTGTCCCCAACTCCACCAAGTGCTTATCAAGCACAAGGTTTCGTATTAGTAATATGAAATAAAATATAAAGTAAACTAAAGTAAATAAAGTAAAGAAATGCAAACTAGATGATATGGAAGATAATAGAGTTGTTTTTGCGTTTTTATGAGTGATTGCAAGTAGAGAAAGTATTTTTGTATTTTCGAAATAATAAATTGCAGAAAATATAAAAGATAGTAGATGCAATGGAAATGTGTTTCTTATGATTAAAATTATATCGGGGTTGATGGGTTCACTTGTCTACTCTCTTTTTAAGTTGCAGTGATCACAAAACAATTCATCAGTGATAAATTTTCATGGAAATTCTATATGTGTTTGATAAGGAATCAATATGGGAATCACATTCTAACATGGAGATGAAATACATCTCTCTTATACTCCTCAAGAAAGGGAAATTCCATGCAATCTTGAATTAAGAACAAATCAGAGTATAACTTTAATTAATATAACATGATGTTTGAAATACAGATATGCTACCTTGATCTAACAAGATTGTCACACTGTCACATGATAACTATAGCACATGATTTCACTTTATCCCTAGTGAGGAAGCGAAACAAAGGTAAAAACTATAGTAGATCTTGAATATTGTTTGTCACAATTCAATCACTACCACCATGCTACTCCATCTAATACACACTTCTCCCCATACAAGTTCTTGCATACAAGTTGGATCAAAACAAGCAATTAAGAACAGGGTACATGATATGCTTCTATCAATACATCTTACACAAAATAGATTCCAATCTCAAATATCAAATCATAGAACAAAGATCCACCACATAGGAATTACCAATATGACAATAATCATGTAGGACAGCTCATATGGTACAAGATCTATGAAGAACAAGAGAGAAATAGATCAAGATACTACCACAATCCCATATCCCAGAGGTGTACTACTCCCTCTTCATCATGGTGATGATGCTGGAGATGTTGGAGAGGGTGGAGATCCCCCCGGAGGCGGCTCCGACGGAGTTTCCACCTCCAATCTTCACTGGATCTAACTCTATTTGGTGGTGTTTTCATCTCTGGTGTATTTTGTCTCGAGGAATCCCCGAGGGATCCTTATATAGGGGTTTTTAGGTCAAGAGAACTCCGTGGGCAAAAGAATCAAAGCGATCGGATGACCAAGGAGGAAACGAGGGTAGGTGGCGCACCCACCTGGGATGGGTGCACCACCCAAGCTCATTTTGACCTCCTGGACTTCCAGGTGGGATTCTTGTGCTCTAGATGCTTCTCGTGGATAAATATTAGCATTCCCAGAAGTTCAGGTCCATTTGACTTTGTATAGGTCCTAAAACATCTAAAACATTGAAAATAGGGTTTTTCTGCCATGTCGGGTTATAGCCAAAATAAAGAGGATCATTGGTAAATCCCAAAAATCAATATAAAACATGGATATAATACTATATATGATGAAAATATGTGGCAAAACATGTTAACAAACTACACAGTTCATGTATGCATTTTACATGCATCAACATCCCCAAGCTTAACCTATGCTCGTCCTCGAGCACGAAGGTGATAAAAACTAAACATGCACTTCGGAGTTTGTTACCTTTGCTTCTTTCATTATCATGTAAAGTTCATAGGCTCGATTACTTTAAATGAAATATAATATGCAAGTGTACTATCAAGTTGTATCTTTTACACATCTATAAACATGTTAAACAATAAGTAATGGTGTGATAAAACAAATGATGAACAAAACAAACCTTCAAGCACACTTTGATGAACCTATAGAATAAGAGACTCTTTTCATGATTGGCATTGGTGTTTTATGCCTTTATTTTTGGGCTACTTCTTAGTTTCATGCCCTTTACTGGAAGACTCACTTCTTAGTTTCATGTCTTCCCTTGATATGTTTTGCATCTCGTACCGAAAGTAAGCATTGATAACATATGTTAATCATCGATAAAGAATATAAAAATAAATTTTTGAGCTTTGTAGTTCATGTCAACAATATTAATAAGGATGGAGTTCCAAGTATCTTTTATTTCAAAGATTCATATGGTTTATGTGCTAAACATCTTACAAGTTGATTGTTTCATGCACCATACCTATGACCTTGCACTCCTCATGCTACTCAACTTAGGCCTGTCATTGTATGCACATGTTGGTCTTAGAAACCGCATCACTGAAGTACCTCTTGCTCCATGTGTAGCTATATGCCCCACTTTTTGTATTTATTTATTTAGCATTGGAGTTAATATAATTCCTTGGTCACATTCAAGGTGGGAGGGGGGAAGTATCTCTACTCCAGAAGAACAAGAAAAACAGACATATGAATCATATCAACAAGGATCATCGTGTTGTAAGTTTCCACCATGAGTTGCCGCACGACGCATGGATTTGACTAGCGGTTTAGGAGCGTTTTCTGTCAACATGCATACTCCAGTATGCACACTTTATTTCACATCGATGCAATCCATAGGAAGAACTTTAACATGATTAATTATCAACATTCAACATTGAAATCTTGTGCCATGACAACATGGTTTGGCCAACAACAACTAATAAGATGTAAAGCACAAAAATTTCCATAGTGGTATCACCCCAAACCATATTTTCTAATGAACTTTAAAATACATGAAAAGGTGTTTTTACGAATGTTTGGAGGATTAACATACATAATTTACTTGAAAGTAGCTTTTGCCACAAATAGGTGGATATGCCTAGTCTACTTTATGGGGTTTGGAACACGTCTTATCTTGTATTGTGAAGGCTTAGCAAAAAATAGATCTAAAGAGTGTGCCATCTAGTTCATAATGCCAACATTTATTTTCTCACCTTGCTCCTTAATGTTGAACATAAATATAGCAAAGGATACAAATTAATAGGAACAAAACAAATCATACTTCATATAAAGTACTTGAGCTTACGAACTAGACACAACATGAATTTCAGTTTTTTGCTTTTATCTCCCCTTTCCTTTTATTTCAAGGCATTCTTATTCATTTTTAAACTCATTAAGGCAAAGTTTATTTTCAGTCTCTCTATGATAAACATTTATAATAATAGTGGTGGTGGTCCTTCTAATGAAAAATAAAAGTAAAATAAACAAAACAGACGCTCCAAGTTTCTACGATAGTTTTATGTTGCTCGAAAAACAAAGTTTAAAGATTTGCAAACTGAGAGTTTAATAGGTCCAGTGGGGTGCCTTGGCCATCCCCAAGCTTATTGTTTTCATCGTCCTTAGATTGCTCTTGGTGTGATGTTCCACTATTCCCTGTCAAAAAACTTCAACACGAAACTTTTTCTCCCATCTCTTTTCTGAGTGGTTACGTTAGTGGCACAAAAGTATAATAGTTGCTGCATATATATCACAGACAAAATTCTTTCTAAATATTCCAGAAATCATATAATGTTCCTACATATCCCTAGCATATAATATGACTCATAACAATCATTTTAGGACACTTGGGAATGGTTAAAAGAAAACATGGCAGAATCTATCCAGATTTTCAGCAGCAGCAAAACGATTTTTTCTCGCCAACTTAAACATGTCAGGAATTTATCCAATTTTTTTCATACAGAGGATGACAATTTGAAATTCCATGTAAATATGAGCGCAATCGGAGTTACAGAAAAAACAGAAAATTCTTGCACTAAAAACTATTCTGCAGAAATTTGCTACTCCATATGTTTGGCAACTTTTTAACATCCAAAATGGGTTCCACTTGGTACTTTATTAAAAATTACAGAAGGAAAACCAAAACAAAACTCTCTTTCTATAGCAAGAGTTCAAAATAAAAATCCAAAAGAAAATAACCGGGTTGTCTCCTACAAAGCGATTTGTTTATAGCCATATAGCTAGGCTTTACTTACTTGGTTTAAGTTATATGGAATTCACGTGGTAGCTTGTGATTCTTTGCTACCTCCTTCTTCCTTGGAAAGTGTTCCATACATTTCTTGTGAGGAAACTGAAACTTCACATTTCCTTCTTTTGTATCAATGGTTGCACCTATGGTTCTAAAAAAGGGTCTACCAAGTATTATAGGACTTGAGGTATTGCTCCCCATGTCCATGACAGTAAAATCAATAGGTACAAATGTCATATGCAATTAAACCATGATATCTTTAACTTTTCCTAAAGAAACGTTAGTTGAATCATCAGCAAGTAAAAGATCTATAGATCATTTTTCCATGGGTTTCAAATCAAGTAAATCATATAGATCTTTAGATAAAATTGAGACACTAGATCCTAAATCTAGAATAGCATGATGTGTCTCTTTTCCAATAGTGATTAAAATCTTGGGAAGCCATACATCCCCAAGCTTAGGTGGTATCATAGCTTCATTATTATATCTTTCAATCTTTTCTTTTATAACATAATTTGCTAGGTCAGAACCAAATCATGCTCGATGACCATTAAAAGATGGATCATTAGAAATCATTTGCAATAAGTTAATGAGTTTATGCAAGGTCATGACCAGAATCATGGCACAATTTGCCCATATTCCACACACGTATGTATCTTGTGATGGAATGCAATGTTGATTCAGGAAGTTTTCACTTTCTACGCACGGAAAATCCATTTTCCATTTTCCCGGTGCCCGGAAGGGTGTATTTTTTGAAGCAGCTACCAAGAGTGTGCTGCGAGGAATATTCACCCTATTTTTAATAAATATTAGAGATCATTTGGTGTACAATTCACCAATTGGATGCACCTCAAATCTTATGGTGCACCGCCTGCAATTTAGACAAGTTTCTATCGGTTTCGGCGGAAGGGGCTCGGTTTTGCTTTGAGGTACCCCGTAGCTCGCTCAAGAATTTTCCAAAAACTCATTTCTAGGTACAAAACATGGCATTTATTCTGAGATCTAGTAAGAGTTTTTCAAGACCTGGCACCTAGCTTAATATCCTTGATTGCCGCAATCTTGGCTGCATTTTGAAACGAGCCTCAAGAATTCAAAAAAAATCAAAATGCAAATCCCTTTTTGCGCTTTCTGACCATGGTTTGACACATGGAGTCTCTAGAGTCATTGCATATGTTCTTTTCAAAACCACCTTGATCCAAATGACCACACACACACACTCCAATGGATGTGGTGATGCAACTTCTATCACACTGGTTCACCATTCCATGTGCCAATTGCATTCCAGGGGATTTTTAGGTTTTCTGACCATGATTTGGCACATGGAGTCTCTAGAGTCAATGCATGTGTTCTTTTCAAAACCACTCCTTGATCCACATGACCACACACACTCCAATGGATGAGGTGATGCAACTTCTGCCACACTGGTTCACCATTCTATATGGCAGTTGCATTCAAGGTTTTTTTGGGTTTTTAACCATGGTTTGACAAATGGAGTCTCTAGAGTCATTGCATATGTTATTTTCAAAACCACCTTGATCCACATGACCACACACACTCAAATGGATGTGTTGTTGCAACTTCTGTCACACTGGGTCACCATTCCACATGGCAGTTGCATTCCAGGGGTTTTTAGGTTTCTGACCATGGTTTCACACATGGAGCTATGGAGTCATTGCATATTTTCTTTTCAAAACCACCTTGATCCAAATGACCACACACACACTCCAATGGGTGTGGTGATACAACTTCTATCACACTGATTCACCATTCCATGTGGTAGTTTCATTCTAGGGGATTTTGGGCTTTCTGACTATGGTTTGACACATGGAGTCTCTAGAGTCATTGCATATGTTATTTTCAAAACCACCTTGATCCACATGACCACACACACACTCCAATGGTTGTGGTGATATAACTTCTATCACACTAGTTCACCATCCATGTGGTAGTTCCATTCTAGGGGCTTTTTGGGCTTTGTGACCATTGTTTGACAGATGGAGTCCCAAGAGCCAATGCATGTGTTATTTTCAAAACCACCTTGATACACTAGTGTCATTGTATGTGTTCTTTTCCAAACCACATCTTGATCCACATGACCACACACACTCTAGTTGATGCGGTAATGCAACTTCTATCACACTAGTTCACCATTCCATGCGGTAGTTGCATTCTAAGGGCTTTTTGGGCTTTATAACCATTGTTTGACACATGGAGACCCTAGAGCCAATGCATGTGTTATTTTCAAAACCAACTTGATCCACTAGTGTCATTGCATGTGTTCTTTTCCAAACCACACCTTGATCCACATGACCACATACACTCTAGTGGTTGTGGTGGTGCAACTTCTATCATACTAGTTCACCATTCCATGTGGTAGTTGCATTCTAAGGCCTTTTTGGGATTTCTGACCATGTTTTGAAACATGGAGTTTATAGAGTCTATGAATGTGTTCTTTTCAAAACCACACCTTGATCCACATGAACATACACACTCCAATGGGTGTGTTGATGCAACTTCTGTCACACTGGGCAATTCCATGTGGTAGTTGAATTCTACGGGATTTTTGGGATTTCTGACCATGGTTTCACACATGGAGTCTCTAGAGTCAATGCATATGTTCTTTTCAAAACCACACCTTGATCCACATGACCACACACACTCCAATGGATGTGGTGATGCAACTTCTGTCACACTGGTTCACCATTCCATATGGTAGTTGTATTCCAGTTTTTTTTGGGTTTCTAACCATGGTTTGACACATGGAGTCTCTAGAGTCATTGCATATGTTCTTTTCAAAACCACCTTGATCCACCTGACCACACACACACTCCAATGGGTGTGGTGATACAACTTCTATCAAACTAGTTCACCATTCCATGTGGTACTTGCACTCGATGGGCTTTTTGGGCTTTGTGACCATGGGTTGACACAAGGAGACACTAGAGTCAATGCATGTGTTATTTTCAAAACCACCTTGATCCACTAGTTTAATTGTATGTGTTATTTTCCAAACCACCTTGATCCACATGACCACACACACTCTAGTGGATGTGGTGATGCAACTTCTGTCACACTGGTTCACAATTCCATGTTGTAGTTGCATTCCAGGGGCTTTTTGGATTTCTGACTATGGTTTGAAACATGGATTGTATAGAGTCATTACATGTGTTCTTTTCAAAACCACACCTTGATCCACATGACCACACACACTCCAATGGATGTGTTGGTGCAACTTCTGTCACAATGGTTCACCATTCCATGTGGTAGTTGAATTCTAGGGACCTTTTGGGCTTTCTAACTATGGTTTCACACATTGAATCTCTAGAGTCGATGTATGTGTTCTTTTCAAAACAATATCTTGCTCCACATGACCACACACACTCGAATGGATGTGTTGATGCAACTTCTCCCACACTGGTTCACCATTCCATGTGGCAGTTGAATTTAAGGGGCTTTTTGGGATTTTTGACCATCGTTTCTCACATGGAGTCTCTAGAGTCAATGTATGTGTTATTTTCAAAATCACGCCTTGATCCACATGACCACACACACTCCAATGGATGTGGTGATGCAACTTCTATCATACTGGTTCACCATTCCATATGGTAGTTGCATTCCAGGGTTTTTTGGGTTTCTGACCATGGTTTGACACATGGAGTCCCTAGAGTAATTGCATGTCTTCTTTTCAGAACCACCTTGATCCACATGACCACACACACACTCCAATGGGTGTGGTGATACAACTTCTATCACACTGATTCACCATTCCATGTGGTAGTTACATTCTAGGGCCTTTTTGGGCTTTATGACTATGGTTTGACACATGGAGACCCTACAGTCAATGCATGAGTTATTTTCAAAACCACGTTGATCCACTAGTGTCATTGTATGTGTTCTTTTCCAAACCACACCTTGATCCACATGACCACACACACTCTAGTGGATGTGGTGGTGCAACTTCTGTCACACTAGTTCACTATTCCATGTGGCAGTTGCATTCTAGGGGCTTTTTGGGCTTTCTAACCATGATTTGACACATGGAGTCCCTAGAGTCAATGCATGTGTTATTTTCAAAACCACCTTGCTCCACTAGTGTTATTGCATGTGTTATTTTCCAAACCACCTTGATCAACATGACCACACACACTCTAGTGGATCTGGTGATGCAACTTCTGTCACACTGGTTCACAATTCCAAGTGGTAGTTGCATTCTGGTTGATTTTTGGGATTTCTGACTATGGTTTGAAACATGGGGTCTATAGAGTCAATGTATCTGTTCTTTTCAAAACCACACCTTGATCCACATGACCACATACACTCCAATGGATGTGTTCATGTAACTTCTCTCACACTGGTTCACCATTCCATGTGGTAGTTGAATTCTAGGGGCTTTTTGGGCTTTCTGAACATGGTTTAACACATGGAGTTTCTAGAGTTAATGCATGTGTTCTTTTCAAAACCACACCTTGATACACATGAGCACATACACTCTAATGGAGGTGGTGATGCAACTTCTGTCACACTAGTTCATCATTCCATATGGCAGTTGCATTCCAGTTTTTTTTGGGTTTCTGACCATGGTTTCACACATGGAGTCTCTAGAGTCAATACATGTGTTATTTTCAAAACCAGACCTTGATCCACATGACCACACACACTACAATGGATGTGGTGATGCAACTTCTGTCACACTAGGTCACCATTCCATATGGCAGTTGCATTCCAGTTTTTTTTGGGATTTCTGACCATGGTTTGACACATGGAGTCTCTAGAGTCATTGCATATGTTCTTTTCAAAACCATGTTAATCCACATGACCACACACACACTCCAATGGATGTGTTGTTGCAACTTCTGTCACACTGGTTCACCATTCCATGTGGCAGTTGCATTCCTGGTGGTTTTGGGTCTCTTAACATGGTTTGACACATGGAGCTATAAAGTAATTGCATATGTTCTTTTCAAAACCACCTTGATCCACATGACCACGCACATAGTCCAATGGGTGTGGTGATACAACTTCTATGATAATGGTTCGCTATTCCATGTGGTGGTTTCATTCTAGGGGCTTTTTGGGCTTTCTGACCATGTTCTGACACACGGAGTCTCTAGAGTCATTACGTATGTTATTTTCAAAACCACCTTTATCCACATGACCACACACACACTCCAATCGGTGTGGTGATACAAATTCTATCACACTGGTTCACCATTCCATATGGTAGTTGCATTCTAGGGGATTTTTTGGCTTTGTGACCATGGATTGACATATGGAGACCCTAGAGTCAATGCACGTGTTATTTTCAAAACCACCTTGATCCACTAGTGTCATTGTATGTGTTATTTTCCAAACCACACCTTGATACACATGACCACACACAATCTAGTGGATGTGGTGTTGCAACTTCTGTCACACTAGTTCACCATTCCATGTGGTAGTTGCATTCTAGGGGATTTTTTGGGCTTTCTGACCATGGTTTGACACATGGAGTCCCTAGAGTCAATGCATCTATTATTTTCAAAACCAGCTTGATCCACTAGTGTCATTGTATGTGTTTGTTTCCAAACCACCTTGATCCACATTACAACGCACACTCCATTGGATGTGGTGATGCAACTTTTGTCACACTAGTTCACAATTCCATGTGGTAGTTGCCTTCTAGGGGCTTTTTGGGCTTTCTAACCATGGTTTGAAACATGGAGTCTATAGATTTAATGCATGTGTTCTTTTCAAAACCACACCTTGCTCCACATGACCACACACAGTCCAATGGATGTGTTGGTGCTACTTCTGTCACACTGGTTCACCGTTCAATGTGGTAGTTGCATTCTAGGGGATTTTTGGGCTTTCTGACCATGGTTTCACTCATGGAGTCTCTAGAGTCAGTGCATGTGTTCTTTTCAAAACACACCTTGATCCACATGACAACACACACTCCATTGAATGTGGTGATGCAACTTTTGTCACACTAGTTCATAATTCCATGTGGTAGTTGCCTTCTAGGGGCTTTTTGGGCTTTCTAACCATGGTTTGAAACATGGAGTCTATAGATTCAATGCATGTGTTCTTTTCAAAACCACACCTTGCTCCACATGACCACATACAGTCCAATGGATGTGCTGATGCAACTTCTGTCACACTGGTTCACCGTTCAATGTGGTAGTTGCATTCTAGGGGATTTTTGGGCTTTCTGACCATGGTTTCACTCATGAAGTCTCTAGAGTTAGTGCATGTGTTCTTTTCAAAACATACCTTGATCCACATGACCGCACACACACTCCAATGGATGTGTTGATGGAACTTCTGTCACTCTGGTTCACCAAACCATGTGGCAGTTGCATTCCAGGGGGTTTTGGGTTTCTGACCATGGTTTGACACACGGAGCTATAGAGCCATTGCATATGTCCTTTTCAAAACAACCTAGATCCACACGACCACACACACACTCCAATGGATGTGGTGATACAACTTCTATTATACTGGTTCACCATTCCATGTGGTAGTTTCATTCTAGGGGCTTTTTGGGATTTGTGACCATGGTTTGACACATGGAGTCATTAGAGTCAACGCATGTGTTCTATTCAAAACCACACCTTGATCCACATGATCACACACACTCTAATGGATGTGGTGATGCAACTTCTATCACACTGGTTCACCATTCCATGTGGCAATTGCATTCTACGGGCTTTTTGGGTTTCTGACAATGGTTTGACACATGGAGTCTCTATAGTCATTCCATATGTTATTTTCAAAACCACCTTGATCCACATGACCACACACACACACACACACTCCAACAGGTGTGGTGATACAACTTCTATCACACTGGTTCACCATTTCATGTGGTAGTTGCATTATAGGGGCCTTTTGGGCTTTCTAACCACGATTTGACACATGGAGTCCCTAGAGTCAATCCACGTGTTCTTTTTCAAAACCACCTTGATCGAAAAGTGTCATTTCATGTGTTTTTACAAACCACCTTGATCCACATGACCACACACGCTCTAGTGGGTGTGGTGCTGCAATTTCTATCACACTGGTTCACCATTCCATGTGACAGTTGCATTCTAGGGAGTTTTGAGGCTTTCTAACCATGGTTTGATACATGGAGTTTCTAGAGTCAATGCATTTGTTCTTTTCAAAACCACCTTGATCCACATGACCACACACACTCCAATGGATGTCGTGATGCAACTTCTGTCACACTTGTTCACCATTATATGTGGCAGTTACATTCTATGGGATTTTTGGCTTTCTAGCCATGGTTTAATACATGGAGTCTCTAGTGTCATTGCATGTGTTATTTTGAAAAACACCTTCATCCACATGACCACACACACTCCAATGTATGTGGTGGTGCACTTTCTGTCACACTAGTCCACTATTCCATGTGGTAGTTGCATTCCACGGGCTTTTTGGGCTTTTTGACCATGGGTTGACACATAGTGTCCCTAGATTCAATGCAAATACTTATCACTTTGTCATTTTATGTTAACAAGTGGTAGGTAAAAGTAACAAACATGTGGTACGGGGATTATTCGAAAAAAGTGTTCACAGAAATGAGTTACCGCCTTCGAGGATTCATGGTTTTCAAGGCAAATGAGCTAGGTCATGACCAGAAACATGGCAAAGTTTGTTGCAATGTGCCCATATGCCACACATGTGTGTATCTTGTGATGGCAAACAATGTTGCTTCAGGAAGTTTTCATTTTTTGCGCACGAAAAATCCATTTTCCATTTTCCCGGTGCCCAAAAGGGTGTATTTTCTAAAGCAGCTACCGAGGATGTGCTGCAAGGATGCTTCACCCCATTTTTAATAAATATTAGAGAGCATTTGGTGGATAATTCACCAATTGGATGCACCTCAAAGCTTACGGTGCACCACTCACAATTTAGACATGTTTTTGTTGGTTTCAGTGGAAGGGCCTCGGGTTTAGCCTTGAGGTACCTCGTAGCTCGCTCAAGAATTTTCCAAAAAATCATTTCCAGGTACGAAACATGACATTTATTCAGAGATCTAATAAGAGATTGTCAAGAATCGACACCTAGCTTAAGAACCCCGATTGCCGCAATCTTGGCCGTATTTTTGAAACCTAAAGGTTGATTTATTTCAGCAACACATCACGCATCTAACGGCCAAAAATTTGTGGTTTCGTCCTCCCGCCGATCCAAAATTTTGGGGTCAGTCTTCCCGCTGATCCAAAATTTTGGGCACCCAAATTCTCGCACGCTGAAACTTTCACGCGTTGATATTACAGTTAAGCCCACCCGCACAACATAACC
Organism: Avena insularis; assembly: GCA_023614405.1. Taxonomy (NCBI): domain Eukaryota; kingdom Viridiplantae; phylum Streptophyta; class Magnoliopsida; order Poales; family Poaceae; genus Avena; species Avena insularis. The sequence goes on from CM042690.1 coordinate 460,622,625, forward strand.
AAAGCATTGGCGCAGAGGGCATTTACGTAATCTATTGAAAACCCTCCTTTATCCCCCACCGAAAGGAGACATATTCAAATCTCTCATGCTCTCCCTCGCCGCCGCCCGCCTGTCGCAGCACGCTGGTCGTCCTACCCTTGCCTCCCTAGTAGTCATCTAGCCGTCGACCTAGCCAAGCCCTAGCCCGTCCTCACCTTCCTGGATACAACCATGCCGTTGAGCTCACGGATCTGCCACCTCGCTATCAAGAACTGCCATCTGGCCATCAGCCTCACCGACAAGGTCTTCTACCTCGCCAACAAGGTCCTCCCCCTCTCTATGAACCTCGGCGTCAAGGTCTACTACCTCGCCGTCCACCCCACCAACAATGTCTGTCTCTTCTCCGTCCACCTCGCCATCAAGGTATGGCACTTTGCCTTTCACCATGCCATCAAGGCACGCCAGATCGTCGTCCACCTTGTCGATAAGAAAGGCCAGCAAGGTCCCGGTAAGAAGCCACAAAGAAAAAGGTCGTAGCGCCTACAAGCAAGTAAACAACCTCCTAGTTTTTCTGCTCTTTTATGCTTGCTTGATGTTCATGTGTTTCATTTTCCTTGCCTATGAAATTGCTTGTTTGAGAGTCAATAGTTTCATTTTCCTTCTCATGTTTTCTATAGGACAATCAACACCATACGTTATATTTTGTTTAATTGCCTGTTTAATTTGTAGCTTAGTTGGATTTCTTTATTAATGTTAGATCCTAAAATGCATCCCATGGAAGAAAGTCGGCTGAAAAACATCATGAGAAACAATGAGAAGTTGCAACAACTAGGTGTTAGGCCCTTTGCAATTCTTTTTGCATCGCCAACTGTATTCTCTCCTAAAAAGACAAGAAATGAATGCTCTAGACCTGACTATGATCCTGAAGAGGAGGAAGATATCACTGAAGGATACCTAGATAATGTCAATGAGGAGAATGAATCGCAAGTCGACCCCTTACTTTCTTGCTCATCTTGTGTTGAATTGTTTACTAACTGACTTTGACATATATCTATTGCTTCTTTATTATCCCCAATTGATTGGTACAAATGGAATTTCTAGCCACCAAAGAGGAAAGGCAACAAGATAGATACCATCAGGACAATGTTGGCTCCTGCTAGTGTAGCAACTGCTCGGAAGCGCGTCTTGGTGGGCCAAGGTGCCGGCACAGAAACCTTGAGAAAAACCAGGTCCAAGGGGAAGCAACTAGCTGCCCAAGGCGGTTGGGAAACTGCCCAAGACGAGCACACACCTCCCCAAGACCAGCACCTAGATCCCAGCCTTTCGCGGGCACCATGCCAAGGCTCGCAGCCAGGTCCCGGCCTTCTGCAGGTGCCTCCCCATGGCTAGCAGCCAGGTTCCTAGTATCCACGGGCACCTCCTGAAGGCGAGCAACCCGCTCCCTACCGTCCATGAGCACCTCCCCAAGGCAAGTAGTAGCCCATGTCCGGCCATGCATGGGCGCCTCTCCAAAGCGACCGTGCACCTCCCCAAGGCAAGAAGCAACCCCCGCCCGGCAATGCACGGGTGCCTCTCCAAAGTGACTGTGCACCTCCCCAACACAAGAATAAGCCCCTCCCGGCCATGCATGCGTGCCTCTCCAAAGAGACTGTGCACCTCTCCAAAGCGACTGTGCATCTCAGGGTTCAACTACCCAAGTTAAGGTGTCAGTGTCCCAAGGCGAGGGGTCAGATGCGAAACATGATGGATGGTTCTTTTACCATTTTAACTGGGATCAAGAAGGTAACATGTTGAACAAATTGCTTGCTCTATAGTAACCCATTAACATTATATTGTGTGAATCATACTTATTGCATTTTACTGTTGTAGAACACTAACTCATACCCATTATATTCTCGTAGATGAATTTGGACATAATCATTCTGGAGACACTGTTATGCATGATGATCCTCAGTTGGTGGTTGACAACATGCCCACAAAAATACTTCAACTTGTCGTTCCTCCAGGAAGAACTAGACCAGTGTCACTAGTGATTGCTGCCGTGTTTGCCACTGAGTGTGCAGTAACAGTCAGGACTAAGATGCCTATCTTCCCCTACTAGAAAGAGTACATGGAGAGGGCGGATGTCAGAGCAAACTTCTATGGCAAACTTTCTGTATGTTCTGTAACACTCAGTTGTCCCTTTCTTCCATGGTTGTTAATGTGAAGGCTGATAATCCTTGTTTTATTCTAGCAAAAGTTTTTCATGGACCCCTCTCTACCCGATGTGCAGTTTTCTTGTAACAAGCAGTTAATGAGGCATAGAAGAAATCAACAACATTGTCTGAAGTGACAGTTTTTTGACAGCTGCCTAGCGAATGAAGTTACAAGGATATCTCCTGTGGAACACATGAGCAACGAGGAGTGGTGTAGGCTTGTAGATTTTTGGTTTGATCCCAAAAACAAGGTAATGTATTGTTTACTCAACTTATCATGTTTGAATTGTTTAAGCAGGACTAACTCTATGCTCCCTGTTTGTGTAGGCTCTGACTGAAAAAACCAAGAACAGCAGACAGCTCGTCAAGTACCCTCATGCCACTGGTGCTCGCAGCTACGAGGTTTTGTGTGACATGGAGGAAGGCTCCATTGAACTGCTCGAAAATGACTTGACTAACAATGTGAAAGAAGCAACTGTAAGTCCTCCATAATACTTTCCATCTTTGTAAAATTCAATGCCTTTTTCTTCCCTCAAATATACGATGTGCTTATTATTTGCTCGCTAGGTTCTCATATTCTCTTCTATTCCTAAAACTGGTAGGGAGTCGCGGAAAGCAAGATGGTGTCATATGCTTCAGAAGATGGCATCGAGGATGAAGCAATTCCTTCCACCGATGTTGTGCACTTTGTGCTATCTTAGAACAAGGGAAAGCCAACTTTCCTGAAGAACATCAGCATCCATGCAAGTACTTCAAGACCAACCAAGTCTTAGCTAGAAGCTCAACTCGAGGCTCAGAAAGAAAGTAACGTGGAAATGCACTCTACCATTAAGGATTTGAAGAAGGCGAACGAATCTGGCGAGGTAGAGAGGATAAAGTATTTGGAAGACCTACAAGAATGTGGAAGAAACAAGAAGACCTGAGGAAGAAACAAGAAGAGGCAAATGCATTAATACAACAAGTGTTAGCTCAGCTGTCCGAACCATAACAGGCAATTTGGTGAATCTGTGGAAATTTGTCTAAAATGAGTTGAACCTTCTTATATCTTATATGAGTCTGGTATTCATTTATCTAGAGTGAAACATTTGTCCTAAAATTTTCTGTCAAATTCTCTATTGTAATCCTATAATCGTCCTGATTATTTCTTTACGAAATATTTCCATCATGGTTAGTAACATCACAACCAAGTAGTAACGTCAGAAAAGTGATGACATCATCACTTCTTCCTAGACGATACGTGTCTCGCACTGATTGGTCCACGTCTTGTCCTATAATTGAGGCATGTGTTATCATTTTAATGGACCACATGTCCACCTATCGACGGCAGGTGATACATTGCAAATGTATCTATAATTTTTGATGATCCATGCTTGGTTTTATCCACTTTCTTGTGTTTTGTCCACACTTTGGAGTACTTTTCATATGATTTATTGGACTAACCTATTAACAAGAGCTACAGTGCCAACTGCCTATTTTCTGCTGTTTTTGGTTCCAGGAAAGTCAGAAAATGAATATTCTCGGAATTGGACGGGACAAAAGCCAAAGTGCCTATTTTCCAGAAGACTCCAGGAGCCAGAATACGAGATGGAGGAGGGCCAGGGGATGGCCACACCCCCAGGCGTGGGATGGGCCTGGCCGCACCAGGGCATGCTGTGGTGGCCCCAGGCACCCCCTCGGTCTCCCTCTTCGCCTATAAGAAGCCTTCTGACCTAAAAACTCTAGGGGGTTCGACGTTTTTCCAGAAGGAGTGCCGCTCCACCGCCACCACCAGATTCCATTTACAGCACCGTAAACTCCGTTCACGGCACCTAGGGACGGGAATTGAGGAGATCATCGTCATCATCATCACCATTGCTTCTCCATCGACCATCCATGTTTCCCCCATCTACGAGTAGCTATGGGGATGGTAGGGATTGGATGAGATCGTTCATGTAATGGCATCATATTGTTAGGGCATGGTGCCTAGTATCTTTTATTAGTGCTTTATGACTTTGTTGCGACTTGTTGTGCTTAATGCTTGTCACTAGGGCCCGAGTGCCATGATTTCAGATCTGAACATGTTATTGATTCATTATGATAGTATTGTTCTTGGTCTTATCTGCAAGTTGTATACACACGTTGTTGTCCGGAACCTATGGCCCCGAAGTGATAGAAATCGGGATAACCGGATGGGAATGGCTTTGATGTGAGGATCACATGTGTTCACAGAGTGTTAATGCTTTGCTCCGGTGCTATATTAAAAGGAGCACCTTAATTGCCAGTAGTTCCCTAGAGGCCCTGCTGCAAACGGGCTGGCAGGACAAAAGATGTTGTGCAAGTTCTCATTGCGAGCACGTATGACTATATACGGAACACATGCTGATTGTCTAGTACTTGGATGCTTTATCTTATTTATCTGCAATTGCCCTATGTTCTGATGCTATGTGAATTGTCGTGTCCATGCAACGCCCGTCCATCCATCCCTATGCCTACCGCACTCGAATCCCACTGTTTACTGCTTTTGTTACTACTGTCTTTGCTTTACTACTGATGTTACTTTACTATTCCTACTACAAAGCTATTGCTATTGATAAACTGCGGTGAGCAAGATTGTTTCTAGGTGCAGCTGAATTGACAACTCAGTTGTTAAGGCTAATAAATATTATTTGGCCCCCCTTGTGTCGTATCAATAAATTGGGTTTCACTTCCCTCGAAAATACTGCGATACACCCCCTATACTTGTGGGTCATCAAGACTATTTTCTAGCGCTGTTGCCGGGGAGCATAGCTTTATTTATCAAGTTCACCTGGATTCACTATTGTTCAAGCTAAGTTTATTTTCTCCTTGCTTGCTTGTTTCTTTATCAAAAATACAAAAAAAAGTAGTTCCTACTCTAGTTGTTATTTTCGTTGGTCTGTTATTGTCTTGCCTTATCATGCTTGTTGTCAATGGTTGGTTTCTTTGAAACTGAAGCTTATTGGCAAGGTGGGTTCACGGAAGATCAAAAATATTATTATAAGGAACACTGCTTGTCACAAAAAGGGAAACACTTATGGGAACAAATTGATAGATTGTATACCATTGCTAGAAACGTGTGCTCTACTTATAATGTTACTTATTGCTGTGATGAATCTCGTTATAGAAAGAGGTATAAACACCTCCCTTGTCAATGTGAGTATAATCATAATGATACCATATCTTCCTATGCTAAAGGAATTTATGACTTTTATGATGCAGAACAAATTGAAGAATTTATTGCTTGGAAGGGTGCTTTTGAACTTGCTAGTTTGCTTGAAAATATTTATGATTCACCTTACAAATATGAGGTTTATGGTATACTGAAATTTTGCTTTGATAATTACAAGGATGAAAATGTCTCTATTCTTGAGTATTTTAATAGATGCTTTCCACAAATGGAAGATACTAATGCCTTGCAGGATCCTATGGAAGAAGAAATTGATGAACCTGAATTCTCATTAGATGAAAAAGAGGAGGAGAGTGATGAACAAAAGGAGGAAGAATGGATTAGCTACCCATGCCTACCTTCTAATGAGAGTAACTCTTTATCCCTTACATTATTTGATTATCCTCCATGCTTACTAAAGGAGGATGAATGTTATGTTCTTGAGGATTCTTTTGAAAATGTTTATAATAAAGCTCTAGTGCTTGTAGATCATGAAGAGCATGCTTTATGTGATAGTTATATTGTTGAGTTTATTCATGAGGCTACTAAAAATTATTATGAGAGAGGAAAATATGGTTGTAGAAGTTTTCATGGTATTGAAACACCTCTCTTTGTGTTGAAAGTTTTGAAGTTACTCTTGTTTTATCTTCCTATGCTTGTCACTTTGTTCTTTGTGAATCTATTTGCATACACGATTCCTATGCATAGGAAGTAGGTTAGACTTAAATGTGTTTTGAATTTGCTTCTTGATGCTCTCTTTTACTTCAACTCATATTTCTTATGAGAGCATCCTCTCAAACTTTTATGCCTGAAAATGATAATATGTCTACTATTCTTGGGAGACCTTTTCTTAAATACTACAGGAGCTGTTATTAATTGTAATCAAGGGAAGGTGACCTTCAATGTCAATGACAAGGAACATACTATCTATTTCCCCAAGAAGATTGATAGACTTATGGTTTTGAATTCAATTGAACATGTTGAGGGCATTCAAGTTGGAGAAATATATTGTCCCATACCAAGAGAAAAATTTGAAACTATTATGATTGGGACCATTACTATCAAGGTTGAGGTAACATAATCATTAGTGGAATACAAAGTTTTGTATCATATGAAATTGTTTTGGTAACAAGACCTGATCAACTTTGTTAACAAAAGGATTTCATTGCGCAAAACAATGTTTTCACCTTGATTATCTCCACTTACTTCTATTCTATCCATTTTAGTTTTTTCCTTATGCCTAACTTAAAGGCATTAAAGAAAAGTACTTATTGGAAGATAACCCAAAAGTTTTAGATGAGTCTTGGTATAACCGCTCCTTATCCTTTTTATTTGCTTCTTGTGCCAAGATTAACCTCTAATGAGAGAGGAATAATGATTGGGAAAGTTGCTGTCCCGAAACAGATTTCTGTGCTTCACCATAAAAATTCGTGTAGAAGCTATGTACGTCCTTTTGAGGCGTTAATTTTTGTGCTTCTTACCCAGGTTGTTATCTAACTTTCGTTAGTTCAACACTTTTTGATTTGAGCAACAGAAGGTCTTCGAAAAAATTCGTCTTTACCTGCTGGTCTGTTTTGACAGATTTCTGCCATTTTCTGCATTTGCTTCTTGTTGGTTCCTTTTTTAGTTCTTTTGGGGAATTGAGCTTTTTGAGGGAAATGCTACAGTATCTAGTGTTCTAATAGGAGTTTATTTGGTGTTAGAACTGAAACTTAAGACTTATTTATCTTGAGTGCACTAATGTTGCTAATAAAGATTGTGTGAAGTTTTGTATGAAGGAAACATTTCAGGTGTATGGAAGGAATGAGTAATGAGATGAAGGATGGATTAAAGCTCAAGTTTAGGGATGTCACACGTGTCACCCCAAGAAATATTCAAGAAGTACAAGCATCAAAGCTTGGGGATGCCCAAGGCATCCCCCTCTTCATCAATAAAAATCCCAGGTTTCTTCCAAACGCTTCATTTTTATTGTTTCATGCACAATTGTGTTGTTCTTGGAGCGTCTTCTTTTTCGTTTTTGTTTTGGTTTTTAGTTTTCTTAGTTTGCTTAGTTTTCTGAATAAATTGGTTGACCTCCTATTTCATACATAGGTGTTCAAATAGTTTGGTTTTGATTGGAAAAGAGTAGGAGGCTTGAGTGGTGAAGAGAGCTTGTTTTTGACCGTGGCCTATGCTTTGTCATGCCATGCTTGATATTGTTTTGGCTTTATGCTTAGTATTCTTTGCTGTAGCATGACTTGTTATAAACAATTGAGATTGCGTAATGTTCTTTGGAAGAATCATGCGTTGTTTTAGCATATTAAAGCATAGTATTGTGGTATTCTCCTTTGATGCTTTATTTGGGTTGACTTGGCACATGCTCACACCATGTTATGACTATCCCAAGTCACCATAAGCCTTTATGATACTTTAGTTTTCAACTTGTAGTATCACCTTATGCTTTGATCAATGATGTTTTGTCGCTCTGCATGATTATGGCCATTATTGCTCTCTCGTTTGTCGCTCCCTTACTATTTCTAGCCTTCACTTACACTAAGTGTTTTACTCATGTTTCCAACTCCCTTAAACCAAATATTGCCAAAGTGTCCACCATACCTACCTATTAGCATCATTTGCTACTTCCGTGCATATTCAATATGCCTTGTTTTCTTCCGAATAAATATTTTTGCTTGTTATGAGAAAGTTAGTTAGTAAAGCTCTCACGAACTTGATGGCACACTTTATTTCCTGCATTTAATAAACCTGAACCATTGCGTCCTTCTTTGTTGCGTATATGCTTGCGCTTTATGAGTTGAAGTTAGCAGAACCATGTATCATGGGGAACGCTTTCAACATTGCACTGGCACTTAGTACCTCGTTGATATCATGTTCTTTTGCTTATGGATCCCGGCGGTGTGAAATAAAAGTGGAACTTGTAAGATCATGGAGTTTGTATGTATGTTAGAGAAACGCCTAGGCCGCTAGCCTAAGCCATGCCTAATCATGGTGGAAACTTGCAGCATAATCATAATGAGCATTCTATGAAGCATCCTCAATAAAAATCTATGCACATAGTAAATAAAAAGATCGCTGAGATGCTCATTGTCTGCTTGCCTTGTCATTTTGATTATGGGATAGCTCCTGTATCATGTGCAAGGGGTACCCCGTTGGCGGTTCTCTATGATACGTATATACTTACAATGACAAGAGCTTACTTGTGACTGAAGTTGAGTAGCATGAGGAGCGGTCTTCGTAAGTAAGGGGCATGAGACTTCGATTTATAACTTGTCAAGCATATCCTCTTAGTTGTGTCACTTTAACCTTAACCATTTAAAGATGCTTATGACAGGGGCAATGAGAGCTCAAAGCTAATGAGTACCATACTTTCAGCATTTGGAAGCCTTTCAAACTTTTCAAAACCTATTCATTTCCTTGTTGAGTCTCCACACATTCTATGAGCACTTTCTTGAGAGCATAGTAGCCATTCTTAGTTCTATGTGCATTGTCCCAAGACTTGTTGATTGGTGCAGACCTTGATATTGCTTGTTTTAAACTATTTGTATCTAGTCACTCTTGTAAACTTTGAAGGTGTCCTATGCATTTATGTTTGCTACTATGAGGGACAAGCTGAGTGCCACTTTGCTATATTTTCTTTATGTGAAACAAACAAATGTCTTGCAAAGCATTGTTATTCATGAATATTTTGTTTGTGCCTTTTCATGTTGCATCATAGTTTCTTTGTCTTATTGTTAGAACTTTGTCTTTCATGTTATGATTGAAGTACTATGATCCCAGCTTTGAATGTTTACAAATACTTTGTTCAAGTCTTTGATGGTGCATGTCACCTCAAAAAATATTCTTTCTTTTTATCACTTACCTACTCGAGGACGAGCAGGAGTTAAGCTTGGGGATGTTGATACATTGCAAATGTATCTATAATTTTTGATGATCCATGCTTGGTTTTATCCACTTTCTTATGTTTTGTCCACACTTTTGGAGTACTTTTCATATGATTTCTTGGACTAACGTATTAACAAGAGCTACAGTGCCAGCTGCCTGTTTTCTGCTGTTTTTGGTTCTAGGAAAGTCAGAAAATGAATATTCTCGGAATTGGACGGGACAAAAGCCAAAGTGCCTATTTTTTCAGAAGACTCCAGGAGCCAGAATACGAGACGGAGGAGGGCCAGGGGCTGGCCATACCACCCCCAGGCGCGGGCTAGGCCTGGCCACGCCAGGGCATGGTGTGGTGGCCCCAGGCACCCCCTCGGTCTCCCTCTTTGCCTATAAGAAGCCTTCTGACCTAAAAACTCCGGGGGGTTCGACGTTTTTCCAGAAGGAGTTCCGCTCCGCCGCCACCACCAGATTCCACGAAACAGCACCAGAAACTCCGTTCTGGCACCCTGCCGGGATGGGGAATTGGAGGAGATCATCGCCATCATCATCACCATCGCTTCTCCATCGACCATCCATGTTTCCCCCATCTATGAGTGAGTAATCCCCCACTGTAGGCTATGGGGATGGTAGGGATTGGATGAGATCGTTCATGTAATGGCATCAGATTGTTAGGGCATGGTGCCTAGTATCTTTTATTAGTGCTTTATGACTTTGTTGCGACTTGTTGTGCTTAATGCTTGTCACTAGGGCCCGAGTGCCATGATTTCAGATCTGAACATGTTATTGATTCATTATGATAGTATTGTTCTTGGTCTTATCTGCAAGTTGTATACACACGTTGTTGTCCGGAACCTATGGCCCCGAAGTGACAGAAATCGGGATAACCGGAAGGGAATGGCTTTGATGTGAGGATCACATGTGTTCATGGAGTGTTAATGCTTTGCTCCGGTGCTCTATTAAAAGGAGCACCTTAATTGCCAGTAGTTCCCTAGAGGCCCCGCTGCAAACGGGCTGGCAGGACAAAAGATGTTGTGCAAGTTCTCATTGCGAGCACGTATGACTATATACGGAACACATGCCTATGATTGTCTAGTACTTGGATGCTTTATCTTATTTATCTGCAATTGCCCTATGTTCTGATTGCTATGTGAATTATCTTGTCCATGCAACGCCCGTCCATCCATCCCTATGCCCACCTTTTCGAATCCCAATTGCATCGCTTTTGTTACTACTGTCTTTGCTTTACTATTCCTACTACAAAACTGTTGCTACTGATAAACTGCTGTGAGCAAGATTGTTTCCAGGTGCAATTGTTACTATTGTCCATCCAACCCTATGCCTACCACGCCTTAATCCTACTGTTTACTGCAATTGTTACTATTGTCTTTACTTTACTACTGCTATTACTTTACTATTCCTACTACAAAAATGTTGCTACTGATAAACTGTTGTGAGCAAGATTGTTTCTAGCTGTAGCTGAATTGATAACTCAGTTGTTAAGGCTTATAAATATTCTTTGGCTCCCCTTGTGTCGAATCAATAAATTGGGTTTCACTTCCCTCGAAAATACTGTGATACACCCCCTATACTTGTGGGTCATCAGCAGGCTACGACAAAAGGAAATTTGTCACGGCTGGCATGACGTCATAGACGACGCGATGACGTAAGGAAGCAGTGGTAACAGAATCAAGTTATGATGCAAAAAAGTCTTGGGATGACATCATTGATGGCCCCCATGACGTCACTAGTCACTAACGGCAGCTCACAGTGTCGTCTGCCATGTGGCATCGTCCATGATGAAATAATAACATCACGACAGAATGGGCCTAGTCCGGGCCGGTCCCACTGCCTGCGATCAAATTTTAGAAATGTCGCAGACGGTCGTGACGTTCCCAGACAGAAAAAATGTCATAGATCCAATCATGACATGAGGTTCATGACCTTTTTTTCGTCATAGAATTCGTCACAGATGGCTATGTCGTTTTATCTCTTTTCAATGACGATATCAGAACATCATGAATCGTCCAGATTCTTGTAGTGATCCCACGATCCACGAGGCACCCGACCTTTAAATAGTGGGGCGGGGAAACCCCCGTTTCCACTTTTCCCCTTGCCCTTGTTATTCACTGCGCCGCTGCCGCAATCTGGTCACCACCGCTGCGCTGCGATTCTTCTCATGAGGTTGTTTCCCTGCTTCTATCCTCCTTGCGTCGTGGTCACATCCTTTTTGCCGCTACCGCCCCGGTGCGAGATTACTCCGTCGCCGCTGCTATAACGCCACCACAGGTTGTCCTCACTCCAAACCGATGCCGCCGCGGATAGTGCCACCACAGACTACGCCACCAAAGATATGTATCCTTAGGATGTGGTCATCGCCGAGCACGTCAAGGAGGAGGAGGGTGCCCTTTTGGAGCGAGCCTTGTTGTAGGGTTCCAATGTGACCTCCAGTGAGCTTGAATGGCTCCGCTGTACGGGATGGATCCCGTCGGGATTGGAGTGGCGGCTTCCCGGCCCCGAAGATGTGCCGCTAGTTAATCCAGGTGAGTATGTAGTGTTCCTCTCCCATTTTGAGCGTGGGTTTTGCCTCCTGGTTGGTGATTTCACCCAAAAGATCTTTGAAACCTTTAGCCTTCAACCACACCATGTTCCTACCAATGCCATTAATAGTATCCCCTCCTTTGTATCATGTTATGAGGGTTATCTCGGCCTATGGCCATTAATTAATATGTGGGCCAAGTACTTCCAAGTCTAGACCTAGGTTATCCTAGATCCAGAAGTTCCTGCCAGCTCAAAGCCGATGACCCAATGCGGGGCTGCCACGGTTGTATCTCAGCGAAGCTCCACCTTTTCCCAAGTTCACGGGGTTGACTCATGTAATAAGTGGCAATGATCTTTCTTCTACGTGAAGAACACGATCTAGGTTGATTTAATCTGCGTCCTTTGTATCAAAACGCAAATGGAAGATGCACCCCAAGGAGTTCAATGTCGAAGTCAATGAGGTACATTCAGCTTTCCTTGAGCTTGTTTAAGATGGCCTAATAGCATATGATCTTGTGGTGACATTTATCAGTCGCCGAGTTTCTCAACTCTAGCGCAGACTGCACAAGATCTGCCACATGTGAAGCTGGCATGTCCAACCCGGATATCGACGGTCGAATTGACCAACATCGAGATTTGAAGACGGGTTAATGCCATTGCCAAGACCAAGATGGTTGAGGAATGGCAATTTTGAGAAGTCCCTTACGACCGAGATCATCCAGCACCTACTATGTACCGAGATAATTTTGTGTCCTACTTTTATTTTGTGCCGACATAACCTTTATTCTAGTCAGTTTTACTCCATCATTTGACTTTGGCCTATGATTTATGCAGAAGCTTACCCGACAGGTTGCGGAAGACAAATTGATCACCGACAAAGCCTCGACTAAATACCACGAGGATTCGGACGTTGAAGATCTAGTTTCCGACGATTTCATGCTGATTCCCGATGCTGGTGCCAGTCCAGATCCAGGTAAGGCCCCTATCTGAGATAACATTAGAGATTGGCCCGATGATGATGATGATTGTGTAATCTTATAGGTACTTGATCATATGCCCATTGCATTCACATATCTTCTAAACCCTACAACAGCTGACACTGGGAAAAAGGTGGTTGATGGCTCCAATTTTTGACATCTTCCACTACGTGCAAACATTGTTTTTGGTAAAGCAATTGCCAAAGAAACTCTCAACTGTTGCCACTAATGACTAATAATTGCGAAGATATGCAAATCCCTTCTTTGTTTATGTTATACAGGAAATCATAGCTTTTAATGCGAAATAAGGAGTCATAATGAAGGATTTTGAGGAAGTACACACGGCCAAGTAATTGGGGAGTCGTTCCAGGGCATCAGCAAGCTTAACAACCACCGGTACAGGCGCGGTCCGCCCGTACCAACTGCCCGTACAAGGTGGCGACGGCTTCGTCTCATCAAACCCTGCAACTTTTGTGAAGACGCCTATATATTTTGAGGCTCCAACCGCCGGCCAGAGAGCCGCCATTCTTAGATTGCATCACAACACCACCAAAGGAGATCCACACCATTGTTCATCACTTCCCCCATCCATCCATCCACTAGCCATAGCAATTGCTTTGTACTTTAGATCTCTCTGTGATTCGGCGACCATTGTAAGAATATTTGATTTCAATCTAAGTATTTGTATGATGTCGTCTATCTCCGATCTATTTGTTATGAGTGAGTAGTCCTCACGGGCTGCAAGTTGGGGAGAAACCTCATAGAGATTATGTGCATCTAAATCATAGGAGAATTGTATTTTGTTTGGAATTGTAATTTGTATGTTTTGTTTCTTCGTCTCTTATTTCGATATGTGGACTTGTTTGTACCCAAGATCCCATAGATTGATAAAGGCTTGAGGTGAGATACTTGGCTAGCGGCGATCTCATAGGAATCTCAGTGACAGAAAGGGTAGTATGGTCTTTGCTTAGTGCCCCATTCGGGATCAACAACAACATCACCACTTAAAGCTTTGATCTGTGTTTACACTTAATAATCGTTTGTGACCCATGGCTTCGGTGTACTATCAATTGGATTAAAAGTCTATTGCTATTCCCACTGCATCACGGGGGCTCTAGAATATTAGGATGTGTTTCCACAAGAGATTATCTCCATACAAACATTATACATGACTGCTTATGATTATATTTTATCCCATTTGATGTGCAGCTGCAGGTGAATCTTCAACCCTGACCTATCTCCATCCATTGATTCAAACCCGTTATAAAGTAAACTAGATTAGTCCGGTCAACTATGGTAAAACAAACAAACAAAGTCTTATAGACGTGTCCTTTTTTATTACCTTTTAGCTATGCTTTCCGAGGTTCGATTAAACCTAGGTCTAGGGAAAAAACTATTATACTACATCCGTGAATCCGGATCGAAGGTATCAACCCTTTTTCTAGCGCCATTGTCGAGGATGCAATTTTGCTATCCTGGTGAGGTCATTAGAGACTTTGTTTTTGTTTTATTATTAGTTGTAGTTTAATTCTTATTATCAGTTTACATTCTTGTTATTTATTAGAAAACCCAAAAAAATTAGTTACTTGTTATTCATTTTCATTACTTAAAATTTACCAAAAATATAAGAGCCATCGCTCAGAAGAGATTAGGGGAGTATGCTACTCCCACTGATGATTTTATTCGTGCACACATCACTCATCCTGCAGTTGATGCGGAAACATATGAGATAAAACCTAACCTTTTAAGTTTGGTTCAACAAAACCAATTTGGGGGTTCATCCACTGAAGATTCAAGATTGCATTTAAATACTTTTACTGAAATTTGCGACATGATGCGTATTAAGGATGCAGATCCAAATGCTATTAAGCTAAGATTATTTCCTTTCTCTCTTAGAGGAAAGGCTAAGGATTGGTTGCTAGCTCTATCAAAGGGCACTATTAATTCTTGGGAGGAATGTACTAATTTGTTTATGACTAATTTTTTTTCAACAGCTAAGATCCAACATTACAAGCTTTAGACAAGAAGACTGTGAGCCACTAGCGCTTGCGTGGGAAAGGATGAAAGAAGCCATAATGAACTGTCCTAGTCATGGGATAGAAGCGTGGCTTATACTACATTTATTTTATAATGGTCTTAACCCAATGTCTAAGTCTATGCTAGATACTGCAGTAGGAGGAACGATCATGGGAAAGCAAGTGAGCGTTGCAAAGAAATTACTTGATCATATGCAAAATAACCATGTCCAATGGCATGTGGAAAGAACCTCGAAGAGAGTAAGTTCAATTACCAAGGTAAACAATGAAGAGCTTACATCTAAGGTATATGAGTTGCTTTGCTTAGTAAAGGGTAAGGAAGATACCCAAGTTAATGCTATCACTACCGATGTTAATGATGTTAATTTTATAGCCCGTACTCCTTTTAATCCCGCATGGAAAAATCATTATGCTTCCAATGTTCAAAAATATCATGCTAATCCTACAGGAGCTCCTTATAATAATTATGATAATACTAATGGAGCAAATCATGGCAATCTGCCATTTGAGCAAACCGTTAGAACATTTATACAAGCTCAATCCAAGCAAAATAATATGCTTATTAAGATCACGAAGAACCATGAAAGTAGTATAGGAAGATTATCTAACATGGCCGATGCAATTATAAATGATGTGCATTCTCTACAAGAAAGAACAAAGACCGTGGAGGCTCAACTAGGTAAGGTAGCCGAGAGCCAAGCTCTCATACTAGCAAAGTTTTCTAGAAAACACGAGCCAAATCTGGTAGAATACCTCAAGATGATGAGGGTGGTAACAAATGAAGAAAAACCTAAAGAGCTGGATTATAGCAATGCGCCAACACCGGAATATACCATGGAAGATCTATTGGAGATGATCACCATTAAGAATCCAAGTATAGAACAAGGTAATGATGCTATGTACCAACAATTTATACAATAAGTGGCATCTAAGGTTCGTTATTTAGAGATGGAGTATAAAAGACTACCTCATAAGCTTTGTCAACACCCGGATTTTTAATCCTAGATGCCTGTTATGCCATACATCGCAATCCTAGGATTACCATTTTTGCGAGACATAACAGATTGGATATCACAGTATATCATCCATTACAAACCATAATAAGGTCTTACACAAATAAAGGATCTCATGATCTAGTCTTAATACAAACAAGCAGGGGAATAATAAGCGTAGCAGTGGACTCCATCTTCAATGTCACAGGCAATGCTGGCGATGGGAGATGATCCTAGTTGTCATAGTCGTCCTACTATCCATCTTCCTGATAGTCCTCCTCATAGTCTGGCCATGGGAATAGCCAGGGACAAAGCCATGAGTACTCTTTAAGTACTCGCAAACTATCACTAACAAGTAAGGTAGTTCTAGTAGGAATCCTAAGCTCTAAGTTTATTTGCAAAAAGCCAGATTTATCTAAACTGAGTTCAGAAGCAAAGAAAGTTAACTTAAATGTTCTAAATCACTTAAGTTGGGAACCTAGTTTTCTTATTCACAACCCTGTTGTGGTCAAGTCAAAATCATAGTTCACTTCACAAGTCATTTTGAAAATATCTGACGACGGAACAGTATGGCCACTCCAACTGTCCATGACCGCGGACACGGCTATTCGAATAGTTTGACACTCTGCAGAGGTGGTACACTTTCACCACAAAATTCGATACATCCATTAGGGATAGCCTTGAATCATCATACTTAGTATGCGGATAATCAATCATAACCTTTCCTTTACACACTCTAGTATAAGCACCTCTCCTATGAGCTTGGCCTCCCAGCCATGGCCATCTTCCATCCTGGGCACTGCATAGGTGGACATCATCAAGAGGTAGCCTCAGCTCCAACCTCTTCCACGAGGGAACCCATACTAATGCATATAAACTTCCGGCTAAGCCTTACCCAATTCAGGTATTGTGGTTGTACGGTAAAATTGGAATGGTATCGCATCCGAACCCAACCATCAGTTTTTATAAAGGGCTAAGGCTCATGCCTCAACATTTTCATCATCAAATCCATTTGTGTTTCTCACACATGTCAAAACATCTCAATAGAATGACTCATCATTCCAAGGTTTTTATAATTATTTTCACCAAGTATTCCCATCTAAAGTGATCAAGTTTTATGCTTAGCACTAGCCACTAAGTTAAGAGTGTTCACTAATGAGGGATGCTAATCTCAATCTCATGCCATAGAATGACATCTAGTATAGGCCTAGTTTTATACTCTTTATGCTATCTATACTATCTTTCCAAAATCTAACAAAGCATTAACTAAGAGTGAAGAACTTTGGCAAAGCAAAAAGTAAAGTTTGCAAGTAAAATTTGGGATGGGTAATAATCAAAATGTATAACCAATCATGCCTAATGAAATTTCTTAAGTTATAAAAAGGGGCAAGTGTTAACTTGCTTAGTTCTAGCTTGCTAATAATAGCTTTCCCTGATTGGTGCAGTGATTGAAGTTCTCTTCGTCTTCATCGGGGTAGAACTCCTCCTCCTCGTAGACTTGGCCGGCACCATCGTCTATAAATGAATACGGGGTACACAATCACCAAACAATACTTAACTAAGTCTAATTAGCACACTAAGGTTCAAACTTGATGATCTAGCATCATCACACTCATCACAAGATTTAAAAAACTAGTTTCATTTATTTTATTTGAAAAAGTAATTTCTACTCATTGAAATTAATTAAGATTTAATATCCTCAAATTAAAATATGGGATCATGTTGACACATGTCATCACCACATATTCTAATACATGGGAATGTGATTTAAAGGTTTGATTGTATCTCAATAAGTTTAAGATTATCATTTAAATGATTTAAAGTGACTAGAAATGCCTATATAGCACTATGTTGGTACTAGTCCAAAGTCACTGCATGCAAACCTAAATATTATTACATATTCAGATAGGTATTGTCAAATGTGATTTCTGAGAATTGGAACCAACTCAAAAGCTATTATGGTTGATTTTTGAAAAATGTTTGAAGTTGCAAATGTCCATGTTTTGTTATTTTTTCTATAGATTATCTCTAACTCCAAATGATTTACATCCGATGGGCTTGGATAGATATTTTAATTATCTTTCTAACAAAATTTGAATCATGCCATTTGGTTAAGTGAAACTTTCTGAATTTATTTTTGAATAAGTGGACAGAATATGATTTCAACTAAATTGGAAAACCACTTATTTGAATTTTTGGGCCAGCGCGGGAAAGCTAACAGGCCGGCCCAGTGGCACTCCGCGGCGTAGCGGGCTGCTGATAGTGTGGACCCACTGGTCAGCGAAACTAACAAAGCGAAACAGTATGGGCGAATCTGAGCCGTGCGATCAACTTCTAATCTAACGGCCGAGAGTCATCATCGACGACGAACAACCCCGGTGAGGAACTAAACCTAGCACGGCGGTTGGGGTCTGGCGGGGCTCACCTGGGCTCCAGCTAGGCTCGACGACAAGGGCAAACGACATGGTAGATGGCGGCGAAACAAGGCGCGGTCACGGTGAGGCTTGGGGTGGTCACAATCGACGGTGCCCTTCTCCTCCAGCAGCGGCGGACTCCGGTGCAATTCCGGCACGGTGGTGCTCGCCTTGCTCCGGGAAGGAGTGTGGGAGGCTCAGTGGTGAGTGTGGAGTCAACTGGTGTGAGGAATGGAGGCTGGGGTGGCCTCATTTTATAGCTCGACGAGGGGACCGAGCGGTGCGGGCTGGCGTCTCCGGCGAGGACGACACAGAGAGCTAAGGGCATGGCTGGGGTAGGTGGACGGTGCAGTGTCTCCTGGCGGTCGTTGCTGGCTTAAAGGCGAGGCGTGGGGCGGTGTGGAACGGTCGGGCGCATGCGGCGCTCTGGATGGAGGTAGAGGTGTTTGTGGCGGCGCATGGGAGCTATAGGTCGCGCGGTAGCAAACGGGGGTGTCTGCCGGGGTGCTGCTATCATGGTGGGTCTGTGCACGCGAAGGGAAATCAAGGCACGACACGTGCAAGCTAGTCGGGCGCTGCGCACTAGCGCGCTCTGGACACGGCGCACAGAGGCGGTGCACGACAGTGCTAGTGTGGTCCTGGGCTAGGCTTCGATCGTGGGGTGGACAGGGGGTGGCGGTGGATGGTCGCGTGTCTGGTGCGCGTCCTGGGTGAGGCTGGCGTGGCTCCTGGCGTGCTGCCCAATGTCGGCTGACGACGACCAAGAACGGGCGGCGCTCCACTGTGCCAGCGGTGAAGGGGGGAGCTGGTCTGGGGCTAGGTTAGGCTTAGAGGGGACAGGGGTTAAATTGGAGACCAAATGGTCGATGCTCACTATACCAAACAGTGCAGCTAGTCGAGTGTTTATTCTGTGCCTGCCAAGTGTTTGAGGAAATGGCCGCATGAAAATTATTTTTGAATTTTTGATTCAAACTTTTTGGATGAACTTGTATTAAGCTTGAGAGACTAGGTTTGCTTCGATAGGTCAAGGTGAATTCATTTGATGTGTTTTTGAAAAAGTGTGATCTTAACACATACACTTGATTCAATTTTCAAATGTCCATTAAATGGCTTTGCCAGATGTTTTTGTAAGTTTGTAAAGTGAGCCTTGAGACATCTTTACTTGGTCTAGCAAGGGGGGAAAAGAGGTAGAAATGTTTCTATTAGAAATCTTCTCCTAGGAACACCTAAAGTGACCTAGTGGTTTAAAATGGTCAAAATGACCATTTGCTTTATTTATTCTTATTTGACTTCTTTCTATTTGGATTTTATTTGTAAATGGTCTAGATGATGTGGCATTCACCTTTAAACCATTTCACAACATTTAGAACAATCAAGCATGGCATATACACTCAATTCTACACTAATGCAAACACACATGCATGCATATGCTTTCTTCATAATAAAAGTTTTTGTTAACCCTAAATTGGGTGATTAGGAACTTGATAACCTTGATTAAAGATTTGGGGTGTTACAAGCTTCCAGCTAAGCTAGAGGATATATTTGATCCCACAATCAAAACTAAGTTGGGAGTTAATGAGATATCCGCACTTTGTGATCTTGGTGCGAGTGTGTCAACAATTTCCAAAAGTTTGTTCGATAAATAAACTTGGGGCAATTTTTTACAACTAAACTGAGACTCCATCTAGCTGATTCAACTTATAAACAAGTTGTTGGGATAAAACAAAATATAGTTGTTGAAATTAAAGGTAGTCTCGCTCTTATTGATCTTGTTATGTGGACATGCCTGGAGATCCCATAGCACCTATAATTCTAGGTAGGCCATTCCTAAGAACTATTAAAGCTTTGATTAATTTACATGAAGGAAATGTGAGAATAGGGCTACCATCTAGAGATCCTTTTGTAGTCCATATAGCACCCCGGGTAAAACAAATACTAGAAAATCACTTGTTGTTTTTATTTTTGTGCATCATCATGATCACATGCTCATGTCATCATGCCACATTGCATTTGAGCATCATCATGACTTCATGCATATCTTTGCCTAAAAACATTTTTGCTAAAACCCTATTTCATTTTCCACATTACTACCCTCCCTTTTCTTTCAACCGAAACCCTAGTCTCTCTAAATATTTTGTCTTGTCTAAAAACTATTTGAAAAGATTTCTAAACAAAATAGAATAAATAAATAAAGATACAACATTTGTATTAGGGGAGGCAGCCGGCCAGGCCCAAAAGCCCAGCCAGTTAGCCTACCACCCACAGCCAAAATCCTAACCTACCCCGCCTGGATCTAAACCTAACCCAACTAGAGCTCCACCTGACCACACCCTAGACCCACACCCACAACCCCCTCTGCCACCGCCACCCCACTCTCCTCACCACGTCGAATACCACACAACACATGCACACTGTTGCGACGCATGCGAGCCACCAGCGCTCACGCGATGTACAAGAGGCCACACACTCACTGATCCCAAACCGAACCCACTCCCCACCCTTGGTAAACCACCAACCCAGCCCCACCCCGCAGGAGCCGCCCGTCACGCGCAACCCCACGCGCGGCATGACCCTCCCTCTCGCATGCCTTGCATCCCTGACCCCCACCTTCCTCGATCGTGTCGCTTCTCACCAACCCCAGCGCCCCGCCTCTGGCTCCCGTCCTCACCACTGCCGTGGCCTCTACTCGGAGGCGCGACGCCCTGCGCCGCCGATGTTCCCGGCCATTGGCGGCCCCGAGTGCCTCCTCCTCGGCATGAGAAGTGTCGCCGCCCTCTGCTGTGCCGCAACCTCGAGCCCCCTTTCGGCCGCCGAGTTGCAAGCCGCTGTGGACGTCCTCCCATTCGTTGACCTTGTCGTCCATCTGCACGACACCATGCCGCACGGCCGTGGTCGTCCCCAACCCCGCCCTGAAGCTCTTCGCACGCATCGAACCGCCCTCTGCCATGCTCTGTCTGCTCCTCCATCTCCTGAGCCCGCCGCTGCCTCCTGCAGTGCCCGTAGGCCAGCCCCATGCTCCCCACGACCACACCCTCAACCATGTCCGTGCTCTTCAGTCGCTACACCTCTTCGGCTCCCGCGGCGCCATGTCGTCCCGAGCCCGTCGCCGCAAAAGAGCCGCCCTAGCGTCCAACCCTTCCCGGAGCATGCCTCCCCGACCCCGAGCTTGCGACGCCATGCTCTGCCACCACATCCACCTGCGAGCCCTGTCACGTGTCCTCATTGCCTCCCCGCGCCCTACTGG
Source organism: Avena insularis (assembly GCA_023614405.1). Taxonomy (NCBI): domain Eukaryota; kingdom Viridiplantae; phylum Streptophyta; class Magnoliopsida; order Poales; family Poaceae; genus Avena; species Avena insularis. Next base: position 460,644,036 of record CM042690.1, read on the forward strand.
CTACTACTGCCGAGGAGCTCCCTATAGATGTTGATGTGGAGTCATCTGTTGTTGCACAAGACAACAGCAAGGTATGCGAAGACCTTCTATTTAATAAGCTAGGGAAGCCCCCAAAATGCTGGAGGTGTTGTGTTTGTGGACCCTAGGTCACCGCACCAATGGCATGTTGTTGACCGAAGATCACTGGCGCCTACATCAAGACCTCCATCGACAACTTGTCTCAAAACGAGACAACCACGCCGAGAACCCGCGGTACCCGAAGGCCATCAACACCAGAACCAAGTCCGATGTCGACAACCGAGGCCGGACACTCAAGTTCTCCATCACGGATGACAAGACTGTCGACATAGAACGGAAGCCGCGGATCTTTGACCCAGAACACCAAGTCCTCCTTCACGGAATCCGAAGACCCTGATCCCGGAGACCGAACCCGAACCCTTCGAACCCCAAGATCATCGACCCCTAATATGTGATCCCCTTTTTCCGAGACCCCTATTTTTATAATATATAACATACTTGTTGCATATAAATTGTTCATGCCCATATACATGTTTATTTGTTCGGGGGTATTTTGTCGATTCACCTCATAATTAAATATGGAGTGCATATGTGGGCTATATTTGTGTCATCTCGACTCCATTTAAATTTGTGTAGCGAACTGATGCATTGTTTTTGCATGTTAAAACAACATTTAAAATGATGGGGTACTTAAACAACATGAACCTATTAATTAATTGTCGGGACCCCGGTTCCGCTTAATATTTCCTAATCACGACGCATCTTTACCATGTCATGTATCATAGATGCATCATGATCGATCTTCTATCATAGTATTAAATAGTGCATCCCGTGTTTTTTTAGTGCTTTGCTTCTTCCTGGATAGGACGATGAGATGTTGTGAGATTCAAGTTCTTCGGATGTATCTTCGGCAGTGTTTCCCGGCGAGAATTCTCTCCCTTTCTACATATTTTGTGTTTATAGTCTTTACTTCCTCTTGTTGATCTATTGCTATCCGTGTTGCGATGCTTTAGTTTCTGTGCACCATTCATATTCCTTGCGGCCTCTATATTGCCTTGGACACATCCTGACATGGGTATACCCTACAGGTACTCGAGCTTGGTATATATGGTCCTAGTACGTATAGGCCCACGGTGTTGCCAAGGCCCAGATATAAGGACTCGAGTAACCTGCAGACTCTCGATTGCTTGAAGATCTAGAAAAAGCTAAAGATAGAAAGTTTGAAGGGGAAAACCCTAACTTGTAACCGACTCGACCTGCTACCCAAGACCTAGCCTATCTATATAAGGGCTAGGAGGGGGCGGCGAGAAGGACACACGCAACCCTAGATTTCACAAACCCTCGCCAGATTGCATCTGCGCACCGTTGTAACTTTCGACTCCCTCGATAATTCCACGAGCAGACAAGCAGGAGTAGGGACCTCTACGAGGCCTGAACCTGGGTAAATCCTTTGTCCCCTGTGTGCTTGTTTGCTAGCCGATAGATGTCTCCAGCGCTCCCTCCTTCTCCAAAACCCAAGTCCATAACAATGGGCATTGATGAGTTAAACCCTCGTCAATTGGCGCCGTCTGTGGGAAAAGGGAGTGCTGATGTTGCGGCTTCTTCGGCCCCATCAACTACGATCTACAACTCCGCAACAGCGGAGATTCGCCAGCTCTTCGGCGCCTTCGACTTCACCGTCCACACACCGGCCACTCGCCCGGCCTTCGAATCCGTGGGCGACGGAGTCAGCTTGGCGATTGGGAGCTTCCGCTTCCAAGTTGGACAGATGGGCACGCTTCGCATGCCTGATCAGTAGCGACTCCGATCTAAGCGATCTAGCCACTGAAGATGGAACCTACGGTTCCGGATCTGAAAGTTGTGGAAGCAACAACTTCCCTAATCACTTCATGTGCGTCGACGCGGGCGACACCTCTGCCAACCGCGGTAATGGTGGCAACACCGGCAACGACACCGATCCACCCAATCGCGACAACGGTGGTAACGCTGGCAACGGCACCGACCCACCCAACGCCGGCAACGGTGGCAATGGATGAGCAGTCGAACCTCCTAGCATGATCAACGAGCAAACCGGCGAACGCGTCGTGATCAGGCTCAACGAGCAAGAGTGGGATCGCTGCCGTGAAGCCCTACGAGGTGCACCTCTACCCTTCGGGTCCCCGCAGGAACTGCTGATGGGCTACCACTGGCTCCTAAAAGAGGAATTCAAGCGCCAAAAACAAGCAATCGCGCAACTTGAGGCGCGTAAAAAGGCGGCGAACGAGTCGAGCCTTCGTCGCGCTGGGCTCTCCTCCTACGGAGGATCCTCCTCAAGAGGCAACGAGCACCTCACCAAGAAGAGGCAATCGCGGATGGCTGACCTCACCGAACAAGAGCGCATAGACGCCACGAAAGTTCTCGACTTCGGCTCTATGACAGTCGACACGAGAGGCAACATGGTTCCCAGGACACCGCAGGCCGCGGTGATAGCAGCCACCATGTACCTTCTTAATAACCAGCCACCAGCTGGAGATCCCCGAACGGCCATGCACCGATCTACGATCGTGGGCCTAGGGCTAATCGAGGCCGCCCTCGACAAGGAACCGGTACCAGACCCAAAAAAGGGAAAAGCACTAGCAAAGCGCTACTCCTCTCCCTCGTCCAGCAATGACAGTCCCTGTCTCATCGCTGCCGCTCACGGCGACACGATCGCGACTATGATGCACGCGACGAACTCACGCAGCGCAAGATCGACAAGTCAAGGGCACGACGTGCTTGGTCGACTGACTCGGAAGAAGAAGATGGGGAGCTCTACGGCGCCAGATGCTTCAGCAGATCCATCAGGCAAAAGCGAATGCCTAAAGGGTTTAAACTCCCATCGGAGAACCCAAAATTTGACGGTCTGCAGGACCCCAAGATCTGGCTGGAGGATCACATCTCCTCCGTCAGGCTACATGGAGGCAGTCGAAGTACTGCCATGCAATGCTTGCAGCTACAGTTGTAGGGCGCCGCCCGGGCATGGCTCAATAACCTCCCACGCGGATCCATTCGCAGTTGGGATGAGCTAGTCTACAGCTTCGTGCGCAACTTTAAGGGCACGTATAAACGCCCCGCCTCAATCGAAGAACTGAGGTGCTGCCAGCAAAGATCTGGCGAATTGCTACGCTCTTACATCCAAAGGTGGTCCATCATCAAGAACTCCACGGAGAACATCTTGGAAGACCGCGCGATTGATGCATTCAACGGTGGTGTCCGCCGCATGGAACTCAGGGAGGAGCTAGGCCGCTCAAAGCCTCAGACCATCGACCACCTGATGGAGATCGCGAATCGGTGGGCAGATGGAGAAGATTCGGTGAAGAATCGTGTTCACTCTGACGAGGAAGCAGAACTCGAATGAAGACGCGACCGCCGGAGTAAGCGTCGCATGCGCGTCTACGATGATCGCGATGATGTCAACATGGTCGCAGCTGGCTACGCCGATAGACGCGACGATAACCGCAACAGCGGATACCGCAGCGGCGGATACCGCGACTCCGGGAAAACCATGCAAGTGTGGCAACGCCGCACTCGCGATGAAGCACCCGCGACCTCCATCGAGGACAAACTGTCCGGGCCATGCACAGTACACTTCTACATCGACAAGAATGATGGCAAGAGAAAGTCCAGCCACCTCCTCAAGGACTGCCGCGAGTTCCTCAAGCTACACGAGGGATTGGTTCGGATGAACCGCAATGCAGTCGAAAGAGGCTACGGAGCCGCTCCAGGCGCCGTGGCACATGGAGCACCACCACCACCACCTGGGCCACCCCCGAACGGAGCTGCACCAGACCAGCACCATGGAGGCGAACCGTACCCACGGGCCATGGGTACCATGATGATCCAAAAGGGGCACCCCTCCAATAGGGCGCAGAAGGCCATCACTCGCCAAGTCAACTTGGCCATGCACTCGCCACCATCCACCACTGAGTACCTCAGTGGCAGTGAGTCGTGCATTACCTTTGACAAACGCGACCACCCGCCTCAATTACCTCACCCAGGTCATTGCCCCCTCGTACTCGAGGTGCAAATTGGAGGCTTGGACATGAGTCGCGTCTTCATGGATGGCGGAAGCGGCATCAACCTCATATTCGCGAGTACCTTGCGAGCAATGAGGATCCCTCTAACCTGCTTGGAGGCATCGGACACAACGTTCCACGGCATCGTCCCAGGGAAAGGCGTATACCCCCTGGGCAAAATCAACCTCGACGTCATATTCGGCACGCCAAGGAACTTCCGGCGCGAGCGCATCGACTTCGAGGTCGTCGAATGGCCCTCACAATACCACTACATCCTTGGACGCGTCGCGTTCGCTAGGTTCATGGCGGTACCCCACTACGCCTACCTGCAGATGAAAATGCCAGGTCCCAACGGCGTCATCACGATCAATGGGAGCTTCGAGCGATCTGACAGTTGTGACAGGGAATTCAACAGAATCTCCCAGTCCTTCGGCATGCAGGAGGAGCTCGCGCGATTGAAGGAAACGACAGACAACAGTCTGCCTCCCCTGAGTAGGCAAGCTCACCTGACCTCTCCTTCGACTCATCTGTGCACACAAAGAAGGTGCAGGTCCATCCATCAGATCCCGCTAAAACGGCCCTCATCGCCAACAACTTGAGTCCCGCATAGGAACTCGCGCTCGTCGAATTCCTCCGTGAGCACTGGGAAATTTTTGCCGGTGTCCGCGGACATGCCAGAGTTCCGTGGAATTCGGCCGACACGCACTCAACGTTAACCCGACGCAAGGCCTACCAAGCAAACAATCGGTATTTACGAGCCACGAGCCTTGACGAATGGAATGGAGATCAACAGACTCTCGAGGCCAAATTCATACGCGAGATCAAGGAAAGCACTTGGCTCGCCAATGTCGGTGCTGGTACCAAAAAGGACACGGATATCCTACGGATGTGCGTGGACTTCACTTCTTTAAACAAGCACCCAAAGATCACTTCCGCTACCACGGATCGATCAAATCATCGACTCAACCGCCGGATGCGAGCGCCTCTGCTTCCTTGATGCCTACTCAGGCTATAACCAAATTCGAATGAAGGAGGAAGACCAGGAGAAGACCGCGTTTACAACGCCCTTCAGTGTGTTCTGCTACAACACAATGCCCTTCGGGCTAAAAAACGTGGGAGCCACATACCAGCGGTGCATGCAGGCTTGCCTCAAGGAACAACTTGGCCGCAACATCCAAGTCTATGTTGACGACATAGTAATCAAAACCAAGGAAGAAGCCTCTCTAATCGACGACTTGCGTGAAACCTTCGCCAATCTCGATCGTTACCGGATAAAGCTCAATCCGGACAAATGCGCCTTCAGCGTACCGTCTGGGCAGCTGCTCGGGTATCTCATCTCCGCGAGAGGGATTGAGGCAAACCCGAAAAAGATAAAGGCCATACTGGCCATGGAGAAGCCAAAGAACATAAGAGGCGTCCAGCAACTAGCCGGACGAATCGTGGCCCTCAGTCGATTTATCAGTCGAATGGGAGAAAAGGCGCTGCCCTTCTATCAGCTCCTCCGCAAAACTAACAAATTCGAGTGGACCAATGAAGCGCAAGAAGCATTCGAAGATCTCAAGCGCCTGCTATCCACCTCGCTAGTATTGGTGACTCCACGAGAAAGGGAACCACTACTGCTGTACATCTCCGCTACCAACCAAGTGGTTAGCACAGTGCTCGTCGTCGAGCGGGCCGAGGAAAACAAGGTCCACGGCGTACAACGCCCGGTATACTACCTCAGCGAGGTCCTCACGCCAACAAAACAGCGGTACCCGCACTACCAGAAGCTGGCGTACGGCGTCTTCATGACCGCCCGGCGACTGCGCCATTACTTCCAGGAACACCCAATCGTGGTAGTCAATGACGCCCCATTGGGACATATCCTCAATAACCCTGACGCCACGGGGCGAGTCGCGCTTTGGGGAATCGAACTGTCTCCACGAGACATCACATACGAAAAGCGTGACGCAATCAAGTCGCAAGTTCTCCCTGACTTCCTCGTGCATTGGATGGAAAACCAACTCCCGGACAAGCCAGATATGTCCTACCTCTGGACAATGCACTTCGATGGGTCCAAGCGGAAAGATGGAGCAGGAGCAGGTGTCATACTGACATCACCTCAAGGGGACAAGCTGAAATACATCCTGCGAATGCAGTTCACAGCCTCAAACAACGAGGCTGAATACGAGGCCCTGTTGCATGGGATGAGGATGGCAAAAGCCTGCGGCGCAAAGAGGCTCATCATATATGGCGACTCCAAGCTGGTCGTCAACCAAACAATGCACGAGTGCGACGCACTGAACGACAACATGATCGCATACCGCGACCTCTACGACACACTCGAAGGAGACTTTGATGGTTGCGAGTTGTGACACATAGGTCGCGAAAACAACGAGGAGGCGGACACACTCGCCAACATAGGCTCCACCTGCACCCCCATACCACCTGGGGTATTTCTCGAGCGCATATGCGAATGCTCCATCAAGCCAAAGGCCGCAGAGAAGAAAACAAGCGCAGCAATGGACTCGGGGGCTACGCCACCCAATGAGCCAATGGCACTCGATGACTTGGAGCTAGACACAGGACTCGAGGGACCAATGAGCGTCATGATGATCGAACAATCCTGGACGCAGCCGTACATTACGTACCTCCTCAGCAAGCGCCTACCGGACGACCCGACAGACACACGGCACATCGCGTGACGCTCCAAGGCATTCGCCGTTATCAACGGCGAACTGTATAAACGCAGCATCACAGGCGTGTTACAATGATGCGTCTCCCTAGCCGATGGAAGAGCAGTCCTCCTTGACATCCATGAAGGGACCCGCGGGCACCACGCCGGCAGTCACGCCCTCGTTGCCAAAGCTCTACGAGCTGGATTTTACTGGACCACGGCCATGCGCGATGCCAAGGACATAGTCCAAAAGTGCAACGCTTGTCAGCGATTCGCGGACAAACCACACGCACCAGGCGCAGAACTATGGCCCATTCCATTGGCCTGGCCCTTCGCACAATGGGGGCTTGACATGGTGGGCAAGCTCCCAAGGTCCTCGCAAGGAGGCTACGTCTACCTCTTGGTCACAGTCGACAAGTTCACCAAGTGGATTGAGGCCATGCCAGTGACCAAGCAATCAGGGCACAACGTGGTCAAGTTCTTCGAATCCATTGTCTACCGCTTTGGCGTGCCGCACAACATCATCACTAACAACGGGACGAACTTCACATCCAAGGAGTTCCAAGAATTCTGCGGAAACCTGGGGATCAACATCAGTTACGCCTCAGTCGCGCATCCACAGACCAACGGTCATGTGGAAAAAGCAAATGGGCTCGTCTGCAGCGGCATCAAGAAGCGACTCCTTCGACCACTCGAGCAAGCCGCGGGTTGCTGACCAGATGAGCTCCAATCCGTACTTTGGAGTCTACGAACAACTCCAAACAGCACCACGGGCTACACACCATTCTTTATGGTGCACGGAGCAGAAGCAGTACTACCCGCCGAAGTGCGATACAAGGCGCCGCGTGTAGTCGCTTACAGCGAACAAGAGTCATATCTTGCACTCGAAGACTCCGTCGACCTCCTTGACGAGGCAAGAGAAATCGCCGCAGAGAGATCCACGATCTACCAGCAGAACCTGCGCAACTACCACAGCAGAAGGCTTCGCCCTAGATCCTTCATCGAAGGTGACCTGGTCCTGCGACTAAAGCAGCAGGGGCATCTCAAGCTCGAGTCCCCCTGGGAAGGACCGTACGTGATTACAGAAGTAATCCCAGGTGGCGCCTATCGCCTTCAAGATTTAGAGACAGGAGTCGCATACTCCAACCCTTGGAACATCGCACAACTGCGACGCTTCTACCCCTCGTTGTTTTACTTTTTACATCGCAAATAAGGCTACTCAGCCAAGGCTACTTAGCCACACATTGTACCTCGTACTGCTCTTCAAATAAATAAAAGCTAAGTGCCCCAAAACTTTGTGTTTTCTTTCACTTTTGTCAATTTTATACTCGGGCACTACGCCACCCTACCTACATCTATTCTTCGAACTAATAAACGCGATATCCTGAGTAGCTGGCACATCAATCAAACCCCTTACCACAAACTCAACCCAGCCGCAACGCGCCTGGCAGGTTGACAAAGGGATGGCCAGGCTAACGAAAAGGAATCGCATAGTGCAACGCACCTGACGCTGACAAAGCTATTTGTACACATTCAACAATAAATTATCTACAAATATATATGAACTTTACAACACAAGTACACTTATGTGCAGGATACAAATCTAGCTACTGCTACAACAGAAGAACATTGGTTTGTTCCTCAAAGAAGTCGACAATCTCCTCTGCTGGACGGTCCACCGCCTGATAGTGTGGTACCATATTCCAAGCAGATCCGGCCGGCGGCGCTGGCGGCCTGGAAGCAATGGCGGTGACATCCACGTCAGGCCTATGCAATCACACCATCGAGAGGGCAGCCTTGGCACCAGCCACCAACTGCTGCCTCACGCACTCGCGAACCGCGGACATATCTTGAAATTTGGCCAGGAGAGCCAACAGACTTGATGGAGTGTCATCCAACAGGAACATCGCCCGATAGATGTTCTTCAAACACGACTGTGACTTCTTTAGGAAGAGCAGCACTCGTGAAGTGCGATCCTGCAGGGTCGCCAATGCAGTCGCACGATCATGATCTACCCAGAAGTATCCACTCTCTTGAAGTTGCTCTTGGGTGAGATCATGAAGGCGGATGGCAATCCTATCCTTCTACTACTGCAGACGGCGTGCGCTAACAACTACACGAAGCAACACCAACAACATGAGTACAACGTACCATGGCGGCTAACTACAAAGGAAAAGATCAGGACAAGCAAACTAACACTTAAACCGGTCGCCCAGCCACGTCACCTCGCCAAGCAGATATTGCTCGCGGGCAGCGGATTTTTCCGCCTTCGACTTCCACACGTATGCATTACCACGGATCAGGGGCAACTCACGCTCCAGCTACTTCACGCGATCATGAAGTCGCGAGAGCAAGGATAGCTCCTCTACCCTGGAGCGTGGTGGTGCCACTGTCTCATCAAGAGATGGCGAATCCTGGTTTCCCCCCACAGGACCACTCGATGTGCCCTACCACAAGTCAAGACAAAAGAAAATAAGGCGACCAAATCAACACAAAGGCAAGGGGAACAGGTGCATTCAAGATAAGCATAAGTGTTTACAAACACACTCGCCAGCAGGCATGTTCTCTAATCAAAAGGCCAATTCATCAACTATTACAAAAATCAACTACGGGGCAACTAGCTTCTTCGACTTCGACGGCTTCGGGGGCTTCATCAAGTCCGTGGCAGTATCAGACGCCACAGACTTTCCGCCAGCTCCTGAGGCCGAAGCCTTCGCGATCTTCTTAGCACGCTGGAGCTCCTCCGAATACTTGGCAACAGTATTTATCAAGGAATGGGCATATTTGGCACAGGCAGTCGCAAAGGGAGCGAATACTACCTGCTGACCATCCGCGCCAACAGGCATCATCTTCGACACCGCAGAAGGATCTATTTCGACTCCATGGGCTTGCACCATGGCAAGTGACATGGTCGCGCCAGCCGCACGGAGGGAGTTCTTGTACGTGGTAGGCACACCACTGGCGAGCGACTCCACCAGCTCTTCCACGTTGTCGACCAGCTCCGCCTTCAGCATCAACTCCTCCCGGAGGCGACTAAGGGTAACCTTGGCCTTGGACAATGTATTTTGGATAGCGGCGCTACGATCCTCGACCGTAGACACCGCGCCCGCCAGAGCGTCATCACGACAAAGGGCTTGGGGATCAAAACTCAAGTCGCCAGCATCTACACCGAAAATACACACATGGATCAAACTTCTGGTGCCACCAGAAAAAACTCTAGATGTAGAGAAGAACATCAATAAAATATCTACCAGTAAAGGTACCTGAGAGGGCCTTGGCGACTGAGAACAGTTGCTCTTCGAACAACTTCTCCCTGGCTGCAAAGGAAGCGTGCAGATCCTCTTCGCGCTTCTGGGCATCATCACGAGCCGCGATTGCCTCGTCGCGCCCCTTCACAGCTGCGGCTAATGTCTTCTCCAACGTGGCGACATTGCGCAGTAAAGCGTTATGCTCAGCTACATGGCAGTCAATAATTGGGTATCAGTCGATTATACCAAAACAGAGAGAAGACAAAAGGAATAAGTGTAGAGCACTCACTTTCGACCACGCGGTGACGCGTCTCCAGCATTGCATGCTGGCGACCCATCGCCATCACCTGCTCCGCCACCTACGCGGCTTCATTTACAAGGAGCTGTCACACAAAACAAAGAGTCATAAGAGGGCAGCAGAAGGCGTTGACTACCACATTAAAAAAGAAGGAACGATATCCTTACATGGTCCTCTAGCAACTCCGAAGAAGTTTGCTGAACCGTCATCCGAGCAACCACTCGATGCTCCCCTACGTTAGGAGAGCTCGAAGAATTGTGCCCAGAGTGGGCCGCCGCTGGAGGAGAAGGAGCGCGCTCGACCTCTACCTTGGCCCTTGAAGTCGCGACTCCCGATTCTTTCAAAAACTCGACGTCGCCAGAAGATGACGACGCCTCTTGACTACAAGAACAAGTCCACATTGAGAAAAGGGCAAACTCCAGGGCAGAAACAACAAGAAGAAAATAGAAAAGAATGAACGACCCAGCAAACTTACCAGTTAAAGTTGTCAAGATCAAACGTGGCAGCCGCCGATTCTGACGAAGACTCCTTGGGCAATCGCATCTTCTTGTGAGAAGACGGCGCCACAGCCCTCACAGGAACAGCTGGAATTGGCGACTCCGTGCCAACAGCCGCGCCTCCTGGAGTTAAAGGAGTCGACGTGTCGGAGTCCTTGCTACGCAAACGCTTGCGAGTATCCGGGCTCTCGGACTCGGGGGCTTCCTCTTCCACATCAGAAGGGACAGTCGACTTAGACTTGTCCTCTTCCAAAGCTTCACGAGGAATAATCCCCTCAGGGAGAGGAGGCATACAAGGCGACACCGCCCAATCCTGCATACAAATAGTGAAGATCAGCAAACATAACAGGTATGCAACAGAAAACGCAATCGCGAAAATAAGCTACTGCGTGGCACAACTGTACCTCAGGAGGAGGATTCGAAGCATCGAAAGGAGGAACGACTGGCTCGTTCGGAAGCACATCCTTGAAGGTGTACTTCGTGACCAGTCGCACCCTCTTATCTACCTCACTCGCGGACATGCCATCAGCAGACACGCGAGTGGCATCATCAGCGCCACGCCATTGAAACATGGGATGGACTCTGGCCTGGAGAGGCTGGACGCGACGACGCAGCCAAGTCCTCGAAAGGGCGCAGCCTCCCTCTTCTGCGCCTATGCGACTCTCAAGGTCGCAGACGCGTTGATATAACACGTCTGTCTCCGCGAGTTCGGCAGGCATGACCACGTTCTTCCAAGAACGCATCTTCTTGCAGGGAGTCGCGGGATCGAAAGGCGCGAGTCCAAAATGCTCGTCCTTGGCCTTCTGGTTGTGAACATAGAACCATTTGTCCCTCCATCCCTGGACGGACTTGGCAAGCTTGATGTCGAAGTAGGTGGCGGATGGGTCGACATGGATACCGCAACCACGTACGTCATAAACTAAAGAGCCAGAGGCGGACTAGCGCTTCAATTTAAACAAGCGCTTGAAAACGCCAAAGTGCGGCTCGATTCCGAGCCAGCACTCGCAAAGAGTAATGAAACAGGTGATATGGAGAATAGAATTTGGGGACAGCTGATGGAGCTGGAGCCCATAGAAGCAAAGAAGACCCCTAAGAAAGGGGTGGAGAGGCAAGGAGAGACCGCGAATGACGAATGCGAGAAACATCACTCGAAAGCTAGCGGGAGGAGCAGGAATGGTCTCACCACTGGGGACGCGCGCATCGGTGACTGCCGTAGAGATAACTCCATCCTGACGAAGAAGACGGAGATCCGACGCCTTGATGATAGAAGGGCGCCATGCGCCATTGGTCACGCGGGTGCCCGCGACCTTCTTCTTCCCGCTGGCGGCGGCGCTGGTGCCCGCAGCAGCGAAGCCACCCTTCTTCTTCGTCGCGACAATGATGGCCGTGGAATCAGCGACATCACCTCCTTTCTTCTTTACCATTGCGTGGCGGCGATGAGAGCGCAGAAAGTAACTTGGAAACGAATGGAGGTGGTCCAGCGCTATGGAGGAGACGAGCGCAGGAAAGCAGAAGAACAACAGCAATGGTAATGGTAGCGAGGACGAAAAAGTGCAGATGAAAAAGTACCACCACAACACCGCTATTTAACCCCTGGAAGATGCAATCCAACGGTTGACAAAAACCCTATTAGACGCGTGGCGCGCATCGCGTTGGACACGTGGAGAAGAAGAAGCATGAACCGTCCCCCACTTCTACCATTACGCGCGGAAATCGAGGAGGCGCGGTTAAAAATAAGATAATGCACGCCCAGTCAAATCAAAGTCAGAAAGTGGGACCCACCGCTCATCACATCCCGTCAAAATCGCTCACGCGGGCAACTGAGGTCATACAAACGTCAGCACTGACATCACCAACGCTATGCAGTGGAAAACTTTGACTATTTTTAGTCCTTGCTGGAGTCTTCGACTCCACCAAGCACTCGGGGGCTACTCCCATAGGGAGCGCTGGCCGCGCACCCTACGACTTTTTCTTTTCTTGTTGCAGGCACGAAGACAATCACAAAGGCAAACCCAACCACTCGAAACACAATTTGATTATGGACATGGGTTACTCCCATAGGGAGCGCCGGAAACAAATTCGACTGAAACAAGCACGCAAAAGACGACAATAGTCGCGAAAATATTTAGTCCCTGCTTGAGTCATCGACTGAAACAAATAAGCAAAAAGACGACAGCAGTCGCATAAGTTCTTTAGTCCCTGCTTGAGTCTTCGACTCATGACTCAACCAGGCACTCGGGGGCTACTCCCATAGGGAGCGCTGGTCGCGCACCCTATGATTATTTGCACAAAAACTGTGTGTTGATAACATCCGCACTTGCAACCTTTGGCGACACCGCCTCACAAATTTTCCCTACAAAGAGACTACGTCTCCTGGGACGCCCGAATCGTCTCCGCGATAATAAAATTCAGATGCCACGCTTACGGCGTGAAGGTAAGACCTGAATAAGGCATGGCAACGCATTTAACGACGCACTACCAGAAATGTATCCGTGCCTACAAGCATGATGAACATGCCTTGATGGATGCGTAGAGTGCTCACACCCATATAACTGGAATTCGACTCCTGTAAGACCTCCACGGCCTGAGTCGAATTACACCAGCACTTTTCCGGATTCGAGTCCGGGGACTCGAATTTGAGTAGATTGCGTTGTTTCACCTTAAGGTGGTTAACTGATACCGATACTTCGGTTATATCAGGCACGTATATCAACAATCCCTATGACATAAATAAAAGCAGTCGAAAATGTACTCACTCAGGCACTCGAAGACTTCAAAAAGGTCCCCAGTCGAATCTGCGATTCCACTGGACACTCGGGGGCTACTGACATGGGTATACCCTATAGGTACTCGAGCTTGGTATATGGTCCAAGTACGTATAGGCCCACGGTGTCGCCAAGGCCCAGATAGAAGGACTCGAGTAACCTGCGGACTCTCGATTGCTTGAAGATCAAGTAAAAGCTAAAGATAGAAAGTTTGAAGGGGAAAACCCTAACTTCTAACCGACTCGACCTGCTACCCGAGACCTAGCCTATCTATATAAGGGCTAGGAGGGGGCGGAGAGAAGGACACACGCAACCCTAGCTTTCACAAACCCTCGCCAGATTGCATCTACGCACCGTTGTAACTTTCGACTCCCTCGATAATTCCACGATCAGACAAGCAGGAGTAGGGACCTCTACGAGGCCTGAACATGGGTAAATCCTTTGTCTCCTGTGTGCTTGTTTGCTAGCCAATAGATGTCTCCAGCGCTCCCTCCTTATCCAAAACCCAAGTCCATAACAATGGGAATTGATGAGTTAAACCCTCGTCACATCCTATTGCCTGTTGTTTGATAGACAATTGGCGTTGTGAGTCGTAGTTGCTTGCTCAGGTGCTTCTTCGTGTCATCGATGTTCCACCATTGGTGGGAGGTTGGCACATGCTTAATGGTGGAGATGATCATGGTTTTCATTATAACTTGTCAATTAAAATGCTAGAAATAGATATAATGTAGAGGCACAAGTGGATAATAGACAATATTTGGTTTTTAACCGCCCACTTGTGTCCACCTAGGACCTGAGTTCTTGACACCTATTCCAAGATCGAGCGAGCTAACCATAGGTGGGTGTGTGGGCACCCCATCGGCTTACTACGTGATTTCAAAGTACTGTGCTAGGGGCCACAAACTAGTTTGGGGTTTTATTACTATCATGTACTTATTCCATGCTCTACTGCTTTATTTACGATTGCGAATGGAGTGCATGTACTATTTAGGACTTGTGACATGTTTTCGCTGTATCGACAAGCCCAGTCACACTTTTGGGTTCCCAGTCGTTTACAGCCGTCGACACAAACTCTGGGTCTGTCTCAGGGACCGGTCGACTTTGTTACAGGTAGCTTAGTGGGGTGTCCCCCATGTACTTGCTTTGGGTCTGGGAAATGTCGTGTCTGAAACCCCGTCGCATACTGTTGGGTGTATGTGCAGGATCTTGCTCATATTCGGATCTGACAACAAGGGTTGAAGTGCGTGAGGATACTTTGGGGCACCCTGCAGGGTTAAATCTTTTCGAAAAGCCATGTCTGTGGTCATGGACAACTTGGAGCATAGTTTCTCAATCATAGACAACTATAACTAAAGAATTGCTGTGATAATATGACTTGGATATGATATGACTAGTAAGTTGGACAACCACCATGGAATTAATGAATAAAACTGCCAGATGTGTGAGTTTCCTCAGAATAACTTCATCGTTTGGTCTCGAGGGGGAAATACCAAGATGGGTATATTTGGTGTTAGTATCAGGTGGTTCCAAAGAGGTCTTTCTTATCCCTCTCTAATAACCGATAGTTGTATCGAGTCTATATAGGTTGTTTAGTGCATGCTTCGCTACCGCTTTAGTCCACCATACCTATGTAGGCGAGAACCGCTGAATTCTAGACTCGCCCTGTACTGGCCTCAGTACTGACCGCTCTCTTTTTCCTTTGCCCTTTGTCGGCACCCCTTTTGTTTTAGCAGGTTTGAGATCGACGTTGTTAGCAGGGTTACCCTTCCGGCTTGGCCTGGGAAGGGTTATGGACGCCATTGGTTATTCTTCAGGACTCTTAGCCCCAATTGCATCTTATCTGTACTCGGATGTTGTATTGTTTTCAAGGCGATTTGGATCTTTGTACTGTATATATGTATTCTTGACTCATGGAGTCGTTGTTGTATATATATGTTTTTGTCGGTTCCATCGTGAACTATTGTGTAATGGTATTTCTTTGTTTTCCACCTGCACGCAAGAGCCTAGTGGGCACCTTTGAATCCTTTCTATGTGGGTTTGGCAGGAATCTCTAATACCTGCATAGGGACGATTCGAGTGTTACACTCCACTTCCCTATGAAAAATAAGACGAAGCCTAATGATGATGATGGTGTAATTACTTTGAAAGCCAATTACTTTGGAGTGGGTGTTCCACTTCACAAACCTAAGTGATTTCCATCGAGGTCAAGCTAATTGATCTTAACTAGAAGCACTTCATGGGAGGCAACCCATGTGAAATAAAATTATTTCTTTATATTTTCTATTGTATCTGTATTGTGTTAGTTTTGTTTTTATTTTTGTTTTTAAGTGTGTTCAAGACCTATGGAGAGAGCAGAAGAAACAAGGTAATCCTATATATTTTATTTTACTAACACATGGCCTAAGAAGTATTGCTGGATCATTACTTAGTATTTTTTTTTGTTATTTAGTCCTTTGATAAGATGTGCAAAGGCGCACGAAGCTACTAATCAAATTCCTTAAGTTTTGTAGTTCACAGTGTTCTTAACGACCACTAGTATGGCTGGAGTGGACCGTACCGTGCGCCCGTACCATATCAAGCCAAAGGGAGATGAATTTTTTGATGTTTGCCGAAAGGAACAGTGTCGATAACGACGCACTCGTACTGTGCGCCCGTACCATATCCCCAAGCAAATATCAGATTTTAAAGGAAAGTCACCGCAGCGTTAACGACCAGCAGTACGGGCATGCCCGACCATACTGCGCGCCCGTACCGAGTGCACCTCCTGGGAGCAGTCGTCACCCCCAAGGTAAGTCACCGGTACGGTCGGGCTCCAGTCATACCGGCCGCCTGTACCACGTACGCGGCCGCCATAAACACCCCGAGGAGGTAACCTAAAAAATCCCCAAATCATTTTTTTCTCTTTCTTCTTCCTCCAAACTGCAAACCACCTTCATTGGATCTTCAAATTTACTCAATCTTTCTTTGATTCTTTGCACTCATTCGATCTAAGGTATGATTCTCCTCTGATCCCGAACTTATTTGTACAAAAGCTTCACTAAATCATTCATCATTATCAATCTAGACATAGGTCTTGTTCTTGATTCAATCTTGATATTAAGTATGCTTAGCATTGTTTTAGAGGAGTTTATTTTGTAGTTAGTGTAGAGAATCACTTATGCTATGTTTCTATTAGACCAAAAAATTCATTAGTAATTTTTATTTACTTTGTCTTGTTTTTATTTATTAGATGAACACGAGGATTCGTACATGTGAGATGGCTGTGGAATCCTCCGCACCACCCATTGATATGTTAACCCCCCGAGTCACTTGGTATCAAGTTCACCGAGGAGTTCCATCTGAGCCGTTTCGATCGTCTCAAGATTTGAGAGATCAAGTCCACCAAGTGGGCATGTCCTTATATCCTGAACCAACTTGGTAGTCGTGATGATTTTGATTTACTTTGCAACAATGTTGTTTTGTACAATTTTGTCTTTCAGGATGTTGTAACATATCGCCGCTTGACGCTTTAGTTCTTCGGCACCTTGACGCACACGGTGGGTCCTTATGGTTGTTCTAAGGAACAAAGGCCCGAAGTTGATCGAATCAAATTCCGCCTTATGAACTGTGAGTACACTTTAACACTCAGCCAATGGGCTCAATGCTTTGGGTTTGCCGACAGTACCACTGATATACGCACACCTACTTTTGTTTTAGATCCTTCCCCTTCACAATATTGTAATTTGATGAGAGTTCATGGAAACACACCCAAGGGGAACCAAATTGATCATCCTGCTATTCGATATTTATTCTATGTGATTGCTAACACACTGCAGACATGTGGTGAGTTTATAGAGTTAATGAGGAAGACATGTTGATCCTCGCAAAAGTTTCCCTTATCAATTATAACTTAACGCCAAATTTGGGCTCTCTTCTTGTGTTTTACCTTAAGTATCAGGCTCTTCAATCTCGAGGACCCATATGTGGAGGAGGAGTTGTGACTGTTCTTGCACGAGCACTTCGCATCAACCTAGGTAACATCCAATCGTTGACTGGAGGTAACCATCTCGGCCTTTCTACTCTAAGAGCATGTGGTATGATTTCTAAAAATCATGGTAGATATTTCTTCAATATACCTAGAGCGGATCACTTGATCCCACCTCCTTTGCCTAATGGTTTATTCTCTATCAAGGATGGACGTTTGCGTTATGATGCGCAGGTTGAAGCTAATCTACCCCAACAAGAAATACCCATGGGAGGAGGAGAAGATGAAGAAGTACAACAAGGAGGACCCGAACAAGTTGTACGGCCACCAAACTACTACACCGCCTATGAAGACATCTATGCACTCGAAGGAAATATTCAAAAAATGAACAACCTCTCCATCAACCTTCGAGATGCCACTGCAAGCCTTGCCACCCAGTTCCATGATTGGAGCAGCCAATGGAACATGGGATATTATCCTGCACCACCACAATGAGCAACAAAATGGCTTGAAAAAGCCTGAGCTAGGAGATGTGTTCCCCTGGAAAATTTATTTGTGTAATAACGAGGTTGTACTCCAGCTCTTTGAGAGCTTTGAAACACTCGTGTTGGCTTGTTCCAACAATTTGCTTTTTTTCCTTTGCTTTTTAATTTTCTTTCATTTTAGTTTATTTTTGTTTTTCTTTTCTTAAAAACCTTGCTTGGTTGCAAGTTCTTTTCTATTCTTTAATCCCTATCCTCAGAAATACAAAAAGATTTTTCCGTTTTCCCTTTTTTATTAAACATGGATTCAAAATTTGCCTCTTTGATTTAATATCATTTTGAGAGTAATCGTGTTTGAGTTTTGAAGGAACACATCCCTATAAATAAGAGGATCATGAAGTCACTTATGAGAGCTATGTCCTATGTCCCCCACTTATGAAGTTTGAGTTATTTATCTTAGTTGGTTGATTTGCTAAGATGCCATGCTAGTGGGAAGTAATTTAATATGGTTAGAGTAAGGATTTTTACTGGTATGATGATTAGTTGTTGAAGCTCTTTGATGAGTGCATATTTGCATCATGTTTTACATTATTATTTTGCATTGTAGTTGTAGGATTTTGGTATTTTACAGTGTTCGCGCGCATATTTTATGTCTGTTTTCACCAGGATCAGGACAGATGATGGATCCAGTGGATACAATTATTGAATTAGTTGTACTATGGAGAAAAGGAGTCAAAAACAATGTAAATCGCTTATTTGGTAAATATTAATAATACCAGAAGTGAGCAAAGGAGGCAGAGAGCGTAATGACCAACTATACAGCGAGAGAATTTTGTCTACCCGTATAGCTCCGGCCGTATAGCTAGCGCCGCCTCCCCCTCGTCAAATAGTTTCACCCCGAACAATTGGTCCGGGGAGATGCCATATAGAACACCCAGAAACCGCAGAAACCTCACCTCCGGAAGGCATCTGGATGAGGAACTCATCCGCCAGGGATCCATCTTCACCCTGCACAGATCTGGGAGGCTATGGCATCGATCTTCATTGTCCACCGTGGCATAACAATCATCTTCATCCATCCCATCTACATCTTGTCTAGATCTTGTTGTAATTCCTATACTCATTGTGGATTTATACAAGTACTATTCTTCTATGATTGTTTCCATTATCATTGCCATGATGTTGATTGCCTCCATGTCTAAGTAGATCATTAGTTCTTGGGGAGATGGAGAAACCCTAGTATGAGATTGAAATAAGATAAAGTCTATTATGATATTCATCGTTGTGACCATGTGTTAGATTCTCTACATCTTGATGTTGAGAGAAGTCGACATCTTAATATTTGCCTCTTGTGGGGACTTGATGGAGGGAACTACTTGTTGGTAGACGAAGGCGTGCTAGCACTTATAGTGACTATAAAGCTATTAGAAATCCTTACGTATCAACTTGGGAAATCGAGGAAACTCACGGAACACTATCCATTCCATGGGATACGTCCTACAGGATTACATCCCTTAATAGCGCAATAATTTGATTGATGTCGATTGCTGACTGCTGTGGTTATGAGGATGATGTGAGAAGCGGTTGTTGCCTATTCTTCCACATTCGGAGTTCCTCCCACACATACACAGTTGAGAATGTTCATGATGATAATCTTTATCTTAGATCTTTACAATACTAGTGGTGTATCCGCTACTCCCTGAGAACGCTTTTTCCCTACCACAGTTCCAATCTTTCTTTACATACGCGATACTTACTTTCTGTATTAAGTTACTTTGCTTTACTTTATTATTTCTCTTATATCCACAACCCAAAAACACCTTTTTACATATTACTCGCACTTTATCTTGTTACTTAGAACTTTATCTAGCATTTCTATCGTAATATTTATTTCAAGAATTATTAGACTTCAGACTCCTGCTCCCTGTGGGATCGATATCTTTATTTTGAAACTAGCTACAAACAATCTGTGCACTTGGAGTTATCAAGCTATTTTCTGGCACCGTTGCCGGGGATCTAAGCGTTGTAGGTCTTTTAGTTTTTTCTTATTTATTTTTGTCTTGCTAAATTTTGTTTTGAGTTACAGGTTTCCACCAACACGATTGAGTTTGAGCATATGACTAGTGCTAACCCACTTAACCATTTTGGGAAGCCCTATGATATTTATAAAAGAGACAACTCTAATGAGAAGACAAGGGGGTTTGAAATAAATCCTCTACTACTTGGTATTATATATAAGAAGCAATTTACTGGAGATGAAGAAGATCCTGATCCATATGAACATATTGCATGTTTTAAAGATATATGTGGCACTTTTCTATTAACGGGATATACTGCCGATGAGGTAAGGGTTAAACTTTTTAGTCAAACTTTGACAAGTATAGCTCTCTCATGGTTTAGATCTCTACCCCTGAAGCCACTACTACTTGGGATAATTTGGCTTGTGAATTTTTATCAAAATATTATCCATTATCAAAATCTTTTGGAATCAGGCATCTTATAATGACTTGGAAGAATCGTTCTAATGAAGGACTAGTAAGAGCTTATATTAGATTTAAAGATTTACTACGACTATGTCCTCATCATGATTTGCCTGAATGGTATTTACTACATATCTTTTATGGCGGTTTAATTGAACCTAATAAAATTGAACTAGACTCTTTCGTGGTTGGATCCTTTATGAATCTTCCTATACCTAAAGCTTGGGCTTTACTTAATAGAATTAATGACCATAGAGTTTCATGGAATTTTGGTCTAGAAAGTGAAGGAGGCATAGAAATAGAGCATGATTGCATTCATGACTATAATAAAAAAGGCCATGTGAAAGAATTGTCTAAAGAACTTTATCTGGATTCAGATCTTGTGTTGCAAGTTGTTAAAGCTTTTACATAACATATTAAAGCTCCAAAGGAGGGTCCAGTCAAGTATGATCAACCACCTGCACCAGAGAAGAAAAGAGAAGATAAAGCAACACTTGCCTCCATAGAACCAATATATGAAGTGCCTTTCCCTAACACTGCACAAAAGCATATTTTTGAATATGAACAGGTCAAAGCAGTACAGGAAAAGAGGGAAGAGGAAAACGTGCTAGAAGTCAAGGAACATCTGAAGGAAAACAAAGATGAAGAGGTAACCAAGGAAGCAATTATGGCTATGTGCTCACACTGTAACATAGTTGAACTTGATGTAGAGACTTACATATTGGTTGAAGGTAAAACAAAGGTAAAATATGTGGGTAAGCCTATTCTTCCCTGCATATTTAAAGGAACCTCTCATTACGGTTTATGTGATCTTGGCACTGAAGTGAATGTTATATCTTATGATTTATACCTAGAAATAAAAGAATAAATAGAACTGGCTACAATTGAGAATACTTATATAACAATTATGTTAGCCAATAAAAATCTTAGAATTCAAATGGGAGTAGTTGACAATGCAACTGTCACAATTGGCAACAAAAAATTTCCTATCGATTTTGTAGTTGTTGATATGCCAGCTGACACTTTTTGCCTTATTATATTTGGAAGAACCTTTCTGGGTGATATAGGTGCCTATGTTAACTTCAAGAAGGAGATTGTGACTCTTAAGCTTGGGGGAACGGAAAATAAATTCCATTTTTTCCAAATTTAAAGACAAGCCTCCACAAGCACAAGAAGAAGAGGAAGAGAGAACCATTGAGGAAATGGCAGCTCTTTTCTTTGGTAATGGAGAAGAAGAAATAAATGATGATCCAAATTATGAAGAAATAGTTATGGAGGACAAGTCCTTAGAATAATTAGAAGAAGAATTTGATTCACTTCCTATTTTGGGACCTCCAACTAATGAGGCTTTTTAAGAGCCAGCAAAGAGAGGGGACGAGGAACTACCACCCCCGGAGTTGAAGACTCTACCAGATAATCTCAAATATAGGGATACCAATAAATTTCTTGTTATTATTAGTGCTAAACTTTTAGGAGAAGAAGAAGAAGAACTCATGAGGATACTTAAGGAGCATCGCCAAGCCTTTGGGTACTCAATGGATGACTTGAAGGGCATTAGTCCCATGATAGCCGTCCATCGAATATTCATGGAATAAGGTGCTAAACCAGTTGCAGAATTTAATAGAAGATTGAAGCCTGAAAAGAAAGAAGTGGTAAGAAAAGAATTGTACGCCTACTGGACGCAGGTATAGTTTATCCTATTAAAGAGAGTGATTGGGTAAGTCCTATTCATTGTGTTCCTAAGAAGGGTGGTTTTACTGTTGTTCCTAATGAAAACAATGAACTAATACCTACTAGAACTGTTGTTGGGCACAGGATGTGCATAGATTTCAGGAAATTGAATAAAGAAACTAGGAAAGATCACTATGTGTTACCGTTCATAGATCAAACTTCAGAAGGAAACCATACTCATTTTTGTTACTTGCACGGATATTCTGGTTTCTCTCAAGTAGCTGTTCATCCGGATGACCAACTTAAAACAACTTTCATAAGTTCTTACGGTTTACATGCTTACCGACGTATGCCTTTTGGTCTATGTAATGCCCAACTACTTTTCAACGATGTATGACTGCTATTTTTTCTGATTTCATAGAACTAATAATGGAAGTATTTATGGATGACTTTTCTGTCTATGGAACTTCATTTACTAGTTGCTTGGATAATCTCAAGAAAGTTTTGCAGCGTTGTGAAGAAACTAATCTTGTTCTAAATTTGGAGAAGTGCCACTTTATGGTCAAAGAAGGTATAGTCCTAGGACACAAAGTATCAGGTAAGGGGATTGAAGTGGATAGAGCTAAGGTTGAAGCAATAGAGAGAATGCCACCACCTAGGGATATTAAAGGTATAAGAAGTTTTCTTGGTCATGTGGATTTTTACAGAAGGTTCATTAGAAATTTCTTAGGAATATCTAAACCTTTGACTAACCTCTTGCAAAAGGGAATGAGATTTAATTTTAATGATAAGTGTCTTGAAGCCTTTGATAAACTTAAGGATGCTCTAACTCGTGCTCCCACCATTAAACCACCTATCTAGGATACAACCTTTGACTTAATATGTGAAGCTAGAGATGATGTTGTAAGAGTGATTCTTGGACAACATATTGGTCGAAGATTTAATATTATACATCATGCTAGTAGAACTCTCAATGGTGCCCAAAAGAATTACCCTAAGGAAGAAAATGAACTGTTTGCTGTATTTTTCTCTTGTGATAAATTTCGTTCTTATATAGTTGATGCAAAGGTGAGAGTTCATACGGATCGTGATGGCTTAAAAGAACTCCTCGAGAGGAAAGAACATAAGCCAAGACTGATCCATTGGATTCTTTCACTTCAAGAATTTGAGTTGCAGATTATGCAGAGGCAAGAAATAAAGATGTTAGATGTAGTGTCCATGTTTGCCCAGGAGGACACCAATCTTATTGAGAGGAACTTTAGTCCTGGTGATTTTCGTTTACGAGAATTATTTGATGAACCAAAGTTAATTCCTCGAAAAGAGAAGGAGTCCTTGTTGTGGGAGGAACTTTTCGTCCCAGATTAAGCAATTGGTAAGTGCAAGGTAATTGTTCTTACCCAAATAAGTGATTTATTTTCACATTTTTTACTCTTGAAATCTCTATTTTCGAATTCCTTGTGTGTTTCTGAAGTTCTAGAGGGGTTTTACCAACTGTACGGGCGGAGCTATACGACCGGAGCGGGAGCTCCTGTCGTATAGTTGGTCGTTAAACTCTCTGTATCATCTTCGTGAAATTATTTTCGATATCTGAGCCTATACGATCGCAACTATATGACCGGAGCAAAAATTCCGGTTGTATAGTTGGTTGTTAAACTCTCAAATGGTTTTGCTTTTTGGTGCCGATAACTATACGGTCGCAACTATATGACCAGAGCAAAAATTCCGGCCGTATAGTTGGTTGTTAAACTCCCAGGCACTTTTGATTTTCGGTGTTTGAAACTATACGGTCGCAACTATACGACCAAAACAAAAATTCCGGCCGTATAGTTGGTCGCTAAACTCTTAGACACTTTTCGTTCGATCTTTCTATTCATCTAAAAAAACATTATTATCGGTTCCGATTAGTGATTTAATCAACCTGGACTCGAGATATTTGGAAATATCTGCCCGGAACCAACTATACGGCCGGACCTATATGGGCCGTGCCTGTATAGTTGGTCGTTACGCAGCAGGTTACTTCCAAATCCGTGATTTCTTTTTCTATTCCGTTTGGATTCTTTTCTTGGACGACAATTTGGTGTTTCTCGCGAGTTTTACCGACCTCTGACCCCTCTTATATATTGCCATTGTCTATCTCTCTAATCACAATCTACATAAACCAATCTAGCAATGCGCTATCCCACCCCAGGCCATGGTAAACCCATGGGGCTCATTGCTCCTTCTAGGGACCATTCTAGCAGCCCGTCCGTGGAGGACGGTGCCGAGGAGGTGGAGAGGTTTAGCCCGAAGTACAAGGAGTACATCGAGCCAAGCTACTTCAACAATAATTTCGATGGCGATGATGACGTAGTTGATATCTACATCCGCCGCGACATCTACGATCCACTGGAGATCAATTGGGTGGCGATGAAGAAAGCTCAACAAGAGAGAATATCTCAAGCCACATGGAAAAGGGCGTGTGGAGACAGTCAAGTTTGTCACAACAGATTCAAGGCTGCACAAGCGTAAGGAATTATCTAATATTGGTTGGTGCTAGCAAGGAAGGGGAGGTTCCACTCTCGAGGCCAACCATTGGTGCTCGTATGAAGGTTAAACCTCAAGAAGAGTGGAGGTACGGTTTCCACTTCCTCGATCCATCCATCATGGATGAGGAAGAAGAAACTGTCCCTAGGACCAAGGATCACGTGCGGGCATTAGAGATATATCAGACGCAGGAGCTACTCCATCACGTCGAAGTCTGTCACCGTCTTAATGAGATGGAGAAGAAGGAAGACCTCTTTCCATTGGTGACCAAACTCGCTGATAGAGTGGATACTCTGCAATCTGATCTGCATAGGTGCTATAGCCGCATAACTGCTCTAGAGGAGACCAACAAGAAGCTACGCACCGTGGTGTTACATGCCATGGCACCCCAGTGATCTATATAAATCACGGTATCAAATAATCGCAAGGGATTATTTGATCCTTCCTGCCTTGATTCCAAGCTTGGGGAGATCTTTAACACCTTGTAATCTATCTTATAAGTTTTTATTCCTGCATTAGTTCAAACTAGAAATAAATTTTGCATTATTATAATTCCCTTCAGGAATAGTCGATCCCTTTTATGAAATTCCGAGTTTATTATATATGGAGAAATATTGAGTTTGTGTTTTCCTTATTGATATATGAATGGTTGAGTATGATTTTACTTGCACTTGATGATAGCAATAGGAGTCTTCCACACCATTGGTATTAATGGAACACATAAAGATAATTTGGTTAATATGCTGTAAGATTACGGTTTGATTCACAAAGAAAAATTATCTATACAATTAAGTTGAAAAAGAAAACCTTGAACAAAGGAAAATGAAGTGCTATCTAAATAGAGTGAGAACAAGTCATGGTAGAATCTCAAGTCATAAGAATGCTTCATATACAATTGTAATTTGATAATTGAGATTGTTGAACTTTGAAATCCTACATGAAGTGGAATATAAGGCTAGCACCTTTGCACAACACTTAAAACAAAAGTGTGAGCATATATGCAAAAGAAAAGAAAAATAAAGAAGAAAAAGAGCGAATGTGCAAAGAGAAAATAGGCATATGCCACTGTATTATAGTATGACAAATAGACACTTTTGAGATTTTGAATCCCAAGTGAATACATTGATCCTAAAACACTTGGGACTACCTCGTTAACTCATTCGGTTGAACGGGATTCTTTTACATTATGTTGAGATTCATGTTTTATGAACTATTGATAACTAAGATGTGGAAGCCTTCCAATACTATTCAGATGGTTCGAGTAAAGTACTATTCATGGATTTATTCCCCTGTATCGTACATGATAAACACATGCTGCAATTTCCTCATTTATTTTATCGACTCAGCTTCATGAATATGAGGATCACATCCATTAAGCTAAAATCTTGCTCGGGACGAGCAAGAGTGTAAGCTTGGGGAAGTTGATGAGTGCATATTTGCATCATGTTTTACATTATTATTTTGCATTATAGATGTAGGATTTTGGTATTTTATGGTGTTCGCGTGCATATTTTATGTCTATTTTCACCAGGATCAGCACAGACGATGGATCAAGTGGATACAATTACCGAAGCAGTTGTACTATGGAGAAAAGGATTCAAAAATAATGTAAATCGCTTATTTGGGAAATATTAATAATATCAGAAGAAAAGCAAAAGCGAACAAAGGAGGCAGAGAGTGTAACGACCAACTATACGGCGGGAGAATTTTCTCTGCCCGTATAGCTCCGACCGTATAGCTGGCGCCGCCTTCGCCTTGTCAAATAGTTTCACCCCGTGCAATTTGTTCGGGGAGACGACATACATGTGGCATCCCGCTAAAACCACTACTAGAAAATTGCTGTGTTTTTGTGCATTGCATCATCATGACCGCATGCTCATGTCATCATGCCACATTGCATTTGAGCATCTTCATCATCATGCATGGTTTGTTTGAAAACTATTTTCGAAAAGTCTGGTTTTGTTTTCTAAATGCCCCGTTTTTATTTCAAATTAAAACCTCGGTCTCTCCCGGATATTTTGTTTGTCTAAAAACAAATTTCAAATGTCTCTTAAAATAATAATCAAATTTTAGATTATTTTTGGGAGGCAGCCAGCCAGGCCCAAAAGCCCAGCCGGCCACCTCCAAACCCTAGCTAATCCCTAGCCTAAACCACACCCACACATAGCCGCGGCCAGCCCTACCTAACCCCAGCGCGCAGCGCACACACAAACTACCCTGGCCCTATGCACACGTCGAGCACGCATCCGAGGAAGTCCCTCTGCCCGATGCGATACACTACCCGGCACGTAACATATACCCACTCCACCGCACATCGCATGACCACCCCACCCCGTGTGCACCCACCTACAGCCTCGATCGCCTCACAGCCGTTGAGCCCGCCCGCTCCCGCACGACACCTGCCTGGCCCTACCTCGCACGCCCCCCACGTGGCTCAGCCGCCCCCTGCACGCTTCCCACACCACCTGCCTCAACACGCTCACCACCCGTCCATCCCTCGTATAGCGACCCGGTCCCACGCGACGCGCCCTCGGCCCGAGAGCACCCACCTACCCCCGACCTCGTGAGTTCCTCGATGCCTCACCCCGTCTCTCTCCTTTGTCCCTACGCCGCCAGATCTCGAGCCGCCGCTCGTGGGCTCCCCTCCGCCGGCGCGCTCGCTTGCCGCCGCCATCGGCCTCGCCTCCGGCCAGCATAAGACCGCCTCGCAGGCAACCGCCATTGTCCGCCCCGTCCTCGTCGTCGCGCCTACGACCCCGCCTCCTGCCGGCACCGTGACGACCTCCGCCACCTCCTACATAGGCTCGTGCAGCACCGTCGGCCTTTGTGCCGCCTCCTATCGTTGGCCTCGCCGCCCCGGGTCGACCTCGTTGCTCGGCCGCCTCAACGTTTGAGCTCCGCTCTGCGCCACCAGCGTCTTCCCCGCCGGCCGAGACGCCCTCCTCCTGCCGCATCTCGCCTTCCTCGCCGGCCACAGCCGCGGCCATCGCCGCACGTGTTCCTGGCCGTGGCCTCCTGCAACCCGCCGACCTTGTCGCCACTCACCTCTCCCCGCTGTCAGGCCCTCCCTCTGTGCCTCGTCGACCTCCACATCACGGGACCCCTGGCCATCATCGCCGGTGCCCTACCTCTGCCTCCCTCTACAGCGCCACCGGCTGTCGGCATCTACCCAAGCATCGCCGCCTACCGTGTCGCGTCGTCCTCCAGGCACTCGTTCAAGCTCGCCCGCATCACGCATGTGCGTGTGTCTAGCACCTGGGCCATGCTCGCCTGCTATTTTGATTCAATGTTCTGCCGCCAGCGTGTTGCTCCGTTTTTGTTTGAGGCCAGTAGCACGATGCATCTCGCCGAACTCCTGCGTGTGTTCTCTATGGCCAAGTCATGTGTCTTCCCTGGGTTGTTTCGCCCCGCCGTCATCAAGTGGGTCGAGTGCAAGCAAACTGGGTATCCAAGGACCCGTCAGGATCTTTGTGAATACAAGATCGACACGGACCCGAGCGAATCTAATGAACCATCGACGCCAAACCAAGACCTTCAACGACCACCGAAGCCGGAACCCTAGGCCTCCGACATGGTGCGACAAGTACTTCTACCCGAGCATAAGACCGGTCGGAAACGCCAAGATCTCCAATCGGAATCCGAGGACACCGAGACCCCGGTACGACAAGACCTCCTTCCCGCACCGATGCCCGAGGACCGGACGCCAAGTTTGCCGA
This sequence comes from Avena insularis, assembly GCA_023614405.1. NCBI lineage: Eukaryota > Viridiplantae > Streptophyta > Magnoliopsida > Poales > Poaceae > Avena > Avena insularis. The sequence continues at coordinate 460,672,388 of CM042690.1, forward strand.
GGACTCGGACGCCAAGGTCGCCGACACGGAACGCCAAGTTCTTCATCCCGGACGCCATGACCGTCAACAAGGACCTGAAGACCACCGGTACCCGATCCATTCAAGTTCGCCATCGATGACAAGGTCGACCGCTTGGAATCCAAGTTCTCCGTCACGACACGACAAGTTCTCCATCTTGTATCCGAACCTCGCCGATTCCCGTCGAACCCTGCCGAACCCCGAACCCCCGGAACCAAGATCTCCCGAATCCAGATGTGTGACCCTAAGCCCCTATTTTTATAATATGACATTATCAACTGTCGCATATTAAATTGTTCATGCATGCATACATGTCTATGGTTTGGGGGCATTATGCTGATTCACCTCATAATTAAATATGGAGTCTATATGCGAAATATCTTTGTCTTATTCCGGACTCCATTTAAATTTGCGTAGCGAACCGGTACCATGTTTTGCCTTGTTAATTCAACATTTAAATTGCAGGGTTTTAAATAACTTGAACCATGTAATTAATTATTGGAACCCCGGTTCCGCCTAATACTGCCTAATTGCACCGCATCTGCATCATATCATAATCATGCTGGATCTTCTGCCGTAGTATTAAATATTGCATCTGGTGTTTCTTCTAGTGTTTGCTTCTTCGCGGATTAGGCCGATGAGTTGATGCGAGTATCGATAAGTTCTCCGGATATGATCCTTCGGCAGTGTTTCCCAGGCGAGCATTCTCCCCCTTTCTACCTATTTTGCATTTAAAGTCTTTATTTCCTCCTGTTGATCTATTGCTATCCGTGTCGTGATGCTTTAGTTTCCGTGCACCAGTTATATCCCGTGCAACCTCTATATTGCCATGGACACCTCCTAATACCTATTGTTTGGTAGATAACTGGCCTTGCGAGTCGTAGTTGCTTGCTCAGGTGCGATCTCGTGTTGTCGAGTACCACAGTTGTTGGAATGCTGGCAGATGTTTATGGTGGAGATGATCATGACTTTAAATACAACTATTAAATTGTTGTGATAACTAATGAAAGAGGCACCGGTGGGAAATATATGTTATTTGGTTT